>OX421268.1:16814245-18014245 GCA_949125355.1 Agriopis leucophaearia | reverse complement strand
ATGGATACCTTTATACATATTATATTAAAACTAGCTGCACCTCGCGGTTTCACCCACGTGGTGACGAAAAATTGTGATGATGATAATAATGAAAAATTATTTACGACCTTTTCTCATACATACCAAATAGACATTAAATAAAAACATAAAAATTGGTCGAGCCATTTTAGAGGATTGCGACCACAAACACCGTGACACGAGATTTTTAATATATAATTACTATTCATACATTATTAAATAGAAAATTTGTTTGGAAAAAAAAACTAAGCATTTGTAATGTTGTTGTTTTTTTCTTACAGCTTAGATTTTACGAGTACATAATTATATAATAAATGTTGAAAAGCGTGAGCGAGATAGTGGTTTAGCGATATAGTAAAAAAACGATGAAAAATTGAGCTAAGCTTATCTCCCTTGTTTGAGTTGTTTGTCTGATCTGAGATAACGCAGATTTTAATCAATCTAATGACGAAGGAATAATAATGAAATTAGCTATCCAACTTCGCTGTGAAGGTACATAAAATAATACCCGAAGCACATAACCTCAAAGAAATCAGCTTCAAACTTCGAACGAGCTTTTAACAACCACGACCATTTACTTTCAAAACTTTCTTCCATCTGTCTCGGTTTATTCGTCTTTGATTTTCGGCATATTTGTCAGATATCTAGTAAACAAACAAAACTTTGAGCGTGGTTTAATCGACAGGAGAGTTCTCTTCAGCCCTTCTACGAATAATTAAAAGTTTGATCTTTGACATGCAAATATTTTGCGTAGATTTCGTTTTGGGATAATGAGTTTCGAAAACGATAATTATTTGAAGGTAGCACAAACATCATGAAATTGTGTTTTGCTTTGATCAATTCAGGGCCCATGTTCGCCAAAACTTAACAATTAGGTTTTCAGCTGATTTAGGAATGGTTTGTAAAAATTATTACCAAATTTACTGGCTTTCTTTGTTACGTTTTGCATAACATTGTGCTTACGAGTAAGTCAGTCAATCACGTTATAATTATTTAGTTCATAGCATGTTTAAAATTAATTATCATTCCAGAATATCAAAATATTGCTTTGTTTGTTCAACAAAATGATAAACTAACATTAGAACTTTTTATTGTTCTGGAACACAAGCGCTCCTGTTATCTACCTAGTCACTGTTATGTTAACATCTCTTGTTTTATCGTCTATTCAGGAGCACACCAGCAGCCATTGCAGACAATAGCTAGAAATATGTAGATTGTAGATTAACTCGAAGAATAAAACTTGCAATTGTTAGGGGGATATTTTTATTTTGCGGGTAGACTGGTAAATCCCCCACGTGACCACTCGCTGGGATATAACCCGCGCTAGTAATACCCGGGATACCGAAAGCACTGACTATAGAAAGACAGATTGATAACTTATAAAAGACGACGTGAATCACGCATGATACTTATCATTCATCATCAAAATCAGCGTATCTTAGCACCACTTAATAGGCCACTGGGCCTACATGCACTGGGCTAGCATGCACTAGGCCAGCATTATGGATTAAGGCTTATCTTCTATCTCTGAAAGAAGGCCTGTGTCCCAGCATTGGGAATATGATAGGCTGATAATGATGATAAACACATAATAATTATAACTAACGCTTGGTTTTTTTTTAATATGAACCTATTATTACGCCACTTTGGTACAAACCTAAAAATCCTGTTATTTATACCTACTACATCTTGTTCTGCCTAGAGATTATTAATTCCAGATTTGCTTAGCTAGAGTCTGCTTTCCAACTACGCTGTGTTTATTATTTCTCATGAGATCACACTAATGTTTTAAATGTGTAAATTTGTTGGGGTGTGTATAATTATGTATGTTACCCACTCAACTCCGTAACCGGTAAACGGATTTGATGACATTTGGTATGAAGATGTTTTTCTGCCATAGATGGCAAACAAGCAGACAAGCTGTCTAATGGTAAGCAGACACCGTCACCTATGAAAACTAGTAGGTAACACCAGAAGCATCACAAATAAGTTGCTGATCCTTTAAGACTCAATTAGCTCGCCTTTTAAAGAGCCTCATATTGTAGTTTCTTGGAAACACCACGGAAAATAGCTCATTCCATATTTTGCAGGTGTGAGGTAAGAAAGATCGTGTGAATCGAACAGTATCGCTTTCAGGCGGTGGCGGCTAGTGCGATGATAAAACCACGAAGTCGGCATCAGGTCAAAAAGTTCTTCAGAACACTCCTTGTTATAAATACGAAGTAGTTTATACCCGTGATAAACACATTGACTATTACAAGATTTCGCTTAGTTTTTTTTGCTCCTTTTAAGGTGGTCTTATGTTCAAAAATTCTTCACTTTTTTTATATTATTTATTTTAAAGGCAGCAATATTGTAGAGGCAACTCTCTACAATATTTTGTGTCCACTGTTCAGTCCAAAATACTCGCGCGATACTCTTTATGCTCTTTATCCCGGGATTAAATTTTGCAGAGGACCGTGTTTGCGAGTCGATGGGCCCATCTCAACAGATATAATACGGACCGAGTGAGCCTGTTCAGTTTATTTTTGACCACCTTTTTTTGGGATTATGCCCCGAATATTCTTGCTTTATTGCGTCTTAGCAAGGATTTTGAGGTTGGCAAAATGATTCGTGTTGTGATAGTGAGGGGACCCAGTGGACCAAATGATGTTTCTCAAAATAGTGTAGTGGTATGTATACCTATAATATATTTATTGTTTTAGACAATAAAAAATTATGGCAATATAAAATTATGAAAAAAAATATTGTTTAAATTAGAACGGCTGTCAAGGCGTTTTTGTAAGAAATTTTGTAGCCAGTTGTACCCATATAAACCCATAGCAACTGTGTTAGCAACTGTGACGCGGAGTTCGACGCGTTGACATAAATAAGAATGTTCAATCACATATCTGTCACAATACCTGTCGACAGAGTTTTCTGCTCATTTTCGTTCTATTTACTTCTCTTTTCTGTGGCTTCAATGCTTCAATTGTTTTCCTGTCAACCTTCAATTTTTTAACTGTATTTTGTAACCAATCTAAGCGTTTGTGACGCTATCTATAATTCTTACTAATTAAAAATTCAATTAATTCGATAATTTAATTAAAAACCACAACTTTATTTATTATAACTTACGGCAGTCAAAAAAACAATGTTGTATAACAAAATATTTTAATTCTAACGTCCGTTTTAATTCAATTTTAATTATGAAAACATTCAATGCTAGTTATTGAAATCTCTTCATCTAAGATTTATATCAAAAATTCGTTTCAAAGGGACCTAGCAATCTTATCGTGGTTTTTGTTCAGGACGTTGACCTCGCGAAAATGTAAACATCAAAACTTGGGGTTCAGCGTATCTGTGATAAAATCTTCAAACAGAACCCTATCACGTTAGATCAATGCAGATACACAACTTTGGACAAATTATTATACTCTTTACAAAATAAGTTATCATCTGATGTGAACAATAAACAGTTAACTCTCCCTATATATCTATCTATCTATCTATAAATATATAAATCTCATGCAATGTGTTTTCAGTCGCACTCCTCCGAAACGACTCGACCAATTTTAATGTTTTTTTTATATATATTTGGTAGGTATGAGAATAGGTCGTCAAGTATTATTAATCATTATCATCACAATATTTCATCACCACGCGGGTGAAACCACAGGGCGCAACTAGTAATAGTATATAATCAACATAAATTAAACTCTGACATTAGGACTATCCAGTTAGCCTGTACAAATTCACTTCCGACATGAAAATGTTATCCTAATTTTTTAGGTTCTATTTCGTTTTTTTATAGATAAAAAACACACATTTTGAAATACAAAACGATGGTAATTTAATGCTGTTTGCAGTTAATTTGTTGGGATTTGATCAATCTGCGATTATGAATTTGAACCAACTGCTGAGTAACCAACGCTATAAATATCATCCCACCTCGTAGTATGGCCATAGGCCTAAAGGAAAATATGCTTCAACGTTCGGTAGGACAATGTTAGTAGATCAAAATGGTATGAATTTTTTTAGACATAGGAAAGATAGTTTTACAAATTCATTAGAGTTTTCAATCTGTTGTATTTAAGTCTGCTCCTCTACTCCTCCTTCATTACCAAAAATATCGGCGAATATACTTCGCAAACCTGCCCTACAGATAGGGTGGAAATCAAAGAACAAAATCAAATTATTGACAAGCCATATTCGTATATTGTATAATATGCTATATTTTCTATGCACCCTTATTTCTGGTATGCACAATAAAGAGTTTCTATCGATCTGTGATTTAACTTATTTATTTCAGGAATATGTACAAAGGTATACTAAATGAAGCAAACACAAAAAAGTCTTAAATAATATCTTTTATTAATTATTATCTATCTTGGATAGTAAATATATCTAATTATGTTAATCCAGATCTAAGAGATTTTTTTTAACTTCTACGACTACGATTAACTACGACTAAGTATCATATTCAAATTTAAAACTGGCAACCTACAATTTCATTCTATGATATTTTTAATGCTTAATTTGTTTTCCAGTTAGTTTAGTTAGTTAATAACAAAGAAAGCTCAATAAATCAAACAAATTTTAAATTGTCATTACTTGACCTACGTTCGGTAAATTTAAAGTTATTTTCATAGAAAAAGGGGACCGAACATTTATTATAGCGATAAATTTTAAAGAACATTATTTACCCAAAGCCTGGCGGACGGTAAGGACCATTTTCGAAAGGCGTGCGGAGGGAGGCGATCTCTGTTACAATGAATTTATGTTTTTGGACCATAACGAGGCCCTCAGTTACCAACTGTTTGCCGGAAGACATATTGTTTGTTTTATATTGGACAATATTCTGTGATAATTTGAAAACGTAAATCAGACTTTGTTCCCGGGAAATACGCCGAGGATTGTTCCGGAGTTTGGGGATGTTCTTATTATTAGATTACTTAGATATTTACTGGATTTGTAGATGAAAAAATGTTGACAGCGATAATTTTTCTAGAAAATATAGTAAAACAGAGACAGAATAATGTTAAAAGCAAATATTTGCGGATAAATAAATAGTTTTGTTACAAACTTTTGTGCTTAATATAATGTTTTTATAGATGCAAATCAACTCTAGATAAATGCCACTAATGTGATAATGATTCCCACCAATAATAGTCATTACTTTATTAATTACTTGGCTTACTTGGAGGGTCTGCCAGAATTTCTTGCATTCTTAATTTCAATACACTCTCTCTCTCTACAGTAACATGGTAAACAGTTTTGGTTTCTTTGGCTATTACGAACTTAACCCGAATATTGTAAAAAAATCCTTAATGTATGTATAGTAAAATAACGTTTTTTTAATGTATTTGCATCGATTATCCACTATTAATATTTTCTATTTAAATGTTATATAGACAATTCCCATACTTGACAACCGGTGGGATTCAAACCTGTGCTATCCGGGTTTATGTCCCGAGCACTCTAACCGCCAAGCCACAGTCACAGGCGGTATTTAAATATGTAGTCTATAACGTTTGAATAAATAAATAAAGTATAATACGAGTTGTGATAAGTGACACAGCCGCGTAGTCGCATACGTAAAAAAGCTCATTACATCACCCCGAACATAGAGCTTTGATTCCATTAATAGTGTGCAATCTGCTAGTCTGTAGAATACGATGCCAGAATACTGGTCCTCGACATTTACAAACTGGGTGTCTTCAAGTTGCGAGTGATTCAATCTCTTCCAAGCAAGCGCACTTCATCGTAGACCGCATCATTGCTTAACTAGTTAAAGCCTTATTTAAAAAAAATGTCTCCCGCGCTGTAAGCACTTTAAAGCATTCTCAACGTATATTTCTTTACTGCCAAGTGCCTTTTTTAATTAAATAAAATACAAGACACCAAAATTCTGAGTGGCGTTGAGCTGTTATGGGCAAACGTGAAGAGCCATCAGGCGAGCGACTTCGCTCGTCTCGTCACTCAGTATCATAAAAAAAAGTTAGTATAGTGTAGCAGTCTATTTATTATTTAATCCCATTTTTGAGTTTATAGCTACTAGCTACTACTAGCTACTACTAGCTGAACACGCAACTTCGTCAGCGATTTTTTCAGAAAAAAAATAGCCTATGTCCGTCCTCATGATACATACTATTACCTCGCAATTTTTTATCGACATCGGTTAAGCCATTTAGCCGTGATTATGTAGCAAACAGCGTGCGGATTATGGCAACACCCCTCTCTATGAGGGAGGCATTTGTGCAACAGTGGACGTTAATTGGCTGATGATGTGATGTGAGTGATGTAGCAAACAGACAGACTTACTTTCGCATTTATAATATTAAAAGTGTGATGTGATATTTTCACGCAGATTTTGTTCCGAAACCATATGCTAACTTTTTCTTCGAATACCTGTACATTGTACAAGGTTGTAAATCCCAGCATTCCGAAGTACTTCACCATATCTCAAGTCGAAGCATCAAGCATTGAGTCGGTAGGATTCAATTCCAGGCCCGAGCGATTATCCTCTTCGACTGAGAGCGAAGCAAAATGGCGTCGGCTCCCTCGGTTCCAGTTGCCACTTGATGGTTATTTACGGCAATTTACCGAGGGATGATAGGACAGGAGAGTGTGGAGAACCCTATTACTACACACAATAGAGCAGGCGGCAGGTTTGAAAGCCGTTCCAAAACGTTACCTTAGTCAGGGTGTTTCATGGTTGATATTCCGAAAACCTCTTTTGGAGCGCTTTAATTCCATTTTGTTTTATTATGCGAACTGCTAGTCTGTGGAATACGGTGCCTGAATGGGTGTTCCCCGATAGTTACAATCTGGGTGTTTTCAAATCACAACTGAATCGGTTTCTTCTAGGCAAGCGTGTTCCATCATAGATCGCATCATCGCTTAACATCAGGCGCGTTGGTGGTCAAACGCAAGCCTATTATTGAATTAAAAAAGGTGAAGCTGAGTTTCACATATAGTAAGTCCTGGCAATAAAAGTTAAAAGTTGTTTAAAAGTAGTAGTTGGCGATATAGTCATCAATTTCAAACATCCAAATCAACTTTACTGACCAAGCCAAGAGAGTTCTCAGTATCTAATGGAATAAGTCGGCGTTTCTATGTATCATCATCATCAGCCAGAAGACGGCCACTGCTGAACATAGGCTTCCTTCTTTGACCTCTATACTGAACGACAGCCTGTCATCTGCATCCACTGGGTGTCCGCGACTCTCACAATGTCGTCGATCCATCTAGTGGAAGGCCTACCTACCCTGTGTCTTCCGGTTCGTGGTCTCCACTCAAGAACCTTTCTTCCCCATTGGTTACGGCTTATATGTATGGTGTTTGTATATTTGGTTCGGTGATAACTTACGTATCGTTGGTCCGATCGACATGAAACTTTGTAGGCAAGTAGTTAATTTGTATTCAATGTTTAAGTTTTAATATGGGCAGAATTAGTTCAGGGGTAGTGAAGGTGTAGAAATCACGAGATCACACAGTTCGGGGTCAACTACTCGTGGTAAAACAGAACCTTCTCTTTTACGCAGATGCCAATACAGTCATCCATTTTTCCCTATTCCTTACCGATGTATTATTACAGTAATATTAATAAAGCGTAAATGTGTAAGTATGGATGTTTTCACACTCCACACTTTCCACTCTTAACTCGGTAACAGCTGAACGGATTTAAATGAAATTTGGTATGGAGGTAGTTTATCCATTGGACAAACTCATAAGTTACTTTTTTTCTAGAGAATCGTGGTTCTTGAAGGGTGAAGCCGCGGGTGATACTTGTCGATTTGACTGACGCTGGCGCAGTTTAGGGTGAAGTTATTTTTACATAATACGGCCTTATATTTTACGCTTAATGTACACAAAATAAGTACTATGTAAAAAAAATCTTGTCCTAAATTCTTTCCAGTTGAACCCAGTCTAGATGGTAAGCTATTTGAGAAATTCTTGTTGTGAATAGGATCATTACAGTACGTGGTGTAATTATGGCATTTCTACTCAGTTTTATGCCTGTATTTTTTTCTATTTCCAGTATACAACTTATAATGAATAAATGATTTTTTTTTATTCAATACTAGCTAATGCCCGCGACTTCGTACGCGTAGCGCAAAGTTATTAGTGGGCGGACGATTAGACTGATATAGCATAATATAAATGTTACACTAACGAACACGAACGGAACTTTAAATAGGCACAAATCCATCGGATTATTTTTATACTGGATATTTTATAGATAATACCTACACATATGACATTATTGTAGATTTTTTGTTCTCCATTTTAATGCGGATTGTCATACTATCGTCATAGTATGATTTTAGTCTAGTTTTAATTTGACTCGATACAGGTATCCCGACATGTCCATAGTTTCAAATATATTTCAAGCAAATAATATATTACTTTCACTGATTAAATACGTTGGAAGTGTGGAGCCATGGAGCTAATAAGGAAAAAAAAATTGTATAAGTCAAGCGAAATGTCATGCATGACAAACGTTATTATTGAATTATTAGTAAACAGTAAGTAGGAAGTATATGGAGCGGTATCTATAATTAATCGCTGTTTTAACATTACACCGCGTAAAGACTGCCAATCAATGATGTCTAAATAATTTTAGCTACCTACCCCCCTACTACTACTGCTACTACTGCTGCTACGGCTGCTACTGCGCCCCTACCCTTCCAACAACTAAACCGCTTTCGTTCACCACCATAACATCCAAAATAGCTGCTAATCATAGATCAGTATCAGATTAGATGCCACGAGTTCACCTACTTTGCGTGTCTGTTATTGGTCTTAAGTTTGATCCTGGCAAAAATGTATTCATTTTAATCTCCGTCGACATGGTATATTAGCACGTCAGAAGTCAATACAAAAATCAACGTACGTTAATTTACGCCATAATAAACTGTTAAACCTCTTCAAAAGCAGTTGGCCGTCCTGACAATAACGAACACAAAAAAAAATTGGTGCAGTCGATCGGAAGTTATGCGGGTACATACATTTCGGCGATTCGTTTTTTTATATATATGTAGATTATATGGCAACAGCCGCTTCAGTCTTCCTACCTACCATGTCTGCGAGTAGAAGTCTATCATTACGACAACATTACTATAAAATAAGCTAGATGGCGTTATAACTAATTATAAAACAATATTGATTTTTTACTATTTATTTTCATAAATTAATATGGCCTATGTTTCAATCAGGTATTTTTTAAGCATATTTGTGGAAACTGATTTGAAATCCTTCTAGTAGTTTAAAAGATGTGCCTGGACAAACAAACAAACTGACAGCCGTCAGATTTGTAGTTCCATAGTTTGATAATAGATTGCGTACTAAAACGATGTTACGCGAAAAAATTGTAAATTTGTTTAAGCTTTACGAATAATATTATTAAAAATGTAATAAAGTATTCAATAATTCCTAAATTAATGAGTGTAAATGGATCGTAGTTTCACAAATATGAAAAGTGCTTCTATTATAGGTAAATACGACACTTTACCTGAATCACGCCAACGGCATTTTTTTGCAAGTTAAACCGATATCAGGTTTTGCTTCTACTTAGTTAGAAGTCATGTGTGAAGGTATTTGATCTACACATTTATAATATGTAGGGATACAGAAAACAATCACACTATCACACTAATCACACTAATATTATAAATGCGAAAGTTTGTGAGTGTGTGTGCATGTTTATTACTCCTTGACGCTGAAACGGCTGTATGAATTTGAATGAAATTTGTAATTGGGATAGCTTATGTTCTGGACTAACACATTACTTAGGCTATTTTTCATCATCATCATCGCTATTTTTCATCACTACGCGGCTAAAACCGCGAGGTGCAGCTAGAGTTACTCATCATCATCATCATCATCAGCCATAAGACAACCACTGCTGAACATAGGCCTCCCCTTTAACCTCCACACTGAACGACGCCCTGCCATCTGCATCCACTGGATGCCCGCAACTCTCACGATGTCGTTGGTCCATCTAGCGGGAGGCCTATACCTACGCTGCGTCTTCTGGTTCGTGGTCTCCGCTCAAGAACCTTAGTTCCCCATCACTCCAGCTAATTACTAATAAGTCTGAAATGAAGAAGACTGCCACCAACGATACTACAAGTGGGAGCCAGCATGGCTGGCTAGTATGGCAGAATGGAAAAAATACCACCTATTAAAAATTGTATCATTATGTCAGTCACGTTATAAATTATGTACATTTTACAGAATGAAACAAAAATTATAATTAAATACTCAAAAATGCTCCATTTACTCGGCCTCAACGCTGTATATTAAAAACAATGTATCATGATCATTATCTGTACAAAGAAGTGCGTATCACCTACTAAAATGTCATAAAGTTGGCTCGCACCCAACTGACACATTGTGTCATGTCACAGTTCATATGAACGTGGGGTCACAACAGTTTCACTATGAACTTTCAAGTTTCCTCACATTTTTCAGTACGAAAAGTATTAAATGTCTGTCTTTTTTGCACAATCCAAATTTCGTTCATTTGTTCAGTCGTTAAATTCTGAAAACATTATCATCATCTATCATCTTATCAATGGGACACAGGCCTTCTCTCAGAGAGAGAGGATGCATGGGCCCTGATCCAATGTTGGCCCAGTGCAAATTGATGATCGTCATATATGTCTTTGGACTTTTTTTGAGGCTCTAGGTCCTAGAGTCTAGGACATACCGCCACGCAGCCGCCACCGCCTGAAATATCACCCACATATCATAGATCGGTGGAAATCGCACATTGTGCGTTTTACGCGTTCTTTTTTGCCTTACACCTGCAATTTATGTGGACTGAGCTTCCTACGGCATTTCCGAGTAGCTTTAATAAGTGGTTCTTCAAAAGGGCTGCTAATAGAGTCTTTAAGGGCCGGCAACGTATCTGAAATGCCCCTGGTGTTGCAGGTATCCATAGGCGACGGTGCTCGCTTACCATTGATTGCCACATATGGCATAAAAAACCGGTTTCTTTACAATGTTTTCTTTCACTAGTTTGAGCGATGGCATTGAAACTGCAAATTATTGATTTAAGTACTAAAATTAAGTGATTGGTGCGGCTGAGGTTCGAACCGGGTCTGGTCAGATTGCAAAACGCATATGCTACCGTTTAGCCTCCATCGCTCAAATCTGAGCTCGAATTGCTCTGAAAATATTATAATCCGAGATCAATATAGGCAAATAGAGGTAAAAGACTGTTTTAAACAATCACGGTTGTCCATTCAGTACAGAAAAAAATAGAGAAAAAAATAATAGCTTTGAAAAGTGAGTTAATTTCATTAATTTAAAATGTAAACTAGCTGCGTCCATCAGTTTCACACGCGTGGAATTTCCTCGGGAACCCTAATATTTTAAGGATAATAATCTATCCGTTGAACTGTTGCTGCGTGAAATGGGAATAAACAAACTAACACAGTTTTACATTTATGATTATACTGGTTCAAACTCGCGGTATTCCAGTTTATGATTATACTGGCTCAAACTCGCGGTATTCCAGTTTATGATTATACTGGCTCAAACTCGCGGTATTCCAGTTTATGATTATACTGGCTCAAACTCGCGGTATTCCAGTTTTTCTACATTTTCTGGAGGAAAAAGTACTCCATAATATAATATTATATATATAAGTTAGGAATTTGGATAATAAACTTTTTTTTTAATATTAGGTGTTTTTTTTTGCGAATATAGTTTATTTCCCCTTTTACGTCGCATTAAGTACAATAAAGAATTTGGGATAAAAAATATTTAGTCTACAGGAACGTGTTTATAATGCTGTTAGTTAGTTTTTGGTTGTTTAAGGGCCGATTTTTCAATCAGCATAAGCAGCTAAACAGTCAGATAGTTAACAGATTAATAAATGTATCTGTCCAATAAATTTACAGGTTTTACTCCGGAGATAACCCCTAACTGACTATTAAAAAATTCAAAATCATGCTATCAATGGAATAAATCTGATTCTTTAACTGAGGATTCAAAAATCGGCCCTTAAGTGATTTGTTTATTTGTTAAATTTACATTTGAAATGACACACCTTTTGACATTGACACTTATATGCTGATATCCTTTTTACTGTGGTTTCTTACAAAAGCTTCAGCAAAATGGATCTTTTGTGCTACACCGGTATCGCAGCTTCATTATTTTCTTAGAAATATTGATGTACCTACTATTGAACGAGGTTCTAGATTGCTTTTATATTTGTTTCAGGTACTTTCAAGTTCTACACAAAGGACCAGACAGAACGAGTAAAACGACAAGCTTACTCGTCTAAAACTCGTCAATGGAACTGCAAAAATACAGTTTTTTTGGCCAAAATCTCGTTCCTCTTCTAACTGGAGTATTTATCCGTGGAGTGTTGGATCCATGCCAACAGGATGTTGTTGATTTCTGATCGGCGTGTCCCGTTCAACGATCGTTATTCGATCATTCGGTGCTTCCTTAATAAGTCTCTGTAAAAAGCTGAGAGTTTATTTTTGAATTATGACATACAATACAATCAACGAACTGAATATATATTTAAGAATACCAAAAATAGTCACATTCTTTCAAGAAGTACTCATTGTATAGTTTGATCAAACATACTATAGGCAGTCGCTAGAGAAAAACTAAGACCGTGATTTAGATTAGGGCCCATCCTCTCTCTCTCTCTGAGAGAAGGCCTGTGTCCCAGCAGTGAAAACATGAAAGGCTGAAATCTGGGACATTTTTGCACACACGGTCATCTGACCCCAAACTAAGCAATGCTTGTAATATGGCTGCCAGAGGCTGATATATGATGATGATGAATTACCATCTTCGTTTGTCTGTTTATTGACTGCTGATCATCATAATTTACGCATTTGGGTTTCTCGTATTACGTAGAAAAAAGTACCTACTACGTAGATACGAATTTCCCTCATAAACAAGCATAATTTGTCAGAAACTTTCAATCTTAATAATCATATCATCAAAACCTATAGCTACTTACAAATAAATATACCCTAAACAAAACTTAAAACCTAATTTAAAAGCCTCTTGGTGGAAGGTAAACTGGCCAGTAAGCTGTCAGCGTTGCCACGTTGGATGGCAATTATCACCATTCGCTTCCACCATACTATGCATGTTGGTGAATGTCATATTATATGTTTGAACTTTTGAGGTTCTTGGACATACAGGTTTCCTTGCGATGTTTTCTTTGACCGTTTTTGAGCTATGGCATCTAAACTGCACATAATTTATGTATGTACCCCTGCCGGCTTCCTTCTTTCCTGAGAGATATAATTTGGGCCTTTTCAAGGCGAGAGTGAATAGGTATCTAAGTTTGCGTGCTTCATCTTCGACCTCATCGTCGCTTACCAACAGGCGAGTTGGTGCATGGTCGAACGCGTACCTACATATTCGCGACAAAAAAAGTACTAAATAATTTATTGGTGCAGCACCGAGGATCGAACTGGGTGCAGTCAGATTGCAAAGCGCACAGGCACACATGCAAGCGTGCATCGCTCTTATATCGATAGACAATTTTAGTTAGCAAAATGCTTCATATTAAACCTCTATCCGAGGGATTAGCTCCAGCCACTGAAGCTGCAAATGTTACGCCTAACATCTTCAGCATAATAACACTGTTGAATTTATTCTGCAGCCATCTGGCAGCTCGCCAGATGTGTGTCCATGCATGGTCACTTTATTACGGGCATCTATCTCTCGTCGCCTGTCGGAACCGCCATTGTGACGTTTTGAGAGATTAGCCCTTGATGGAATTGTTGCTTTTCCACCCCTGATTTTATTGGTGAGTCCATTGTTGTTATTCTTAGTACAAATCTGGGAATATTCACAATTATGCTGGGTTTTTAATACTTTACATACTATACGCCCAGTACATAAAATATTAAATAATATTTTTTTGATAGGTTTGCCATTAAAAACACTTTCTGCGATCATCATCAGCCATGTCCCTCTTACTATCGAATATGGGTATGCACCTTGGTGCGCCAATTTTACAATTTCTGTGCTAATGCTCGTCTACTGCTCGCCTGCCACCGTCGCGATATCGCCCGCCTTGTGAGCTGGTCGTTTGACCGATAGTCGCTTTCTGTTCCACGACCACTAATTCGTAAATGCTTTGGCAGGACCAAAGGTTTTGCAAAGAAATTTAAAAATGTAACGTTTTGTTAAGTTAATTTGCAATTGCTACTCCTAATTGCTTATTTTGTTTTATTATTCAAATCATAAAGCATCAAACTAGGTCTATAATGATTTTCTAAAACCAATAATGCATTGTTTTCGTCATGTAGAAATTCCGTTATAATTGTAAATAGCGGCAAACTAACATGCATCCGCCTGGTAAGCAAAAACTGCCGCCTATGGACACCTGCAACATTAGCGGTGTTGACGGTGCTTTGCCAGCCCAGATAGGTAGTTGTAGACACCCTTTTCGAAACACCCTTTCTATGAAGATTAGTAATAAAATATCTCATACAGCTGCTTGTCAAACAATTATGTCAGCATTCTAATTTGTACAAGTGGATCAAATTAAAAGCCGACTTCGAAAATATATGAAATACGAAATAAGTGTCCATAAAATTTGAGGGTTGCCTTCGATTTCCCTGGGATCCCATTATCAAATCCTGACGTGCGTGACTATGAGACCAATTGAAAGTATACCCTACTGAACAATTTTTTTTTAAATCGGTCATTAGTTGGCGGAGATGTCGGTGAACACAGATAAAATAAAAACAGTGGAACATAGAACCACCTTTTTTATACCATAAAAGCGAACACCGTCGCCTATGGATTCCTGCAGCACCAGGGGCATCACAGATACGTTGCCGACCCTTAAAGACTCTATTAACAGCCCTTTTGAAGAATCCCATATTGAAGCTACTCGCCTCGTAGCTTTTTTGTAGTCGGTTAAAAACTTTTCATTATTACCCACTAAAAGATTGTTGTATCTATCACGTTCTATCAGTTCATTATTTCCCTTGGTGTAAATAGCACGACGTTCTGCATTGTCCCTCACTACATTGTTAGAAGCCTGTAGACTGCGCTCTATTTATACCGTTTATCGGCATACTTAGTATCGCAACCCTTTGTTTATAATGTGTGACTGGACTTTCTAATTTGTATTGTGAAAGGAATGGAGTGGAAATGGAGGGAAATAAACTTTCTGCACTCTTAACTAAACAAAGATAAGTATGGAATGTAACATTTATAAACATTTTGATGATAATCATGACATCATAAAAATGTCAGAACTGGACCAAATATGGTAAATAATTTTCAGTTCCACCGCTGGATGGCGTTGTTACTTATCTTTCGCAATAATTTAATACTAAACTAATTGTAAAAAAAAAAACATAGTAGAACTGGACCAAATTGAAATGGAACCACACGGAAAGCACCAGCTTTCAAATAAAAAATAATCATCAAAATCGGTTCACCCAGTCGAAAGTTCTGAGGTAACAAAAAAAAACAGTCGAATTGATAACCTCCTCCTTTTTGGAGGTGGTTAAAAATAACATAAATACAGCTGTTATTCCCGAAGTACTGCGTTTGTCAAAATTATTTGTTACAGATCCCGCGAGCAGTGCTTCAACCGACATGTAATTATCGTAGTGACTGTAGGATTAAAAAAAAATTACACTTTTGTTTGGGATTTCAATCGAAATTAAGTGATTTTGCATGACTTTGTATTTGCATTTTCGTGCGAAATATCATACGAGCGATTTAAACATAGAGCCCCAGAATACAATAAAGGCGCAGATAATTTAAGTCTGCCGTATCAATTCTACAGTTTCATGTATTCAGAAAACTGCATAGCGCCATATCTGTTTGGACTGTCGGGCCCGCCCAAGCGTCAGTATTTTTGACCACCTAAGCCTTGCGACATTACCACAAATCCCAGTTTATTTGTAGCATTATACGAAGTAGAACGTGGAGATACCTCCGAGCTGATAAACTCCTATCCATCCTCGTTCTAATATCAACATGTAACGAAAAAAATATGATTTTATTTAACTGTGGCTACCAAACTGGTGATTTAGAGCAACCAAATAAAATGTCACCAAGTAATCGATAACGTTACCTATTTATAACGCTACGTGGGCAGTGTTGTATCAATTATTAACTTGTATCGATTGTAGTCATTTGCTTTCCGTCCCTTTCCCCTTATAGGTTGGGGGTGCACTGAGAAAAGTAGAAGAAAGACTGGACGAATCGTTCGTGGTTCGTGGATGAATGTTACTCAATCACGCCACGATGGCTGGACTGGTTTGGATGAAATTTTGTGTTCCTGGAGCGGGTCATAGTAGCGAGGCCGAAGCCAAGCTAACACCCGTGCGAAACCGGGGCGGGTCATTAGTTTTGAATAAGTAAAGGATAACATAGGTCTGATTTCGTGAACCAACCTGTGAGTATTTATTTTGACGAATTTTCAATTTTGTATATAAGTAGCAATTTATTTTGCATATACTAGTAACGACCCGTGATTTTACTTACACTGAATACACGCACACTAAACACATGAACAGAACCAAACATGATAAGTACTTTTTTCGTTAGAAAATCGATGTGTTAATAACCTAATTTCTTAAAAATCCTATAAGCCGTAATGTGTCGATTCTCAAATATACGAGTACTTACAACAATGTGTTTTTAGCCATGCTATGGAAAAACTTAGACCTATTTTTTGACCGTATTATAATTCATTATATATATATAAATTCAAAATGTACAATGTTTCAAGCAGTAAAATAGAGTTTTATGTATCTCTGACCTATTGGTTAATATTGATTCTATTGTTGCCTGGAGAAATCAGAAAACCACATTATTGGTTGCCAACTCTACATTGAGAGATGAAATCAAAAAACTATATTACTATATATTTTACTCAACATCAGTGCATAACATATTATGAATCAACACAGACCGAAAAAAATATACAAATATTCTCAAACTTTTGTCTCAATAATTACTTATAGATTTTGTGAGATAGGCAGTAACTATAATATATATACCTAATATCATAACAGTTTGTCTCTGTGCTAATGGCGTAAAATTGGAAACAACGATAAATTTTACAATAAAATTGTCAGTTTGATCTATTGAAATGTACTTGCAAAATTTAATAATACTATTAAGACTTTTTTGTGTATAGATAAGTAGATTTATATGGAAGTGTTGTCATGTCTGATATTATAATAAAATGTCCACAGGAAAGAGGTAAAATATCTGACTGAGTGAAAGATCCTACTGAATAAAAACGAATTACACGATTTATACCTAAAAGTATGTGCCTGAAGTTTTGAATGGCAAAATCGCAAAATAATCCAAGAACTTGATTTAAAATAATATTTCAAACACTACACTATGTATGCAATTTAGTATTATAATCTGTATCGTAGATCTGCACGCGCGCCGCGTCATTGGCATAACATCAAAAATAGAACATCACCGTCGATTAAAAAAGCTATCGCGACTTTCGAACTCCTTCATATTTCCACTTTTATACATGTGTGAGTGCATTCATGCGTTTCTTGTCTATGAAAATAAATTGTATACCTACGTATACAAGAAAATAAACCTAACGGTCAGTCAGTTGTCAGTTACTTGCGGCAAAGAGGGGCGCGTGTCTTGTACCGCGTGGACTTGTAAAATAATATTGTTTTTCTCGTGTTTCGAGCATTTTTCCCGCGATCCGTGACTCTGTGTCACTCAGAGCAACACGTGGGGTAAACGCGGAAGTTTGCGAACAATTCGGATGATTAGCAAAGTTTGCGTTTACCTACTTAATTGTGGAAGTGTGTGTGTTTATTCAATTTGTGGTTTTGTGAGTGTTAGTGGCTAGTGTTCTGTTATCTAACTTTAACAATTGGGTGAGTAAGTTACTTAATATCGCGCGTTATGTTAATTTAATAGTTTATTTGCTTAAATTGGTATTTTGGTATCGTCGTAATGGATCTAAAGTGCTTATATACTTTCTTCAATGCGGTCTTTAGATTTTGTAATGTTTGACCTCTATTCCTAGATAATTAGTAAGTTTAGAGTCGTTTTGACGTAATACTGCAGACCGCTTACGTTCTACTAAAAATATTTCACTTTCTGAATACTTATTTAGGTACATTGGAAGTTGAAGAGGTAGCGACATATTAAGGAAATAGCCACTTTGCAATTTTACAACCCATTGCATTTGATATTTACCTAAACGTCATTGAAAAAAAAAACAGTATAAATTGATAATTTTTAAACCTCTCAAAAAGCGCTAATAATTTTCAAACGGCTTAATAAATTTTTATGAATCATAGCTAAGACCAATCTCAAACAAGTAAACATTCAAACAAAAAAAAAATTGGTTCAGCCGTTGTGGAACTACGATACCACAGATAGACATACAGACACACACAAATATAATTATTCAGAGAACACAAACAATGCACAAGTTACTTGTAATACTCTTCTTTTTTGCGTCGGGGTAAAATAATAATTTATACATAATAATACATATAATAAAAACGTAGCGATAAAAAATCTTTAATATCGAAATATCAAAAAAACACACACGGGGTTAAAATAAGCTGAAACACTTTAAGACAGTTTTTAGAATTTTTATCTGTTTGTTTGCTTGTTTGTGCACTGGATGGATTTAAATGCAGTTTTTACGAATATACTTAGCTACGACCAGATTGAAGTACAGGCTATGTTATTTTGCTAAAGGGTTGGATTTAGGGGGGCAAATAGAGGTTCAAAGTTTATAATATGAAAATCTACGCGTACAAAGTCGTAGGAAACAGATCGTTTACAATAAACATTTTAATAAATCCGGAAATACCTCTACTCCGAGTAATTAGTACTTTAATTAGGTCATGCATGTATGTAACTGTAGGTATGTATGTTAATGTAACAGTCCATCTTTGATCGTATATTTATTGACTATATGAGTACTTCCTTCATTTCATAAGAGAGATTTCTCACTTAACAAGTTAGTTAATATAATTAAAATTCAAAGATACTTCTTCTGCCTAGCGTGTGTCCCGGCACGGGCCGGGGTCCGCTTTCCTACTATGGTTCTTCCACTTCGCACGGTCGTTAGCATCATCCTTGGTGAGTTTATTGGCTCTCGTGTCATCTTTTACGACGTCAATCCATCGTCACTTTGGTCGGCCACGAGGTCTTGTTCCAGGGAGCACAAGGTCCAAGAGTTGATTGCCGACTTATCCACCGGTCTGCGGAGAACATGACCCATCCACCTCAGGCGACTTTCCTGAAGCTTATCCGCTATGTCCCGTACTCCGAGGCTGCCATGGATGTGCTCGTTACGAATACGATCCATACGCGTAACGCCGCACATCCATCGCAGCATCTTCATTTCGGTGACGCGAAGCTGTTGGACATAACGCTGCAGGGCGGGCCATGTCTCGCTACCATAGCACCGGTCGGACAATACTTTTGTAGATAATTCCCTTGAGCTATGGTGGCATCCAAACAAACGCATTTTTCAATTCAAAATGAGCGTTTTACGAACCTCATCGCGTTAGCAAACTTGACATTAGCAACACCAATTCCACGCAGATAATGTAACGCAGCCGCGTTACAAGTTTATAATACGGTCATAGAGCCTAAGTTAATTTTTCAATTATATTCTTGTGTTATATCACTCGTTTATGGGAAGGAATCTCATGTGAGATATAGAAAATAAAGGCTCTGATCTTACACTCGTACCCAAATGCACGCGAAATCATGAGAATCGGGGCGTGCCGCGATGCCTCTCGCTAACATCGAAATGCCACATATTTTTTTGGGTACAGCAATGAAGCGGCCAATCATGCAATCGATAGCGAAGCTAGCGCTCAACTAACGCAATGGTGTGGAGCTCCGCATAAGTGTGGCAGATGGTCCCGCCTACTTTTTACTTTAATCTCACCCCCTTCCCTATTCCGTGGTGCATACGAACAAACATGACAAAGCCACAAAGCTCCTTGAATACAGTTACCTACAGAGTATTCACAAAGTTTTAGTAATATTAAACTTTAATAAAAGCAGTAAAACACTTTTTGGCAATGATACAAATGGAATGCCAAAACCTAATGAAATACGATTAAAGTTCAGCCGTTAAGGCTTTCAGGTAATAATGGCAGTCGTAGATTAAAGTTGGCAGGAATGAATTTGTTCGACCTAGACAGGTAATAGAATTTAATCGAATAGCTACTTTTTATCCATTGAATTAGAACCAGTATACCCTTAACAAGGATGTTACGCCAGTACATTTAAATTAAAAAAAAAACAACACAAATCTATAAGTAAAGAAGCTGGTTAGCAGTACCTACCACTTGCGTAGAATCTAGTCAAGTTAATAAAATCTCAAGCCCAGAACTGCAAGATCTCTGGACACCGTGAGCTGCTATTGCATACATAGGGAACGTTTTGATTAATAAAAGCGGCCAAGGGCGAGTCAGGCTCCCGCACTGAGGATTTCATACCACCACAAAATACAATAATTATCAATTTAAAAACCGACTTCAAAATGAGTAAAATGTGCCACCAATCAAAACGTAAATAATAGTCTTTATAATAACCTAATCAATGACTTTGTTTGAGTTCACCGAATGCGGTAAACTCTAAATCATTGGTTTTGTTCGCAGTTTTTTTTTTGTAGATCATTTAATTTTAATTTCAAATGTTTATCGGGACTTATCGCGCATTATTTTATTTGAGTAAAATAGGTAGGTTTTATTTTATTCATAACAAAACAATATTTTATCACATAAGATAAAACTGTCAAATTAAACATAGAAGAAAAATAAACCTAAGTATATATCATCAAATACCAATCAATATTATCTTCTTTTTCTGAGTTATTGGCCTGTCCTTCCTGCGTGTGCGCTACATCTTCGACCACGTTATTGCTTCACATCAGATGAAATCACAGTGAAACGACTAGAACCTATATTGCAAAAAAAAGAGTACAGTAGAAAGTCATTTACCCGAATGCCGAGTAACCGAATCGCCAATTATCCGAATCGGTCCTAAGCGTAATATAAAAAATTAAAATCAAGTAATTTTTGTTTTGTTTTGTTGTAAAAAGTTGGAACTCGTTGGCGTCCAGATATATTTCAATTGTTATGGTTGAAAGCTAGACGCAAGATATGTTTTGCGTCGCGCGGTGGTGACAATTAGTTTTTCATTATTACCAGTCTATGTCCGATTATCCGAATCAACCCCGGTCCCAATTAATTCGGATAATCGGCGTTCTACTGTATAAAAAATTACAAAATTTGATCCCTTCAGTGCAGTGGCGTATTATGTCCCCCATATGATTGTATCAATGTAGGAGGACGCTCTGGGAAGCCTACGTAGGCATCAGCGACCTGCTGGCTTGCCTGGATGAGAGCAGGTGGCTGAACTAGCTGCAGCCGGATGACGCAAAATGGGCCAATGAATGGCCTAGTTGCGGAAAATGCCCGCTACACAAGTAATAAGTAGTAGGGTTCTGATTTGTCAGTACAAGTTCTGACTTCTAAGATTAATTATAAAATTACTTCACGATATTTTATTGATCCTCCATTAGAGCCACAGCATTGTAAACTCCATTTAATTTTAGAACTTTTTATGACAGTTTTATTTGATGTTTGTGGGACAGTTTACATTCATAAATTCTTAGAAAGTGGTCGAATTTATAGAGCAAAGTTATAAAAGACTGTTCGTTTGAACAAAAACTAATAAATATTAACAAAAATTCCTTAAACTACGAATAAAATTACTTTTGTTTATATTAATATATAATTAAGTGATAAAAAGGACAAATATCACAAAGTTTTTAATTAATTATCATTATCAGCCACTGGATGCTTGCGGAGGAGTGGCCTACCGACGCTGCGTCTTCCAGTTCGTGGTGTCCACTCAAGCACAAAAGAAAAGTATCAATTCATTACCTATAACATACTATAAATCCTGTTATATAGCCACATAGACTAAGAAACCTATACGAATATACGTTGTACAAAGCAGACGTTAATAAACAGATCCAAATTGATTACAAAAAAAAATATCGTTACATGCTAAAGTCATTATAAGTGGATATAACTGACCTCAAGGGCCTTGTCACAACAGACTTTGTCAATATTTGTGAAGAAAAACTGTCAAAATATGGTGTTATTACGTCATAACATACAATCCGAATAAGGGCCCAGTTTAAAAAAAGTAATAATACATTTAACAAAAAAAAACCTATTTAAATATTATAAAAATACTTAATTCAACGACCTGCAGGATTCTAGCCTCCAAAAAATATCCAAAATCAAGTATAGTAAATCCTCAAGATGTGTGGAACCACATATCTACACTAATCTACATCTACACTAATATTATAAAGAGGAAAGATTTGTACCTATTTTTGTATGTTTGTAACGAAATAACTCAAAAACTACTGAACTGATTATAAAAATTCTTTCACTGTTGGGAAGCTACACTATCCCTGGGTGACATAGGCTATAATATATTTTGTAGCGAGGCCGAAGGCCGAGCTTACACCCGTGCAAAGCCGGGGCGGGCGGCTAGTCAAACATAAAAATACTTTTAAGAAATAGGTACTTACATAGTTAGATTAATAGAAAACCTGGCTATTACGGCTAGTTATTTTCGCTAACAAAAAAGAAGATATCAATTTCTTCGCGTATCATTATTTTATAGTGTCACTAAGAAGAATAGAACTATATCAAAGGACATCGTACACGGTCCTTAAGCACCAGCTGACCTGTTGGTTATCGGTGCCCAGCGTATAGGTCAACGCAATTCTATACTTATCTCCATTCCTTGATCGCTGCCTGTTATTTCATTATAAAAGCTGTTATAATATGATAATAGGTATTTATCACCTTTTTAAACAACTTCCAAAAAGGAGGAGGTTCTCAATTTGATAGTTTTTTTTTTTTATGATACTGACGATTTTATGACGTGACGATACGAGCGAAGCAGCTCGCCTGTTATCTTTACGCTTGCCCATAACAGCATCCATTATAATTATGTTTGTTTGTTACCTCAGAACTTTCGACTGAGTCAACTGATTATGATGATTATTTTTTTGTTTGAAATCTCGTGTTTCCCGTGTAGTAACATTTTAATTTGGTCCAGTTCTGACATATTTATAAAGTCAGTTTTTTAATATTAATAATTATGTGTTATTAAAGTGACGATTGTTTTCTGTAAATCTCTAATAATTTTAGCGTCACACTTTTTGTGCTTTTTTCAGTGTAAATAATTGAAATATTTTCGAGTTTTTTGACATAAATAGTCAAATTAAGTCAAAAAACTAATAATTAATAATAAATAATAATCCACTATTATTACACCTCGACTTTGTACGCTAAGACTTTCATATAAATTTTTTAGCATATTACTTGCCTCCCTTAATGCGACCCTATCGCAAACTTATATATTTTTTTTACAATTTTAATTAATTTTCAGGCATTTTAACGACATGTCTTTAATAATGTGAAATTAGTAGGGTAAAAAAAATTCAATCAGGTCAACAAAAAACAGACTGACCACTGAGAATACTGCAATAAGTAATATTGTAAAAATCTAAATACAAAAAAAAAAGTTATAAGTTGGCTATAATCTTACGTTCAAAAACCTAGTCATCATAGCTTTAAAATCACTTGACGTAAGACAAATGCTTGTGTGCAAGACGTCAGTTTAGAATTTGCAATTCATTAATCTTATCCATAACCACAAAAAAGCACTAACATAAATACAGGCTCTTCACGTCACTAAATAAAATGATATAACATATTGGATGTAGTTGCAATTGTTATATATTTCTCGAAAGTGGAAAGCCACGCCTCAAATCACAGTACTTACAAACAAGAGACAATGTGAGAATCTCGAAAACAAAGTGATTCCAGCCTAAATATATTGCAGCATTAACCCGATCGCGGTGCACACACGCGAAAATAAAATACGTAGACGTGGGCGCGACCTCGAAAATCTAATTATTTCTGTCTTGCAATGCGAAACTCACTCGTTGTACGAATATAGTCTGTCACCAACGGCCTACTGAGTTATAGCGTTGTTTTGAAAAGTATTGTGTATTGACGTTTGTAAACTTAGGTTTGAGAGTTAGTCCAGTCACTACGTCGGAAAAAACGGAGTAGAAATGCAAGTGAACCGAGAAAGCTAAATTTTTGATATTACGTGGGAAGGGCCTAGAAAAGATTAACTTCAAAATGTCGACCAAAACTGGCTTGTGGAATTTCCGCCATCTTAAAAAAGGGTTAAATTCAGTTTTTTCATAATAACTCGGTTTTCCGATGAGATACGAATTTTTTTTTGCAATACTTTTTTGTTGCTTTATTTAGGATCTACATTTAAGGTCGTATACATTTTTCACTTATCGTTATTGAGATATCGATTAAAAAAAACATAAATATAGGGAGTGAACATATTTTTTGCTATTTTCTTTTTTCTCGTGAAAGATATTGAAAAATATCTTGTACTAAATTGTAGAACGTATACAGACCTACAAATTCGTTTTATTATTTTTTATTTTCGACAAAAATTACGACTTCTAGAGCGTCAAGTAAGTAAGAAAGAACATGTGAATGATATAGGAAATATTTTTTTAATGATAAAAATATTACCAAACATATCATAGGTATCCAAATATCATTATTTCCAAACATATATAATTATTGTGAAAGTTTAACTGACAATTTGTACTGTTATTGTTTTTGCTTCTCTGACATTTGTAATTAATAGTTTTTTTTTAATTCTCTATTTTTATTGACATTTTTTTTGTAAGTATCAGCAGTTTAGAAACCTCGATAAATAGTATCACACAGTTGCAAACTAACATCCTGTAGGTACGATAAAACAATTTTTTTCAGCTGGGGACGAAAAACAAACCATTTTCAGGTTCATAAGCAAACTCTTTTTATCTAGAGCAAAAATGCCATTCGTATAATAGAATCGTCAAGATAGTTATACAAGTTTTTATGCCCCAAAAGTTTAACATAATTGTCGCATTTGTTTAATTTTTCCATTATTCTGTGGTTACAATTCTAGGCATTCGTCTGATAGGTATACGAAAGTATAAAAATTATGCAAAGGTCTGCCAGATTTTTTACTGTCTTTCATGGAGTTTTATTGACTTAAGCGAGGGGAATATAAAAGCTTATAATTTTATATATCTAGGGATGGTAAAAAGATTGTTTTGTAACTAATTTTATTTTACACACAACTAACGTAACGTCGTCCCTCTCTTTATTTATATTATGTTTATTTATGTTTTATGGATGTTACTAATGAAACATATTATTATAATTTGTACTTTTCTAATTAATGATTGGTATAAATATGTACTAGAATAGTAGGTCTTGTGAACATAATAGTTTATGATTTAACTATTTCATGGTTTAAATAAATAAAAAAAGAAATACGTAAATTGACGGCGTAATCGACGTACATACATGAAAATAATCAATAAAAACATTGAGAACGAAATTAATTGAGAACCTTGCTCCTTTTTTGAACTCGGTTAAAAATGTAGAAATAATATTTTTGTTTCCATTTTTATTCTATTTTGTATCATAATACTGCGGCCAGTCCATTTTTTGATGTAAATTTATACATTACAATATTTCGAAAAAAAGATGCTAAGTAAAGTTCATCGAGCTTACAATAAACATTTTTTAAGTGTTTTTATTAACTAAATAAAATAAAAGCTAACACTACAAAAATAGTGAGACTATCCCTAGACCGTTGAAGGTTTTAAGACAATCCAAATGCTCAAGCCCACTATCAGTTGGCAGCGAACCCAGCATGCCTTAAATAAATATTGATATTAATGGTTCAATGATTATTAACGGTTCCTCCCTTCCATAAATATAAAAGTCATGTTTAGGCCTAGTAAAGATGAATGTATATCTGTTTAGCCCTGCCAAATACCTAATTAGTAGTTAAATCAAGTGTTAAAATGTTGCTAGCCTGGTAACGGAATTTGCTGAATTTCTCCCAACTCTGCGACTCTGGTACGAAGCTGCACTAATTGTTTTGGATGCCTTCCAAAATACATACTTACTACAATTTCGGGGTAACGGGATGCATTCGAGAATTGTTTCGTTTATTAACGGGGAATGTCGCCAGTTTAATTGTTATTTGGGTTAAGTGATTGTGTCTGTCTGTCTGCCTAACTACATTGTAGTCGTCAAGTAAGTTGATGGCGCAAGTATAATACAGTGTAAAGCTGGTACATTTTGAGCCTTTTGGGGTCGAAACACATATCGTCATTTTAAGTTGTATGTATGTTATTTCTGGTGTGAAGAATAGTTGTCTATCTATCTATCCTTAACCACTAGATCGCACATGTAACATTAGTCGCGGGGGGCGGGCGGTTATCGTATGACACTTGTTATAGGAGAAAACAACAAAACTCGTTCGGTCAATTCACACCTAGAATTGGCCCGCTTGAAAAATATCCTGCTAAAAGTTCAGTAACCAAGCAGTAGTGTGCAAATACTACTGTGATCCGGATTGAAGGGCAATGATTCCAGCGAAATTACAGGGCACACAGAGATTTGACATCTTATATCTCGAGCGCAGTGCATTGCCATCCAGGGTTTTGAACTGTTGAAGGTCATAATTCTGAGTGGCGTTGAGCTGTTATGGGCAAGAGCCATCAGGCGAGCGACTTCGCTCGTCTAGTCACCCAGCACGGAGGATGAGTTGTCTGTAACCACTTAAAGAAAAAATCTTTAAGTGGTTAACTTATGGTCATTGACCATCACTTACCAACAGGCTTTTAGTGGTTGAAAATTAAAAAGCGTAAAAAAATTATACTGTGACGAGACAATAAGAAATAAAAAAATATCGTCACGTCTATTCAACGTTACGCGTTACCAAAATGCTGTCCTTTGCACATAGGGTGAGGTGAAAAAATGGGTCCAGTATTTTGGCAAAAAACCCCACAAATGGTCTACTAGATTATAAATTAATATTTTGTTTATTTCAGAATGTGCATTAATAGTTCGTTTTATTGAGTTAATTAGTATTTAGTAGTAGTTTTATGTAAGTACTAGCTGAATCACGCAATTATTATTTTTTCACATTTCGAGGCGGAAAAGTACCCTATGTCTATCCTCATTTACTGCCAAATTTATTTAAGATCAGCCTAACCGTTTAGTCGTGAAAAGCGAACAAACAGACAAACAGACAAAGAGACAAAGAAAAGAGAGAAAGAGAGAGAGAGAGAGTTTTGCTTTTTATAATATTTTTGGTTAGGATTAGAATTCTTTAAAGTTATATGATTATTTACGGGATATTTACCGTGGTAAGGTTGTGGAAGGAGCTCCCACCCCCCCCCCCCGCTTGAGCCCCGCAGGAGCTTGTCTTCCCGTGAACATGATGGTGCATGTAACTGCGCCGAAATATCGGGAGCTTCTTCCACAACCTTACCACGGTAAATATCCCGTAAATAATCATATAACTTTAGTGAACAACCGTGATAGTTTAAAACCGTGTTTAGAATTTTATTCTTTGATTGAATGAAGTCCGTTGATGTTGTCAGAAAATAGAAATATGTTTTAGGTCCTTCTGAAAGTTAGTGTTTGATGTAGTGTAAGTCGTCATTAGTGTAAGTCGTTTTTGTGCGGTGCTAATTTGAAATAAATAAATGTTATATGGGATATTAACTCTTATTTCTTTTCAGCGTTACAAGGAAACCTGAGTGCAGCATGACTCCGAATCAATGATGATATTATTCTCGTTACAGTTGGTACACGTTATGACAGACACTGACAATCCTAGCGTGAACGAATGAATAATATTATAAATGAATGAACACATTGTATCATTTGGCAGTGAGCCGATTAGCCCAAACCATTTTGTATTCGATACTTTAATATTTACAGAGGGATTTGGTGGTGAATTTTGAGTTTTGGGATAACGATGTCATTTATATTAAACTAACTACGCCCGTGGTGTACAATACAATACTTTATTAATAACACCATAGTATTTTTAATCATATTCTTGTATTCACAATTAAGTATTCAATCGCTAAAATTGAAAAAAAATTAATTAATTAATTCTGAATTATTTTTAATTATAAAATTATTAAAGTAATCTGAAACAAAAATTAATTAATTCTGACACATGAAAAAGGATAATACTAAATATTAAATATTAATACACATTACAATTCAAATTAAATTTAAAAATAAAAATGTGAATCAAAATAACAAAACATTAATTTAACACTCGTTTTTTTCTTGTAGTTAATGTAAATTTGTTAAAAAGAGTAAATGATAGATTAACATCACAAATTACGCGAGAGTATAATAATGTGGCTCGGTTTAATGAAGACTAATGATATTACGCAGAAATTAGTTCAGACTACACAAATCTTGACCCGAATGCACTGCCTATATCTACATCTGCGGTAACCTTGTCCTGTCTAATAATATTCTATCAACGAATAGGTACAAACTATTTCCAACTAGATTACAAATGCCAAAGTTGATGTACTTCATTTTATGCGTTTACACTGAACGGTGGTGCTAACCAAAAGGAGGCATAATGACCTCCTTTCGGGCATATTACTTACTAGCTGCGCCCCGCGGTTTCACGCACGTGGTGATAAAAATCGGTGATGATGATGATGATAAATAAATAAATAATAAATAAATAAATATCTGGGACATTATTGCACACATGGTCATCTGACCCCAAACTAAGCAAAGCTTGTAATATGGCTGCCAGAGACTGATATACATACATATATTTTTAAATACATACTTAAATAGATATTTACACCCAGACATAGAACAAACACAAATGTTCATCACACAAATGTTTGTCCTAGATGGGAATCGAACCCACGACCTCAAGCACAGAAGTTAGGTTTACTACCAACTGAGCCACCGGGGCAGTATCCTATGGAATAAAAAGTATCCTATGTGTTAATCCAGGACATAAGCAATTCATATTACAAATTTCATCCAAATCCATCCAGACGTTTCTGCGTGATTGAGTAACAAACATCCATCCATCCATCCATACATCTATCCATCCATCCAAAACTTTCACATATATGATATTAGTGTGATTACGAACAAATTTTACTATGAAGTCAACCCTGAAATTGCAAAAAAAGTATTGTTAAGTACTGTTCCAAACTGTTTTGCCTCCACCTTTTTAATGCAAACCGCTAGGGACTAGAATGCTTGCTTCCATCATTGTTACTTGAAAAGTATAACCTGGGTGTGTATCTTAAAGAATTAGTTCAGATTAGCAAATAAGACTATCGTATGTAAATTATGCGCTGAATTAAATCCGCGAATAAAGCGTTTCAAAAAGTCTACAACTACCTCTCCAGGCTGGCAAAGCACCTTCAACACCACTAATGTTGCAGGTGTCCATAGACGCCAGGTTTTGCTTACCATCAGGAGGACCGCATGCTTGTTTGCCGCTCTTTTTATAACAACACAGCTCTTATATTTCACCCAGTTTGGAGTAATAATTATCAAAACATGAAAAGTATAGCTTTTTTGTAGCAGCGCAAAAGCGCTGACCAATTTAGATAATATTTATAAGGGATCTCTGATCTCTGAATAACCTACCAAACAAAAAAATTATCATCAAAATCAATTCATACTTGACATAATCGTTTAACAGACATACAATAATTATCAATGTAAAAAACCGACTTGAAAATGTCAGAACTGGACCAAATATGCGCCCTCTATCCCATAGCGCGTGCATTAATTAGGCACTAGCGGTTTTAGAGAGCGCATGCCTGATTTAGTACTGAGGTGTTCCGACAGATGTCTCTTATAATATTTTTTGTGTGGAAATGACTTTTTAATTGTCACATTGTAAAAAAATAAAACATTGTAGAACTGGACCAAATTAAAATAGAACCAAACAGGATGCATTAGCTATTAAATAAAAAAAGAATTATCAAAATTTGTTCACCCAGTCGAAACTTCTGAGCTAACAAACATAAAAAATATAAATTATAACAGTCGAATTGATAACCTCCTTTTTGGAAGTCGGTTGACAAAAACAATACAAAACGTCAAAAGAGCGATAACATTGTAACATTGCCGCGTAAAACTGCTAACATTATCATAATTATAACACGACTGTCTCCGTTCTAGCACCAAATTTTAATCAAACAGTTCATGCATCTATTTACGTTTGAACGTTGAATTTTCATTTCAGCAGCAAACTATTCATGAATGAATAACCGCGTACAGTGGCATGGAAATAAATCACTACATATTATAGATAGATGGGAAACGCGCGTTACAAGCGCAACATAGTAGGCTAATTAATATCGGGGCTCCGAATACATTTAATGCAGGTCAATGCACTTTGCTAATTTTGTGTACCTAATACAGGGCTACGCAAAAAGGGTATACTCAGCCGAAAGGTGTCCGTTATACTCATCATTATGAAAAACTTTTACTATGAGACCAAACCTCAACTATAGGAAAAAAAAACAGATGTTCCATAGAAAACATATGAAACAGCTGATATTTTATCTGTAATTTAATAGTTTCAATATAAACTTTATATAATATCCGGATGTATTTTATATATATATATATATCGTATATACGTAGTTAATTTTACATAGAGATCGATCAAATTTAAATCACTAACAAACAAAAATCTCCTTTTGGAAGTCAGTTGGAAATAATAGAAACTGTGTACCGCCCCGTGGCGTAACCCGCTATCCTACCGTACCTACCGTTATTTCCTTGATTTTTGAAAAAAGTATTACGAGTGATTATATTTTTGTGTTCTTAGTTTATTCACATATTTTCATCACCGCAATATTAATAACATTTTACTCCATTAAAACCTTACAACCTCCTTTATCGTATATAGGCTGATACGCAGATATATTTTCGAAATATCCTGAAAAAAACAGCACCGACGAACAGGCACAGAAAGAATTCCATGAAACCATTAACACTATTTTTATATGAAACATCTACTGGCGCTCCTGGCAATAAAAACCTACTCGTATGGCGAGACGGCAAACGTTAAGACGCTCTCTTATGCCGTCATATTTCATATCTGTCTTTTCTTTCGGAAAATTTTATTATGCAAAACAAAATTTAAATAACAGAAAACTAACGAAAACTTAAATATTATTTAACGACTAATAATTAAAATAAATAACCTTAACTACCTATATAATATTCAAATAAAAATATTAAAAAAACAGAATTCATAAAAAAGGACTAATCTAAGAGTCCTTTAATTCGATTTTCAACTTCTTTATTTCCTACTATTTCCTTACAGATTGTAGTAGTCAATTTCATCTCTTTAGATGTAGAATTTCGCAAAATCCTTTCTTAGAACTCACCGAATAAACAATTTCAGGAATTTTGGATTCAAATTTCCCGTCTCTATCGTTAGCGGTTTGGTCTGTGTTGATTCCTGGAAAAACGCTTGTTGTAAAATAGAAGGTAGATAGATAGGTGAGTTTGATAACTTCATATTCTCGCTTCCTCGATAAAGGCTCGCTCGATACTCTGTGTGTTCCTGCCGTTTCCAAGTAACTGTCGACCTCATCAAGTATTGACCGGCACCTATTGATTGACCGCACGACGCGACGGTTCGATTGCCCAGTATGGTAATTATGTCGTGTCTTTGTATTATGTAATGTTGTTGTTTGAAGAATTTCAGTAGATTGTTTATTATTTATTATACTACTATTATATTATTATAAATAAAACACACTTCATATAACGTAATCATTTTAAATTCTGCCACTGAGCAGACAAACAACACAAGGGATGTAGGTAATCTTTTACACACGAGATATTATGGCTAATATCTCGATGTAAAAGATCACTCACTCGCGTGTGTAATTTTTTTTTTTTTTTTTTTCACACATGGTCACCTGACCCCAAACTAAGCAAAGCTTGTAATATGGCTGCCAGAGACTGATATACATACATATATATTTTAAATACATACTTAAATAGATATTAACACCCAGACATAGAACAAACACAAGTGTTCATCACACAAATGTTTGTCCTAGATGGGAATCGAACCCACGCCCCCAAGCACAGAAAGTAGGATCACTACCAACTGAGCCACCGAGGCAGTCAAATAATCAAATCAAATAATAAAAATAATCTCCTATTCATTAGAAGTGTAAGGTAAATCATTTACAGGTGATGGTCAGGTCATTTTTGGACAGAAGGGACACCCTCCGTGATCCTGAATAGGGGCTGAAAAAAGATATGTTCAGGAGGTTCTTAAAAGAAATAGCTATGGTGTGACTAAACGCGGTCAGGCAAGATGCTACAAGAGAAGAACAGACGTTAAACGGCAGCCGGCTTTCATGCCTTACATTAAAAGGAGTAACGGATACGGTAGGGATTTTGCTGAAGGTGTACTCCATCAAGACGGTATACATTCCCTTATTTATGCTGGCGAGGCATGCGAAGACACCGAAAGACGTTAATACTTTCCAGACACCCGGTGTGTACAAGGTTGATTGTAGCTGCGGTATTTCCTACAAGGTCAGGTCAAATGAAGCGTAGGTACAGAAGCAAGCACAGCAGAAGGGATCATAGAACATAATATAGCAGCCGTCATCGAAAATCGCCATAATATACAGAAGTCGGCTATAGCAGAACGTTTGCTCGAAGCTGGATCCGGTCACTGGGTCGAGCTCCACGATCTGAAGGTCCTCTCCACTGAACTACATTATTTTTCTAGAATGATTCGCGAAGCGGTTGAAATTAGATAACAAAAAAAATATTTAAAATAATACTTTTATACTAAAAATAAATTCATAAGACGTTTATAATAAAAATATACTTTCACAATAATAAGGTTAAAACAGATAAGCGTGTGACCCACAGACCTTGTATCTGGTTAATGGTCCGTGGTTTGACCTCTCAACCTTGTATCTGACGCTATAAAATGGTCGATTATGAGTATGTAACCGTAGCTTAAAAATAACAACTGGCCAAGACGCCAGTTATATAAATGGCGGAGAAATCGAACAACCTAGAACAAACATAGAACCTCCATCCCTCCTTTTTTGAGGTCGGGTAAAAAAAAAAGTGAGCCTTACTGACAATTTTTGCGTTAAGCGGTTTAGCGGTAGGTACATTGAAAAAAAAACACGGATACATTAAAATTGAACACGAACAATAATTGTACTAAGGCATATCCCCTTTGTTTGTCTGATCTGATGTCATACCAGAATAATATGACTTTGATACGTTAACGATATTAGGCATGTGGCCTTATGTTTAATTTATTGCAAATAACAGGCTTAGCGATGATTATAACTAAATACAATACACATACTGAAAAAAATAATTGAATTAGCTGATTAATCTCTGAGATATGAGCGTTTAAAGTTGTAGGTGGAGATAGAGAGGGGATGCTCCATCCCTTTCTCGCAAAGCGTGTGTTAGTATAGCATTTGTATGCCGCGCATGAGGCTTGACGTAATAGCTCATTATTAGTGCTCTCTCTGTCTAGCATGAAATTAAAATACTTATAACTTATTTATTGTTGAACTAATTTAATATTTGTTTTTGTTGATAGGCTCTATTGATGTTCAGCGTTTTCTGAGGTAATAAAAAAATATTAGTCATCATGCCTTTTCTGCTAGTTTAACAACCTAACCAGATATAGGGGTCTGCGTTTGGTAAAGTTATAAAAAATGCAATTGTAAAGGGTTAGACAGCTTTAAAATTCCATGTAACTGCCGATGTAACAACCCGGTGAATTATTAAAATGTTTGTTACTCCGCCCATGTTCACGTTAGAATACCTATTTATTTACTAATGTTTTTTGTAATGACGCAGCAAAGGCTCCATGTCTAGAACTGTTACTATTTTATGACAATGTGAAGTTTGAATGTTAAATATCAAAATAAGTCCCTGTGTGTTAAAAAATCAAAATTAAAATTGGTTTAGCCTTTTGATAGCTACGATGCTACAGACAGACATCCCGATACACACGTTAAAATTATAATCATACTCATAATACTCCTTCGTTTGCGACGGAGGTAAAATAATTATCAATTTAAAAAAACTGACTTCAAAATTAGTAATTACGCATTTTGCGCTTACTTGGACGACATATTTTTTTCAGTTATTTTGATTTAAAAACCAACCCACTAAACCAATTTTGATGAAATTTGTTTGGGACCACCTCTGAAGTATGGTCTAACAAAAAAAAACAACAAAAAAAAATTCATAATTGGCGGAGAAATCAGTGAACATACATAAAAAAATATACCTACATTGGAACATAAAACCTCCTTTTGAATTCAGTTAAAAAAAGAATGCTAATTTGCCACCTGTAGAGGTAGAATATTTTCTTCCAATGTAAATGGGACCACTTTCGAGGTATAGATCATTCAATATAAATAAAAATTTACTATCGGCTCACAATCAGTGGAAATATGGTGTAACACGGTTACATACAAAAGTCAAATTTCTTTACTTTATATAAATAGGTTGAAAATAAATAGTTCAGTAGAAATGACTCTTCGACAAATTAAGTATCAATTTCAATTGAAATCTTGAAATGACTTCTTACAGATTTTAAATATTTAATGTGCTCTCTCATTACAGCGTACAGACAACACATTTCACTCTATTTATATTTAAAGAGGCTCTATGCCTAAATCCTTTGGATTCAGTTTAGCACAACACGATCAATCTTTTATAAGACACGTTAGTTTGGGAGATGACGGTGCATTAAACTACTGGAGAACGGTTTTTACCCAACTGTTTTATACTGTTTAGCGGACTAGAATGTCTTCTAGCAAGCTTCCAAGTCTTTTAACTTCTGTAAATTAAATTCAACAAATAAGATTTTATGCTGATATATTAATTTCATTAGTCTAATTTGGTACCCTGTCAATAAGACAAAGTTTTATTTTTATTATTTTAACATACCTAATATCACTTGAAAGACATATTGACTGCCTCGGTGGCTCAGTTGGTAGTGATCCTACTTTCTGTGCTTGGGGGCGTGGGTTCGATTCCCATCTAGGACAAACATTCGTGTGATGAACATTTGTGTTTGTTCTATGTCTGGGTGTTTAATATCTATTTAAGTATGTATTTAAAAATATATATGTATGTATATCAGTCTCTGGCAGCCATATTACAAGCTTTGCTTAGTTTGGGGTCAGATGACCATGTGTGCAATAATGTCCCAGATAATGTCCCAGAGATTTTATGGCGTTTTATTTATATTACACGGGAATTACTCACGTAAGATTAGGCCGGATACGCCGACTATGGTTTCAACCGCATACGGCGGTCTTTATCAAGGTGAATGCGCGCGCGCGGCTGCGTCTTGCTTTGTCTTCGTGTAATATAAATAAAATGTGTGAAAACCACGTCAGTTTCCATAATAAAATATATATTATGGGTTTTTATTATGCACATACTTGTATTTGGGATATGACGTGCATTTTTTTACCGTTAAATTAAATATGAATAATAGAAACAGAATGTCGCAGACTCGGAGTGGTAGCGCCGAGCCGGAGTGTCAAACTTAATGCTCTGAAATGTAACCTATAAAAATGGATTTTGACCATATGAAAGGAAACTCGGTGATTTAAAGAATCTAATAGTGTTCAAAGTGATTGTACTTAAAACACAGATAGGAACATTATATATACCTTAGGATAGAGGTAGGTCATCCCCATGATCAGTAATCAATTAATATAACGTCTTCTTTGTGAGCGTATCGTGGGAAAAGTTGGTTTAGATGAAAGAAAACCGTTATGTCACCGAATCGACAACTGTAATTACTGATTACACTCAATTACTAGCGATGTGTGTATTACTAGCGATTGTAACTGGGCTACACGCTGCACGGAATGCGAAATAGTTTCTAGACGTCCTTGCAAATCGACCGCTGCCGCAGAAATGTGTAGAGCATTCCGTCGACCGCTACGTCCTAGACTCCATCGAGTGCCAACAAAAATGGCGCTCGCTTCCCGATTATATAAATAATCGAGATGTTGGACTTGATTGCAACCCAAACAATAAGCATCACTACGTATATACTCAGCTTTGAACTAATTCAGGTGTTAAGTTCTAAAGATCCTACATACATAAGATGCATTAGTCAAATCTTTTAGTAATCAAATTTTTCATCATCTCCCCACCTACTTACGGGGCACGTCTCCTTAAGTGTTCTCTTTCGATATTATTTATTCATGAACAATTTGCTATGCAATCAGGTCAGGTATGGGACGATGACGAAACGCGATTCGACTATGATTAAATACGATTAAAAACTTTACGGGATGCTTTTGCATTTTTATAAGGGAGGCTGGGCTTTTGGACAGTATTAATTTCAGTTTTATAAACCCCTGAGCCCCCGACATAAACAGAAAGGTTTTATAATATGAATGTGTGTATCTGTGGTCTGTGTCTGTGTATCTGCGTGTCTGTGTGTCACATCGTAGCTCCAAAACAGCTATACCGATTTTAATCAAGTTTCTTTTTGTTTTCATATTTATCGGGACTTATCGCGCACTATTAAATATAGGTAAAATATAGATAAGTCCCGATAAATATGAAAACATGTGTTCGAATCGCGAAAGTTTAAAAATTATTATAAGTTTCTTTTTGTTACAAAAGTGACTGGATCGAAAATGTTCGTATCTATAATTCAAGAAATTTGTTCAGCCGTTTTAAGATTATGAGGTTATTTATCTGGGGTTTAAAATAACCGGCCAAGTGCGAGTCGGACTCACACACGAAGGGTTCCGTACCATTATCTATTAAAACGGCAAAATAATCATGTTTGTTGTATGGGAGCCCCCCTTAAATGTTAATTTTATTTTAATTTAATTATTTATTTTTAAAGTGAACATAATATCACTGTATATTCTGTGAAAATTTAAGCGTCTACCTGTAGCCGTTATCAATATCGAGCAAAAACGAGCAAAAGAATCACGTTTGTTGTATGGGAGCTCCCTTAAATATTTATTTTATTCTGTTTTTTAGTATTTTTTGTTATAGCGGCAACAGAAATACATCATCTGTGAAAATTTCAACCGTCCAACTATCACGGTTCATGAGATACAGCCTGGTGACAGACGGACAGATGGACAGACGGACAGCGGAGCCTTAGTAATAGGGTCCCGTTTTACCCTTCGGGTACGGAACCCTAAAAACGATCTATACTAACTTGTTGGATACAGTTTGTGCTCTACGGTTTCAAGCGCTCTCATAGAAAAGACCTATATTATTTAGGTATTGCATTATGCTCACTTTCTCTGCTGTTTCATGGTTGGCTAGGTATTTTATTGTAAGATAAATACTTTTTATTTATATTACACGGGAATTGCTCACGTAAGATTAGGACGGATACTCCGACTATAGTTTCAACCGCATAAGTTTAGTGCAAAGCGAGACGCAGCCGCGTGCACGCATTCACCTTGATAAAGACCGCCAAATGCGATTGAAACTATAGTTGGAGTAACTGGCTTAATGTTACGTGAGTAATTACCGTGTAATATAAATAAATAGCACAGTCTAGAAAAGATTGGCTATCCTTGGAGGAGGCCTTTACCCGAGGAGGGGTTCTTGCAAGTGGAAAATATACATAAAATGTATTTCAACAAATTGTTTTATAAGGTACTTGCACGAAATAAAAGCCTTTTTTATGAATAAAATGTGTGAAAACCACGTCAGTTTCCATAGTAAATACTTTTTGTCCCATTATGAACAGGCTGGTACTCGTAAGTGACACTGTCACTTTTAGTACGAAGTTTTGATGACAGTTAAGAAAAAAAACATTTTCACTCATTAGTCAACGAAATGGCCGAGAGATGTGACTAAAATTTTAGTTTCCTTTTTGTGTTGTGTGTTTTTTTATATATTTTATGTAGTCTTTTTGATTCGATTTTATTATTTGATTTTTGTACGAAATTTTTAGTGTCGCGAATCATCTGGTTAATCTGGTTTATTATCTGGTTGACGTTATACCGTGACTCTGATCGGAGTTCGGTTCCGAGATCAATATTTTTGTGTTAAAAGGTGAGAATATTTATATAATATAGTTTCTAATATTTATGGACCAGGGTATGTCATAAACTGCGACCAGAACCACCAGGACAGCAGCTTCCTATTAGTGCACGGTAAACGTACTGCGATCCCGAAGCTGCCTGCCAAGCGAGGGGATTATGGCAACACCCCTCTCTAAGAGGGAGGCCTTTGTTCAGCTGTGGACGTTTACTGGCTAATGTGCGGTGTGATTATGATAATATTTTGTGAAGAGCGATGATGGCTGATGGAGAGAGCTATGCTCGGAGTTTCTTTGTGCGATAAAATCCGAAACGTGAATATTCGCCAAAGAACCAGAGTCATCGACATAGCTATTAAAATTTGCAAGTTGAAGTGGCAATGGGCAGGCCACATCGCTTGAAGAACCGATAACCGATGGGGAAGAAAGGTTCTTGAGTGGAGACTACGAACCGGAAGACGCAGCGTAGGTGGGCCTCCCACTAGATGGACCAACGACATAGTTTTTTTATTCAGTAATAGGCTGGCGTTTGACCGCCAACTCGCCTGATGTTAAGCGCGATGATAGTGAGAGTCGCGGGCATCCAGTGGATGCAGATGGCAGGATGTCGTTTAGTGTGGAGGTTAAAGGGGGAGGCCTATGTTCAGCAGTGGACGTCTTCTGGCTGATGATGATGTTATCTCTTTTGAACTTAACAAAGAGCAAGGTAATATTTTAGGTGAAAAGTTACGAACGAAACGAATATCCTTTGTGGTCTCGTAACTTGATGCGATTTACTGATTCAAGGTACGAGTTTGTTAAATTTTGCGATCGTAAATGAGGCTTTCGTGGAGCGCTTTTTATCTATCTGCCAAATTGCTTTTCAAGAGACATCGGGTTAAGCTCTTTTTAGAGCAAAAATGATAAATCAGTCCAGCCTATTCAATCTCTCTTTTATAACGGTATTCAATTATTAAAGTTCTAGAACAGTCTACACAAGTATTAAATAGACGCGTGATAAAGTACATAAGTGTGTGTACTTAAGTTAATGTCGAGTTTTCCAAAAGATATATTTAAAAAAAAAAGCTATAGACAGATAGCGTTGATAAGTTGCTGATCAACTGGCAAGGGAAGGTAGCTTGAATGGAGCAGAAGTATACATTCTACCAGAACAAACAGAAAATTAAGTTAAATACAAATATAAAATATATGAAAAATGGAAAGATAGATATTTAACTACATGTTCGGATAAAGGTATCTGGTATAGAACCTTGCAGCCTGAACTTCCTCGAATACCATGGTTCGTAAACAGCAGCTTGAGAAGATGCCTTATTGTTATAGCTCATGGACTTTGCTCCGGCCACATGTCACTTAATAACTTGGAGCATCTGATGGGCAGAGCCGAAGATCCCACCTGCTCACTCTGTGGTACGCTAGAAGATGTTTCCCACCTTCTGGTCGACTGCGGACGGAGCGAGTCTATGAGAGAATATATGTTGCATGAGTACGGTGTAAACCCTCGAGATGTTGGCATGTTTCAAGGTATCCTAGCCGCACCCACGTGCGATGCGGCGAGGGCCTTGTATGCCATGGTCTCGGTCATAAAGATGTGAACGCAAAGTGTAGGACGGACATTACACGCTACCGCATCGTTCTATTCGGAATATGAACGCCGAATGATTACCGCGTAGGTATAAATATCAGGAACCAAAAGGAGAGCTCTCAAAGTTAGGTTAGGTTAGGTACCTACGAGTATAAAGTCTTCAGAATTTATGCATTATTATAAAATACGGGTTTATGGGACTTATGGGGCCGGGATGGCTTCATGTGAACCTGTAAGAAACACACGGGTTAAAATTATATCAAACATATTTGAAATACAATACAATCCGATAGTTACAATCTAGGTGTCTTCAAATCACGAGTGAACCGGTTTCTTCTAGGCAAGCGTGCTCCATCGTAGACCGCACCATCGCAAAGTCTGGGGAGTTGGCGGTCAAACGCAAGCCTATTTATGCATAAAAAAAATTGCAACATATTTTATTTCAATATATGTTGCAAATGGTTGCCTTTTTAGGGTTTTGAAAGTTCTGTTCACCACCAAGTCACGCAACGTTAAGCGCTGTCAGTACTTGGAAGGGTGACCTGAGCCTATAGGTACGCCTGGGCGTGGTTTTCCTGGGCGTCTTTTTGCACTACTTTTTCTATTTTGTGGTGGTACGGAACATTCGGTGCATGAGCCCAACTCGCACTTGGCCGTTCAATTTCTCATAATTTCTAGAGGTGATAATTTTTATTTTATTTGTACCAAAGTCCATCCAGAGATCCTATTCTTGATTATTTCGGTTTCTTTCTTTATCATTAACGTAAGAGTATAATTTTAAGTGCACAGGAATGTAATTCTGTTCGGTATCTTTTGGTGGGAATTATGTAAGAGATATTTATTTCTTCGTAATTTTATATAATTTATGATTAAACGAACTAAGTGAAGTTCTATCATAATTATCCGTAGCACCTCGTACGAAGAGATAAGTATCCTGAAATAAATATATTATTTACACATGTAGTACCGCATAGTTGCCACCGCTCGTGCACTGTTGTTGAGAGTTAGTAGAATAAAATAATTTGTAGATGGCCACACCCACATCCGCCATCTTGCCCTTCCCGCTAGTCGCAACCGTCATTTAGTTTAGAGTATCTTTACAGTTGCGTGATATTATCGGTAGTTTAATCGGGTAACATAAGCTAGCTATGGGGATGGGTGGGTGATTGATACTTATCTCTTCGTACGAGGTGCTACGGATAATTATGATAGAACTTCACTTAGTTCGTTTAATCATAAATTATCCTTGCACCTCGTACTCGAGATAAGTATCCTGAAATAAATATATTATTTACACATGTAGAGGTTGAGAGTTATTTTCGGTAATATCACCGCTGGTATAGAAAAGAAATGACTGACTAAGTACAAGTAGCAGTCTTTATTAGAGGCATAATCAATTAATCAATCGCATTTGTGCTTCTCTCATAATTATAAACATATATAATAAGTAGGAAGTCACATAATGAAGTTATCTTATCTATGTACTAGTACAGGGAAATCTTATAATATAATCTTTGTATCTAACTTAATTTAGTTATGGTTAAATACTGCTCTAGCTAATGAAGTTTGATCATTGTCAATCAAAATTGATCTTTGATAGAAGCGACCAAAAGTGGCCGAAGTGCCACTCCACCCTGCTGTCTTTTTAATGACGTCGATGTTGACACCCAATTGGTGAGCTCTGGAGGTAGACGCGTGTCGAGTGGAATGTGCTGTGAATATGTTGATATCAATGCCGCAATATTTAAGTGTGGCCTTTATCCACCGACTAATTGTTTGCGTGGTCACCTCTTTGTGCGGTTTCTTAAAAGCGATGAAGAGCTTATTATTTCTACGAAGTGAAGCTGTTTGGTGAATGTACGACATTAACGTTTTAGCTGGACATATCTGAGGTCTTTCGTTGAAAAACGGGATGTTTAGAACAGGTTGGTTTATGCCTGCTTTTGAGGTTTTGATTAAATCGGGTATTTTAATATTAATTTGTGCTGTTGTGTATTCAACATTGTTTATTTTTATTGTATGTATTGTCTGTACTCTTTGTGCAGTTGCAAGGGCTAATAAAGTGACACATTTTTTAGTAAGTCTTTCAAGTGGAAGCGTTTCGTTAGGGTACCATTTACTCAAGAAGTCCAGTACCTGTGAGGTGTCCCCAGTGACGTTGTATTTTGGTGCGGGGGGGCGAATCCTAAATACTCCTTTATAAAACCTTTTTATTCTGTCGTCAGTGGAAATGTGTGAACCTATCAGAAGGGATAATGCCCCCCTATAGCTATTGAGTGTACCGTATTGGACACCGGACTGGAAAATTTGCGTTAAAAAATACAGAACTGTGGGTACGGAAGCTTCATAGATGTCACGACCGTTTTGTAAACATAAACTGTACCATCGCTTTATGCATACATCGTATTGTTTAATAGACTTGTTACTCAGGGATGCCAGCATGATGTCAATTGATGATGGGGGCACACTTCGCCTCAGCAGCGCCGTCCGCACAAGACTCCGGCAGCCAGGGTAAGACTGCTGTGAATCTTGCCCTTGCTGGAATGCGAGATAATGATATTTTCATAAGGTTTGAGAATAAGCAGATCTGATATGAGAAGTTGTCTAAATACAGGATACCAGGGCTGCGTAGGCCACATAGGGATCACTACGATGCCCTTTGCCTGGTCTGTCCTAATTTTACGCAGGGTTAAAAAAAGTTAAAAATACACTAGATACGAATTGGTCGTTGCAAGGATCGCATTCTGAAACAGCACCGATCTTTAATAGTTCGGATATGGCTTCGTTGAACTGTAATAGTTCTTTAGGTGTATAGTTTGGCATTGCAGGCGGATTAGTTTGGCAGACTGGGCTAGAGAAGTCTAGTTTCTAGCCTGAGATCCAAGACAGGATTGTTTTGTCGTTAGTGATTTGTTTCCACTGATTGTAGAATAAGGCTAAGCGTCCTGCATATTTTACCTCTTCTAAGTCCGGTGATAGTTGTTGGTGTTCTTCTGCGGCTGCGATGACGTTCTGTATTGTTTTGCGGGCTGACTCTGGTGAGAGACAGGCTGTCGCCTCTTCTGTGATGTCGCCGGCGCCGGCGGTTTCCGAAGAGGAGCCGCCGGGCCTTTCGCGTTTAAATTGCCAGCTTTAGATGTTGAGGGCTGCGGGTTCTTGCGATTTTTATTGTAGCTGTTTTTTATTTCAGCACTGGATTTGGAAACAGCTTTTGCTGTCTTTAGTGTGTCAGGTAAACTTTCCCCGAATAAAAACGTGTCTATTTTGGAGGACATTATCTATGTCTTCACGTCTTTTTTGAGTACAGACATACTGAACATTCTTCTAGTGACAGAGTCTGAGTGCTGAATGTCACACAGAAGCTTGCACGCATCCATGAGTTTCTTTAAAAGCTCAGTGTCTTTGTTTTGTGCACCTAACAGGGAAGACGTGGCCGTCGCGAGGCAGGATATGGTCGATCCAAGGAGTTTTTGTTTAGACTCTAGGGCCTTGTCGCGGTTGACTAGAGTTTCAGGTAGTGTTGCCTTAATCTCTGGGTTTATCAGAGGTGCACCTAGCAAAGTCCCGTTAGACGGGAGCAAGTATTTTTGTTGCAACTCTTTCCTTGTCTCTTTTGTGAGACCATTGGTAGTTATATGTTGTAGACGGCTTGAAAGTTCTTTGTGTATGTCGGGGCCATATTGGACCTTGTTTTCGGGATTATCTCCTAGGATATCCAATATGTCTTTGTCAAGGGTAGAGTTGTCCACCTCTTTGTCCGTCTCATTCAGGACTTGTTCCGCATCGGACAGAGATGTGGGTAGTTCAGAGGGTAACTCAGTACTTGGCTCTGCAGAGGCTATCTCTGTGTTTGGTTCTTCCTCTGGTGGTTGGCTTTCTTCCCAAATTCCCGTGAAGGTATTGTCTGAAGAAGAAAAGAAATATATATATATGTATATGTACATATATATGTATTTCAGAGTGCGAATATGCTATGTATAACATGTGTTATTTAGTAAGCACCTGGAATGTGGTGAGGCAGTCCGATAACAGCTCGAGTACATTCTTTAGTGGTAGGCATTTTTTTAGCAAATGCGATGAGGCAGTCCATAGATCAGCTCGATTTGCGTTTGCTTTAACATGCCAAGTTTATAAGATCGAAACATTAGTGAGGGTAGAAAAAAGAAATGCGGTGAGGCAGTCCCAAGATCAGCTCGATTGCATTTTATCAAGTTTTTTTTTTTTTTTTTTGGAGGTAGGTAGGTAAATAAAGTGTCGTGAGACAGTCCAAAGATCAGCTCGAGTGCATTTTGTTATAAGAAAATAATATTGAAATTAAAGAAAGGATAAATAAAATGCTGTGAGGCAGTCCAAAGATCAGCTCGAGTGCATTTTATAAGAATAAAAAACATGTTTCGGATTAAGTAATGAAAAGGGTTAGGTAAATAAAATGCGATGAGGCAGTCCAAAGATCAGCTCGAATGCATTTTTTCCTAAGAAAACCGATACCGGTTGGAAGGCTAGTGATAAATAATGTAGGTACATACCTTCATCGACAATCTTGGAGTTTGTTTCGCTCGACGATGATGACGTCGAATGTTTTCGTTCACGTCTACGCGCTCGTTTTAGTTTCTTTTTTAATTTTTTAATTTCATCACTTATAACGTCGAGATCACTGTTTTGTTTGCGTTTCGGCATGGCTAGTTTTATTTTTATTTTTTGAGTGTTAAGTGCGAGAAAGTGTTAAGCGGTTGAGCACTAAACTGCGAATGACGGTTGCGACTAGCGGGAAGGGCAAGATGGCGGATGTGGGTGTGGCCATCTACAAATTATTTTATTCTACTAACTCTCAACAACAGTGCACGAGCGGTGGCAACTATGCGGTACTACATGTGTAAATAATATATTTATTTCAGGATACTTATCTCGAGTACGAGGTGCAAGGATAATTAGAAAAATCTATGTGTTTATTTTCCCTATGGACTCCAAAACGGTTGGACCAATTTTATAAAGAGTAACGGGTTACTTACACGCGGGTTAAACCGCGGGGCGCAGATAGTCGTATAATATTTTTAAAACGGTTTATTTTTAGCGTACAAATTATTATTAACTTCAAATACTAGGTACACTTTTGCGCAGTGTTTTCTCCCCTGAATCTCCACTTATAAGTCTCATCAGGGATTTTAATCGGCTTACCGCTTCGGCGCAGTAGCATCCACTTGAAAAAGATCCTTTATTAGTATCTCTCATTTGGAGAGAGATTATCAAATTGAAATATCGTTTTTGTAATTGGAACAGTTAAAATGAACATAATGAAATAATTATGGATGAAAATGTTCTTATCATATCTACCATCATGATATGGGTATCAAATGAAAATGCTGTGGGAAATGGGTTTGCTGAGAAAAATACGAAAAAGCTTATTTTTAATATAGTACAATAGTTTCTATTTTAATAATTTCGGTAAATGTTTGCACACATGGTCATCCGACCCCAATTTAAGCAAAGCTTGTAATATGGCTGCCAGACTGATATACACAATACATATCCAATTTTAAATTTTCTTGTAGCAAAATTTTTACGGATAACATTTGTATAGTATTTCCCATTTCCATAAAAGCGTCCATAAAATTTTTACTAACTTAACAGCTGAAAAGTTTTGACTAAAATGTCCTTTATAGTCCTTGTGCGTGCGTCGACATCGGGTCTTTGATTAGCGCGTGACCAAGGCATATGGCGAGGCAAGGAAGAGAGAGAGAGGGAGACAGGCCTATATCCAGCAGTGGGATCGGAAGTCTGTGGCTATAGTGAATTATGAAAATGTCATTGGCTTTCATACCGACGGATGGATACAGCAAAATGTCAGATCAGACAAATAAGGCAGATATGTTTTAGCACAATAATCATTCCTATTAAATGTCTCGATATACCGCTCAACGCAAAAACTGTAAGTACTGCTCAGTCATTTTTTGAATATTGCCAAAGACAAACAAATTTATTTTTGGTTTAAATTAGAACGGCTGTCAAGGCATTTTTGTAAGAAATTTGTTGTAGCAACTTGCACCCATATACAGCCATAGCAACTATTAAATCTTAGAAAAGTTTATTTGTCACATTTACGGAGCTCGTGATTCTTGGAACGTCAATGAAGTTCGGTTTCATCTGTTTTCAAACACTTATCGGTCTAAAAAATCAGATGATAATTTTGAAAAAAAAAAACGTAATTTTGATCCATCAAGCCTACCACCATGCAAAGCTGAATTGTATCAGCATTTACTACGAATTCGTTACGTAACAAAGTTTTGGAGAAATGCTCATTTACAACACCCAACATCTCTATCACCTCAAGCTTCTGGCTGGACCATAAATGACGATAAATATGATTTTATCTGGTTTGTTGGAGAGCAGTTACCATCATTAGTTGCCGACATTATCATTAAAGGTAAAAATTGAAAATAAAATACTAATAAATTTCTTTGCCGAAAGATTATAAAATTTTTCATTCTTTTACAGATAATAGCTTACAAGACGTTGATAATCCAAAAGACGACGATGACAATGAAAATGACAGCAGTGATGAAGATGATGATGATGATGATTATCAAGATAATTCAATATAATTTTTGTTTACTTTCATCCTTGAGATTGATTATTACCTTAATTTTGCACAAAAATAAATAATTATTTTAATGCTATGTTAATCCACAATTAATTCAATAGTTTTTAATTCTTTCTCTGTAATTTATTCGACAACTATTCCTAGACCAAGCAAAATGGTACCACATCACTTTTCACTTTTAGATCGGTCTGGCTGAAGGTTTAACAATCGAATTATTGTTTGGCAAAGTAATTTTAGGTTTTTAGATACTTAAATAACATCATATAAAAATTTCAGCCATACTGAAATATTTTGAAAAAAAAAATTTTTTTCAATTCAAAATTAGCGTCTGGCACAATTTAAACAACGATAAAAATGTCTGGCAATAATAGATTCATGTTGCGAAAAATTCAATAAAAATAATAAAAAAAAAAAAAACTTCTTAAAATGATTTGAAAAATCGATATTTTACCTGCACATTTAGGATGCGCACTGATGAACGCAACCACTACCACCAGCCAGATAGCCCGTATGACGTCCGGGGGAGTGAGAGAGATAGCATATCTAAAAACTAGCCTACCTGAAATGCTTGTTTTCCCGACGTTGCTAGCTCTCGTACTATATGTTAGCCACTGAGATGAGGAGGCATCGACGCGTTAACATAAATAAGAATGTTCAATCAAGTATCTGTAACAATACCCGGCGACAGAGTTTCCTGCTCATTTCCGTTCTATTTACTTCTCTTTTCTGTGAATATTGCAGTGAAACCAATGAACTAACTAATAGTCTAAATACGAGAAAAACGGCAGTAAAGTCATCTACAGGGTAAATGCGACTAAAAACAGCAAACCTCATTTAGGCTAGATGCGTTTGCACCCGCCACGCCATCTTACTATATCTCCCATGTTTGTGTGATCTAAGAGCAAAACTTATCGCTACGGAATCCAAAAAATACTGTTATACTTACTAATATATCTTATAAAATATAAATATATCTTAAATCAATGGAACATGTTGCAATTCGGTTAAATTATAACTTGGCAAGACAGATGTAATTTGTAGTATTTCTGTTTACTTCGATGTTGTTCAAAGTAAAATAATGATACTAATCTAAGCTATTATCTTCCAAATATTACCGATTCAAAACTGATGACAGACGGTCTCCGAAAATCAAAGAACGAATGAAAACGTAGACTAAGGCATTTTACCCCCGTATTAACGAGAAAAGTTGGGTTTTGGCTGATACGCTTGCCGCCGCACATTTTACTCTTTTGTGGTGCGAATATGTTGGTTAAGAAAAGCGATTAATTATTCTGTTACTTTTGAAAACCTGACCATATTTCATCCTTTCTTTAATGTATAGTATGGCCTCATTTATACACAGGGATAAAATAATCGAGATTTTGTAACGCGGCGCCTATTCTAGGATTACTGGTCAATTGGTCCTACGAGCAAAATATGCTACGATCGTAGCGCTCTACAAACAATGTAGCCTAGGCTCGTAGGCACGTTGCCTCGGCTCATATTCACCTAAATGACTAGGTCAAGCGAAGTTGGATAATCACGGCAGGTAGGTAAATAATTTAAAAAAAAAACAGACTATAAAGCAGTTGCAAATCTGGCACTCAAACACCGCCAAAATAGTAGAATAAAACCCGTACTACCGTTTACATCACAGAAAAAAAATATTGTATAAATTAGAACGGCTGTCAAGGAATTTAGCAAGACATTTGTTGTAGCCAGTTGCACTCATATTAACGAAACCCCAATCATTCGAAATCAGTTAGCAACTGTGACGCGGAGTTCGACGCGTTGATCTAAATAAGATCGTTCAATCAAGTTTCTGTCATAATGCCTGGCGACAGACTTTCCTTCTCATTTCTGTTCTATTTACTTCTCTTTTCTGTGGTTGGCACTATTGATTTGTATCATCAATGATGCAGATGCAACGAATTAGTTGTTATCCTTCGATATTGATATATACGTTCATAGTATTGATTAGCTTATCGTTCGTTCATATATGAGAAGGTTAAGCTATAAAATTGCCGATAGTCGATAATTTAACCGCCTGCGTAGCCCCGCCTGCATTCTGTGATGGTATAAATCGCTCCGTTTGCGCTGCATTTCACCGTCCTATACGGAATGATTGCCGCGCTAGTGTCAGCGTTTCCAGTTCATCTCGCTCGTTAGAGCACAATTGCAGACGTGAAATTAAAACCGCCGCTCATTCTGATATGTCACTCCGAAATGTGGACGTTTGTACCAATTTCGGGTGACACTCTTATGTTTTATGCATCTGTGATGAGGAAGTTTAGTTTGGATTGGTAGAAGTGAAATAGACATTGTGGTTGGATGACACGTTTATGTGAAAATAAGCTGACAGCACTCTGACGTATACTACTAACTTAACATTTGACACTTATCTATACATATAATAAAAACGTAGAGATAAAAAATCTGTAATTACGACAAATACAAAAAAAAATATCGCACAGGTCGTTCTAAAATAAGCAGCCGAACATGTTGGGGCAGTTTTTAGAATTTTTGTCTGTTTGTTTGTTTGTGCACGCACATCTCCTAAATCACTGGACGGATTTAAATGCTGTTTTCACTAATATGCTTAGCTATGACCAGATTAAAGTATAGGCTATGTTATTTTGCGCTAGGGCCTGATTAAGAGAGTAAAAAAAAGTTGATATGAAAATCTACGCGTACGAAGTCGCGGGTAACAGGACTAGTTATACCTAAATACTTATTTAGAAACTTAATGAATGATGTGCTGTGCAGTGTCGACTCCATCATTCAAAAACGGTGAAACAAAACGTGAGGAAACCAGTATGTACAGGAACCTCAAACAGTTCAAAGACATAAATGATATTCACCACCATGCACAGGGCCAGCGTGGTGGATTAGGGCCCATCCCCTCTGAGAGAAAACCTTTGTCCCAGCAGCGGGAACATGGTATTGATGATTAGTATTAGAAGAAAGGCATTTACCTACAGGATTTAACAAGGAGTGTGCAATGGAACATCATGAACTTGTTCCCCCATCACCTTTTAATTACCGTACGGTCCAGATAATAGACTAAGCATCACCCTTACATGGTTGAAATGCCATTCTCACGTTCAAAATAAATGCACGTCTTTTTAACCGACTTCAAAAAAGGCGGAGGTTCTTTGTTCCACTTTATATATATATATATATATATATTTTATGTATGTTCACTGATAGGTTCGCCAAGCGTTCACTGAATAAAAAAATACTTCCAATTTGGTTCCATTGTCACGCAAGTCAGGATCTGATGATGGGATCCCAGGGAAACTGAGAGAAAGCCTCAAATTTTATAGGAACTTATTACATTTTTCATATATTTCCTAAAGCTGTTCAAGTATTTGCGTCTGATAATCATCATCTCATATGAATGAGCTGATGATGAAGGGTACAACTTCTCAACGGTTAGGAGTTGAAAGAAAATTCTTTCAAAATTTGGACCAATGCTTATATTCTTTCAGGCTATTAAAACCAACCTTAAAAAAGGCGGAAGTTCTATGTAAAGTCGGTTTTTAATGTGATCCATTTGATTGTTTTTTTTTTTTTAAAGGGGCCTTGTAACTAATCTTACTCAGTTCGTTTGTAGAAACAAATGTAAATGTAGGTACAGTTACAATATTAATTAATACTAGCACACCTACATTGGCAAAAAAAATGTAATTAACGGCAATGCTGCTAGCATACTGACCACTTTTCCTTTTACCAAAGGGCTTTTAGATTAGTTTTAGGTTTTAGTTATAATATAATATTAGTTCATATGAAATTCTACATTAATAAGCAAATTTACAATCATTGTTACTTAAAAAAATAATGATTCTATAATGTAAAAGAATATTTCTTGATACGAAATTACAGAACATTCTTTGATGCCGATTCCTAAAAGAAATAGAAACTAGCAATGAATTGATTAATCTTAAGAGGAGTCTATAGCAAACACTGTTTTCGCGTTGTAGGTATTTGGTAAACGTATTGCTATCTCAACGTTCCCCCGCAGCGCGTCACAGAATCTATAGCAGTGTGTCACCGTAAGCTTCGGTGTGTGCGTGCTTGCGCGCACACATCTAAACTCACTACCCGTAGTAAAGCCACCTATACGGGCCTCTGGCCTGGCTAACGGCAAATCGCGATCTAGGAAAATAAATGGTCCCTGAAATTGATGTGTTTCTTTCATTTTAAAATAGTACAAGTTTTGATAGTCATGTGATTTATTTTCAACCGACTTCCAAAAATGAGGAGGTTATCAATTCGACTGTATTTTTTTAACCAACTTCCAAAAATGAGGAGGTCATCAGTTCGACTGTATTTTTTTAACCGACTTCCAAAAAGGAGGAGTTTATCAATTCGACTGTTTTTATTAAATTTATTTTGATTTTTATGTTTCTTACCTCAGAACTTTTTACTGGGTAAACCGATTTTGATCATTCTTTTTTTATTTGAAAGCTGGTGCTTCTCATTTGGTTCCATTTCAATTTGGTCTAGTTCTGATGAAGCCGGTTTTTTATATATAAAAAAAAGATTTTATATATATATATATTATGTTTGTTACCTCAGAACTTTCGACTGGGTAAACCAATTATGATGATTTTTTTTTATTTGAAGCTGGTGCTTCCCGTGTGGTCCCATTTCAATTTGGTCCAGTTCTGTAATTTTTATGAAGTCGGTTTTTATATTGATAATTATTCTTTAAAAAGCTATCAGGCTTCTCTGTAGGTACCTATTAGGGTTCAGAATCAGTAAATCACGGAACCCAAAATACCAGGATTTTCCGGTATTTTTAAACGTAATTTAAGACCAGGCTTTAAAACTGATTCCCGGCTTTTTCGATACTCTCGGGATTCGGTATCGACGACATAAAATCTCGTTTTTATAGCAAATATTTTACTGTCGGACTGTCTGTTTCTATCTTTGTATCGAACATGCACTGTAATTTAGAATTATCGACATTTTCTACAAGAAAAATAAAACACCTGTGGAAGAAGAAGCTGAAAATCTGCAGTTTTTGCGATTAGCGATGAAGACGATTTAGACTGTATACCTTTAGCTAGATTTATATTTGATTTAATTATAGGCTTGCATTTGATCGCCAACTCGCCTGATGTTAGGCGATGATGCGGTCTACGATGGAGCACGCTTGCCAAGAAGAAACAGATGCACTCGTGGTTTGGAGACACTCAGATTGTATTGTGACTGTTGGGGAACACCCATTCAGGAAGCGTATTCCACAGACTAGCAGTTTGCACAATAAAAGTGGAATCAAAATAATTAGGAATATCAACGCTTTCGACTTTTGTGCCCACTCTGGCAGTCTGATAGAAACATGGGCAGGAGGGAAATAGACTAGCAAATTTGCGCCGATGTTCAAAAGTAAGAAGCTTCGTTTAAACTAGGGATTCGTTGCTAATGAGCATTTTGGCACGTTTCTCAATAGACTCAAACACATCAAGCTTAGATGACTATCCAAAAAAGAAATTCAGTACTTACTTGACGTGCAGTAGGAAGAGCGTTGCAGAGACCAAACCACCGGCCCTTTGAGAACACCGGCATTCATTGCCAATCGATTGGACGAGCAGCCATCAATGATAACTCGAATTGATTTATCCGTAAATAAGTCTGATATCCACGCAACGAAACCGGTGGACAACACAAATGAGGAAAATTGCTTATAAGGTCGTCATGATAAACCCTGTCGAAAACCTTAAAGATGTCGAGGAAAACGGCGAACGCTTCTCCGTTTTTATCGATGGTCTAACTCCAGATGTGTGTGGCTTACGCTACAAGATCTCCAGTCGACCGGTTTCGGTGAAATCCGTATTGCCGGTCACTGAGATCATTTTGTACATTTGCAAGCTTTGGCACTGGTTGTAAATTTTCAAGCTTTCACCCTTACGAAGGAAAACATTTGATGAGACTATGACGATGAAAATAACGATGCAGATTATTACTCTCTGATCCAGCCCGCTACTCAGTAGCGGTTTCTTCACCTTTCGTAATTCTGACCATTCTGGTGAAATCTGTATCTATCTACATCCCACTCGATATCAACTCTAAAGGTACTAGGCAGGTGTGACAATACAAATCAGTGGGTTCGGATGAAATGCAATCTTCCTTAGTGTCTTATCATTGGCAGTCAGTATGCCTTTCTTCTGAAGATCCTTCGACCTGCACAGATGGGACGAATGCTTAGTGTCAGTCCATGGAGTACTACATTTTTTTATCCAATGTACTACTGAAGTAAAGCTCGCTGATAGTTAAGGCCTCAATGTAGCCATGTTAAAGCGCGCACGCATAAGATATATTACCTAGCTTAAGTAATGTCTCAGATCCGTCCGATGCTGTAGAAAAGCTATTCCTACACACTGCATACTGCATATTTGTAACTGCATATCAACTGTCCCCTCAAACTCGACACTTGGGTATGCAGACGACAGCACAGAGCTACATATCCAATGCATGAACTGGTTGACCACAAATTCAGTCTCTCTGAGAAGCCATGGTTGAACGCATGAACTTGTCCCGTCAGGCAGTTTCCGATTGGGGCGATACCAATCAGGTCAAGTTCAATGCAGCTAAGACCCACGCTTGTATGTTCTCCACAAATAGGACATCATTCCACCTGACTTCTTTTTTTCCGGGATGTAGATTTTCCAATAACTAACCGGCTCGTGCTTTTGGAAGATTCCCTGACAACAACCCACAACTTTGGCTTCTATATTGAGAATAAGGCTCCTTGGCTGCCAAAAAGCTGGGTATTCTTCCAAAGATGCGACAGTACCTCACGTCCAAACAGTTGTTATTTCTGTACCAAGCACAAGTTCAGACGTGCATGGAGTACCTACTGCTCGGACCTTTGGGATGAATTAGCCAAGTAAGTATCAGCTTAGAACTCTGGAATCCATTGAGAATAGTGACAACAAGCTCACCAGCAACATCGGAATGAATTGTTATGCATGTATCATTTGACAGCAGCAGAAAGAACTTTGAAGTAAAATTCAGAATAATAATTTGGCAGTTATTCGTCTGAATTTTTTCGTCACCAAAATAGACACACTGCTTAAACGCACTATAAACCATACTACCGATATTGACATTCGATCACCAAAGCTCTTAGTGGGTGAATATTATTCCGTGTCAGAAAGAAGTACAGTACACTGAACTATCAAGAACCATCAGTAAAACTCTTTGACTTATTTAAATCGTTCATATATTCATTACTACTTCTTGTTTCACTTATAATTGCACCATTAGTTAACAAAATTAAGGTAGTACCGAAAGTACCGAGAAATCCCGGTTCTGATGACGTCAAGTACCGAAAATCCCGGTTCTTAAATTCAGTACCAGTTCCAGAAACCCTAGTACCTACATTATATTTGGCTAATGTTCTAGATGACTGTAACTATAATTCCCTAAAAAGTTTACCACTAAGCTTAGATAAAAAAGTCAGCTACCAAATAACCAAAACACATCCAGATCAGATCAAAACACAGGCTTTATTGCAAAAATTACGCGTCCTAAATAAAAATAGGAGATCAACGTAATACCACAAATAGCATCTAGTAAGTTAGGTACCACTAATAGGTATATTCCTTTCATTACCTACCACCTCCCTGCCCATTAAATGCCTTTATTATATAGTACTAGGTATAATAATTATATGTACGTAGTACACAATACTTACGTAGGTATGTTGAATGAATTTGATTGAACATTAATAATAATTCGAAATGCCCATTTTACTTCAATAACGTAAGTAAATAAGAAAAAGTAATTTTGATTACTTTCCCATCTCTAGTGTCGATATAACCGTAAGCATCCCTATTGCTTGTCTGTGTGAAGTAAAGTAAGTAAAGAAGTAAAGTCTTACCTTCCCCCCGACCCCCTATGTGCCCGATAGAGAGAATTGCTGCTCGTGAGATTTTTAGGTATATTTTTTGTTAGAATTTAGGTTCTGCGGCATACCTCTTTTTACCCCCTAAATTGTAACAAAATGTTTTGTTATTGGTGTCAATCGCTTGAATATAATGTAATCTAGGCTTATACGTTTTATTATTTTCAAAAAAGTTTTTGGTTTCTAAAATATGATGACTTTTAATAGACATAGTTTCAGAGCAAAAATATGGCTGTTTTAAATGCTTATAACATTACAGTGATAAAACAAACTGGAAAAAATAAGACGAATAAGCCTAGTAAATAATGAGCTGAATACATGAAAAAAAAAACACCGAAATCGGATAATATTAGGAGGTAGAAAACAGCTTTTTCTTTTTGTATGGACAAGTACGCGCTACAGACCCCTCTTAAATGTGTGTTTCTTTTGCAGTTAATCAAAAAGTCGGCAAGCTGGAGCACCTCAGTGAGTACCGCACCTACACAGAACTTAGCTCTTCAAACTCAATATAACTTGCAATAAGTTAAGGCAGGGAGGGAACTTTTGATTTTCACTCGTGATTTATGAACGGAGGCATGTGGCGATTTTGTAGTTTTCTAGCATTTTTAACCAACTTTAGGAGGGAGGTTTTTCAATCCGCAAGTTTAACCATGGACGCAAAAAGAGGGGTGTAATAAGTTTAACGTTTGTATCTGTATATCTATATGTGGCAAAAAATAAATTGACGTTGTGCTAATTTGTCATTTTGAGAACGTGGCGTTATAGTGCGATGATAAAGCCGCGACGCCGGCATTAGATCGAACAGTTCTTCAGAACAGTCCCCATTGTAAATGCCATAAAAGATACAGAGAGAACCAACCTCTTCTCGGAAACACCATAGAAGGAAGCTCATTCTAAATTTTAAAGGTGTGAGGCAAGAAAGAAATTTGCTCAGCGATGGAACAAAACAACTTAAAAAAATCAAAGCCAAGATACCGGTCCCATAATTTTATTTTGAGCTCTCTGTGTATACACAGACTATAATAATCTTATTTCTCCCCAAAACTTGTTTCCCGTTCATTCAAGAAGTTTATCAACAAATCCAGAACACGTATGTACAAAATACAAGGAAATCCGATGAGCTAACATTACAATACCAACTTTTCTTGGCTAAAAGAAGTGACTAAACTTTTACCATATCCTGAGGAAACGAACCCTGTCCAAATATTGGTGGATAGAATATGCTTATCTGTAAGTAAAATTGTTAGGCAGCGCTTATATTTATATTCTGTTATAAAACTAGCTGCGGCCCGTGGTTTCACCCGCGTTATATAGCAACCTCCTTGGCAGCGCCAGCAACTTTTCTATGATGTCTGGGTGGCTTCAAGTCAAGAGTGAATCGGTTTCTTCTAGGCAAGCGTGATCCACCGTAGGCCGCATTATTGCTTAACATCAGGCGAGTTGGCGGCCAAGCGCAAGCCTATTTTGCAGTAAAAAAAAATATGATTGTTTTTTCTATGATGTAATATATCGTCGTACTTATAGACTTCAATTATTGTTCTTGTTTTTTTATGGGGAAAATATCAAAACACCAAAAAAACACTGTTTATGTGATCGCTACCAAACATCAAGGGTCGCTGGGCTAATCTGAAGATTGCCTGAAAATTTCATCAATTTCCAGTCGTTTCGGAGTCCATAGAGAACATACATGCATACACAAATCACCTTTTACATATTATAAAGATTTAGATACGTATATAAATAGTCTAAAAATGTCTAGGCTTATGACTATTTTGGCAGTTATTCACTGCAGTAGATTGATAGATGGATCTGGTAGTTCTGATAGGAATCACATTGTCTTGAGATATCGTTCTCATGTAGAACCAAAAACCTTGTTAGAACATCCTCATTATTCTAGTTTGGTGCGAGCGTGCAGTCTGCCAGCTTGACTCATGTAGACTGGGCTAGAAGGCACACTGTGCCTTCTAGCCTGCACAGGATAGAACACGAGTTTTTACAGTAGTTTGAAACTCAAATTTTTGCAAGGAATATTTCTCACTTGTTTTTACATGTTATATTTTACTATAGGTAGTAAATTGTACGAGTGTATGAAACAATATATTTTAGCCGATACATTTATGACCCCGAGTCGAAAGCGAGAGCGAAAATCGAAGATAAAATCGCTTTTATGCCCAAGTTATACACGCGTTTTCAATATAATTGAGAGGAAATAAAACAGTGATATGATTGATCTCTTAATTTTAATTAAAACTGAAATTTTAACAATGTTCTAATTTTATTTGACAAAAGTAATGTCTGGGTCTTTAATAATACCCCGATCTATGGGTATTATTGAATACCCAAGTAAACTTACAACATTAAGGTGATACGTTTCATGTTTGGCGGTTTGTTTGAAATTTGAATTTCCCGCCAAAGTGAAACGTTTCAACTTAAATATGTAGTAGAAAAAAAAAGTTACAGCTCTATGTTCTGATGGTTTAATAATTATTATATTGATAGCCGTAGATAGGTATATCTATGTTGCCATAAAATTTCACACAAAAAACCACATACTAAACATAGATTTCACACACTTATTATAAAATAATTATGTAAACCATACCCAAATCGTTTTACTGTCAAAAAAATGAAATATACTTGTACTTTAAATTTGCTTAGTCTTCAATATATTATCCTAAGTTAGATCTCACATTTAGATCTCACTTCTTTTGTCGTTGAAGTCAACAGCCAAGGCATATACCATAATATTCACTTGGCTCTCATTTCACATTTATGTTTTTGATGGGATAAATATTACGTGAAAACCAAGTACCTAATCGCCAACACGTAGCAGAAAGTTAAACTTTATTTGAACAAAAAATAACAAACTTTCCAGCGAGCCGAGGACTTGGAGAATTCTCGAAAGTAATCTCTAAAACATAATACCCTCTCGATATAAAACTCAAATACTATTTTACATAAAGTTGTGCGAAAAAGTGAACCACCTGTGTATAAGTGTGAGACTTGGTGCGGGCGGAGTGAAATCAAACTGGGGTCCCGAAGTTTTCCCTTCGATTCTCGACGAATGAAAAAAGTTTTTTTCGCTCCGCTCTTCGAAAATTCGCGACATTCAACGAAAAATGAGGTTCCCCGATTTCGTTATTTTAAGCTTCTTATATTCTTAACACGGATGAAATGCGAAAATATTCCGGCCTTTTTTTTCTTGGTGTAATTTGCGTCTAACTTTTCACTTAGCTACGTTACTTACGAACTCGGCAAATGTGAATATAAGTTTGGATTTTCGTAAAGTTTTTTTGGAAAGTATCCAAATAGAGCGCGTCCAGTGCCCTGCGTCGAACTCTCCCCTAGTGAAGGTATTTTACGAAAAAGCTTGCACGATGTTGTTCTAAAATTTACGGCATAACTTTCAAAGCTTTGCCTTAAATTTTTTGATAAAATGAAACATTTAATAAAGATATTGCTGAAGTCAAGAATTTGTTGTCTCGTTTATGAAGAATTTTCCTAAGTTATTTCCGGTTATTACTCAGTAGTAGAGGTAACATTTATTATGTACTTACTGTTGCCCGCGACTTTGTACACGTAGATTTTCATATATAACTATAATAGAAAAATAGAAAAGAAATCGTTTTTTTTTTGTTCAAATTAGAACGGCTGTCAAGGCATTTTTGTAAGATTTTTTTTGTAGCCAGTTCATCATCATCATCATCAGCCAGAAGACGTCCACTGCTGAACATAGGCCTCCCCTTTTAACCTCCACACTGAACGACATCCTGCCATCTGCATCCACTGGATGCCCGCGACTCACACAATGTCGTCGGTCCATCTGGTGGGAGGCCTACCTACGCTGCGTCTTCCGGTTCGCGGTCTCCACTCAAGAACCTTTCTTCCCCATCGGTTAACAGTTCTTCGAGCGATGTGGCCTGCCCATTGCCACTTCAACTTGCAGATTTTAATAGCTATGTCGGTGACTCTGGTTCTTTGGCGAATATCTACGTTTCGGATTTTATCGCGCAAAGAAACTCCGAGCATAGCTCTCTCCATTGCCCGTTGTGTGACTCTGAGTTTTTCCAAAAGGCCAACAGTTAAGGGCCACGTCTCAGTACCATATGTCTTCACTGGCAACACACACTGGTCAAATACCTTTGTCTTCAGGCACTGTGGTATCTTGGACGAGAAGATGTCACGCAATTTCCCGAACGCTGCCCATCCGAGTTGGATTCTTCGGGCGACCTCTTTGCCTAAGTTGGACTTACCTAACTGAACAATCTGTCCAAGATAGGTGTAATGGTCAACAACTTCGAGAGTATCGTTCCCAACGATTACCGGTACGGGTACAACATGGACATTGGACATGACTTTTGTCTTGTCCATGTTCATTTTAAGACCCACCTGTTGGGAAAGGCTACTAGCCAGCCAGTAGCCAGTTGCACCCCAAATAAACCCTTAACAACTTTGTTAGCAACTGTGACGCGGAGTTGGACGCGTTGACATAAATAAGAATGTTCAATCACATATCTGTCACAATACCTGGCGACAGAGTTTCCTTCTCATTTCCGTTCTATTTACTTCTCTTTTCTGTGTAACTTTCAACCAGTTTTAACCGACTTCCAAAAAGTAGGAGGTTCTCAATTCAACTGTTTTTTTTTTTTATATTTGTTACCTCAGAACTTTCAACTGGATGAACCGATCTGATAATTCTTTTTTTATTTGAAAGCTGGTGCTTCCCGTGTAGTCCCATTTGAATTTGGTTCAGTTTAGACATTTTTACGAAGTTTTTTAAATTGATAATTATATGATATTATTCTTCCTCCCTTAAATCGGCCCTTTAAAAAAACCTAGTATACTTATGCACCATAAAAAAACTCGCCAAATTACACCTTTGTAGTTGTATAACTTTCAAAACAACTACATTCAAGGTCAGCAACGTATTTGTGATGCTCTTGGTGTTGCCCATAGGTGACGGCGATCGCTTACCATCATGCGGCCTATTAGCTTATTTGCCACCTATATCATAAATAAATAAAAACATTCGAACAGCAATTTTTCTTCCTCAATCCATCCTTCTTGAAAAAATCTTATAACAGTATTTTTAAACCTTTTCCCTGAATTCCAAATTTTATCTCCCTAACATCAAAAATTTTAGATTTTTAAATTCCATTTGCCCACTTACTTCGGCCCTGTCGCAAAATCATTTCTTAGCGAACCTTTACATGCCATAAAGATTTTTTGCGGAAATTTCAACTTCGTAGTTATAAAATTTTCAACACATAATTCAAACTCCAATTCTACTCTACATAACTAGTTTCATACGATATTTGATTTTTCGTACGTAAACAGTCTCGTATATATTTTTTCGTACAAAACTAGTTACGTAGGACAAAACATTTTTTTTGTACGATACTGGTTACAAGGCAATGTTTCGGAGGAGGCCGAAGTGAAATATTTTACATTGAAAATGTAACGAAAAACAAAGCAAGTTTTTATTTCACATTTATTTAATTGTTGTTGTTGCAGAAAAAGGTGAAGAAAACATTTCGATGTTTTATTTTAAAATCGCTATTGGTTTTCTTTTTTCGAAGAAAACAGCAACATTGCTGCCTTCGTCCAATCTTATCAGCGTCGAACTTAATCTTTTTCCAGTTTGCAATAAACTTGCAGCTTGCATTCGCAATCGCAATCCCTAGAGTCCGTGTGCAACAATCAATCGCCAGCTTGCTCGTAATTTACTTTTCCCTAGTAAATAACGATCAAACATGTTTGGAGCGAGCGGAGCCAACCCGGAGGGAGAGAGCGAAATGAGCGAGCAACAAGAAAACCGCGGATTTCTTTGAACTTTCAATTTGCAGTGACTTTGAATGTAAATAAAATTTTACGTTTCTAATGAACAGGACAAAAATTTCAAAGTACCGCAATATTTTCAGTACACCGCGATTTTACACTCTTCGCAGTTTTTGAGATTACAGAGAGGGAGAAATACTTTTAAATTTTAGATTATTAGTGTGATACTATTTAAATAAGCGGGTCTTTTTAATTATATCATACGAGGTGTTGTTTTGAGTTTTTTTTTTTTGGTTTAAAAAAACAATAAAGTGTATGCATAGAACATTATAACGTTAACACTTTTGCCAACAAACCAACGTGTTAATTATGCATACCTATATTAACTCTGATTTAACTACTAATTAAGAGGAACTGTTTGTGGCCAATATGAAGTTTTGTAATTTTCGAAGTTTTTTTTTTATGTTTGTTAGCTCAGAACTTTCGACTGGATGTTTTTTTTTTTTTCAATTTATTTAAGGATCAACAAACACTATACAACAAAATATAAAACTAGAGAGTAAGAAAAAAAAAAGCTAGTTGTGATACCAGCATCGTTGACCACGATGCTGGTATCACAACGATCATTTATGATTCATATGATTTTCATGATAATAGTTTTATTAAATACTGTTTTAAACTATCACGGTTGTTCACTAAAGTTAAATGATTATTTACGGGATATTTACCGTGGTAAGGTTGTGGAAGGAGCTCCCGATATTTCGGCGCAGTTACATACACCATGTTCACGGGAAGACTGAAGAATGCGGGTGGTAGGTGAAAAAGTGCAAAGTTAGGTACAGCCAAAACGATCTACCCTCTTTCTTAGTCTTTTGCTACGGTTATCACTGGAACTCGAACTCGAACCTAAGTCTCGACAAAACACACTCACTGTATCACTGCGTATAGTATCGGGAGCTCCTTCCACAACCTTACCACGGTAAATATCCCGTAAATAATCATTTAACTTTAATAGTTTTATTATTTGAAAGCTGGTGCTTCCCGTGTTCTTCTTCTTAGTTAGTTCTGAAAATTTATGTAGCCGTTTTTTTTTTGTTTTTTTTTTTTTTGTATGTATGAAAAAAACCGTGATAACAATAATAGCTACTGGCAATGGTGTCACATTTCACATTAGCAAATATATTATCTAGGTAAGTCTGGTATGCAGCGCCGCATTGAAAGGGTTTCCCGCTTCAACTGAACTCACTACGGCTTCGGCTGGCCAACTATTATAATGCGGTGTTAACAATCATGCTTGCTGTCCGTTTAGGTTAAAAACGCGGCCTTGCTGATAAACTGCCGACCGGGTGGGTGAATTAAAATAATTATTATCTTCTTGAGCTTTTCTTTATTGTATAAAAGTCTTGCGTTTGACCGCCATCTTGCCTGTTGTTATGAGTCTATGCTTTGGACTCATCCTTTATCTAACTCGCAAATAAAAAAATACTAAATATTAAATTATTTATCATTTCAGCCGTGGTCATCCCATTGCAGGGCAAAGGCCTCCCTTCCTTGCTTCCACTCCTCTCTGTTCTGTGATATGGTGTACCAGTCTGTTGCGTGGAAGTCAAGCTCGTCCCGCCACCTTTTTCTGCGCCTTCCAAGCGGTCGTACGGCATGTGGCAGCCATTCTGTAGTGGTTCTAGCCCACAGCTCATCTGACATTCTACTTACGTGGCCGGCCCAGTCCCACTTCAGTTTGCCGGCTTTTTCTCCAACGTCAGCGATTTGTGTCTTAGAGCGCAGCATACTATTAAATAGCTGAATATATTTTATTTCCTACATTATCCCATTGCTGGGCAAAGGTCTCCCCTTTCCCTTCCATAAATCCTGGTCCCTCCCCCCCCCCCTGCAACCTCTTGCCAACCTCCCCGAAATGTGTCAAGATCGTCACGCCACAGTTTCTTAGGCCTTCCTTGACTGCGTCGTCCATCAGGCACCAACACAGAAGGTGCAAATGAATAACAAAAAAAAACTTAACGTTTGTATTGTTATTATCTATATTATATCCATAAAATAGAAGTATCTAAGAAGAATGTCGAGTAGATTTTCACTTGCAATGTCATTACTTAAACGTCTCAAAATTGCTCAATTATTTTAGGATCTTCATGAAATAACATTCCATCAATCGAGCTATAAAATATAGCACCTTTTCATTAATAACACTTCAATTTTCAACGCCAACATATCTGCCTGTTCAGCGTCTATTAAAATTACTCGCAGTAACTCAATTATTTACAAAATAACGTGTAAATGTGCAAATCTGTGATTGCAAACGTTTTAAGAACGTGTCATTTTACAATGACATGTTATATTAAAGTGTCATTTTGCATTTGTAACGTTTTCCCGCCTAATCTTACGTGAGTAATTCCCGTGTAATATAAATAAAATGTTTTACGAACATGTCATTTTTAAATCATACCATTTTATGATGTGTCGCATTGCAATCGTAATTTATTATGAACGTATCATTTTGCAATCGTAACGTTTTACGAACGTGTCATTTTATAAACTTAACATTTTATGAACGTGTCATTTTGCAATCGTAACATTTTATGAACATATAATTTTTTAATCATAACATTTTATGACGTGTCGGATTGCCATCGTATGTACTCGTATTATGAACGTGTAATTTTGCAATGGTAATGTTTTACGAACATGTCATTTGGCAATCGTAACGTTTTACGAACGTGTCATTTTATAAACATTTTGCAATCTTAATGTTTTATGAATGTATCATTTCGCTGACGTGCCAATTGGCAATATAGTGCCACAATAAAATAAGCTGGAAATATTAATGACGTAATATTATATGACTTGTGATTTTAAAATAAGATAACTGATTGACTTCTTATTTAAAGTTACAGGGAATGACTGGCGTGCCTTGGGAGAGCCTTATGTTCATCAGGGACTTAGGTGGGCTTATTATGATCATGTTATTAGGTTTTGTGAAATAAAAATTATTCATTATGCTATTAAATGTTAATTTGCGAATATGTTTTAGTACCTACTACTTACTTTTTAATTATGTGAAAAGTGCTAGATCAATATATTTAGACCACCCTTCTAGCCTATTATCAGTTGCAATTTGTCAATTTTCCAAAATATCACGTACGTAAAAAAAATAGTTTACATAATATCACATTTTGTGTAAGACCGAGTTACTGCGTTTAATTTTTATATTCGGTCCAGTAGCAAGAGCTATCAATTTCAATGAAATAAAGATGGGAGACAAAAACTGGCGTGTAATCAATCATACGGCGTCATTTTGACGTTGTGAAGGGTAGCCATGCAATACCAACAGTGAGTTTCGGTTTTCATGTTATTGTGTTTACTTTTAAGGGTATTTTTTTGGTCGAGGGGATGGAAATTGTGTAAGTGGCATGGTTGGAATTACGTTATGTGGAGGCATAAGATGTTTTGGGTAAAATTTGGTTCAATATATACACTTTTCTTAAAAACTTAGCCAATAATCTTATGATTTTGTGAGTGCAGAAGAAAGGTAGAAGTAAGTGGTTGGGAACGAATAGCGATAGGAAGTTACTACCAAATTCCTAACTGATATAATTACTAAATGCACAAATTACTTCTCTCTACCTGCTATCTACACTAATATTATAAAGAGCAAAGATTTGTACCTATTTTTGTATGTTTGTAATGAATAGGCTACGAAACTACTGAACCGATTTGAAAAATTCTTTCACTGTTGGAAAGCTACACTATCCCCGGGTGACATAGGCTATATAATATTTTGTAGCGAGGCCGAAGGCCGAGCTTACACTCGTGCGAAGCCGGGGCGGACGGCTAGTTAATTATAAAATTATTTCAGAAATAGCCGTGTCATTTAGGGTCGATTTTTCAATCCTCAGTTAAAGGATCAGATAGGATTTATTCCATTGATAGCATTATTTCTAATTTTTCAATAGTCAGGGGTTATTTGCAGAGCAAAACCTGTAAATTTATTGGTCTGGTACATTTTTTTTAAATTATTTATTATTTATCGCAGTGAATAAAGTACATGCTATGTATATACAACTCTGCCAAATTGCGTACCAGTTTGTAGGCAGATATCTACTCTCATTACAACATTGCAGTATTGAGTAGGAACATTATTATAATTTCTTTTTAAGACAAGTACCTTTACTAAGTAAACAAAATACATGCTAACACTACAAAAACAGGTCATCACTGGAACACCAGGAATGGACAGTGTCATTTATTGATTTGTTAACTATCTGACTGTTTCATTGCAGATTTAAAAATTCGGCCCTTAGTTTTTAAAATATCGTCAATTATAAGTTTGGGTTTCGAACGGTCAAATCAAATCGATACTGAATTCAATGTCAAGAATAGAAAGTGTCAGAATTTCAGAGAATAGACATTCTTAGAACTTATCATTTTGTATATTGTACATTTAAATAGTTGAGATAATGGCGATTATTTTAATCATGATTAGGAAAGGAATTCCGACTAGACTGTCGAGTAATTAAACCAAAATTCACCTGATATTTGTGATGGTCCTTTTTTATATACTCTACTTTGCAGGGGTGTATTTACCCTAGGGCCAAGGGGGCCATGGCCCGGGGCGGCAGGTTGTGAGGGGCGGCGCAAGCCGCACCTCACAGCCTGCCTGTTCAGCTTTGTGCGTCTTTTTTGACTTTATATGCCTGAAATCATTAAAAAAAGCCTCATTGGCTGTAAGTTTGATAGACATCTAGACGTGGGGCTATCGTAAAGTTATCGTATAAGTGACCGGCGGCGCGGCGGCGTCCCCGTTGGACTCCGTCGCGACTCGGAACTAGTGGGATGTTTCGACGTTGCTCGTGTGACACGAGTCGTGTCGTTTTCGTTCATATCCAAAGGTAAGGCTGGAAAATCAGGAAAAGTCAGGAAATAAAAAGGTGGTTAGGGATTATCAGGGAAAAACGTCAAACGAAAACGTAGATAAACGAAGATATATTACGTGAAAGTTTGGATGGATGGATGGATGGACATTTGTTACTCAATCAAGCAGAAACGGCTGGATGGATTTGTATGAAATTTGAAATATACAATGCTTATGTCCTGGATTAACACATAGGCTACTTTTCATCATCATTATCATCATCACCGATTTTCATCACCACGCGGGTGAAACTGCGGGGCTCAGCTAGTAGATTATAATTAATTTTTAAATACAATATTTACACAAATAAAGTCAGTATAATTTACTGGAGAGACCCGAAAATGAAGTCTCCAATTGATTGCAAATGAGGCGTTTCAACCATGCTCAAATTTCTTATCCATTGCAAAGCGACCAGTTCGCGCACGCTCGTTATTGCTATCACTTCCTGTGTCTGAGGCCAGTATTGAACGCAAATATTTCAAAAACTTCGCGTTCTCCACCTCCGCGCATTGATAATGCTGTCGTCCTCTGACAGATGCCCGCAACGATTTTTTTTGTTTCATTACCCAAACAACCTTAAAAATTTGAGCGCTCGCTTCGCTCGCGCATTTTTTTTACTGTTTTAACATATTTAGAGCAATTAGTGATTTTATGTCTCTTTTTTTTCTTTAGACATACTGGCTTTATCCCTGGCCTGCCTGGACATGTGTGGAACTTCAGACTTCAAATCAAATTATTTACTTCACGACAAGCACCTAGACGAAGTTCTAAAAACGATAAAATAGATATTTAAGAGGATGCTGAACTGATTACCAGTAACCCTGTATAACATATTACCTACCTAAAAGCCCTAACAGACGTGTCGGACTTGGCTAATGGACCACCGTCAGACCAACGGGAGAGAATGAGAAAAAAAGCATTGGTTGGACGGCAGTCTGTCAACCAAATCCGTTACGTCTGTTAGGGCTTCTAGGTAGGTAATATGTATGTATGGTGCTGTAGCGTTGCTTCAGCAGAGTGTTAGGAGGTACCGGTGCGTTCCTATGGAGATCTCGGTGCCCTCCATCTAGCACAGAAGTCGGCCATCGAGGGGGTTTTAGTGGGTGCAATCTCACATAGCCCGGCTACACCCCAATGCAGCTGGGTATCTTTTGAAGATTTTCCCCAGTCAACAAAAAAAAATAATTGATAATATGTAACTATCAAAGAGAAAAAAATCGCTATTGGCATAATGCTACTATATTTTATTTTATAATTAGTTTTAACTTTTTTCCGTTAATTTAGGGGGGCGGCGAATCTTAATGGCCCAGGGCGCTGAATCTTAAAATACGCCACTGCTACTTTGTGAAGATAGTTCTGTATGCTGAGCAACTAACCTATCAGATTATTTAGAACACCCAAAGATCTTAGATCAAACTAAGCCAGATCATTAAAAAATAGGCTTGCATTTGCCACTACCTCACATGATGTTAAACGATGATGCGACGAAACACGATTTCTTAGAAGAAACCCATTCACTCGCCACTTGAAGACACCCAGAATGTAACTAAAGTCAGGGATTAAAATAATGTTAAATATACACGCGATAAAATCAGTTAAAGGTGTATATTTATTTCCTTACAACTATATAAATTTACAGGATTAACCTAATATAACAGTGCAGTAACGAAAGCAAACCTTTTCAGAAATTAGCTATGTAGTTAAAAAAATATAATTTGTATACAATACCCATAGATTTAAGAAAAAAAAAGTTTTTTCTTAATTCTATGGCAATACTTATAATATTAGGATATTCAAATATTTCTTATTAAATTTGTTGTCAAGAATTATTCAAAGCATTCCATAAATAAAACAATATCGCCTTTTTAAATTTCTACAATAGAACTGACAGACATGTCAGTTTTCTCTGCATCTTGATTTAAAGAAAAAAAAAGAGAGAAAGAAGAACATTTATTTTGCGCACAAAACACTACAACATCAACATTACAAAACAGAATAGAAATAATGAAAAATAACAATAATATACATGTTCAGTGTCCAGTACGACAAAAAAGGTCAGTGCTCAGCTATAATGCTACAGATTTATCTGCAGCGCTGATTTTCTTCACTGACCTTCTGAGACGCACGGGACTTCAAACAGAGTTGTAAAAACACATTCAAAGAATAAACACGCAAAAAATATGGACAACAGCAGAAAATATAAAAACAAACAAAACATAAAGATTTGGTGCTTGAAAATCTTAATTAATAGACTCTTAGCAAGTAAGTCCTAATATTTCAATGTAAATCGTATTGTAAGCTTTAATACTGTTAAAATATTTCCATGGGTGTATTTTGACCACAAATACTGAGCTATGACTGCGCACTCACACCAGGTGAGTGCGCATACGAAGGGGGATATAACTAAGGGCGCTATTTGTAATTTCAATAATGACAGGCTTGGAATAGGGTTCGATCTAATGGAAATGGGTGTTTGATTGTTATTTTATGGATTTACGTTTTATTTATGCATATCTTTATACATAAGCATTACAATCATCGCTCCACTAGCCGACTTTGGCTGGCCGGAAATAGCCTTTAGTGCCTATAAAATAAAAATCAATATTACTTATTATTCGTTGCTCTTAAATTCTAAATATTTCTGGTATCCTAGGACTTTGTAGTGTAGAAACTAATGTGAAGGTTAATCCAAACGCAAATTTTATATTACACACGCAAATTTACATCTTTATTTTTACTACGAATCCAACATAATGGGAATCCAACATTTTGGGAAATAATTTATCTCAACATAACGGAAACTCAACATTTTGAGTATCCAATATTTTGCGAAATCGACATAACGAACCTAAAGGGTTATTTAACACTAAGTCTGGTGCAAAGTGTTTTGTTAAGTACCTCATGAACATTTGGTAATTTCTGTGCTGTCCATCATTTATAGGATTATCACTGGCAGCTTTATTCCAAGAGAACTGATTAAAATTCCTATGTTTTTGTATGCCTTGTTATTTTTTTATCATGTAAGAGATTGGCGCAAAATATAGATACTGGAAACGCTTTTTACTTTTAGCTTTTTACAATTTTCCGCAGTTGTTGGCAATCATTCCATAGCTAATGGATTTTAGCTACTCAATGAAGTCCACTGACTCCACTAAGAGAAAATATAATCAGTGAAAGTTCAGTAACCTGCCTAAGAGAAAATTCCTTTTCAAAGGGACATAACTAGCTAATGTAAATGATTCGTTAATTCTTTTGCTTAGCATCGTTCCCTTGAGCTGTGCTAATTAGCTAAATAAATACTAACTAATTAACAATGTTGAGTTTATTTACACTCACTGAGCTTTGGTAAAAAAAAAACTGTTTTCTGCTTCGTTACCTAGGGAAAAGTGGAGAAAATATTTATTTTATTTTGGGACTAAAATCATTTAATTATTTATTTACTCGCCTTTTGTTTATTTTGTGGTTATTTTGTGTTGATCATTACGAAAAAGGAAGAGATCGTCTTGTAAGATGAGAGTATTAAGATGTTGCGAAAAACGTGAATAAAACCGGAACCAACGTTTATTTTTATTCTGTACTTGAGTCCGACTATCTTGCGGGAAGCGGTATGCAGGAACAAGACTGCTCGGTGTGAGTATACACACAAAATATAATGAGCAAGGCATATTATAATATTCCTTTGTAGATTCTTTAGTTTTATGTTATTTTAACTATCCACACTAATATATACATATCCACACTAATATTATAAATGCGAAAGTAACTGTCTGTTTGCTACATAATTACAACTAAACGGCTCAACCGATCTCAATAAATTTTTGCAATTTAATAGTATGTATCATGAGGACGGACATAGGCTATTTTTTCTGAATAAATCGCGGACGAACTCGCGCTTAATGCTAGTAATATATAAAATAAATATGGGTTTGTTAACTCGAGAACGGCTTGACCGATTTTCATGGTTTTTGATTTTTTATATTTGTCTCCGCCCGGAATAGCAGAATAATTATTGAAAACGGCTGGACCGATTTCGATGAATTTTTATGTTCCTGGAGCAGGGTCATAGTAGCGGGGCCGAAGGCCGAGCTTACACCTGTGCAAAGCCGGGGCAGGTCGCTAGTTAGTAATATTTGACAAGTGTAAGTTGAACGTTCATCATTTGTTTTTTTTTCTTTTCGAAAAACCTACCGCGGACTAAGTATAAAGAAAATTTAAAAAAAAAAACAGTCCAGCCTTCCTCAAGTGATGCGTTTACCATTAAACAATATTTAATTTTTATTCATTACTAGCCGCCCGGTTCACCCAGTCAAACGTTTTGAGGGAACAAACATAAAAAACCAGCCGAATTGAGAACCTCCTCCTTTTTGGAAGACGGTTAAAAATGATCGAACCATGCACCATTGTTTCACGCACGAAGAGACCAACCCGCGGACCAAATATGCGTACTCGAGCGTAAAATTGATCCATAAATAGGTGTAGCCCGTCAAATTGAATAACCGTGAGTGAGTTACACCCTCAAAGGGTGAGTAGGAAAAAAACAATACGTTGGCTAAATCTTAGAATGATATAACGTTTGTGTTCTTTTTTAACACGGCTTAGACGGTAACATTGACCTCCCTCTTCGATCTTCAAAAGAACCGGTTGGAAGCGGTCTTCATCCACCGTTTCCCTGCGGTCTTTTTTAGGTCGTCTGTCCGTCTTGTCGGTAAACATCCTACGCTACGCTTACCAGTCCATGGTCTCCATTAGAGAACCTTTCGGCCCCATCGCCCATCTGTTCTGCGTGCTATGTGCCCTACCTACTGCCTCTTTAACTTGCTAATCCGGTGTTTAATATATCCTTGATAAAATAGTTCACCCTATAAGAGCATATTGACTGTCAAAGACGCACCCTGCGTGCCCTCATGGCACTGCACCGAGGGGTCGAGAAATCAATACCTCTGGAAATTTTAACGAGCAGTTACTATGGAATTTTTGGAGGGTAGTTCGAGAAATTTTATTTCGTCACTAAGAGAGGTACCTTCTCTAATGTTGAAATGACTGTACGAAGGTTGAATAATCGGGCTGAATGACGTGCCTTAGGAGAGGCATATAATTTTGCCCAACAGTGGAGTTTAAATACGACTATACAAGGGCTTTAACGTTATTCAAATACAATTTATATTTGTCTGAAAAGTTTTAATATCAATTTCAATACAAAGTGGCACCTATTGAAAATACTTTACGAATCCTTTGAGATGAAAATCCGATAAAAATGTACTTATCTATCCACAATAAATATTATCTCATTAATTTCAATATTTTTTTTGTCAATTTCCATAAACTCGACATAATATTTGTGTGCAACTATACAACATTTCTAAAAACACCTACAATAAAACTCACACTCAGTTAAAAATGACGACTATCGCAGGCACACACAAAGTTTGTGTGTGTATGTTTGTCACTTAAATCCATAACACTCTAATGGACTTTTGGTATGAATATTTTCATTATTCAGTAGGTACTATTTACTATTGGAACACGCAGGGACACACAAAGTTAAGTTTTGGGTACAAAGGGCCAAGAAAATTATATTTATTACCTAGCAAAATAGTTTAAGGTTTTATTTTTAATTAATTAATGTTGATCTAGACAATTTTCTAACATTTTTATCTACAATGTAGTGTTTAAATATTATACCGCTTTTTTAGCGTAGTGTTTGATATTTTTTTAATTATCTTTTTGTAATTTTATATTAGCACTAGTTTTTTTGCCCACGACTTCGTACGCGTAGATTTTCACATAAACCTTCAATTCTTTTTTCTTCCCTTAATCCGGCCCTTGCGCAAAATAACATAGCCTATTATACTTCAATCTGGTCATGGCTAAGCACATTCGTGAAAACCGCATATAAATCCGTCCACATTTTCTTCCAGGGATTTAGGCGATGTGCGTGAACAAACAAACAAAAATTCTAAAAACTGCCTTAACATGTTCAGCTGCTTATTTTATGTCGCCCTGTGTGAATTATTGATAGAAGCATAACAGTAAAAACACCGTCAACAGTTTTCAAATCAAAAAGATAATGTGACCACAGTGCAGAGCATGTTTTGAAGTTTTTTTTTTGTTTAAACCATAAAAAGTATGTATATCATGTCATGTCGGGATGATACAACTCTGAAATTTGACTGTCCAGCTTCGCTCGTTCGAATTTTTCTATGACCATGCAATTTCTGAACTATATGAATACGACCACAAGTATGGCTTTGGCCACGGAACCCTGACATATGCTTGTCTTGCAAAATGCATTGAATTGAATCACCAAAGAGGTTGTAAGGCCTATGTTTTTATAACATCCTTGATCTACACATTCATTCATCTAAGAAGGTTAAGGAACCTTCTTTAAACTGATTATCTGAATGACAGTTCCAAATTTTTATAATGGCTATGTCAATAACATTCTCTTTACTTTGGACCTCCTTGCTTGAGGCTATGTGCTATGTGACGATCCTCATATTACGTTTCGGGTAACGAAGAAAAGAATCATTGAATTTTTAATATCTTTTATGTTATAATAAAGTATTAAAATAAATGATATAACATAGCCTATGTTTTAATCTGGTAATTTCTAAGCATATTCGTGAAAACCGCATTTAAATCCGTCCAGTGGTTTAGGAGATGTGCGCGGACAAACAAACAAACAAACAAACAGACAAAAATTCTAAAAACTGTCCTATCGTGTTCAGCTGCTTATTTTAAGACGCCCTGTGTGATTTTTTGGTTATCTCGCAATTACAGATTTTTTTATCTCTACGTTTTTATTATATGTATAGATGTAGAGATAGTTTCTCATTTCCTCAAAAAAAGATTGACGAGTGGGCTTCTTATCCCTAAAATAGACGGATTTTGAAGAATGAAAAAGTGAAAACGTGGGGTGCTAGTGCCATCAGTTATATTTACATAAAAGCGAACATAACACTAATTTACTGACTGGCTTATCATGAAATCTCGTAAACTAGATCTACGAAGCTTAGATTTGGCAGGTAGATTTTTCATGGGGTATACTAAGAAAATATTTTGCGAAAAAGCCGAATTAAGGGGGTCAAATTGAGGTTGAAGCAATGGTGGCTGGGTGGTAGCATATGCGCTTTACAATCTGACGGAACCCAGTTCGATCCTTGACCTTGCACCAATAAACTTATTTAGTACTTAAATAAATTATGTGCAGTTTCGATGCCATCGCTCTACAACGGTGAAGGGAAGTATCGTGAGGAAACCGGTATATTCAAGAACCTCACGAGTTTAAAGACATATGAGATTCACCAACATGCACTGGGCCCACATGGTGGATTAGGGCCCTCCCACTAGGGCACTCTCTTTCTCTCTCTCTCTCTGTGTCCCAGCGGTGGGAAAATGATAGGCTGATAATGTTGATAATTCATCAGACGTAGCTCCACATCACACAGCTTCGATGGACGCCCTTAACGCGACATCCGTTTTACGTAACTTTTCATCTAGACGCAATAATTACTGGGAAAACATTAAAGCCCGCATTTCTAATTCTACATCAAACGATTCATCTCCAGTTCTGTTAATTTTATAGCAATCAGCTTTCTAACTGAGCTTTTCTGTGGCTTCATTGATTAAATGGAGGAAAATTTTCCAATTAATAAGGAGACTCCATTGGAGACAAAATTAATAAATCATCCTTTGAAAGGCTTCACAATAGTACGGGTCAGATTTTTTACAAGAAGTACTGTTGCTGATAAAAGTGTTAAACGATTTTTTTAAATCAAAACAATAGAATACTAAAGTTGAGTGTAATATAATCAGTGCGTAAATGTGTGTTAGTGCCCAATCAGCTCTGGAATGGTCGTAACTTTCAAGGCCCTTTGCCCCCTCTTACAACGGGCCGTTCCCGAAATCCTTTATTAGTGGACCCTACAAGGAATCTACCTGCTAAATTGCTAAATTTCAGTTTCGTACACCAAGTAGTTTTTGAAATTTTGTGACGCGTCAGTCAGTCAGTTCGTCAGTGGTACTTCGGTTTCATATAATAGAGAGATTAATACATCAATTATACGCTTATTTGAGAACGTAAAATAGGAAGATGTAACCTTATATTTTCAGTACTATTCAGTATAATAAAAAAAAACTTTCCTTAACGTATTTTCACTAACATTGCTCTACGGTTTTACGCGCTATTTTACAAGAGTAACTACGTTTTATGCGGGATACAAATACAATACAAACACAACATAAATACAAAGGCCTATCCCATATAAATCTAATGTACAGATAATTTTTGCTGTGTAATATACATTACGCAGTAGAGATTATGCCACAACGAAAAAGATTATGTCAAAAAACGAACATCCGAAATAATAAAAAATGGTTTTGAAATTTATAAGACGACTTCAAAAACTATATACATATAAGTACTAGGAATCTTAGTTATATATAAATAAAGATTTAAATATAAGAGGGACCCGGGTATGTCCTAAAACTGCGACCAGAACCACCGGAGGATGGGCAGCAGCGTCCTAATAGTACACGGTGAACGTACTGCGATCCCCAAGCCACCTGCCAAGCGTGGGGATTATGGCAACTCTATGAGGGAGGCCTTGTCCAACAGTGGACGTTAATTGGCTGATGATGTGAAAGAGTTATATGGAAATAAAATGTATGTAGGTACATACGTGACTATGTTAGCTAGTCACCTCGATACTCTAGATGTCATAAGAGTCTGGCTTCAAAACGATCACGCCCAGGTGTTACTATGTTCCATCGTAGGCCGCATCATCGCTTAACATCAGGCGAGTTGGCAGCCAAGCGCAAGCCTATTTTACAATATAAAAAAATATGTTAGAGACAAAAGATAAAGATAACGTATGTTATCTTACAATGCAATTTTTTTATCCGTGACGTAGTAGAGTACGTATATAAATACACACACACACACACTCATACCAACACACGCACGCATACACACAAACTTATAACGGGTAAACACTTTATCACTCGCCTGTACCGTAACATGAATAATAGGCCCCTTCTCTATAGACTCAAATTCTATACATTCGTATGATATTGGAATTCCATGACAAAAGACTGGTCAAACCTTTCAGAGGTGGGTCCCATAGTTATAGATCCCTATCGATGGAACTATTGTGCGTTATATCAATGTTGTAGGGTTAAAAGGTTTTCGTTTTCTGGGGAAATTTGTTTGATACTACTGTCCGTGGACAATTAACTTAGTGATTAATAAACAAACAAAGTATATAGTGATTAATAAAGATCACCTAGTTTTATTTAAAAGGTTGTGAGTGGAAGTTTGTTTTGGTCTTTTTGACGTCTTAGTACAGTCTGTACTTTCCGTTTATCTATAGCATATTTAAAGTATTTTTCAGTATTAGATTGAAAAACTCATACAAAACTTAAGATTAAATTTATAATGTCAACATAATTGACTATCATATAGTCGGAGTAACCAGCCCAATCTTACGTGAGTAATTCCCATGTAATATAAACAAAATTTAAGTAATTGATTATTTTTACTCTGTCAGTTTCTTTAAAAAATAAACTAATGAATAGTATTTACTGCCAATGAGCCCCGATTACATTATATTCAATTTTCCAATTAATATTTACGTATTTTTTTTATATAATCCTGAATTAAATTATGTAAAATAGATAGTACTAGCTGTGCCCCGCGGTTTCACCCACATGGTGATGGTGATGATGATAAAAGTAGCTTATGTGTTAATCCAGGACATAAATTTCATCCAAATCCATTCAGCCGTTTCTGCGTGATTCAATAACAAACATCCATCCATCCATCCATACATCCATCCAAAGTTTTACATAGGTAAATGATATTAGTGTGATTATATGCTTTAACCTTTAATTATGCAATAACTCAGATACAAATCCATTTCAAACTGTCCATTTGCAGTCCCTTGTTACGTATGTGGGATTGGGGGCTTTCTCGCAACAGAACCAATTAGAAACCTTTATTTATTGCGTAGGTCTCCTAACCGATGATTACTGAAATTCAATAGATGTGCTTCAAAATTAAAACGTCATACAAAACAAAATCACTAAAAATACACTTTAAGTTGCCTGGAAGAGATCGCTTATAGCGATAAGGCCAATTGTTTCACTAGTTTTTTAAGCTGTTTTTTATGCACGTTTGTAATTTTTGGTGTGAACAATAAAGAGTTTTCTATCTATCTATCTATCACACAAATATCATATATGTGAAAGTTTTGATAGATGGATGATTGTTACACAATCATGCAGAATCAGCTGGATGGATTTGAATGAAATTTGGAACATATATTGCTTATGTCCTGGATTAATACATAGGCTACTTTTCATCATCATCGTCATCTTCGATTTTCATCACCACGCGGGTGAAACCGCGGGGCGTAGCTAGTAAGAAATGTATATGGAACTAGTGCTGCGCCTCACGGTTTCACCCGCGTTATGTCCGCTATCTGCCAGTGCAACCTTCTTGATAGCGAGAACAATCTCCTTTAACTTAGTTTATTTTTTCTATTATGTAATTTCAATAATTAATGTATAGACTTCAAATCTTGTTATAGTCTTTTGTGAGGAAAATATTAAACACCAAAAAAATACCTATTTATTTGATCGCTACCAAACTTCACAGGGTCACTCGCTGGGCTAATCTAAAGATTGTCTGAAAATTTCATCAAACTCAGGCCGTTTCGGAGTCTTAAGAATACACACAAACATGCATATATAAATACGTACATAAATACATACACACACACACACACACACACACAAATATACACACTTCTCCTTCTATATATACGAGTATAGACACACAAACATACATACAAACATCGCCATATACGAGTATAAATTAAATCACACAAACTCAATAATGTTAACGATTGTATCCTGTTTTGTTTTTAACAAATGAAGCGCATCTTTTAAACACAGTTTCATAGATTGGGTGATAACAAGGTCTATTTTAAAACACAGTTTCATAGATTGGGTGATAACAAGGTCTACTTTTTTCTCATAAACATAAGAATAGGTATGTTGGAAGAATAGTTTGGTAGATACCTACAGTAGCACAGTACCTTTCCGAAAGACTCGAAAATAGGAAATTGCCTATGAAATTGCATAAATTAAAATATGAATGTACTAGCAGTCCGCCCCGGCTTCGCACGAGTGTAAGCTCGGCCTTCGGCCTCGCTACAAAATATAATATAGCCTATGTCACCCGGGGATAGTGTAGCTTCCCAACAGTGAAAGAATTTTTCAAATCGGTTCAGTAGTTTCGGAGCCTATTCATTACAAACATACAAAAATAGGTACAAATCTTTCCTCTTTATAATATTAGTGTAGATATAGTAAAATAGTTACATATTATATAGTTTGGATTTGCCTTAAACTCGAGGTAGTAGTGAAAAAAAGTCTGACAAAAACTGAAGGGGGCGAGGTAAACACGTATTGCACACACACTGACATATTCTTACTAGTTCTAAAAACGCACACTTCAATATTGTGCGGCACACAACTGCCAACGAGATACCTAATAAATAAATAGATATCTGAGAAATTTTGGCAATCTTAAGCAAAGCAAAGATTGTAAATATGGCTGGCAGAGACTGATATTCGTATGTTTTTAAATACATACCTAAATAGATATTAGCACCCAGACATAGAATAAACACAAACACACACACACACACACACACACACACACATCACACGAATGTTTGCCCTAGATGGGAATCGAACCAACGCCCCCAAGCGCAGAAGTTAGGTTCACTGCCAACTGAGCCACTGGGGCAGTCACTGAGTCAATGGGGCAGACAAAATGTCATCAAATGGACGACCAAGTTAGGGTGTAAGTGCAAAAGGGGAAACTGTTGGTATGACACTTCCATTAATTTTTTTCTGAGATAATATGTGACGTATCTTAAAATAATATCATTGGTTTTATTGTAAAGCTTACGAGCGGCAATTAGGTGACATGGGAAATTCGAATAGCGATTTATGTTGCGAACGAGATGTCATGTGATTCCTTCTAATTTCTTACTGGGAATACCTAATTGCTCGACCATTTAGCCTACTACAATAATCGATGGCGTTTTTTATTATATCTATCATTTTTACCTTCTATATCTGCTGTAGAGGAAAATAGAGAGGAAAAGAAGGATGTTTTAGGATGTTTAATAGATTGTAGTAGGTCTTCGGATTTTAATCAAATAATATAGTCCTAGTAATAGTAGTACCTAGTCTAATAATTCTTTAGTCCTGTCCATCCAAAGGTTGCCTGGAAGAAATAGCTCTAGGCGATAAGGCCGCTCATTATACTGCCTTATATTTATTTTTGATGTTAGTTGTAAGTTTATTTTTTATTTTTCGGTGTGTAATAAAGAGATATTGTATTGTACTGTATTGTATACGTAAATAATAATTGTAATCACATTAAAATTCTAAGTCTGTTTCTTACCTTTTAACAACGTAAATATCTGAGCATTTTTTTTGCAAAAATGTGGTAAAATTAAGAAAGGTTAACCCAGGGTGCGTTGCTAGTTACGGTTAAATTTACCTAGTTTTATCCAGTTACGAATACGTCCATTTAGAAACTAACTAAAAGAGTATTATAAATAAGAATACAGCACTGCGACAAAATCTGAATCGGTAAAAAATATGACGTTCAAAGTGGAGGTAGCCATAAACTTTCTTAAATGACCGTTTTGTATTTTGACTTCTTTTAAGAGCGAGTTTACACTCTAAAGGTACAAATAATTATTGTTATATGATTATTTACGGGATATTTACCGTGGTAAGGTTGTGGTCTTCCCGTGAACATGGTGCATGTAACTGCGTCGAAATATCGAGAGCTCCTTCCGCAACCTTACCACGGTAAATATCTCGTTAGTAATTATATAACTTTAATGAACAACCGTGATAGTTTAAAACAGTGTTTTACAAATAATTATTTTAATTTTCTCGATAGCTAAACTTTGATCTAAGCAATACTTTATTTGTAGAATTTTACTAGCTTCTATTCTCCGCTCTACATCTGGAATACAGAAGAACGTTTTAGAACTAACCAGTAGTAAACAATCAAAACTGACGATGTATCAAATTCTGACAGTTTCCATTCTCTTTGCCTTCAGGAAAAATAATTTACACTGATCTAATGGGTAAATAACTCAAACCAATTTCCAGTCTGTCGTTTTGGAATCAGGGGCCTTGTGGCTGCCTGTTTTAAGTGATTCTGTTTAGGTGTTACAAAAAGTTGAGCGACCGCAAACCATATCTCGGCACGTTAAGGTTGACGTTCGCGTGATTTTCCGCATTGTGCTGTTTTAACGCTGTTTCGAGCCCACGTTAATAGGTAGCCGTGGACCCAGGGGAGAGTGGTCATTTTGGAAATTATTACGGCATGTAAAGATTAGATTTATCTTTTCCAAAATTCCTTCTTAATACGAACTGAACAGGAATGGAATGCGCTCCCTGCATCGGTGTTCCCTATAAATTAACCCAACCTGGGTCTCTTCAAGACAAGAGTGAATAGGCACCTGATGGGCAAGCGTGTCCCATTTTAGACCGCATCGCCATTTACCATCAGGTAAGTTGTGGTCAAAAGCTAGCCCATTTCATCATTAAACAAAAAAACACATTTTGGAAAATTCCTTAATATAGAGTGGTCATTTTGAAAAATATCTAAATGAAAGTAGCTGTGCATGGTTATTTTAGAATATATATCATGAGAGTAGACACTTTGGGAAAGTGGTCATTTACAAAATAGTCAATTTTTAAAAGAACATCGCAAGCTATAACAGTTGATTGTTATAACAGTTAAGAAAAACTGTCAGTAGTAGCTGATCGTCTAAACCCGCTATAATATTCCGACCGCGGGCCATCTGTATTCAGCTCGCATTGCGGTCGCACAATGATTACAGTTCAGCCGCGTCTTTATGGTAATGCTGTGGAAATTCACTTGGCGTTGATTTTTTTCTTATTTTTTTACTTCGCACCCCTCTTTGGAGTTGTGTGATGGACGTGCGACGCTGGTTAAATCGTTGTCTGGATTTTGGTATTAGGACTTTTTTGTGAAAACTTTTTGAAATAGCGTGTAATGTGCTTAAAGTTACTGAGAGGAAATCTGTGGCCTTAGTACGAGCACTTGCGAAAAAGTTATCGTTACGTAAACGACAGCAAAGTGTATGAAAAATTGAACAGCGCCTCTATCGGACGTGAGAGGATACTGAAATTTTCATACATTTGCTATAGTTTACGTAACGATAACTTTTTCTCAAGTGCTCGTACCTCCCGTTTTGTAAACTTCTATATATAATAATATAAAAAACAAAGCAGCGTTAGTTACACCATTTATAACTCAACAACGGCTGGACCGATTTTTCATTATCTTTGATTTGTTGGATTACTCTCCGTCCCGAATAGCAGAACAAAGATTAAAATATCGGAAAATTACATTTTGTATAGAACGGGAAGAATATCATACAAGAAAAAATAAGAAATTGTCATCCAAGTTAAAGGAGGTTATTGTCACCAAGGAGGCTGCTTCAAGGAGGTATATCATCATCATCAGCCAGAAGACGTCCACTGCTGAACATAGGCCTCCCCCTTTAACCTCCACACTGAACGACATCCTGCCATCTGCATCCACTGTATGCCCGCGACTCTCACAATTTCGTCAGTCCATCTAGTGGGAGGCCTACCTACGCTGCGTCTTCCGGTTCACGGTCTCCACTCAAGAATCTTTCTTCCCCAACGGTTATCAGTTCTTCGAGCGATGTGGCCTGCCTATTGTCACTTCAACATGCAGATTTTAATAGCTATGTCGGTGACTCTGGTTCTTTGACGAATATCTACGTTCCGGAGGTAGGTATATACGCGGGTTAAACCGCAACGGCGCTGTTAGAAGTTTATAATGATGAATATTGCATTGACAAAGTTTCCTTTTGGTATTGGTTTGTATAAATATTTAGAAGTTTACATCGGATTCTAAAGCTCAAGGAAACATTTGAGACAGATGGTCTTTCTTAGGTAAGCGTGCTACATCATAGATCAAATTATTTCTTCCCACCAAGTGAAATTGTGGTCAATCGCATGCCTCATTATCATCTTCTTTCAGAGATATATATATAATATAGGTATATATAGAGAGAGAATGGGCCCAAATCTACCATGCAGATCCAGTGCATGTTGGTGATTGTCATATTATGTCTTTAAACTTTTTAAAGGTTCTTATGCATATCGTTTTCGTCACGATGTTTTTCTTCGCCGTTTGTTGAGCGATGACTTCATCAATCAATATTCAATCATATATTTATTTATCCGAAGATTGATCCGGGTGCTATCAGACGGTAAAGCGCGCATGCTACCGTCATCATCATCATTATCAGCCAGAAGACGTACACTGCTGAACATAGGCCTCCCCCTTTAACCTCCACACTGAATGACATCCTGCCATCTGCATCCACTGAATGCCCGCGACTCTCACAATGTCGTCGGTCCATCTAATGGAAGGCCTACCTACGCTGCGTCTTCGTGGTTTCTACTCAAGAACCTTTCTTCCTCATCGGTCATCAGTTCATCGAGCGATGTGGCCTGCCCGTTGACACTTCAACTTGCAAATTTTAATAGCAATGTCGGTGAATCTGGTTCTTTGTCTTTTGGCAATTTGTGTCACCATGACTTACCTATACATCTCTATCTACATATATATTTATCTATACATATAATAAAAACGTAGAGATAAAAAAATCTGTAATTGCGAGATATCAAAAAAATAATCACACAGAATGTCTTAAAATAAGCAGCTGAACACGTTAAGACAGTTTTTAGAATTTTTGTCTGTTTGTTTGTTATGTTTGTATGTCCACGCACATCTCCTAAATCATTGGACGGATTTAAATGCGGTTTTCACGAATATGCTCAGCTATGACCAGATTGAAGTACAGGCTATTTTATTTTTGCGCAAGGCAGGATTAAGGGAGGAAAAAAGGGTTGAAAGTTGATATGAAAATCTACGCGTACGAAGTCGCGGGCAACAGCTATAGTATACAATAGAATAACATCTCAGATTAGGAATCTAGATAAATATATTGCTCACTACTTTAGTTAGTGTAACCAAAATAGTATCTGGTATGTGATACTTTTTCACAACTTTTTCATCCTCGAGGCGTTTAATCACGTCTACCTTTCTCTGTCATTCGCACGTGACCCGGGATGAGACGTGACGTCACAACTTTTTTCTTTTTATTACTCGTCGCCCGTCTCAAAGTTTATTGGGGCAGACTAGACGCAGTAATTCTTTGAATATTTCCTTGGAATTGTTTTGTCTACATTTTTGGAAGTTTTGTATCGGAGGAATAAATTACATAACAAATATTTGTCATTATTAGTTTGAATACAAAATTATAAACAAGATTTATTCAGAATTTGTTGATCTAGTTTTTTTATACTGTTTTTTGGTAGATTTTTGATTAAGCACCTTTATTAGGGCTCTAGTGTTAAGTCACCTTAGTTTCATCAAAATTTAAATTAGTTAGCGTCTAAAAACACAAACTTGAGAGCTAACTTCTATTCCAGGCTAGGATAATCGGGGATATATTTATCGGGGAAACCCCATTCAGTATGCGCAATCTCAGAATAAAATTGGTTTCTCCAAGACAAGCGGGCTCCATCGTTGACTGCATAATCATTTAACATCAGGCAAAGTGGCGGTCAAATGCAATCCCATTACTTAATAATAAAAAAATGTAGTATCTGAGCAAAACTTCTATGTATAACAGCACTTCACTTTCCTTGTACCTTCCGCGGTGTTTCCGAGAAGCTACAACATGGGGTTCTTCAAAAGGCGACTTAATAGAGTCTTAAAGGGTCGGCAACGTATTTGTGATGCCTCTGGTGTTGCAAGTATCTATAGGTGATAGGGACTGCTTACTATCAGGCGGCCCGTCTGCTTGTTTGCCACCTATGGCATTAATAAAAAAACTTGGTACTCGTCCGCTTACACCAGCTTTCCAAAGCTGCCAGCTCCTGGCAAAGATTCCCAAAATATTGTAGAGCACGCTCCAGTCTCCGACCTGTGACATCCCCTTACGAAGATTTGATGGCACTCATTTATTCTAGCAACATAATATTCCGAGTCAATGAATAATGATGTTTAGAAAATTTATTTCGCGCGCTCGGCGTTTGACAGAAAGATATTGCTGTATTGCACGGCGATGAATGGTTACAATTTCTGGTGGACATTTATTAAAGGCAAACCTGTTAGCATTTGTGTGTGATGTTTAAGGGGAAATGTACCTAGTTGTCGTTTTACTTTCGCATAGGTTTTTCAAGCTTTTATAAGCTTCACTCGTAACTAACCTACTTCTAATTCTCTATATAATGATATATTATATTTTATGCATTTTATGGTGTTACAGGTGTTATCTTTAAATGGAGAGAAGAAAAATCAATACAATTTTACTATTATTTTACTATTAATATTATTTATGACTGCCCCGATGGCTCAGTTGGTACTAAACCTACCTTCTGTGCTTGGGGGCGTGGGTTTGATTCTCACCTACGACAAACATTGATGTGATGACGATTTACGTTTGTTCTGTGTTTGGGTGTTATTATCTATTTAAGTTTGTATTCAATAAAATACATATACGTATGTAGTATATACATATTTATATATAAATACCGACTGCCTCGGTGGCTCAGTTGGTAGTGATCCTACTTTCTGTGCTTGGGGGCGTGGGTTCGATTCCCATCTAGGACAAACATTTGTGTGATGAACATTTGTGTTTGTTCTATGTCTGGGTGTTAATATCTATTTAAGTATGTATTTAAAAATATATATGTATGTATATCAGTTTCTGGCTGCCATATTACAAGCTTTGCTTAGTTTGGGGTCAGATGACCGTGTGTGCATTAGTGTCCCAGATATAAAAAATAATAATAATATAATATCTATATTATATTTATATTATATATTTATTATTTATTTTATAATATATATCATTTGGTAGTATTTATTTAATGATATCACTAAAAGTGTTTTAGCATCCCCCGTCGATCCTGTTACGTAAATTCTTTCCAATGGTTGCCTGGAAGAGATCGCTTTTAGCGATAAGGCCGCCACTTGTGGCACTAGCTCTTAAGTGTTTTCTATCTGTATGTAATTTTTATTTCTGGTGTACACAATAAAGAGTTTCTATCTATCTATCCATCTATCAATAAAATAAACCAATACTTCTTAACGTCTATGTATGTACAAATACTGTATATCGATAGTGATTTAATATGAAACACACCATGTGTCCTGAAAAAATCCATAAATACTAAAACATCAATAAAACCCCTAATTCAAATTCTCGAACCGACACATAAAAGTTCCACCCCACATCCCAGCCCTGAATCGCAAGCTGCCTTAGAATTCCTATTAGAACTTCGAGAAACGAAATTATCAAATCGTTTTTTCCAGACTTCACTTTGCTAGCGTACGTGGTAAATTGGCGGAGCTGCCTACCTGCGAAACTTTTTGAATTCCCTTACGAAATTGTTTTTTTTTTCTTTCGCACCCTGATTTTGAGCATACCTGAGCGGTAGACAAGACTGTGATTCAGTTTATCTTTATAAACCTAACTCTATATGTACAAATATATAAACTACTAGCAAGCAGTTCGCGCGCGTTCGTCCGCGATTTCTTCAGAAAAAAAATAGCCCATGTCCGTCCTCATGATACATACTATTACCTCGCAAAATTTGATCGAGATCGGTTAAGCCGTTTAGCAGTGATTATGTAGCAAACAGACAGACGGACAGAGTTACTTTCGCATTTATCATATTAGTGTGGATTAAAAACAAGCAAAGTGATTACCATCGGCCTAAAGACTTTTCTCGTAATCTATATTAAGATAATAAAGTAAATATGTACGTCCCTTAGTTTATTGTTCTTTAATCTTTGTATTTATTTGCTGTTTCTCTGTGTCTATCTATTTTGTCACCTTTTCACGACTAAATAGTCAAATAGTTTGGCAAATCAAATATAATATTTGCTAGAATATACGTACAGGTATTAAGTTGTAATAATGATTTGCTTTATATAGGTAACAGGTAACCAACCTAACAGGTAACTTTTTTATACATTGCATAATTTCAGCTTATCACGTTACTGTTGGAATACGTTTTTTTATCAAACACACATAATTTATTGGTAAGGCCACAAGGTATGTTAGGTATATTTAGTTGTATTATACAACATTCTAATTTGTGCCCATTTTGCTTTTCAAAGGTAGGAACTAAATTTTTGTTCGCAGTCGCGCAACCCGCTCAAGTCTGTTATAAGTTTAACGTTCCCCTTTATAAATTACGTTGCGATGATGTCGCGATAATTTAAATATCAAGCGGAAAAATTGGCAATTGTCAAGTTTAATGCATTTCGACATCGATGTTTCGGCGCGAAGGAGGAGTTTGATTGAAATTGTAATGCGAAGCGTTATACTTGAAAAAGTCAGGGTTGCGATAAATCAATCTCATTCAAGGGGTTGTTTAATTTTTCAATGCATTTTTTTATAGAATTTATTCTAAGGACAAGGTGTTTTTAATCATTTGGATCGGTATTTGACCAGGATCGGGGAATGTGAACTGAGAGAAGCAAATCGCTTTTTATTCCAACTTCTAGGTAGCACTTAAATTGTTTTTTGGATACCCAATTTTGCTCAATTTAGACTTAGTATCAGCCAATTTTATTCCCACTCATGATAAGATATAGGCCTGCTCTCAGAAGGACAGGATAATAGATAGATAAACAAACTCTTTATTGTTCACACTATTACAAATTACATACACAAGTTACGATAAAACAGTTTAAAAACTAGTGCAACAATCGGCGGCCTTATCGCCAAGATGCAACCTTAGGAGGGAGAGGATTTTGGATGGAAAAAATCCTATATTTTTTTTCAAAAAGTTATTTTTTTTGGTTGAGAATTGACTTAATTGAGAGTGTTTGGTCTCGGAGGATGGGCAGCAGCGTCCTAATAGTACACGGTGAACGTACTGCGATCCCCAAGCCGCCTGCCAAGCGTGGGGATTATAGCAACACCCCTCTCAATGAGGGAGGCCTTGTCCAACAGTGGACGTTAATTGGCTGATGATGTGTATGTGTGAGAGTCTCTTGAGTGTATGATTCAAGAAAATATTTTCAGCCATTTTTTAAATGATTACCTCTTTAATCGAGGGGTTAAAAAACCTTTTTTACAATAAGAATCTCCTATCAGCTTTCCAAATCACAAACAAACAAGTTACGTCAAATCCGAACTGATGTTTCCGGGTTTTTGTAAATCTACGCTGACCCAAATGTGAAAGGGAACATTGTTGCCATCAAAACACCTTTTTATCAAACTCTCTCGAGTAGGAGCAGTCAGTTTTCTTTGCTCCGATGATTTATTTGAACCTTCGCTCCTTTGCATTCGCCTTTTGCTAAGTATCTTTATATGGTCCTTTGGAGCTTTGAAGCTGAAGTTTTTCCTGAAAGTTCATACTTAGATTAACTTCTTCTTGAATATAAAAGGCGAAGTGTGTGTGGGGATGTGTGTATGTATGTAATGTTTATTCCCTAAGGATTTCAAAACAGCTGGACCGATTTTGACAATACATTCACTGGCAGATAGCTGATGATATAAGGAGTAATCCGCGTGGATGAAACAACAGGGTGCAGCTAGTAGGTATTTCATGAAAATACTTACCAAACTGATAAGAAGATAGGTATTTTTCACAGTCTAGAACCTATCGTTTTGCTTGCCACTTGGTCATGACACAAAAATGTTCTAATGTAAAATATTTGGAACACGGTTGGTTCCTGCACGTTGGTGCCTCGACATTCAGTTTTTCAACATTGTTCTAATATATTCTTATATATTCGAGTAGCTAGATAACTTCCCAATCTCTAGGCGCTAAGCAAACCACTGGTCAGTGCGGCGTTGGCCCTACTGTGCTGTTTTACAGATTATTTTAAAACAATTGGGAAAGAAAAAAAAATATAGATTGATTATGGCGATAAGGCTTTTGTAGTGTTAGGACTCTTTTGCAGGGGTCCGCTTGGGGAAGTACCACACCTTTGCCAGTTACTCAACAGCCAAGTAGTAGTGTGCAAACACTACTGTGTTCCGGATCAAAGGGCAATGTTTCCAGCAAATTACAGGGCACACTGAGATTTGACATCTTATATGTCAAAAGGCTGCCACTTGTTTGACTAGTTTTTAGTAATTTTTGTCGTATATAGGTGTTTAATTTTTGGTGTGATAAATGGTTATTCATCCATCTATCTATAAGTTTCAATAAAAACTACAATCTTCTAAAATTTTATTCAAATCTGCACATTCAGATGTCATAGCGTAATTGGTCGTTATGTACTGCACTTGCAAATTTTCGACGTCGAAACCGCCCCGAAATTATCAAATTCCAAAAAGGAGGAGGTTTGTTACCTTAGAACTTTCGACTGGGTGAACCGATTTTGGTGATTTTTTATTTATTTAAAAGCTGGTGTTTCCCATTTGGTTCCATTTCAATTTGGTCCAGTTCTGATGAAGTTGGTTTTTTATATTGATAATTATTAAACAAAGAAATGTAACTAATGAAGGGAAAAGTTAAGATCGCATTTTCTTCAAGCAATTTGGCGGACAAACGCAAGGTCCCTTTTCAATTTGGTCTAGTTCTGACACTGTTATGAAGTCGGATTTTTATATTGATAATTGTATATTAAATACAAACAAAAAAACAAGCAATCGAATTGAGAACCTCCTCTTTTTTGGAAGTCAGTTAAAAAAGCAGATAATCCAAAACTTACATTTTCAGTAATCTAACTAAAAACAGTATCAGTATCACTTACCTTTATCACGTCACACCCTACCTTCGTATTTCTTCAGGGCCGACTATAATTCTGAGCTGTCGCGGACACAAAAGTGGGTGAGCTGTTAATCTTTTTCCGTCGACTGCATTATTTTAGGAGCCGCCGGTCGTGGGTACTTTAATGTGCTTTAGGTGAGCCACAGATTTAGGTCCGTGAATGATTTACTAGAGTGATAGATTGCCCCAGCTTTTGTTTGTAGAGAATGGACGGAGATAAGGTAATACCGTTTAACTTTTGGGCCTCACGTGGCGATTTATATATCCCATAATATGTTTTAATAGTCATTACACTTTTTAACTGAACTTCCAAAAAGAGGAGTTTTTTTAAATGTTTGTACCTCAGAACTTTTGACTGGGCGAACCAATTTTGATGTTTATTTATTAATTTGAAAGCTGGTGCTTCCCATTTGGTCCCATTTGAATTTGGTCCAGTTCTGATGAAGTCGGTTTTTTATATAGATAATTTATTAAACGAAAAAATGTAACTAATGAAGGGAAAAGTTAAGACAGCGTCATCTTCAAGCAATTTGGCGGTCAAACGCAATTAGTTCGGGCTGGCAGCTAAGCTGAAGCACACGTAACGTATTGTCTGCCGATGTCTTATTGCCGCCAAAGCTTGGACATTACTTTTATGTATTTTAAATTTTATGTTATTAAAACTGACAATAAAATTCTCACAGCTTATACTTGACGTTTATACTAGAGCGTAATATGCAACTTGCGTGTACTACCTCATCATTACTGAAAATATAAAATTACTGAATGTTTTTACGGAAAAATCTAAGAAACGCAAGACCTCGAGAATAAAATTACAAATTATCAAACCTTTCATATTGGTCCAAATGAGTTTTCATAAATAAAAACGGAATTAAATAAAATTGGCTTGTCGAACAGGCATTCTATAAATTTGATGACGTGACATAAATAAAAGTCATTTAAGTTGTTATTTTTATTTAATTATGAATTTTATTTTAGTAATTTTATTTTAAGCATAGTGGTAGGTACTATAATTGTACCAACAAACATGATTTTATTAATTTATTATTATTATTTTCTGACATGTAACTATTTTTTGTTATTAATAAAATACTATGACTATCACTATGAAAAAATATTTGTAAATCAATTTTTCAGCATGATTTTTCTTTTCGTTATCTGTTTCAACATTCAAAATAATTAACGAACATTCTCATATCTTTACTCAAAATCATTTCTAAAAGCCACTGTTGCGGCGTCTGTCAACGGAGACATTAGTCATAGAAATACACAATCATCCCTGGAACCCCTTTTTAATTATGCAAAATCTTTGCCGTTCATTAACCCCCTTCCACAGAACCACCCACCCTCCCTCATTTTCTTCGTGGACGGACAAAATTATTTACTTGGAAATTATGAAAAATATATAAGACAGATGACGCTATCTGTTTCAATTCCACTTGAATGGGAATTCTCGGTCTTCTCCCCCACTAATGGGGGGCTTTTGTGTTTTAAATTGGACAGGTGCGCTGAGATAAGGATATTTGAAATGAGATGTATTTGTTATTTTTATGGATGTTGGAAATCAAACAATCATTGTGATCGATTTTGATTCGAAACAGTGCTTTTGAAATATTGCTGTTATTATTTTCTTTCGTGACTTAATATATTTGGATATTAGCTGTACCCGCGACATCGTTCACGATTTCTTCATAAAAAAATAGCATATTTCCGTCTTCATGATACATACCATTGCCTCGCAAAATTTTATCGAAATCGGTTCAGCCGTTTAGCTGTGATTATGTAGCAAACAGATAGACAGACAGAGTAACTTTCGCATTTATAATATCAGTGTGGATTAGTGTGGATGAGAAATAATTGTTTTTTTTTCGTATGTACAAACCAAACGATGACGTGTAAAGCTTAACTTCGAATCTAAGCACGTCGTCGATTATTTTGCGAACGTTCTAGCAATTGTTTATCAAAAACATATTGTTCGGACTTTGTGTTCGGCAATATGTTCGAAACGAAATTGTTTATTCGCGAGAATGCTCGCTTAAATACTCATGTATAACGAAATGCACGCATTATGTCACACGAGCCTGAATTCGGTATTTGAAAAAACGCTCATTCCACGCGAATGTTTAAGAATATCTGCTTCTTTATTATGAAAATATTTAAGAATATCTGCGTCTTTATTATAAAAATGTTTAAGAATATCTGCTTCTTTAATATAAAACTGTTTAAGAATATCTGCGTCTTTATTATAAAAATGTTTAAGAATATCTGCTTCTTTAATATAAAACTGTTTAAGAATATCTGCGTCTTTATTATAAAAATGTTTAAGAATATCTGCTTCTTTAATATAAAACTGTTTAAGAATATCTGCTTCTTTATTATGAAAATATTTGAGCATATCTGCGTCTTTATTATAAAATGTTTAAGAATATCTGCTTCTGTATTATAAAAATGTTTAAGAATATGTTCTCATTAAATAAAAAGTATTTCAATGATAATTCCTTGTCAGCAGCGTTTCGGAAACCGTTTATAAGTATACCAAACATTACTAAGTAAATCAAAATTCAGTTCCTAGTTAGTATTCGTGGCACAAACTGTCCCTTTGCGCTGTGGGCGGTGGCGAGCGCGGGACAAATTACGCGCGAAGTGGCCGCCCTGGACACGGCCTTAATGAATATTGACATTTACTAGTACCAATTGGACTGTACTAATGCTTTATAATTATAGTTGTCTTTAAAAGTCACATTCAAGCAATGTTAGTTACTACAGATTTTCAATAGTACAAAATATCATTATAACATAGATAAGATACAATAAGAGCGTTGTATCTATGATATCATCATCATCAACATTTCAATCTGGTGTCTTCAAATCTCGATCTAGACAAGCGTGCTCCATCGTAGACCGCATCAGCGACAACATCAGGCGAGTTGGCGGTCAAGCGCAAGCTAATTTTTTTTTTTTTTAAACGTCTACTGATGGACATAGGCCTCCCTCATCAATCTCCAAAAGTTTCGGTTGGAAGCGGCCTGCATTAAAAATATTTTCTGTGACAATATGTATGATTAATTATAAAATTTGTGGTTATTAACAATCTATTATCGCAAACCTTGAAAATTGACGTCTGTATTCTGTCACTGTACAGGTGAGTGAAAGAACCAAAAACAATGTCGAATACGCCAGAACTCCCTTTAAGGTATTATAATAGTCAAATCACGTCTCGACTCCTCCGGGGGTTGCAATCGAAGTCGAAAATCGTTTCGTTATTAATAATTCGCAATCTGTCTGAGAAATTCGCGGAATTGCGGATGTCTTTGATGTTGCCATTCGATTTTGCTCCCCTCCTCATTAGAATAACGTCAGATTATGTTTTAGGCTCGTGATTGCTCCTTAATAGAGTGGGATGTTGGGCTTAGTTTGGAATCATATGAGTTGTTGTGTGTCAAGTATGTTTGTTGTTTATTCATTTTGAAGGATTCAGTTGACAAAACGGACTCAAAACATTAACGAATTTTCATGACAGCCTATAAGACGAGTTGGTTGAATTTATCGACTAAAATCATTAACTCGATATAATTCTATATTTCAAAGGAAATTTATATCGTTTATAAACATCACAATGCATTAAATATTTCGAAAACTCAAACATTAGCAAGTTTTTTTTATTGATTAAGACAGTGTTGTTCAAAATTATGATGAAACAACAAATTAAATGATTTAATTGTTATAACACAACAACAATACAATAACTCTTTATTAAAAACCACAATAACAAGGATAACATTATAAATTACAGTAATTATCAAGGCTTTTAACATGCAGCCTTATCGCTTAAAGCAATATCTTCCAGGCAACCGTGGACATGGTATAACATGGTAGGTACACATAGGTATAAATAAAATAGCATACAGATTTGTATACATTAAAATATTATATCTTGTCTTTGACAGATGCGTACGTGCGTGCGGAAAAAAAATTGTTTTAGTAAAAGTTATATAATTATTACAATGTTGAAATATAATCAAAATCTCTTATTTTATACCCAATTTAAGAAAAGAAAGAAAAAAATACCTATAACTTATATTACCTGCTTTTTTTTCCAATTTAAAAACAACATTAAATTTAAATGTGGTGCATAGATTGAAACTTCAATCAGTATGAATTTAATCATCTATTTTTATATATTTTTTGTGTTGGCTTTAGAGCCTTTGCAAGATTTTTTACGCTTGAAGCCTTCTGAAATGTCTTTTACGGTGCTTCAAGCCGCGTTTTACTAAATCTCGTATTGTGTTGTTTCAGATTTTTCGCAGTTCATCGGAGACATGGACATACAGGAATATAAAGCCATGGCTGCCAGCACTGACAGGTAAGTTACGATAGACAATAGACTCATGTTGAACTGATTGATTATTTTTATAATTTTTATGTGCAGCTGCTCTCAAATTTTATGTAGAAAATCCAAAGGTATTATTGCCACATTGAAACAGTATAATACAGTTTATAGAAAAATCTTCGGTTGAAAATCAGTAGAAAAATACCAATCCAGTTTTTAGACTTTTTTTCTTAAATCACAAGTATTGATATTAATACCATTTAAGTTTAAATGTAGTTATTTTAAGTTTTCGTTTTTAGTTAGTATTTTAAGTTTTCGTTACTTTTCTGTTTTTAAGTTGTGCACAATAAATTACTATAAAATAAAATAAAAACGATTTGATGATGATACCAATTATGTCTGAATCGCAAGTAGGAACTTCTCTCCCGAGAGAAAGATAATTTTTTTTCTTTCTCTGCCGTTAGTCAGACGGTGGTTCGTCAGCCAAGTTGTCGTGTATGTTACGGCTCCTACGGTGTGTTACGGCTTGTGCAACTATCGCGTGACTGTGGATCCAATCTCGTCAGCGTATTGAGTCCAGCCAGATTAAGTATTGCCGCGATTAGCGCGTCATTATGGCATCTTTTTATTTTTTTGATCGAAGCATTTTACACACGATAAAAGCGAGAGCAGGTCGCATGTATGTGATGATACATGCATACTTCTCTAACACAGGTTAGACATACAGTCGCCTGGAAGAGATCGCTTTAAGCGATAAGGCCGCCTGTTAAAAGCCTAGATAATTACTGTAATGTATAATGTTATCCTTGTTTTTGTGGTTTTTAATAAAGAGTTATTGTATTGTTAGACGCCGTGCGCAAGACGGATAAATCATCTTCTCCTTAGGCTTGTTTGACAACGGTAAGATAGATAAAAGTAAGGTATGTAAAAAGGATTTATGTAAATACACATTGTATCCATTGTTTTGTGCGCCTACGAACATTTAATTTAGCATAAGCCCATTACTAGAGTTTCACGGAAAAAAATACGTTATTTATTTATTTAATTACAATTTCTCAAAAACTTACAGCTAAAACTCAAAACGTATTTGAGACAGTATTTTCCTAATAACAAAATTCGTAAACTAAGAATTACTAGAATGTAAAATCAAGTTAACGCCAAAATAACTTATACAATAGTGAAGAATTATGGTTTAAGAATTACATTAATTAATATTAATGTAATTCTTAAACCTTAAAAAACAAATCAATGTCAGGGTGGTGAATGATTAGCCAGTTATGTGATTTTAGTTTAATTATACGATACATTGAGGAGTTCTTTACTAGATATATTTAAAATTTTATTGACTAACATTACCTACTGACTACACAGTATAAACACAATGGCAGGAATAAAACTTCAATCAACATGAAAGCTCGGTAGTACGGTCCATATGAAAAGAAACACTTTACCAGAGCGCTTGTCAGAAATACTTAACCTTGGCTACAAAAGGAAGGGTACTTCATACCCCTAATTCAGCTGGCTTTCGCTCTTGATCATACTTCTTGTTTGTTTACTTTTCTGACACTTCTAGTGGAAAATAATGTCGAAGAGTTATTTTGTGAACAACATTTTACTATTAAAATTGTGGCGATTGTGATTGTATTGAGGTATTTAATATTTGAAACAGGTTAGGGTCTTTTGTTTTTTATATTGTAATAAATAAAGATTTTTAATAGTAAGAACGGAAATGGGGACAATATTTTGATTTGAGACATAATTTCCGGGTGCCATAACTCATACATACATACATACCATAGACTAACTCAACACAATTAAAAACTCGCCACAATAGCCTAGAATTTTTCTAACCACATTACTATAGTTGCATTAACCCATTCATAATTGTTTTTTTTTTTTGCCAAGGGCCTGTTGTTGTTTTCTTCAGCCCCATCGCCTCTTAAATGTTAGGGCTAGACCTGACAATGAAAATAAATAAAGTGTTTTTTATTTTATTTTAAATAACAACTACTTTTTTCTTTTAGAAGATTATAAGAGAATAATCAAATCCACTTACCCCTAACTAGTAAGAAACTGTGTTTCGGAAGCCCAGTGTGAATTAAATATATCTAAAAATAGGCGCAAATATAATTTAGTTTAAAATTTTGAAAAAATAATACTGAGATAAATCTTGTAAAAATTAGTTAAAAGATAATTATACAATCAATTGAGCTGTTAGTACAAATAAAAAAAATACAATGAAATGTTTAAACATGCTTAAACATTTTAGTTAAGTATTATAGTTTTAAAACAAGTAAGAATATTGTTTTTTACCTCCGATGACAGAGTTGATGTATCTTCAAACGACTGAATAGATTTTCATGAATCTGAAAGAACACTTTCGAAGACTATTTAAACAAAAAAAACTATATCAAAATTGGTTCAGCCATATGCGAATTACGATTCCACCTACATCCAGATACAAAGACGCACAGATACTCAAATACACACATTAAACTTATAACATCCCTTTTTGTGGCGGGGGATTAAAATGTAGGTACATTGTTATAATTTTTCTTATTTGATACAAATCGGTAGCATTCGTGGAATTTGAATGTAACGTCTAGAGATCTAAGCGCATATGGCAGCCAGAGTTAGTGAAGAAATTAATCATAAATCAATACTAACATGGAATTATTTTCATTGATGTGCATAATTTTATCATTGGTCCGGTAGTTACAATCTGGGTGTCTTCAAATCACGAGTGAATCGGTTTCTTGTAGGCAAGCGTGCTCTATCATAGACCGTATCATCGCTTAACATCAGGCGAGTTGGCGGTCAAACGCAAAAGAAACCACTAAATTAATAGTAGGAAAACTGTCTTGTAATGAGTTTCCCAAAACTAACCGTGTGTATTAAGTAGGTTCCACACAACACCATTATATCACATAGACACCTCACACAGGGCAAATCTCATTGTGTCAATACAATCATCATTAATATTAGTCCACCGCTGGATATAATCCTCTTCCAATGCACCCGATGTAGCCAGCTACTGTCGTCTGCCTAACAATATTCTTCAACACTTATTCTGCCAACACATTAGCATATAATGTTCCACCCGTCAGTGGCATGCCAGGACCAATCAGCGTTCAGTAAACAACTTCTCCGCATCTCAGCTTGTTGTGTCAATGATTGGTATTACGAATTTGTTTGATGTAACATCTATAGGGTAAAGAGTCGTTGGTTTCACCGGTAAACTGTTCTCGAGTCCAGCGTAACTTTTGCTAACGGCATTAGGTTTTTCTTATTTTTTTCCTTAAAGACTTCCGGTTCCCCTCAACTCCGTCAAAGTGCAATATCATCAAATCACTGGAAAAGAAGTTCCATGATTCCGAGGGTTCAGGGGTAGGGATAAAATATTGCAACGAGTTAGTTTCGTTACAGAGGGTTGGGGTCGTTTTCCACTGAGGAAATGCATACATCGGAGAAATATACACAAGAACTCTGTTTATTTGAATTATACACGCGTTTAACTTATAACACCCCTATTTTTGCATCAGATATTAAAAAAGCCACAAAAGGCGGTCTTATAACTAAGAGCGAACTTTTACAGACAATCTTCACTAGTAATAATAACTTCTCTGGATACCTAGTAATAATTATTAAAGTTTTAATTTTTTGTGCAGTTATTTGCTGGACAATAAATTAAAATTAGTGCTAAGATTTTTTTTTAATTCAATGAACATCCAATTGCAACACTTGTTAGCGATAAGGCCGCCAATAAGAAGTCTAGTTCATGTTACTGCTCACTGCATCTGGTATAACATAACTTGCGTTGTTTTGAAGAGTAATATTGATCTACCGTCCGTTCATAATTATATTATTATAATTGCTAACGCCAGTTTTGATTGACATTAAATTTGGGCTTACTCGAATAATAGTTGTACTCTCTCCATAACTCAGCTTCATCAAAAGCTCAATTTCCATTTTACATTGTACTTGACATCAGCGAGTACTCGACGATCTTAACTGCTAAGAAGCGGGGCGTCTTATGTCGAGTCACTCTGGCCGTATTTCATGGTACGTCAACTCACGAAATGATATTGTCGGAAAATATGATTTCAGAGACAAACAGTGCCACTAGCTTTGTTCAGTAGACTGCGTCACTAGTGGTCAACAACACATTTTTAATTTGAATAGTCTAGTCTTTAGCAGTTTACGTTAGTATTTCAAGAAATCAAATCTACTTTTACATTGCTCAACCTTTTTTTTAGCTATCCTAATTTTATTGTTCATTCAGAGGTAGGCCTTCATAGTGCCACGAATGCTACAGCTAAGACTTTCGTAGCAATTGGTTACGGCTACGTCGTAGACCGTACGTAGCACGATCTACAACTCTACAAAAATTTTGTAGCTCGCACCGAATTGTTTATGATAAAGCATTATAAGCATTTCATCATTGCGTTATTGTGAAATTAATCATTTTCAGTTGTCCGAGCAAATCTTTTATACAATAAAAGATTCTATATTCATGCAATCAAAGGTAGCTATAATCGATTTTACTCTACCTTTGTCCATGAATGCTGCTATTAATGACGAACTAATCACTCTATAGCTGAGCATGCGGGCGTGAAGCGGGTAGGCTGCAGGGGATAATTGCTGGGTGTATTACTGTTGGAACATCTGCACATGTCGAGACTAATTCATATCTATTGGATTTACTAACTTGTCAAATACCTATGATAGATTAATATACCTACACATTATATATTGGACTGTATTTACCAAACCATCTCAAATATTCTATAATTATTACAGTAATAAATCTTATGATTAAATCCTTTTAAGATCCAGTATTTGTAGTATAAATGGTTCATCAAAATTCAAATTATACTATCGCGTAAGCGCTTCGTTTGACATTTATGGGGCCACGCGACTACATTGACATTACAAGCAAGCTCACAAATCCTTACTCACCATACAATTGTTGCCTCTATTACTTGCATGTGACGTCATAAGACCATTCAACTCAAAGCGTTTGCAGTCAAGTCACGTGATCAAGGAAAAAAAACTTAATTTTGTATTTTTCTTTAAATTGTTATGTTATTATTTTGCCGTTTTTAGAGAAACTGAAGACATAATAACATTATCCTTTCATTGCTATAACTATAATTGTTAATATTAAAGTACTTAGGAAGGTTTTTGTATGTGTTTTTTATAAGACACGGGAATTACTCACGTATGATTAAACAGGTTACGTATGGTTTGTATATGAGATTTATGTATGTGGTTTGTGTATGTTAAATGTGTTGTACGTCGTGCGTAACCGTGTGTGTGTGAATGTGTGAGATGTCAGTGTGGTGTTAATGTGGTATCTTACGTGATTTTAAAAGTTGCTAATTTCATTTTTTAGAGTCCATATAAGTAATAAAGATTAGAATTTTACCCTAAAATTAACAGAATTCATTATTTCACTAATAGAAGTCTATGATCAAAATAAAACCTTTTCTAATGTAAGTCAGGTGTAGGTAAACGCACCATACAGGTAAAGTAGTTGGATTTAAATCTAATGTAAATTCTAATATGTTCTTGTTTCATAGGCTAAGCTGCTTGGCCTAGTGTCAGGTTCCAATAGCTTCAACGTGTTGTTTATATGTTTGTTAATGAAAATCTGAATCTACACTCTAATGCTCATGCTCACGACCATCCCTTGTTTATTATTAGCGTCCGTTAACGTCATGTTGAGTGCTCACGCGAGCATTATCAACGCATCCACAGTAAGGACACGCAAACACCCGGTCTAATTCTACAAGCTAAGTGAACGCGCAAGTGAAGTGATAAGCTAAGTGAATGTGATTTTGTCTTGCCTGTTGTTGTGATTTCTGCAGATAAATGTCAAAGCATCGATTTATAAGGATAAGGGACTACAGTCACGGGTGACCGTTCAAAATTTTGACATTTCTCTATAGTAATCGACAAGAAAAATACTCGTTCACTTAGCTTATCACCTCACTTGCGCGTTTACTTAGCTTGCAGAATAGACTGGCTGGATCGCTTGACATATTAAGTTCTTGATAACCGGTAGACTTTGGAATGCGTTGCCTGGCAGCTGTTTCATTTATTACAAACTATCTGCGCCCCGCGATTTCACCCGCATGGTGATGAAAAATGGTAATGATGATGATGATTGTTTTAACTCTATGTAACATTATTTATCTGCCACTGAGATACCCGTCAAAATCGGTCTATTCATTTTGGAGTCTATAGAGAACATAAAAATACATACAAACCTACATTCATACATACACACATCATATTATAAGTATATTACAAATAACAGGCTTAGCGAAGGATATATCCCATCAAAAACATAAATGTGAAATGAGAGCCAAGTGAATATTATGGTATTTGCTTTGGTTGTTGACTTCAACGACAAAAGAAGTGAGATCTAACTTAGGATAATACGAGTATATTGAAGCCTAAGGTCTGACTTGGCTAGTTCGAATATAATATATATATATAACTAACAATAAAAAATACAGTGGAATTGAGAACCTCCTTCTTTTTGGAAGTCAGTAAAAAAATCTAAGATATAAGCGTTTAAAGTTTTTAGTGGAGGATTGAGAGGGGGATGCTCTGTCCTTTTTCTACCGAGGTACATAGTTTATGTACTGTGCTGTCGCATCCGAATTTTTCGACCATTTTTTTGGTGACTCATTTTCGTCCAATATGCGTAGACTAGCTACTGTCAGTAAGTTGTGTCCACTGTGTCCGATGTCCGGCAAAGCGTGTAGTTCACGCCTCAGGTGTCACCAGACCAGGTGGTTACTGTGTTGCACTATTCTTGTATGAGATACGTGTCCAGCCACAACGTATGGCATGTGTCATCTTTGTTGTGTTGATGGCGTGCTTCTCTTGAACCTTCTCATTGAAATCTCGGAGGTGATAGATTTTGGCAATTAGTATAATGTGCAATTTGCTTCGGTGAACCGAAAATCAAACAATCAAGCATACAAACATAAAACGACACTTTAATAAATAAATAAATATCTGGGACAATTTTGCACACATGGTCATCTGACCCCAAACTAAGCAAAGTTTGTACTATGGCTGCCAGAGACTGATATACGTACAACATTAAAGGCAAGTGCCTTTATAGACCAGGGTCGATAATTTTTAGAACCAAAAATAATAATAGTAGGATGAAACCCATTAGAAAAGGAGGGGAATATTATAAAAATGAAAGGAAAAATAATTTACGGGCGATCTGAGGTCGGGAAGGGGATGGGGGTGAGTTTTTAAGGGGTTTCAAGGGATAACCATAAGTATTCCTTAATTTTTATTAATATGATTGGAAAAAAATACCTACTTATTTCTGACAAAAAAAGTGTGAGCGAAACTTTGGTTTGGACTCCGACCAGCCCCGAAAATAAAAAATCTGTTCTAATCACCTAGAACATTTAGTACAGCCTAACTAGTACCAGTAATGAAGGTAATAACCAACCGCTGCGGCTTATTACAACGCTGCCTGCTGCCAAATCGTCCATGCTCACATAAAAAGCCCCTGTTAACAATGTCACTCATTAATTTGGCGCACGATTACGCAAGTGTTGAAACCTTTAACAGCTTTTGTAAATACATAACCATTAGACTGCTCATTTCTTGATTGTACAATTGTTTTTTAGTATAATCATGACAAACGCCAATAATGCCAGTTTCCATTAACTTATAGAAATATAGAAACTCTTTATGCACACCAGAAATAAAAGTTACAGATAAAGAAACTTAAGAGCTAGTGCCTCAAGTGGCGGCATTATCGCTAAAAGCTATCTATTCCAGGCAACCATTGTATGGATATGATTACCAATCACCTTGTTATGGTTTTGAGTTAGTAATTCTAACAATAGGAAAAAACACTCAACCTACATAACAAGCAAGCCTTAGGCACATTTCCCCGAAACGTTTTGATTCCGGCTTTAGTGTGCAAACTGCTTGTCTGTGGAATGAGCTGCCTGAATGGGTGTTCCCCGGTAGCTACAATCTGGGTTTTTACAAGTCACCAATGGATCGGTTTCATATAGGCAAGCATGTTTCATCGTAGACCGCATCATCTCTTAAGACCAGACGAGATGGCGATCAAACGGAAGCCTAAACATCTTCTACTGCTCGTCGTAATAACCAACGAGCCTCTTTATCTCGGGTGCAATATACCAAAACGTGACCGACATCACGCGAAACGAAGCAAGACGAACGAGATATTTCGTACACTCTTGCTTTCGGACAGTCTCGACGAGAGTGTGGAGTCGACATAACTGTTTTTAATTTTGAAACCATAAACAATCTGCAGAAAACTCAGTTCTATTCGAAGTGTAAAAGCTTCTCTAACTCGCTAAGCTCCCCGTCTAATAACCTTGTATAAAGAAAGCTACAGTTTGTTGAGTTGGCAAGGCAGTGCTCACGGCACCTAATCAGTGCCCAGGTAATTCTGCCGGGCAGTCTCGCTGATTGGTTATCGATCCGTGCTGCAGTCTTGGCGCCCGGGTAAAGATAGTTTCTGGTATTGATGGATGCCGGGTAAAAAGTTAACGGGTTATTATTGTTTGTTCAGAGAGTCTGCCTCAGATGTTTATCATATTTTAATTTAATTTTCGTGTATTTTTTTTAATATATTATTTACGGTGTTTTATTTAAGTCACAAATATGTAATATAATGACTTCTGGAAATAGCTTATCCTAAAATAGGACTTGTTTTAATTATTTATTCATATTTTAGTTTTTGTTGTTATTTCCTTATTTTTAATCGCCTTCAAAAAAGGCGGAGTTTTGTTCCACCGTATATATCATACATATTTTTTATGTATGTTCACCGATTTTTGATGATTGTTTTTTGTGTTGTAGGTCATACTTCAGAGGTGGTCCCACAAAAATCTCATCAAACCGGTTTAGTAGTTTGGTTTTGAAATCAAAATACCTGAAAAAAATATCAAAAATACCAAGTAAACGTAATTGCGTATTTACTAATTTGGAAGTCGGTTTTTAATGTGATCAACTTGTTATGTTTTAAAGTAGAAACTGCAAATAGGCATATATAGTACAGGACACCCACCGACTCAATGTAATGGCGATATACGGTCTTCTGGGTCATTTGACAGTGACTGGAAAGGAGATTATGCCAAGGATCAGTCTGAATGACATTTTGGGAGAAGCCCACGTGCAGCTGTGTGATGATGAACTTTAAACTTAACTTTAGTCCGAATTGGTGGTCAAACGAGGGCTTATTCGCGATAAAAAGAAGCGTACAAAACTGGAAGTCCCATTTAAATAAAACCCTTGGCTGATAGCCTTATTAAAAGTACATATTGATTTGTATAGGGACTTGACCAAACGTTTGGTAGAGGCGACAGGTGACCGGAAAGCTGGCGTCGTTTGGCCGAAAATTAGTATTGCCATCCAATAATATCCGTGCCATCCGTGGCAATGCTGGCAGCATTCTGGCTTCTTTTCCCTCCACCGAGGGGCTTTTAGTTTAGTCCTTTTTTATATATTTTTTGTATATATAGGTAGGTAGGTATAGATTAATTAATTTAAAGTTCTAGTTTTTAGTAAATATTTTAAAGTTTATTAAAAGTTAGATAATACGTAGAGCAAATATTGCCATATAATGAGGTATATGCTCTGTCCAAGCATTTGCATGATCTGGCAACTGCAATAAAATTATAAAACAAACAAAAAAATACACTGAAGTACATCAGATAACCAGCCATACGTTGAAAGCCATACCTAGCGAAAGTGATTTGAATTCGTGGTTTTAATTCAGCTTTTTACAGTTTTATTGCAGCTGTCAGAACAAATTTATTCTTGGACTGAGTTTAGTTGTGACCAACACAAAAATACACAGCATACTAGACTTACCTGAGTATTGACTTGGCGGCACAGTTATTAATAGATCTCAGCCAGCTACGACGAAGAGGTAATTTCATCGAGAGAGCTGATTCTGTCGTGACCATGGAAACAACAGATGGAAAGGCCATTCCATTAAATGAGTGTCTTATCATTATTTGGAAATCTTTTGACAAGCACGTAACGGCAATTTCACTTGAGAGAGTTGAGAGCCATTCCAGGTTAAGTTTATTTTCGACAATTCTTCACACTGGTCACACTGGTTTAACTTAGCTGAGCAATTGTCAAAAGCCCATCCTGTTGAAAACAAGTTGAATTTTATTTATCTCTCAAAATATCTATAGAATGGTATGCTATTCCAGTTTCTTTAAAAACAGCGTTGGTGGTCAAACGAGGGCAATTCGCAAAAAAATAAATAACAGAATTTATTTACCTATTTTGATCATGTATGATTATAAATAAAAATAAGTTAATTTAAAAAAATGATTTCTTGAATGATAAGTAATAACATTATCGATCTACAAGTCAACTTTCAAACAAAAAATAAATATACAGTATTAAAATCAGTTTAGCCGTTTGGGTATTAACGATGCCACAGAGAGGCACACATATACAAAGACACACAGATACACACGTTAAACTTACAACACTACTTTGTTTGCATCGGGGGTTAATAAAAATACACAATAACACAATTAAAATATTTTATTTATATTACACGGGAATTACTCACGTAAGATTAGGTCGGTTACTTCGACTATAGTTTCAATCGCATTCGGCAATCTTTATCAAGGTGACTGCGCCCGCGCGGCTGCGTCTCGCTTTGCACCCATAGTCGACAACTATAGTCGGAGTAACCGGCCTAATCTTACGTGAGTAATTCCCGTGTAATATAAATAAAATGTGTGAAAACCACGTCAGCTTCCATGATACAATTAAAATATGTTTGTCTATAACTGAAACTGTATTATGATACTGCAATACACGGAGATAATGTGTGAAATTAATATGTCAACTCGTTGCTCCGTTTTGTTGTGAAATAAGGACTAAATATAAATGACTAGCTGAATCCCACGGTGGTACCCGCGATGTTCCAGTTTTCCGTATTGCCTGGGGGAAAAGTACCGTATGGAGTATACAATAAATATTTTTTTTCCTAATCATACTGACAAATTTCGTTAAGTTCTGTCTTGCTATTTAGTCGTGAAAAGCGAACAAATAGACAGAGGGTCATAGTTACTTTCACTTTATAATATCACGAGTTGCGCTCCGCTGTTTCACCCGTGGATTATTCCTTATAACAACAGTTATCTGCCAGTTAAGGTCTCATAAATCGTTCTAGCAGTTTTGAGCCCATAGGGAATATACATACATACCTACATTAATTTTTATAAATATATTTTAGTTAGGATAAATGATTGAACCAAGCAGCACTTTGTTTTTACTAGAGATTCGTATAAGAAACAGTTTTTAAAATAGTTTTTAAAAACTTGTGTATTTTATGAAACTTGGAAATGTAATTATTTAGTCTATAATACTTTACCCCATAATAATATGGTAAGTAAGTACCTACATGGATATTTTAAAACAAAATTCACAATCATTGCTCATACTTGTGGCGACGGTATTTGGTTTACACGTGGCTATTCCTATTCATTTAGATATTCCACGGTATAGACAGTATAAACTGTAGACGTCTTGGACGTTTGCGTCAATTCTAGAGCGATATTAGATGTTTATGGTCCCGCTATGTTCCATTATGATGTTATGGTGGTGATAGAGAGGTGGATACCTGGCTGTAAAATAAAATAATCACTAGGAAATGCCACACTGAAGCAGATTCTAGGTTCCTTGTTATACCTACATTAATTGCCTTCTTCAGGAGTATCTGCTTTGAACATCTTTTATATTGCTTGCACAACTCAACGTTTTAGAAGATTTATAAATGATTTATTCTACTTATGTGAAATGTATGGTTATCATAATTAGGTACAATCTGGGTATCTTAAAATCACGATAGTGAACTTCTAGGCAAGCGTGCTTCATCGTAGACCGCACAGGCAAGTTGGCGGTCAAACGCAAGCCTATTACTAACTCAGATATAATAAAGAAAAGAAAAAACTTCACTTTGGCAGTACGTGATCCATCTGTATTTTTTATTTCATCTGAGATTACGAAATAAAAAATTAAAAAACAAACTAAACAGAACGAATTAAGAAAATTACATTAGTTTAGTAATTTTTAAAATTATTTTGTTTCTAACATGTATTCAAAAATAAAACTGTACTAAAATAATTGTTGTAATAAAATAGGTTTTTAGGTATGTAAACGTGCTTGAATCAAAATGAAATTTTTACATAAATTTTTTTTCTTTATTTTCCTTATTCTTTTTTCACATGTTAAGCCCAATTATTAATTTATATCTTTTAACATTTTTACATATTCTATTCATAACCAAAAATGTATTTCTTTTCCTGTTTGCCATATCCGCATAAATTGATGCGACGCAGTCCAAGTTCATACTAACTCATAATCTAGAAATGTTATCCGAATCGTTTCAGCCGTTGTGGAGTTGAGTGTGGGAAACATACACACTTACACACAAACTATATCTCGACAACAAAACATCTTGTAGGCATTATTAGAAGACGCGATTGAAGCATCCTGCGTCGGAAGGAAGCGAGCGTAATAAATATATTTCCCCCATCATTATACTTTGACTACACAAACTGACCGAGAGGTATTTTTTCTGGAACAGTCTTTTGTAATAGGCACTGGATGTGTATTTTTTAGATTAAATCCGTACCTGTAATGTTTATTTGCCAATTAGATTCGAGTTTCATCAGAGCTAAAAAAAACACATCAGTCATAGGACTGCAAGTCAGAAGTGAAAACTTAAATACTAATTCACCTATTCTACAAGATATGGCACTGTTTTAAAATACACGGTACAGCGTGACGATGCCGCGTGTTCCATGATTTTTGTTCACCCAAAAAGTGCATCGCACCTAAAGAAATTTTCACTTCAAAAACTCAAATTATTTCTATCGTTTACTTCACAGATCTTTATAAAGATAGCCCCCACGAGCACATCGGTGAGGTAGCTTAATGCCTATTTTCTGCAAAATGACGATTTGCGTGACCGGCTTCCTTCTAAGTGCTTTTACAGATTACAGCGGCGCAATAATTTGGTATTGTCGCTTGACGTGACGCCAAAATAAGAGCGGCTAACAGCCGAGCGGTAGCATGTACGCTTTATAATCTGACGGCACCCGGTTCGTTCCTCGGCCCTGCATCTATGAATTATTTATTACTCGTCGTAGCCGTACGTAGCCCGGTCATCATCGCACATTTATTATGATAATATTTTTGAAACCATTCTAGAATCATTGTTATATCTCAACACACTTCACAGTCGCCAAGTTCACTCATAATATAGGTATAAGTTGTCGAGGGCTCTCCGGCTCGCTCGAATGCGACAAGTCCGGACAAGATGGCTTTAACAAGTTCCGGAGCGACGCCCCTTCCCCTTCTTGCTTACGATTTATTTCGGCTTGGGGATCGCAGTACTTTCACCGTCTACTAATAGGATGCTGTTGCCCATCCTCTAATTGTTCTGGTCGCAGTTTTAGAACATACCTGGGTATTATGCATAATCTGGATTTTGGAATTGAAATTTGGAATATACATTGCTTATATCCTGGATTAACACATAGGCTACTTTTCATAATCATCATCACCAATTTTCATCACCACGCGAGTGAAACCGCGGGATGCAGCTAGTTGTCTATAATCCGTTTAAAAAAATACGATTCTTGACTAAATAATTCTTGTTCCTGCATCAATGCGTCAATAAAAACATTAGAAAAATACTATGTCATTAGCTGCCCTGATCCTTATCTTACCAAAAGACTCACAAATAAACATATTGTTATATTTTTTTTTAGTTTAATCTGAAAACTAGAGATTAAATTGCGCAGGTGACGGCACTTACCATCACTGTCTGTCGCTGCCGTCTTCGGTTTGCCATCGCTTGCGGAATCCTATCTTCACTAAAAAAAATCTTACTTTCCTGCCGAGTCTTGGGAGAAAGAATCGGTTTGGAAGGCAAGATGACCTTTTCCTTCCTAAATTAGGGAAGGAAATGTCATCTTGCCTCCCAAAACCGATTCCTTCTTTCATCGCTCAACAGGAAAGTCAGGATTTTTTCAGTGTTAAAACTTAAATTTTACTCATTTTTTTCAACTTTTGGTTTGACTAAATACGGTAATTTTGTAATCCAACTTTCGAGCTCATCCAGATTTTTTCACAAAAAAATGCTAGCTAACTGTATAGTTATCTAAAAACCTTTTCGTATTCCCTACACTTAGATTGACCGTAGATACAAAAAGAATTATTCGTTTCTACATAATAAAATACGAAAACATGATGCAAAAAAGACTCGTGTTATTATGATACCGGCCACAATAGAAGCATTCGCCTCCGTAATGGCGAGCTTGGAAAGTTTCAATTGAAATGTCACAGATAAGGAATAACGAGGGTGTCCGAAGAAACCCTCTGTTCTGTATAAAACTGAGAGATTGCTGGCTAAAAATGTTGGGAAGAATGACTGATTGTCAGATGGGAAGAGATCTCGAGATGAGTTTTTGTTTTGTGTGGGATTTCAGACGGGACTTCGATTAAGAAAAATGAAAAACCTTTATAACTATGCATAATAATATATTTTACTTATTTGTAGTTTGACAACTAGGCTGGCTCAGGCGTATGAGCGTCTACCATTCTGTTTAGGAAGTTTCAGGTTCAATTGCTAGCCAGACAGGTATTTGAACTGTCTCGGATCTGAGTGCTATTTGTGTTTATTCTATAGTGTCTTCAACTAAGGAGACCTGAGAGTTATGAATTATAAATTAGCTAGTACTCTTAGCTTATATCTGTTTTTGACCCCCGACGCAAAAGGGGGTGGGGTGGGGGGTGTTATAAATTTTACGTGTGTATCTGTGTGCCTGTGTGTTAATGTGTCTGTCTGTCATCGTAACTTCCAAACTAATCGGTTTTAATTATGATAATAAGCACCCTGCAGTCATGACCACCAGGTAGTTTGGGCCTTGCCCCACTGTTTTACTAGTTTTTAAGTTTTTTCATAAAAAAAATTTTAAGTAAATTTAATTTAAAAAACTTAAAAATTAAGAGAAAATAAATAAATAATTATAGAACAATAATAAAAAAATAATTTAGTTATTTGTTTGTATGAAAGGTAACTTGATCGAGAGTTATCTTAACTATGATTCATCGAATACAAGAACTTTTGATTTGTGAACTTCACAAATATCCATTTAATTATGTTCAGGCTGAGTTTAGTTCCGATTAATTACCGCTCTAGTATACTATCACACAATACTGAGTAGGTAATAATGTTACCCGTTCAGGATTTATGCTAAATGAAGAGGTCACCTAAAACTTGGCAGCTTTGACGCCGAAACGACACAGTTTACTCGTTATCTGTTATTAAATCTTAGCCAAACTCGAGAGCCGTTGACAGTTTTCAATTATGTACACTAGCTAGCGCAGATCTTGATTACAGCATCCAAAATTCACATACTAATTTCAGCTTTAGCGGTATTGTATTTGAGATGAAAACGGCTTCGATGTGGTTCGCAATAGATATAGTTGTCGGCGTTGTTTACTGTACAATGATTGCGTTGTAGAGGAAACTCGATACGCTCAAGGCTTGCAAAACTTGTTGGCAGGTGGTTACTGGACTTATAATTTTCTTATAATAAAGCTGGCCATAAATAAAGCCGATCACCCAAGTGCATCACATTAAAAACCGACTTCAAAATTAGTAAATACGCAATTTTGTTTACTTGGATGGCATGTTTTTTTTTCAGTTATTTTGATTCAAATACCAACTACTAAACCAATTTTGATGAAATTCATATGGGACCATCTCTAAAGTATGGCCTACCAAACAAAAAAATAATCATCAAAATCAATTCATGATTGGCGGAGAAATCAGTGAACAACAAAAAACAGTGGAACATATAATCTCCGCCTATTTTGAATTCGGCTAGAAATCAAAACGAAAGTTCATGTCTAATAATGGTGAATTATTGTTTAAGTGTTTTTGAACGTGTGAAACATGTATTTTCGTGATGTTTCCGAACACATCAGAAGCCTCTAATAAAGTCTCCACCACTACTAGGACATGACCGTGACTTATTTTTTTGACTCTGACTGTGACTATGACTTGTTTGACGTTATTTAATACCATTTAACGAATGACTGTTTCAAAAAGGGGGAAATCACGTGACATCCAAACATTGTATCTAACCATTAAATATGGCTCGGTTCAAACAAAATTTTGACAAGTACTTCACGTGCTATCACAAACGCCAGTTCGATTGTGACTGAAGTCGATTAGACCCGTGGGCCTAATTTGTGCGGTCCACGTCAAGGAGTTCGTCCCGTATCTTCCCAATATTTCCTTACATCAATGCATGTAACCAAATTATAGTTCTGACTGAATGACACTGTATCCAGGGTCATAAAGCAAAATTGACTGCCAAGAAAAAATATTTCTTATTTATAATCATGATATTCTGAAAAGACTTAGACACTTAGACTTAGACAGAGAGAGACGGTCTCTAGCTGTTAGAGCCAATATGCTAGGTAGAAAGTTTGCTGGCTGTTCGCGGGAGGCGAAAATTTTACTATTTAAGACTTGTTGTACTGCACTTTATACTCCGCAGTTATGGTCTCACTACAAGGAGGAGAGTTACCGTACGCTTAAGGTGCAGTACAATGACTCGTTTCGTATAATGTTCCGACTCCCGCGGTGGTGCAGCGCCTCCACGATGTTCCCGGAGGCCCGCGTGCCGGCTCTCGATGCACTGATCAGACATCGCATTGCCCGATTTAGAGCTACAATCTCTAGGTCGGGTAATGAGATTATAAAGACCATTTGCGATCATTGTTTTTCTCTGCAGAAATACTGGTCAAATATGTTAAAGTTTTAAATTTAAATTTCTTTAATTAGTACCACATATTTATTTGCTTTTTAAAATTATTATTATAATATTATTTGTAATTAATTCTAAATGGATCAGTGTAATCCGAATATAAATAAATGATTTGATTTGATTTGAAAACAATTAAAGTAGGTAGTTTATTTATTTACTTGAATTGTTGGGCGGCATTTTACTCTGTTGATGTTTCTTTATCGTCAGCTTTTTGCTCAAGACGTTTTGCTGGCAACTCCGAAAGCCTGGTATTTTGGAGTTGCCGGCAAACATCTTCACAAAAAAAAGTGGCGTAATGTTGCCATAGTTGTTGAAACAAAAAGGCTTCGTTCATAATTTACCGAGGCTATTATCGAGGTGAGGTACTCGCGAAGTAGGTACGTTATATTATCGCGGTTTTAATTAAATTATGTTGGAAAGATGTAATATTCACATTCTATTTGACGGTGACAGATTGTGTTATACGTGTATTAATTAATATATTGGATATTTCGATAGGTTTCAACGGTAGCTGATGAAAATTAATAGTCGGTGGTCATTTAGTATGATTTTTCGGTACTAACTATAGAAGTTATAAAGTTCCAGGCGGACAGAAATACCTTATAAGGTTTTTTTTAGTTCTGCGGAACCCTAAAAAGAAAAGAACTTACTAACGTACATTATAAAAAGCTAACATCTCACAGTGGATAGTCTGATGTCGATGATGACCACTAATAATAATAAATATCAGGGACATTTTTGCACACATGGTCATCTGACTCCAAACTAAACAAAGCTTGTAATATGGCTGCCAGAGAATATACATACATATCGTATATATTATAAAATACATTCTTAAATAGATACTAACACCCAGATAAAGAACAAACACAAATGTTTATCACATAACTGTTTGCCCTAGATGGAAATCAAACCCACGCCCCCAAGCGCAGAAGGTAGGTACACTATCTACTGAGCCACCGGGGCTGTCAAATAATTACTTATTGCAGTGGTTGTTATTTTCCTGGGAAGCCCCACTGGTGGGCAATGGGCTTACGATCAACTTTTCCCAATGTTTGCGATTTTGTACACATTCTTGCCAGTCATCAAAACATAAGCCTGACAGTCTTTTATGAATTTTAGAGTTGTAACTATTCTTTCTTAACTGTAGGTATTCTAGACGGCTTTATTAGATAAATGACAGAAAAACAGCAGCTATGATATTCCAAAAAGATTAAATTAAAACTAATCAAGTGAAACTATTTGAAACTCGCTTCAGACGTACAATATTGCAAAATTAACAAACAATATTCTCCCTCCGGGTAAAACTCGAGAATACTTTAATGCATGCTCTCCTGCATTAATGAATCAGATCTCCGCTTCATAGTTTTTAATATCTGTAATGAAAGCAAATATGATGCGAGGGTGCAAATACTTGGGTGAGGCGCGAACGCTTACTGGCTGGGTCGCGGTGGAAACGACGCAGCGGAGACGTTTACACTTTGGTGCGTGTATGTAAGCGTGTGTGTGTGTATGTGTGTATGTATGTATGTATGTATGTATGTATGTATGTATGTATGTATGTATGTATGTATGTATGTATGTATGTATGTATGTTTGTATGATGGTTATATAGTTATATAGAAGCGAAAATGACTGTCTCTTTGTCTGTTCTTACGTCTGTTTACTTGCTTTTCACTACTAAACGGCTAGGCCGATCATAACAGAATTTGGGAAGAAGATAGCGCTGTACATCATGAATACGGATATTAAAAGATATGATTTAATAAAACTTTCATACCGGCCTATAAAATATATACAACACAAGATGGACAGACGACCTAAAAGAGACCACAAGAAGACCCTGGATGCAGGCCGCTTCCAACCGGCCCTTTTGGAAATTGATGAGGGAGGCCTATGTCCAACAGTGGACGTCCTATGGCTGAAATGATGATGATGATAAAATATATAACCATAATAGAGAAAATAATTATAGTAATTAAAATTTGCAAGTTGAAGTGGCAATGTGCAGGCCACATCGCTCGAAGAACCGATAACCGATGGGGAAGAAAGGTTCTTGAGTGGAGACCGCGAACCGGAAGACGCAGCGTAGGTAGGCCTACCTACGCTGCGTCTTCCGGTTCCATCCATCTCCATCCATCGTCGGTCCATCTCACTAGATGGAGCGACGACGTTGCGAGAGTCGCGGGCATCTAGTGGATGCAGGTGGCACGATGTCGTGGAGGCCTAAGTTCAGCAGTGGACGTCTTCTGGCTGATGATGATAAATATAATAATCCGTGGGCATCGATGCTGGTAGCACAACTAGCTAAACTTTTTCCTTCATCATTACAGCTATAGGACGTCCACTGCTGGACATACTCGTACTCATTTATTTATACGATCAGTATATGTCAGATGTAAAGAAAATCTTATAAAAATGACAATAAAAAAACTTAAAGTAAAAACTAATAATAACTAAATACATTTAGGATGTTACTTTTAGTGCCATAAATTATTTATCAATGTCGTAGAACGCTTGATTGACAAGCCAGCGTGCTAACCTTGCTTTGAATATAGACAAGTTAGACGCCTCAAGTACATCCTCGGGAAGCCTGTTGTAGATCATTGTGCCCATGACATGAGTCAACTTCGTGGACTTGGTGAGTGACCGTTTGACGGGTAGGAGCCTGTGCTTGTGGCGAGTAGTGCGCTGCTGGGATTCTCGGAGCGTTTCACCGAATGCAGTATACGACTTGAGATTAAGTCGCATATATATAGCCACTTGCATAATCACTATTGATGGCAGAGTAAGTATTCTAATTGATATGAAAAATGGCTTAGCTGACTGGTCCTGCGTGATTCGAGCTATCGCGCGGACGGCTCTCTTCTGGCATACGAAAGCGCGTTTCCACTCGGCACCCCTAGCCCAAATTTCGGCTCCGTACTGTAGCAAGGAGTGTACAGTGGCAAAATAGCATGACCGTAACACCTCCCTGAGTAAAAACCTGGCCAGCCGCCTGAGGGCGAAGAATGCTCCGCTTAGCTTCCCGCACACCGTACCGATGTGAGCTTCCCAGGTGAGGCCGCTGTCAAGCTCAAAGCCCAGAAAAGTGGTTTTGTCCGTCTGCTCATTTTTGGGCCATCTGCGTAGGTCTCCCCCATCGATTTCCAATAGGACCGGATGGAAGCGGCCTGCATCCAGCGTATCCCTGCGGTCTCTTTTAGGTCGTCTGTCCATCTTGTCGGTGGACGTCCTACGCTGCGCTTACCGGTCCGTGGTCTCCATGCGAGAACTTTTCCTTACTTCTCTAGTTTGATTTTTTGTTGTATACTGTTTGTATACCTTAAATAAATTGAAAAAGCCCGTAACAACAGTATTTTTCCCGCTAAGCTATCGCTCCGCTCAACACGCACCTACTGAGAGTTTCATTTTCCAATGTGAAAGTGTGCGACGTCGGGTTGCATTAGTAAATTACTCACGTTCGCAAAGTCTGTAGGTACTTTTCAAACTTTGAATTTGTCCTCAGATTGCACAGTGCATTGGCTGGCAGAGAGATGGCCTGCGCGGAATACTTGTATATAAGAACACATGTAAACACTGAACACTTGGGTGCCTATGTGTACGTTGTAGTGGTAGGGCTCTTTTGCAGGGGTCCACCTGGGGAAGTACCACACCTTTGCCAGTTATTCAACCACCAAGCAGTAGTGTGCAAACACTACTGTGTTCCGGATTGAAGGGCAATGTTTCCAGCGAAGCTACAGGGCACACAGAGATTTGACATCTTATATTTCGGGGTGACGAGCGCAGTACATTGCCATCCAGGGTTTTGAACTGTTGAAGTTCAAAATTCTGGCGTTGAGCTGTTATGGACAAACGTGAAGAGCCATCAGGCGAGCGACTTTGCTCGTCTGGTCACTCATTATCATATAAAAAAACCTGTGTGTGTATTTCATAGTTTATACGATCGAAAATAAAGCTTGAATTTATGTTCATAAACTTAAATAATTCGAACTTAATAACTTTACCGTAAACCTGATTATAATCTAAGTCAGGGGTCTCCAAACTTTGAAGCCTTGGGGCCATAATATTTTTTTTCGGTATGTTGCAAGGGCCGTAACAATTTTAATTTTTCTGCCCACCTAAGCAAACATAGGCTTTATTGCATTTCAATTACTATTGACTGTGTATTGTGACACGTAACTACATCTAGTGTCGAGTAGTGATACTATGTACGGTTCTGGGTACTATCTATTTCAGCTACAGTCTTCAGTCCTTGTACGGAAAATGTTTGGAATTGTCTGAATTTCCAAGACCAGTCATATCAGTTGTTAATTTTATCACATCCAAAGGGCTGAATCACCGACAATTCCGCGAGTTTCAATTCCTGTCGCGGGCCGGATTGATGGCAGTGGCGGGTCGGATTTGGCCCGCGGGCCGTAGTTTGGAGACCCCTGATCTAAGTCATCTAATTATTATTATTATTGAATAGCCAAACACCAATCATAAATTTACTGACTGACTGACTCTACCCAAAATCTCAAAACTACTTTACCTACCGAGGTGATATTTGGCAGGTAGGTTCTTTAAGGGGTATAAAAGTTCGTTAAGAAAAGATGGAAAGGGCCGAATCAGGGGCACGGAACACTGTTACTCCTAACGGAGATCAAGGGGGGCAAATTGAGGTTGAAAGTTTATATGAAAGTCTACAAAGAAATGAAATGAATAAAGTCGTTTTTTTTATAAAATGAGTATAAATGAATCAGCTTATATTTTTTTACTGGTCACAACGATGAAACAACAGCTGTCTTTTCATTTGCCATTTTAGTGGCATCCACTGCAATAAAATGTTAATACACCGAAATGAAACACTAATTGGTTTTGTTATAAACCATCCGTCACCAGCAGAATAAATTTACCATTCAGACACACTATCTTTAATTAGCTGTATTGCATTTTGATTTTACTTATTTTACTTGAACATATGTTTTATTATGGCTTGGCTATGAACCATGGACATTATTTAACCAAATTTGAACTGAACTGACTAACAAAAATGAGAACCTCAAAGTCGACTGTTTTTTTTTTTTAATTGTGACTTTGTTACCTGAAATCTTCTCTGATTGTAAAACGATGTGTTTTTTATTATTATTATTGAATAAGCTATAATTACATTCAATATACATAACATTATTATATTATATTTACACAAATTATTTTGTTACATTTTTTTTTTTTTTTCGATTTAAATAAAACATTTTACCTCCAAGGGTAGAAAATTTGCGGATGAAACCCATTTATTGAATACAAGCTGATAACCACGCTTCATACGCGTAGACCACGGCCTTTGGCCTCGCTACTATGACCCAGTCCAGGAACACAAAATTTCTTCAAATCGGTTCAGCCGTTTACTCACCGTTTAAACCTTCCCTGAACTTCCACAAATATTTCAAGATCAAAATTTGCCAAATCGGTCCAGCCATTCTCGAATTTTAGCGAGACAAACAACATCAATATATTTTATACTTAATATCAGTAAAGGAAGGACCCAAACTACCGGTGGTTAGGGCTGCAGAGTGAAGAACCTCCTGACAATGCGGGCCGTGTCCAGGATGACCGCCTTCTACATCTGACCATTGACCCAACCGTCTAGCGAGCGCCTCTTAAGGTGGTGGTCGAAGCTCTTCGCTATAAGGCCGTTCACCGATACAACAATCGGGACAATGATCGTCGAGTCAACATCCCACATGGCGGTAACTTCGTGAGCCAAGTCAAGGTACTTGCTGAGTTTGTCCTTCTCGGCCTTCACGAGGTTCTCGTCATGTGGGATGGTGATGTCGACGAGCACTGCCCGGCGCTGGGACCAGTCAACCATCACGATATCAGGCTTATTGGCGACAATAGTCCTATCCGTGATGATAGACCGGTCCCAGTAGAGCAAAGCACGACCATTCTCGAGAACTGGCGCTGGTGCGTACTTATAGTACGGCACCTCAGACTCGACAAGGCCGTATCGAAGGGCAAGTTGCTGGTGGATGATCCTGACCACTTGGTTGTGCCTGTGCAAGTACTCGCCGTTAGCAAGATGCAAACAACCAAATATAATATGTCGGAGAGACTCCAGAACGGTAGCGTGCCCGACCGATGTCTACCGTACCGTCCTTCTTGTTATATTTCCGGTAGTTGTTCGTCTTGATAACTTAGTCCGCAATCGCACAGGCAAAACTCTACGAAATCCAAGGAAAAATTTACAAATTAATGGACTCAACACCACATATAGGCCGACAAAGGATCGGGTGATTGATGATTCGTGCGGAAGCGGGTGGTGAAGCATTATCTTCTCCACACCTCTGCGCAGCCTCGCAGGTGAATCCAAAGTTATATTTTTAGTCCAGAGCTATAGTTTTACGCCTCAATCTCCTTATCTTTAGCAAAATCCTACAGCCTACTTAAACCGTATGAGTCTTTCAAAACACCATAACTTGTCAATCGCGACTCCAATTCTCCAAAGGCTTAAAAATACGAACTGAGAACCTTTAAGGCGCGTTCTCGAAAGTTCCTTCTTTACAGCCTTGAAAGGTCTCTAAACGGTGGTTAAGGACCACTAGGCAGCGGTGACTTTTCACGGAGGCATTTTCAGTGAAACAAAGAGGCTGTTCTAATATTTCAAGGGCTCTTTTCGTATCAAACACGGCCTGAGTAGTAAACTGTTAAGGGCGAAAAGTCGAGCCTTTGCTCTGGGTTACCTTTTTGTCGCTTGGTAAAGTGTAGGTGTTAGACAGTGATCCATTTAAATAAATTATACTGAATTATATGAAGAATAATGTGAAAGTTTATTTGTTTGTTCCTCTTTCCCGTTGCAACAAATTAACAGGACGACTATTTGCTGATGTGAAAGATGATTGAAGATGGGTTGGATGGTTGGGTAGGTTCATTTTCTCCCTTTATTTAATTAAAATTTTACTTCAAGTTAAGCTAAATTAAACTTAGTTAAATTACCTTCATTAATATAATTGTTTATTTCATTTGCAATCAACTATCAACTGGTTGAAGATAGAAATTGTTAGAGTTCGCACAAAACTTTATGAGCCCTCTGAAGTTAGGCCCTAGTGGCTGCGCAGTACGCATTATAGGTATCCGAGGGACGGGACAGGGCGTCGGGGAGGCCTCGGGCCTAACTTCAGAGGGCTCATAAAGTTTTGCGCGAACTCTACTCAAGCGCATGTTACTCGTGCCGTATCAACTAGAAAGTGACCACTGACTGTCTGGTGATTGTGGTCGTGTTTTCAATATCTTTTGTTCTAACATTGAAAATGTTTTATAACGATGCAGTGGTATTGAGCCATCTTATTTATCACCGACTTCAAAAAAGGAGGGCGTATTCTATTTGGTTGTTTTTATTTTTTATAATAGTCTTGCGCTTGGCCGCCTTCTCGCCTGATGTTAAGTGATGATGCTGTCCACGATAGATCACGTTTGCCTAGAAGAAACCGATTCACTCTGGGCTTGAAGACTTAACTGGACTCGAAGTTTGTAACTACCGGGGAACACCCATTTTTCGGAATGGTGATATTCCGCTTTTCGGAATATCAACCACAAAGCGGTATTGTCTTTTCGTGCCCGCTCTGGCAGTCCTATAGAAAAATGGGCAGGAGGTAACACGATCATGCAGATCTGATGCACCTTCTCCAAGATGTATCCGATAAAAAACCAATAAACTAGAAACTTTGCGCCAATGCACAAGACTAAGAACTTCAGAACACCGTCATGTATGAAACCGATTAGGTTTTTTTTGAAAGGATATACTTTCAGGTTGGTCCCAATCAATCGAATCGAATCGAATCAATGGAAGTTTCATCACAATCGGTTCAGAGTTTGGCTTTTAAATAACAATAAGTTGGAAAATTCGTTACAATATTATGTCATGCAAGTAACCATAATTTGCTTAATTACTAATTTTGAAGTCTAGTTTTAAATTCATAATGTGAGCTTTCCAACTTTAGATACTGCGTTAAATATTCCATGCTCTCGGGCCGTGTGGTGTTCTTTATGTTTTTATTCCATTACGTGGTGTGTGCGCACCGCTTTACGCTTCTCGGCTCCACTGTCGTTAAACTAACTTATTGCCTCAGGTGATGCCCTGAAGGTACTCGGCTCTCACTGCAATGTACCGAGAATAATAAGTGCTATGTTTGTGTAGAGGAGATTTAGCCTTTTGCTCCTAGTGTAGTCTTAGGCCAGAAAGCAACAATCAAAGTTTTAGTCACTTAGTCCATCTTCTGTGAATACCTACTGATTAACATTAGACTGATTGTTTTTACAAGCTTTGTTTTATCTTGCAATTTTTGTTAGTTTGTGTAGGTCAAATCTTGCAAGCTGAATTAGAACTAGTTCGTCTAAACCAGTTTTTTCTGAAATTTTGCATACACCTCCAGCACGGAACACTATCCTAGCGGAGAAGAAAGCCAACTTCATACAAAAAAGGCGGTATCAAAATATGACTACTAGCGCCGCTTGTGGGACCTATAATTATTTCAGTAACTTAAATAACATTGCATCTTTTTAATATAAAAAAATATATATATAATAAAAACGACAAATTAATAGACTATTAAACTATTATATTAAACCGCTACCAGTGGGAATCGTCCCCAAAATTTTGACCCATTACCACGTTGTATGGCAATGTTCACTCTTTCAGCAAAGTAGAGGCAGGCATTCTGGTCATTTTGTAGTGGTAGGACTCTTTTGCAGGGGTCCGCCTGGGGAAGTACCACATCTTTGCCAGTTATTCAACCGCCAAGCAGTAGTGTGCAAACACTAGTATGTTCCGGATTGAAGGGCAATGTTTTTAGCGAAATTACAGGGCACACAGAGATTTGACATCTTATATCCCGGGGTGACGAGCGGAGTGCATTGCAATAATAATAACAATATGAGTCGTATTACTTGAAATAAATAAATAAATTAAAAAAAAAATTGCCTGGATGGCAATTTTTTGAGATGGCAATGGCGAGATACGGTTTGCGGTTGCGTGATTTTGCAAACTGCACCTATTCGGGGCCGGTTTTAGATTTGAACGTAAGGCCGCTGGACCAAATTCAGTTTACATCAAAATCGGTTCACCAAGTCGAAAGTTCTGAGGTAACAAACTTTACAGAATTATACAGTTGAAGTGATAAATAACCTCCTCCTGTTTGGAAGTCGGTTAAAAAGTTCATTGACACTCGACAATATGAATGGAACAGATTTTTTTTCGCGATTTCAGGATTGGTCCCAGTCCTTTGCCAGTTATTCAACCGCCAAGCAGTAGTGTGCAAACACTACTGTGTTCCGGATTGAAGGGCAATGTTCCAGCGAAATTACAGGGCACACAGAGATTGGACATCTTATATCTCGGGGTGACAAGCGCAGTGCATTGCCATCCAGGGTTTTGAACTGTTGATGTTCAAAATTCTGAGTGGCGTTGAGCTGTTATGGGCAAGCGTGAAGAGCCATCAGGCGAACGACTTCGCTCGTCTGGTCACCCAGAATTATAAAAAAACGTGTCCCTGTGTGATATTCTTTTTTTACCACGCAATTACAGTTTTTTTTTAATTTATTTATTTCATATGTATACATAATAGTTTAAACAATAAGTACCCAAAAACTAAGATGTTTGTATCGATACTTAGCTTCACTACACGCACTGACATATTATGTCAGTGTCATGTCATTATGTCAAATTTAAATAAATTTAAATCTATACTTATAATTATTTACAAATAAGTAGGTACCTGAAATAATTTGACGAGCAAGCATCTGTTCATCCTGAACTTATAGATCATCAAAACAACGGTGATCAAATACAATTATGCTTTTTATACACAACAGGTGTATAAAAAGCATAATTTCTAATTTTTATATTTACTAAAACTTCCTTACATAATTTGAAGTGACAAAATACCAATAGCTTTACCCAAAATCATCTACTAAATCAACCCTCGGAGCCCAAAAGTATTTAAACATAAATCATTTTTGATAAATTTGTCCAAGGTAAAGTTGGTCTACATTTTCAATAAGTTTGATAGGTGCATTAAGGCACACACCTGAGACTTTAGGGTTGGTATTGTGGCGTTTTGTTTTGCTTACATTTATTTTTAACCCCCGAAGCAAACAGAGTGGTCATGTTATGAGTTTAACGATGTACCTTTGTATCTGTGTGTCTGTGTGTGGCATCGTAACTTTGAAACGGCTGAGCAGATTTTCATTTAGTTAATTTGTGTTTGTTTCAAAGGTGACATGATGTATAAACGTTTGATAATTAAATTATTAACTATTTTATCGGAAGTTGAAAAAAAAAACAATGTATACTTGTTTAATCAAAGCTTCAAATTAATCCCACTAATATTATAAATGGATGTATGTGTTACTCAATCACTCCAGAACGGCTCAACGGATCTGGATGAATTTGGCACAGAGATAGATAGTCTGGAATAGCACATAGCCTACTTTAAAAACAGCTGGACGGATTTAGATGAAATTATGTGTTCTGAAACTCTGTTTTATTTTGATACAAAAATCGGTAAGGAGAGTTTCATTCTATTCACGCGTTTTATCTGTACTGAAAATTGCTCTACCATTAATTAAAAAAATCTATTCTTAGTAAATCTCTAAGAAATCTTTATTAGGCACTTGATAGTCTTCTTTAATTACCAACTACGCTGTGCCAAGTATCTTTTAATTAATATGCTTCAGGGAAATATGAAGCGTGTATTGTATACAGGGCTTCTTAGTTCTTAATTAAACAATACTGAGAATGTGAATCTGAAATATATTATAAGTAGTTACTCGTACTTTCCAAGATATGTAAGTCTTAATGCTTCATCTTCCACCACATCGTCGCTACCAACAAAAAAATGGCGGTCAAACGCGAACTTCTACTGACGAATAATGAAATAATGTAATAATGATCAATAATATATAATAATCAATTATATTTGATGTAAAAAACTTAAAAATTAAGAAAATAAATGGATATAGGTTTAGGTTTAAAGAATTTTATTAGCACTAAGACAGATTTGTCACTTATGTGATAACATATTTTAATAAAACTATAAAGTTCGTCGTCGCATGTTACATAAAGTACCTACTCATAAAATCAGTATCTATGTATAAAGTAAAAAATAAAACATAAAACTATGATATGTGATCAATAATATGGCTATCTAGTATTTACTCTAGTTTGCTGTGATTCAAATTACTTCAAGATTTAGCATAATTTACTAAATTTAATTTTCTCGTTTACTACAAGAAAATATTTTTATTCGTTTTTGATAAATGTTAGTTTCAGTTAAATTTATTCTGTACTATGGTTAATTTATTCTCTATCTATCTATGCATATAATATTTGTGACACGCATTGTATATTTCATCATAAATAAAATTATAAGACAATATTCTTGCAAATAAACAGATTTTGATTTTATTTAAATGAGATCAGAACCTAACCACTTTAAATAATTGAATCCTTCAAACCATCAGTGGCCGTAGTACGAGCACTTGCGAAAAAGTTATCGTTACGTAAACGATAGCAAAATGTATGAAAAATTGAACAGCGCCTCTATCGGACGTTACAGAAAACTGAATTTTTCATACATTTTGCTATCGTTTACGTAACGATAACTTTTTCGCAAGTGCTCGTACTAATGCCACAGAACACGTCTATCCAAAAAAACACATCAGTCATAGGAATGCACGTCAGAAATGAAAACTTAAGTAGTAATTCACTTAATCTACGAGAGATGGCGCTGTTTTAAAATACACAGTACATGTTGTGTATTATGTATTCTGTGGCAGCGTGACGATGACGCGAGTTATGATTTTTGTTCACCCAAAAATTTCTCAACGCGCCTAAAGAAGTTTTCACTTAAATATTCTAAAATGTTCACCTTCAAAAAAGACAACTAATTCTTTGAAACTTGTAACCCTCAGCCCATCGAGTAAGTCAGGCTATTAGCCAGATTGCCTTCTGCGCTACTAACCTCTTAATAGAATAATCTACGCGGTACCTACCCAATCAAACTGTCAAAAACCAGACTCTGATCGCATAAATTTTGATTACATCCTCTCGCGTCGAGAATACGAAATTACTTAAAGCCTGGATCAAAGGTTCTCTTTACTTATTAAAAAAAATGTACACTGTATACATTATAAATTTTTTCCTGTGCGTCTGAGCGTAACAAGGTTTGGGATTGATAAGCGAAATTGGAGGCTTTTATTTTCGTAAAATATTTTTAAATTATGTACTTGTTTCTGTGCTCTAAACTTATTTTGGCTTTTGTTAATATTTCGTTTACTAAATATTAATAAGATACATCGCAAGTTGTTTACGTTTAATTAGGTAATTTGTTTGATTTAATCAGTGTTTCCAAAACTTAGTTGCTAATAAAATTTAATTTAACTACTAATCTAATAACATCACTTAACATCTGACGAGTTTGAGGGGTAAAATGCCAGCCTATATTATTATGTAAAAAATCGTTTCTCTATTCCTAAACTAAGGAAAATGTAACAGACGTACTTAACTCTGTTTTTTTTTTGTTACTGTTATTTTTACTGGATCATTTATTTCGAAAGCGGTCCACTTGAACAAACATGATGTATTTACTTCGCTTTTATTTTAAAAATTATCATTAATTGGTGGATCATTCGTCATCCTCATACGTTTTGTTATAACGATTATTATATCAAATCAATATATTTTTTTTATGCCAAACGTGGCAAACAAGCAGGCTGCCTGATGGTAAGTGATTACCGTCGCCTATGGATACCTGCAACACCAGGGACATCACAGATACGTAAATATGTAAGAGTGTTAGTTTTGACGACATTGTAAACGTTGCATCGCGTTGCCTCGCCTCGTGTTGCATCAGGACAGGACACGTCTTCTTGCCGCGAAATTTCCATAAATCAATTTCAATACAAACACCTCTTAGTAAACTCTCTCCGCAGATTCTGTAAGGTTTGCCTAGATTACAAGCGTGTGAGACGAGTTCATTTAAGTTTTTTTTTTTATAATGTTAAACATATATTGGTGCATCTTGGCTGTGAAACCGTCTCGTATGGCGTGACGGCAAACATTTCTAAGCCATCATGTATCACATCTGCCGGGCGTCCAGTGACGGCATATTTTTTTTTTTTTTTAGATTATGCTGGAGAGCAAAAGACTATGCGCAGTGCTCTCGCCTTAAAAATAATCGAAACATGTCGAAAGCACGCATATAATATGATTCCGTTATAATAGATTGCCTGGAAGAAATCGCTCTATGCGACAAGGCCGCCCATTATACTGCCGTGTATTTATTTTTGATGTTATTTTAAGTTTCTTTTGTATTTTTCGGTGTATAATATAGATATATATTGAGATATATTGTATTGTATTGTAGATATTATTTACATCATGCATAGTTTAAAAAATACTTTAAATGGAATTAGATGGACCCCCGTATGTCCTAAAACTGCGACCAGAAACCGCCAGAGGATGGGCAGCAGCATCCTCCCACTTACATGGTGGAAACGGTGGAGCAAGGGGTGCTATGAATCTCCGGAAGTTGTCCCGCTACCACCCCCAACGTAATTTGGCCCTGGCAACACATAATATTAGAACATTGAGGACTGACGAGAAGATTGTTGAGCTGGAGAAAGAATTGAGCAAAATACGATGGGACATCATAGGACTATCTGAATTCCGACGAGAGGGACAGGATACGATAGTTCTTGATTCCGGTAACATGCTCTTCTTCCGGGAAGGAGAACGAAAGTCCCAGGGTGGTGTAGGTTTTCTCGTCCACAGGTTGATGAGTGAATCAGTAAGTTATTTTGAATTAATACATTTTTGTCCTTTTTTTTATACCTGTTAAAACGTGTGGCAAGTTATTTCCCTGATAACATGTCAAATCACATGTCACGTCGTTTAGATGGACACCGGGCCTAGCTCTACAAGCTACAATTATTATTAATATAAGATAATGTTTACAAACATAAGCGCATCAACAAGAGGCTGTTAACTGGCTATAGTGCGTCCAAGGCTGTTCTTGCGGCTAGTAAATTGTTAATCTGTAATTATTTTAACTAACGGGTGTTGTAATAAAATATTATTTATTTATAATGACATGCCTGATAACATATATCAAATCACGTATCACATGGTTAAGATGGACACTGGGTCTAACTACACTAACCTACTACTAAGTTACACGCCAAATAACTGGTCAAATCACATGTCACGTTGTTTAGATGAACAGCGGGCCTAACTGTGCCTGATAACTTATCAGATCACGTGTCACATTGCTAAGACGGGAGACAGAACTTACTGGGACCACTGTGTCTAGTCAAGCTTCTACTCAGCTCATTTTACTGCCTAATAAAAATATTCCCATATGCTTATGTGTTAAGGTGATTCCCGCAGTCACTGGCGACCCACGCCGCCGTCCGTGAGTTGGGTGCAGACCGGTCTAGCGGTTACCGGTCGACACTTGGAACGCAGTTATACTGATCAAATTGAGTCACCCTCTCGTGGCACAGTCGATTGCTGGATTCAGAGTTGGTGCTGGCTTTCATTATGCTAAATATTTAAAGGAAATTCCGAATTAGGTATAATAATAAGGTAGAGGTCTTGAGGCGAAGACCAGAGTTGGGTGTAATAGAATGATATAGTTTAAGGTGTGTTATTTCACGCTCACTTAAAGGCTCCTTCTTGCAACGGCGTTGTGTGGCGGGTCACCTTCTCCCCTGGGAAACTTCAAATATGGTTCAAATCAAATCAAATCATTTATTTGCTAGAATACATTACAATTAAGAGGTCTTAAAATTATTTTTGATTTCACAGTATTCAGTCTACAAGCAGACGTGCAAATATTCTTAAACTAGATAAATTACATATTTTAAGAGGTATTATTATATTAAATTAGGTATATTGGGGTTGAGGAGAACGATGGCTGGCATATAGGTCAACTCGTGAACGGGTGCTGCTTGCGGGAGCTAGACTGCTGGGTGTATACACGTAACATAGGAATAAGTTTGTATTTCTCATGTAAAGCCCTTAGTATTATGTTATATTAGCAATAGTTGACGAAAAAATGTATAAATTGACAAAGGGCATAGACTCCGGAGTCCATGGAGCTCCATAAGAAACAAACAAACAAAAAATAGCAAAATTATTAACGTTTCTCCGAGGCAAGCATGCTGCATCGCAAACCGCATCATTCATTGCTTAACACCAGGTGAAGTGGTCGAACGCAAGTCTATTACTAAAGTATATTAAAAAACTACACTCATTACTCCCCACTAGGATTCCCACGTACGTATTGCGATCCCCAAGTCACCTCAGAAGCGTGGGGATAATGGCAATACCCCTCTCTAAGAGAGCGGCCTTTGTTCAGCAGTCGACGTTTACAGGGTGATGATGTAAAAAGGTTGGAAAGTCACTGTTCCACTTAAAAAATCTGTCGATTGTGTGTATATATATATATAATAGTGCTTGGTAAAAGGCACTTAAACTATATCAGAACATTTTAAAGCATAACAAAAACTCCTCAAACATTGTTACCTGAGCTCCAAAGCTTGTAGTAAAATACAATAATGTTCAGGTACACCTAAATCCCGAACAAAGCCTTACAGAATCCAATCACAAAGTTTACGAAAATTCCGAAATGTTTCCGAAATTTCCGAAATAAATGTCGGTTTTCGCATGGAGTTTAATGGACAGGACCTGTATTGTTTTATATTTATATCTTCCAAGACTAAAACGCAGATAAAACGAACACAGATGGACAATGCAGAACTGTAGTAAAACAAAACCTTTTTATAGCTAAACCTATATTATGCTACACGGAAGGAAATAATAAAATTTGAAGCTAAATTTATAAATAGTTTTTTAGTACATTTCTGAATACATGCCTTAATTAAGTAAATAATTAAAATAAATGCTAGAACCACGTTTGGTACAGTCACATTATCTATACAAACAAATATTGCGATTGCTGAGGGACAAAGCTGACGAAGTATTGACAGCATGATCCCATCACAGCTATTTCGTTATTTACATTTAAAACATAACTGAAGATAAAAAAAATATATGAAAATTATCTCCAGAAAAACATTTAATTTTTTTTGTTTGAAAACATTTAAATTTACATGTTGGAATTACTTTAATTTTAAACTGACCAATTATCTAGCACAATCACACTAATATCATATATGTGAAAGTTTGGATGGATGTATGGATGGATGGATGTTTGTTATTCAATCACGCAGAAACGGCTGGATGGATTTGGATGAACTTTATATTATACATTGCTTATGTCCTGGATTAACACAAATACTACTTTTCAACATCATCATCACCGATTTTCATCACCACGCGGTTGAAACCTCGGGGCGCAGCTGGTAAGGTATAATGCGTGAATTTTCTCTCTGAGTTGTCTCTTTGTGCCATCTCTAATCTATGCTCAAAGGGCCGCGTAATTTACCCCTCCCTTGAGGGACAAGAGCATGCGGGGTTTTGTGAAAGGATGGAGTTTACCTGCCCACTTTTATAATGCGGGTACTACATCCGGGGACCAATCCGTGCGCTTTGGTTTTGTTTGTTTTGTAACTCTTTTTTATTAAGCCGGATACTCCGACTATAGTTTCAAGCTTATTCGGTGGTCTTTATCAAGGTGAATGCGCGCGCGCAGCTGCGTCTCGCTTTTCACTGCGGGCCGCTGCGCGAAGCGCACGTGACGACAACGGATGGTGATCGGGTGCGAGGGTGGGAATGCGTAATCTTACGTGAGTAATTCCCGTGTAATATAAACAATATTTATTATCAATATTTCTTGTATAAAAGACTAACATTGAAAAGAGAGAGATGATAAAAAAAAACTATTTTTTATGACAAGCTCTAAACAAAATTCGAGCTAACACTAAAAGCCTAGTTTACTAGGCCTATTATACAAAAACCATGAATCGTTGACGGTCTAATTGACAAGACAATCCAAATCCTTCAAGCCCACTTGACAGCGTAGCCAGCATGCTGGTGGCATTTCCATACGCTGAATAGCAATGCTGCAAATTAATTAAGAATATGAGATAACAGAATTGTATCCCAGCAAAGATTTTAAAACGAAACTAAAAATATACGTTAAACAACACTGTTTTTAAAGATATTATTATTTTGCAACATTATCGGGTCTAACCCGGACATTTGATGGGCATTGGTGGGGCTGAAGCTAACACCAAGATGTTGAATACAAAAATACTATTATGGAATATATAAAAAACTAAATATGAAACTATTGTACAGTATATTATTAAAACATAAACAACAAGGATATTGAGGTAACCAGCTTGTGGATAGGATAATAGATATATAGGATCGGCACCCGCCTTGTCCTGTCTCATCTCAAAATATATTTTCATTACCTTTATTGTTACTTATATTTGTCAAATATAAACTTGGAATTTAATTTCGTTACGTCTCAAATTGTTACTAAGGCACGTTATCCTTTTGATATCTCTTCCTAGCCATTAGAGTCATAACTGGAGAGTACAGCTTTCTTTATACCCATTAATCTAAAAATAAATAACTCAAAGGCAATTTACAAATTTCAGAGAATCACTTTGAGAATTTCAGTAATGACTTCGTCTCGTTGAGATGATACAAAATTAAAAGCTCTTTCAGATTGCGTCATTATTCTTTCCTCTGTACTCTACGCCTTTTCTGTGCTAGGTTGTTTCACAACACGACAAATTAGGATCGTGTCAAGTTATTTTTTATCTTCTCTCTTAAAAGAATTTTGGCGTTGCACATTTTATGTCAAGTACAGAAATATTTATACATACTGACTAACATACTACTGCTAAGAACAACGGATATTGAACTAAATGATGCGGTATGCTACTCGGAGCATTGAAAAAATTATAGGCAGGCCGTAGACGCGCAAAGCAAGCAAATTTGCATATATTTTTTATTCTTTAATAGGCTTGCGTTTGACCGCCAACTCGCCTGATGTTAAGCGCGATGCTGTCTACGATGGAGCACGCTTGCCCAGAAGAAACCGATTCACTCGAGATTTGAAGACACCCAGATTGTAAACATCGGGGAACACCCATTCCGGCAGCACATTCCACAGACTAGCAGTTCGCACAATAAAAGTGGAATCAAAGCGCTTCGTACGGGTTTTCGGAGTATCAACCATGAAGCGGTGTCGATTTTTCGTGCCCGCTCTGGCAGTCCGATAGAAAAATGGGGGGGAGAGAATTAGATCATGCAGATCTGATGCACACTCTCCGAAATGTATCCGATAAAAAACTGAGTATATGTTTATGTTACATTGACATATTATTTATTATTGTTATTAACATTGTATATGTTTGTAATTAAGGGTCCATAATACTAGATCGTTCTTGCTACAGCAATAACACGTTCAGACGTAAAAGCATGCGGCGGACTTTTAGTCGGCGGAAAGACTCTTTCTATCCCTCTACAACGCATATTTTTTCACCCCGCCCCATTCATTCTCGCTGGAAAAAAACGCAAAATGTGCCACGTGTGTTAATCGTTTTTAAGGTAGCTCGGCGGGTGCGATCCCGCCCTTTTTGCATGTGGACTTTCAGTTAGTTATTGGTTTCACTGCAAGTTTCTTAGTGTGCGTAAAAAATCGGTAAGTGTACCTCGTACTTACAATTTTTAAGCGGTTTAGTGAAAAATATGTATGAAACACGGAGAAATTTGAACACAAAAGATAATTGTGCTAAAGCTCATTTTCGTTGTTAGTCTAATCTGAGGCTGTTACCGATGCAGACACCCGGTGCCAGTACCGAGTACCTATGTTATAAATCAGATAGTAGCGTACTCTGAAGATTCCTTTTATACTGTTTATCTACGTGTCACTGAGGAAAAGTGATCAAGACGAATCTGATGTTTGCAAATCGCAAACTTGAAAATTAAATTAATTACTCACTGTTACAATATTCGAGCGTTTCTAATTTAATCAATGTTAAATTGTTTCTAAAATTTGTGCAAACTTAAATTTGTCGCTTCTCATGATGGAAGGAAATAGATGGATAAGTTACTATGTTGAGCAATGATTATATCTGTAAAAATCTTGTGATGACAAAATATAATAAGTAATCAAAATGAGGTTTGCGCGTCATTTTTTGATGGGTGTATACCGTTTCAGAAATATTAATTTATTCATTATCAGCCTATGTCCCAACTGCTGGGACATAGGCCTTCTCTCAGAGAGACAGGATGGGTCCAATCCACCATGCTGGCCCAGTGCATATTGGTGAATGCACAATGTCTTTGAACTTTTTAGGTTCTTGGACATACCGGTTTCTTCACCATGTTCTCTTTCGCCATTTTTAAGCGATGGCATCAAAACTGCACACCATTTATCTAAATACTAATAAAGCATCGGTTCAGGGTCAAGGATCGAACCAGGTGCCGTCAGATTGTTAAGCACACGTACTACTGCTCAGCCACCATCGCTCTTCATTCCCAAAATATGACCTATCAAAAATACCGTTATCGCATTTTCAACGTTTTCAAATAGTTAATCGTCATGTTACAATTAGGTGTGTTATGCGCTGCCTGAATAACTATAGGTTATAACTGTCTTCAAATTGCGAGTGTTTGATTTCTTCTAGACAAGCGTGCTCCATCGTAGACCACATCAGGCGATGTGGTGGTCAAGAATAAGCCTATTCTAAACCGAATTCCAAAAAGGAGGAGGTTAACTATTCGACTGTTTATTTTTATTTTTTTATTTTATGTTTGTTACCTCAGAACTTTCGACTGGGTGAACCGATTTTGATGTTTTTTTTTATTTGTAAGCTGGTGCTTCCCGTGTGGTTCTATTTCAATTTGATCCAGTTCTGTCATTTTTTTGAAGTCGATTTTATATTGATAATTATTTTAATAAAATATATATATTTATATGTAAGTTAGCAAATCTATAAAAAAACGTCGTAGTCTTCTTCTTTCGAGGTGATGTTTTAAAGAAACAGTAAATAATGACTCTTTGACTTCACAATAAAGGCGACCGGGTTAACTGTGTAAGGCGAGCCAAAGTACCAATATCGGAAAGAGTCACTCGACAAATCAATAAGTTGAGCGTGAAGGTGTACCCAGGCGAGACCAGGGATTGCGGCCATTCTATATTTACATACACGCAGATAAATTTGTAAACTGCCCAGACCCATGTAGAGAATACGTTGTAGAAAGATTCACGTACTCTGAGCTTGATATTGCTTACTTACTTACTCTGCTGGCACAGCAACCCGAAGTAGGACTTGGTCTCCGATATCAGAGAATGCACTCTGACATCGATCCTGTACTAGCGCTCCCTCGCCAGTCGGTTATTTGAAGCTTGCGCAAGTCTGAATCCACGGTATCTTTCCAGCGATATCTAGGCCTGCAGGATCTCCAAGATACGCCTTCTTGACATTGTGACCCTCCCCCATTCTCAGCAAGTAGCATGTCCAGCGGAGTTTGGTCTGGTATTGCGAAGAACTAATTTTGAGCTCGTTAACCGTATTTAAGAGGATACACAATGTTTTGCCTCTTTAGATCTTATCATTGACCAGGTGGCTTAGTGGTTAGCACGTCTCATTAGCAGGAGGGTTTGATTTTCGACCGGGCAAATGTTTATTTTAAATTCTTGATTTTGTTATCTATAAAAATATTGAAAATGTCAGGTGCGCGTAACCCTATTGATGGTGGTGTTAAACTGGATGAAGGTTATTGTACTCATCATTACGAACATATTTTACTGTGGAACCAACCCTGAAGTCACAATAAAACAGCTGTTTCAAAGACATGCATCATCATACATACATACATAGTCATTTATGACATTTTTCACGGTTATCAGGGTTGATCCTACAAAAAAATACATATAGATGGCTTTGTATCAACTTTGACATTTCCCATCATAATTTGCGCTGATGCATAATAGAACATTTATTTCACATGACGAACTTTCTTGCGAATGCTAAACAAAATCTAGTCTAGAATGTAACAAATCTTCCAGTTAGCATACAATCTACTAGTGAACAATGTCTTACCTGGTAGTACTGAATTTTTTTGAGTCAATAATGAACATAATTATGCCAGTCGTAAACAACGCTAATTTAAATAACGCTATAATCTGTACGTTGGCTGCAAGGCATCTTCAATGGCTAGAGTGAATACATTCCTTCTAGATAAACGTGTTCCATCCTCGGCCACACCGTCGCTTTGCATCAGGCGAGTTGGTAACCAAACGTAGATCTAATTATACATAAAAAAACATGCTTTTCCAGCATGGTGGATTAGAGTCTATCCTCTCTTTATAATAAAAGGCCTGTGTCCCAGCAGTGGGCACATTATAGGCTGATAATGATGATGATGGTGAAACAAACCTATCGATGCTCAGCTTGGCGTTTAAGGTTGTATTATAATAGTGCATGTCTGCATGTACGTTATGTTAGGGCGGCTACTGGTCGCGCACGCTATGAGACTCGTTTTTTTAATCGCGTATAAGGCCGCGTTTGACCACGTACTCGCCTGTTGGTAAGCGACGATGTGGTCGAAGATGAAGCACGCAGATTTAGAAGATACCTATTCACTCTTGCCTTGAATTGGCTCAATCTTCTAGAGCCACTTTGATAAAAAAATATCAAAATTGAACAAACATAGCTTATTAATAGTGTTGGCGTTTTTATTTCTTACTTTTTGTACTTTCATATCTCGTATTTTCAACAACTTTGCTCCAAATTCAGTTATTATATTTTCGGAAATAGAATGAGGGGGAAATAAAATTGTACATGTTCCAGGGTGATATAAATCCACGCTTCGACATTGTCCTTAACTACCGAAAAACCTAGGTAAATTGATCACAATCAACGTTGTTTTATAAGCCATTATGTGGCAAACAAGCAGACGGGCTGCCTGATGGTAAGCAGTTACCGTTGCCTATGGACACTTGTAACACCAGAGGCATCTCAACTACGTTGCCGAACTTTAAAGAATCTATTAACACGTCTTTATTCAGCATTTTACAATCTAATTCAGCTATAAAATGTGAACCAAGTACGAGCAGTCTTGATAGTAGAGTACAACTTAATACATCACATTTTATATCTGTCAGTCTATTGTTTATAAATCAAAGTAAATCATAAAAATAGCCTTCTTTTGTCATTATCACAAAAAATATTTATGTATTTTTAACTGAAACAACGTTTAGTTTAACAATTGTGCAAATCTAACATTGAAAAAATAATATTCCACATTACAAGGTTACGTTGTTGAATTTTGAAGTGTCAAATGCGATCTATTAAATTGGCCCTTCGTTAAGTCATTTTGGAATGATTGGTTCACAACGTTTATTAGCTTTTTGTGTGGAGCAACTTCGCAAAACTTTCCGCTCTATTGTCGCTCCAGTCCTGTTACCTACGGGTGAATATTACCCACTGTCATCGAGTGGTTATTTACGATTGTGTTCGCACAGTCTTGATATCACCTGGCTTCCTTTGTAAGGAGGAATTATTTCCACCATTGGACCTGTACACGACATCTTTATATAGGCAATACTCCAGTGTAATGTGACAATTCTGAAATGGTTTTTAATGTGGACTTACAGAAAAGTTATCGCTGAGCGAGAAAACCCTTTCAATAAATTAAACCAACTCATGTTATTTCAGCGCCAATTAATACCTTGGAAGTTTTATAACATAAGGAACACAATGAATCGTTTTTTTTTTCATAATTTTCTCTTTGAAATTATAGGGGCTGAAGGTTTTTTTTTTACACACGGTCATCTGACCCCAAACTAAAGAAAAGCTTGTAATATGGCTGCCAGAAACTGATATACGTACATATATATTTTTAAATACATACTTAAATAGATATTAACACCCAGACATAGAACAAACACCAATGTTCATCACACAAATGTTTGTCCTAGATGGGAATCCAACCCACGCCCCCAAGCACAGAAGTTAGGTTCACTACCAACTGAGCCACCGGGGCAGTCGGGGCAGGGGCGGGGGTTATATAGTAACTTTACTCAACCCAAAACGTTTGTTATTTTTGTAAAGCTTTTTGATTACGTTAACAAGATTGTGGGGCAAAATCAAAATTAAAACCTAAGCAGATTACACTTCTCACTTCTTCTTCTTTTTACACTTCTTCTTCTTCTTACTTCTACATCTACACTAATATTATAAAGAGAGAAGATTCATATGTTTGTAACAAATTAACTCAAAAACTACTAGACCAATTTTAAGAATTCTTTCAGCATTTTATAAAAAAGAGCGGGCATGCAATCTGTCTAATAAATAATTTGATAATTAAATTTAATTAATTAATAATTTCGTAAAAATTAAAGTAATTGTAATTTTAGTTAAAAACAAATGCGATAACAAAAGATGTATCTTTAAGTGCTGGTAGAATATTATGTGTCAAAATTAGACGAGTTACCACCTTAAGATTGGGCCTAAAGCAAAATCTTCAATCTTTGATTAGATTTTCACAGTAGTAAATCATGTCCAAAATCGAAAAAAAAATACGTTAGGAAACTTCAATATATAAGTAAAGGTCGACCCTGACGAAAACATGGTAGGATAAAATTTTCTCGATAGAAAACCATCACAAAGTTACCTCTAATTTTCAACATTTTTGGTTTGCATTCTGTTTTGGTACATATTATTGAACAATAAATTATGTAAATATTATCACTCATGTATAACCTAGAGCTGACCCTAGCAATTTTTAAAAATATTGTCTATTCTATAAGCTATGAGAGTATAAAACACTTGGCGCTTACAACATTTTTAATCCGCGCAATACGCTGTCTTTCGACTCGCGTGACACAAGCTTGAGGCATCGGTTTGTTGCACCGATCAGTTACCATCGCTCTGTTGATACGGCTAGTCCATGTCAGTTCAGACGTCGAGTACGCAAGCTTGGTTCCGCGCGTCGTCGCGCCGCCCGTATTTGTTATCCGTACATGCGCTGGGTGTGGCGAGATGCGCGGGGGAAATCAGAATTTATCCTGCCATTAGGCCCGCTCTTAACCGTCTGTAGCGTTTTGGTACCATACACGTTCAAGCTGGATATAGACCAGCGCGTGCTTTTACCTTCTTTTTTTCGCACACAGAACCGTACTGCGCTTATCTCTTTCAATCAGTCTGCAGTAGGTATTCTGGTAATTACCACTCCAAAAACGGTTGGACAGATGACAATCGGCAATAAAACGCGCTGGACTGGGCTGGCAACAGTCGTTCGCGACGCGAGTGATTGATGACACCCTATCGATTATGGAATCCTAGTACCCCGTTGCCGTTGACGCGCTGTTGTCATAGGCTGTATCATTAATAATTACCCGGAGGGGGATCTACCCGTAGTAAAAGTTTTGATAGTTTTGGAAAACTTTTTTCGTTTTCGTATTGTTACATACAAAAGCTATTCGGAAACTGTTCTCGTATTTGAGTGAAGCAACCTATACTGCCGATTACTACCAACTTTAGTTCCTCCGCATTTTCGCTGGAGGCGCTTTACTAAAATGTATGGAACAATACGAAAACGAAGAAAGTTTTCCAAAACTATCAAAACTTGTACTAGGGTCCAGTAGGTCGATATAATTTTAGTAATATTTTAATTTGTTTTAATTTTTTATCGAGACAACGCGCATTGTTTTATTTAGGTAAAAATAGGTACCTTGTTTATAGAACACACGCAGGTTTCTCACTAAGTCTCGGTCATGATATTTCGTTAAAAATATCCGCGACGTATTTAGTCATGCCCGTTTCTTTAAAAGAAATTCTAGGTAACGGATTAAAAAAAAAACATTTGTTCAAATCACGCAAGTTCAAAAAGATATTTCACTTTATTCTATAAGCAATTAAAATTATCAACGTAGCAATTTTTTTTCATCAGCGCCTATGCGTAATTTATTTCTCCCCTCATCAATCACAATTTCAAATCACGGAAAAAAATCAAAGCTCTCATTAAGAATCTACAGCAATTTCGGAATAATTTTTGGTCAATCTTCGGACCATTTGCACCCGTGTAATTTTCTGGCGCGTTTATAATTTGTTAAATTTACGGTCCGACGGAGAATCACATAAATTATTCAAAACTGGTCGCGACTGGCCACTGTGCTGTGAAACGTGATCTCAACTCTCGACTTTGTTGCTTCGTTCGGTTTAGTCGCGTGACTCCTGGACCCTTCACGGCTAGTATGCGCACCGCGACAAAATCTTGTCGTCACCCTGTCGAGCGAGAACGCGACAATGTGCCTACGATTTCATGTACGGCTGTCTCGCTTTGGCACGACAAAAAGAGTCGAAAAAGTCCTGTCGCGGTGCGCATGCTAGCCCCGCATGACACGCTCTGACGTAAACTCTGCAGACATGACTGTAAATGAGATACTTTAATACTTATTCCAGGTGTATCTTAATAGGTAATAAAAAAAATGTGATCTGAAGTCGTTTTGAGCCAAAATACCCAAAGTTTGAGAAGATTAGATTACATTTACTCATAATTATATCAATGTTTTTGAAGTATAGTTTTTTTAATTTATTTAAAACTATAAATACTATATTTAATGCCCACGACATGAACGCAAGACGTGTGTAAAAATGCCCCAGATAAATTTATTTATTTATAATAAATAAGATACGTTTCAAAAATTAAATTATGAAGCACCGTATGTTTTGTTGGAAATGTTTTGCGGATTCGTATAAATTATATCTACCGTGACAAAAATAAAAAATAATAAAAAAAAACTGAGACGTTTTTGAAGTTTTGTTTTAACAATAATTCTGAAATTATGTTTCTGCAACATGATTGTTACCTAATGAATACAAGGCTTTAGATTCCTTAGGTTCGTCAGATGTGCCAATTGAAATAATTCCGCGCGGCTTTCCGCTTTCGTTTGCGACAAAGGCGCGGAAATGAGCGCGTCGACGCCAACTTAATTAAGTTATGCTCTTGTTTGGTTTGTAATGAACTTGCTAATTTTTATCAGTAAAGCGAAATTTTGTTTTGCCATTATTTACTCTTAGAATCACAATTCACACTTATTTATTTGTAAAATAGCTTCCGCTTGCGGCTTGTTTAGCTAATATCTGTGCTAAAGATGTTTTGTTAATTTGTTTTGTTAGATTATGGGCGCAGGAAACCCAGCTTTACTAACACTAGTTTTTTATAAGGGTTCTTAATAGTACCATGAAATCTTAAAAACCAAAAATTGCAATAATGTTTGTGAAAAATTTGCAAAAGAATACAAAAAAAATATAAAGAGTGCAGTTAGATTCAATAGTACATTTTTATCCTAGGGGTGAAAGTAAATATTAGCGCCCTCGCTAATTACGAATACAAGAAACTAAAAATAAAAACATGAACTGACACGGGCAATCACACGAGAAATGCGGGACCATAATCCTAGCAGAAAAAAAAGTTGTAACATGGTTCAATAAAAATGTGAAAATAGAACTAGTTGTTTTTTTATGATTTGAGTGTCTGTCAGTTGTCAACTGTCACTGTCTATTGAAGGTGATTCTCCTAGACCTACTTTCCGAGTATGAGTAATGAAAAATACTTTATTATTCTCTCATTCGCTAAACTATTTGACTTATTATATTGGTCCTTCGATTTAGTTTTTTGTCTAATAACGAATATTTATCATAGCGTCCCAGTCACAGGTGTGTTTAGACAAACTGTCTTGATGAAACTCGTATAACTATCTCACGTACGAAGCACTTTATTTGAGTAGCAACTGGTGATGAATTCATTCATTGACTTTTTTATAGTAAGGAGGCTCACGGTTTTTGTAGAAAAGACTAGCTGCACCCCGCAGTTTCACCTGAGTGGATTACTCTTTATATTATCAGCTATCAGCCAGTTAAAGTTTTGTCTAAATCGGTTCAGCCGTTTTCGCGTCCATAGGAAACATACGAGTATATAAGAAGATGATATCTAGATTTAAGAACTTTTTGGTTTCTTAAAACTGTATATAAATAAATAAATCGTTAATTATATATATTTCTTTACTATAATAATAACTTTTTCCACTCTCTACACCTTAATGTTAAACATTTTCTAGATTTATTTCATAATCAAAATTTTTAAATTCAAAATTATTTATACCACAGTTAAAATTAAAATTAAAAGTAAATCTTTTAATTGTAGTAAAAATATATATATCGGTGGCCCTAGTTATGGTCTTTTGAGAAGTCAAAACTGTATTTAAAATAACTAAAATAGTAGTTACTCGACTAACTGTCAACTAATATTTGTGAGTTCAGAATGGGTAGCAGTTAAAGTATTGTTTAGTGCTGGTATATAACCGACTTCAAAAAAGGAGGGGGTTCTCAATTAGTTTTTCTTTTTAATGTTTGTTACATAATAATGTTATTTTCGTTGTTTGTAGACTAGCTGTACCCGCGACTTCGTCCATGGTTTCTACAGAAAAAAGTTACCCATGTCCGTCCTCATGATACATACTATTACCTCGCAAAATTGTATCGAGATCGGTTAAGCCGTTTAAATGTGATTATGTAGCAAACAGACAGACGGACAGAGTTACATTCCCATTTATAATATTTGTGTGGATTAGTGTGGATTGGTGTGGATTAGTGTGGATTTGTGTGGATCAGGCGAGTTTGCGGCCAAGCGCAAGCCTATTCTACAATAAAAAATAAAAATAAAATGTGTGGATTGGTAAGAATTGGTGTGGATTAATGTGGATTACTGCGGATTAGTGTGGATTCGTGAGGATTAGTGTGAATAATCTGGATAATTATACGAGTAATCGTCATACTAGTGATACGCGTAATCGACTGATGCTAAAGGACTTATATTCAGTTGACAGCGTGCCGGGTAAGCAAGCTTGACTCCGTTGCATTTCATTCTGAAAAAGTAGTCGTATAGGTGACACACGAACAAACAGAAAGACTAAGGGTCAAACTAAGGCTTGAATTACTTCTATGTTGATGTCAGCCACTGATTTCAGTTGTACAAACAACATTTAGACTTTACCGCTATCTCACCTGATGTTAAGCGATGTTGCGGTCTACGATGGAGCACGCTTGCCTAGAGGAAACCAGTTCATTCGTGATTTGAAAACTCCCAGATTGTAAGTATCGTGTAACACCCATAAAGGCAACGCGCAATAAAAGTGGAATCAAATCGCTTCGTACGGGTTTTCGAAATATCAACTTTGTCGAGGTTTTATTTATTTATTGAATAATACCGACCGATGAGCCAGGATCGTCACACAGTGGGTGCCTGATGGACGACGCAGTCAAAGAAGGCGTAAGAAACGCTGGCGTGACGATCTTGACTCATTCCGGAGAGGTTGGCAAGAGGTGGCGGAGGACCGAAATTTATAGAAAAAAATGGGGGAAACCTTTGCCCAACAGTGGGACAGTAAAGGTAAAAAAAAAATACTAGGCTTGCGCTTGGCCGCCAACTCGCCTAATGACGGGAGGTTATACCAATTTTTCCAATCAATTTTAAATAACAATATTTGAGCCGGAAAAAATACTTGTCATAGATACATCTGTGTTTGAGATAAAACCGTGGTTAAAAACACGATAGGATAAACTTTACTCAATTTTTTTTAATAACGAAACAAAGTTGATTTACTATAATTTAAGTTTTTTTTTTCTGTTTTATGCTCTAATGAAAGCTTATCGCATGTATCTCTTACTTTATGGCTTTTGCACTCAGATATCGACGAACAAAAATACTCTTTCCGAGATGGGGGGATGAAAAACTTATTTGTAGTCCCATGTTCATAATTAAGTAGTAATAGTTTTAGGTTTTAAATATCTCTGTAAATAAAATTTACACATGTACTTAAAAATGCTTTTGATTTACGAAGTTGAAAAGCAGCTAGTGAACAATTAGGTCACACGAGTGAACGGATGCCTATCGTTGCCAACAAGTACGTACAGTTACGTGGAAGCGAGCTGCCGATGAATTTGGTGACCATCCGTGTGAACGTAACCAGGCTTAGGAGGATGAGTGACACGGTTCACGCGGGACATTGTTCCGGGGGAGTGATGGAGGCGAGCGACGTTTTACAGGGTCTGTCACGGAAAATATATATTACGCTTTAGTATAGATATAATTCATGATATTCACGCTTAATACGGGAAGACGCACCTTCCTCTTTCTTCTAACCGTTTACAGCACTTAAGGTGTCAGTTTATGTTCCTGATTAGTCTTCGTAGGTGAATGCGGTAATGTTCCGCACTGTTACCAGTGCCATAAACGCGTGACGTCATAACATGAAAATGTTATTCAAAAATGAACTCTGTGCTCATAGTGTCCATGACCACATAAGTATGTCCCAGATATTTATTAATAATTTTCCGGGAAAATGTATCCTATATAGGTATGTCTCTCGCCGGCCCTGGAACTATCTCATTTCAATAATATAAAAAAAATATGTTTACGCACTTCCAGGGCAAAGGCAAAGGCTTCCTTTCCTTTCTTTCACGTCTATGGTGACATACTTGGAAGGACATCTTTTGTCCCGAAAAATATACGGTTCCTGGGGGAATGTCCGCAAGTTAAATCGCGGGGTGCAGCGCTTAGTGGATCATAATAGGACATAGGCCAGGATAGGTCTTTTATAAATGAGTAGTGAAAAATATAATACGTTTACTAGGCAAATAAATTATTTGAATCGGCTAAAGAAGTTTGTGAGATATACATACGCGTTTGAAATTTTGCTCGGATAGGGAATGTATGTTTTATCTCTTTCCCGTAAAGTGAATGTCAATATGGAATTCTATATTGTGTACTTACAAGTCATCTCTAAATATAGTGTGCTCTCTGCCTAGTAAGACATTAAAACATAAATTATGAATCTTTGTTATTTTTAAATTTTTATCTATCTATGGTCAACTCTTTTAGAAAATAAAAAAAAGCTGTCGTGATTGCCTATTAATGTTTTTTTTTATTGTTTTTCCGTTTTGTGCATTATGAAAACAAATCATAACAATTCACTTGCACCATGATGTACTAGGTATACGTAGCAATTAAACACGTATGTTTGAAACGTTACTCTAACACCAATCGAGTACCTGTCTCGTTGAAGGGAAGCTGTAGTGTAGGGTAGTGTGGTGTGGTGTAGAGTAGTGTAGAGTAGAGAAGGGTAGGTGGCACCACTCGTCGAGTTGCGTAGCTACGTTACATCCATGGTAGCTACCGATCGTATCGTCACAGGACATTATTATAGAGAACAGTAACTATAGGCGATTTACCTTCGTATGCTCGTATTTATACTCACGGGTCGTGGATTTGCGTTAGTGAAGACGAATACTAAGAGGCCCGTTTTATAATATACTACTCGTAGCTATGCCTCGTGGTTTCCGCGTGTATATTCTTCAAAATCCTACATTTCCTAGGATAAAATAAGGGACAGTTCACGCGGGTGAAACCGAGGCTGCTACTTATAGTAGCTTAAACTGGAACAGTCCTTGATAAATGTTAACAAACCTTAATCCTCATTTACCTACGATTTGTTGCTAAATTTCAAAAACTTTTATGGAGTACCATAAAGGACAATGGGAAAAATGTATGGAGCTTGGTCCAAATGCCTCGAGGGTTAACACTATAGCCAACCTTCGACAAATATAAAGTAAATGGACATGCCATAACCATTAAACTTTCACAGTAAAAACAAGTCAAAACCGTCGGACATATACTGCAATACCTAATTGTAACCATGTACAGTAAATTTGTTGCAAAAAATAGATAGCTAATATAATAACTACGTGAGTAAAAGAGAACACCTGTGTTTGTCTATTGCTCTTGAACCGTTTGACATTGACAGGCACCAGGCAGCTAGACATGTTGAGTAGCGTTAGCAAAACCGATCGCTTATTCACTGCGTCTCGCCGTGGATGGACGTGACTGGTCACGTGACTAATAAATCAGTGTTTACTTCGCTACTTGAAAAACATCTTTTACTAAAGAAGGTGTAATAAGCGTAGGGGGGAAAGACATGTTGGTAAATAAGTTGGTAATATCATTATTATTCTGTTATTTTAGAGGGATGGGTACAGGGGTAAGCACAAATAAATTGTTTAAAATCTACCGGCTGTGCCTATACATGTCAGCTGAGGAATAATTTACGCAAAACTTATTATAACTTAACCCTCCAAGTGTGTTACGGACCGCTTGTCGGCGTAAGAGAAAAGTGCCCGACGCGCGTTAGGCATGCGGTGCGTATGGGAATTGCTGCTATTCGTCAATTTATTTCCGATCGAATGAACGTTCCAACGACAACTTAAGTTCACTGACCTGTAGCTTATTTCAATCAGTACAGAATAAATACATCTTTGCTGGTTATGAAACTTATGAAGCTCAAACGAGGTGTCAAAAATAAAAAAAAGGGGGTGTAATACAATAATGCTTTTTACCTCCTCATGAGAAAAACTAGTTCATCGGGCATTATTTATGTGTACCTACAATAAATTATATTCAAATAAATATTTATGTAATTGGTAGGAAATAAACACCACCCTCGACTATTAGGAAAAAAACAAAAAAAAAATAGTAGTTTGCGAAATTAGTTTGCTGTCGGTACATTCGCCTCAAGTTCGGCATGTCCGATGTGCGGTGAAGATTGTCGAACATAGTGATGCTTTCCTTGTCTCACTAAGTATATGTGTATATTTCTATCCCGCAACGATGGAATAAAACAAAATGGGGACTAATTAGCGATGTTTGATGAAATTAATTTACATTTTGTGACAAAATACAATGAAGAATAAATACTCACGAGTGAAAAGTGACACCTGAACTTTTATTTTGTGTTTTTGTTGTGTTTTTACACTTCCGGAAAGCACACGAAGGCATATTTTTGTCAGATGTTTCGTTATCATGTAACAATAATCTTGTGTTGCACTTCCCACGGCTAGAGACCGACTGAAACAAAATGAGAGCTGGCGCTCATTTTGTAATCTTCAAAAATGCTCTTCTACTGGGCCCGTCCATTCATTTTATTTTGGTCGAAGTAGCCAACTGACAATTTCATTTTATAGATGTGTAAGTGTCAAATCTTATCGATTTAACCCTCAGTTTCCGAAATATTTCGTGTTATATTTAGAAATCCTATACTTGGTAAACTTATCTCACCTTGAGTCAACCCTGGAGGTAGACTTTTGCGTTTTTGGACCAGTCTGCCCAATGTCCTTTCTAGCTTACAAAGGTGTTCACAAATCATTATCACCCCGTGTTAAACAGTGGAAGTATTAGTACACTAGTACTTGAAAATTCTACTGGACCCACTAGTGACTAGTGGAACTAAGCACTGGAACCAACAGTCCAAAACTATAAAATTCCTAGTACGAGTAGATGACAAAGTGACTCGCGTGTAAAGTTATCCTGCTGCATTAGTAGTGATACAATCGGTTGCATGTGAACCGTGTAGCTGAGCTAGTTTAATTACGCCTTTCGTTTGGCACCGGCAAGTTAATATAACGCTTTATTAAACAACTGGCGGTTAACGCCTAGGCCTTTATGGGCCCCTGGAGGCGCCCTCGAAACTCGCACTTTGTGATTGAAGTGGTGACGCTGAATAATGAGCTATAAAGTTACCTATATCAAAGTACACTTTTATTTGTACGTACACTTTTTATAAGAAACCTCAAGTTCATAGAACACAGATTTTTTGAAATCTTTGAAGTGTGTATGACCAAACTTTGACCACAAGTAACATGGTGGGACATAAGTACACAAATACAAATCAGGAAGAATGTTTGTTAAATTTTCACGACAAAATGGCTAAATCAACCATCATGAAACTTGTTAAAAAAATGTGTGTACCATTTAAATTTAATCGTTCGTTAATGAATCTGTCTGCCCTGGTGGCTCAGTTGGTTGTGAACTTACCTTCTGCACTTGGGGGTGTGGGTTCGATTCCCACCTAGGACAAACATTTGTTTTAAAATGAGTCTGGTACAAAGGCTCATAATTGTGCATCATATCATTAGTTGTATGTTATATATACATTTGACCATCGCGTTTTACAATCTAACAAAATTATTTAACTTTTAGTTATTAAATGACTGTTAGAGGTGTATGTAGCCTAAGAAGTCATTATATTTGTCTGTCATCTACATAAGACTGTGTCTCTATTGTTACAATTTAATTAATTATGATAAGTAAAGATCTTTTGTAGTGGTAGAACTCCTTTACAGGGGTCCGCCTGGGGAAGTACCACACCTTTGCCAGTTATTCAACCACCAAGCAGTAGAGTGCTAACACTACTGTGTTCTGGATTGAAGGGCAATGTTTCCAGCGAAATTACAGGGCACACAGAGATTTGACATCTTATATCTCGGGGTGACGAGCGCAGTGCATTGCCATAAAAAAAAAACTTTATAAAATCAAATAACATACAAGTTACACTTCCATCCAACAGTCGAGATGGAGTGGACATTTGGCTAATTTAATGTAACATTACCGCCATGAGTGCAGCCACATCTACTGTGTTCTCGTCTAGGCATACATTATTCATCGACGCATCGCGCCCGTTGCTGCGCCATCTGCGTCCCGATGCACCTGATACTTGGCGCGAATAGTGTACAGTTTCCAGAGAAATTCATACTCATAATATACTAGCTGCGCCACGTGGTTTCACCCGCGCGCTGATGAAAAATGGTGATGATGATGACGATGATGAAAAGTGGCCTATTTTACTCCTTATTACATCGGCTATCTGGTGTATAATGTTTGCCTGGATGAGATCGCTCTTAGCGATAAGGCCGCCACTTGTGGCACTAGCTCGTAAGTATTTTCTATCTGTTTGTAATTTTTATTTCTGTTGTACACAATAAAGAGTTTCTATCCATCTGTCAGTGAAAGTCCCGTCAAAATCGGTTCAGACAATTTGGAGAGTTTTGGAGTACATATCGAACATTCATACATTTATCAGTTTCTCCTAGGCATGAGGGCTCCATCATAGGACGCATCGTCGCGATCAGAACAAAAAAGCTGATCCTATCGGATCCTGTACCCTTAGTACAAGATTTAATAGTTTTCGAAAACTTTTTTCGTTTTCGTTTTGATGCATACATTGCTGGGCTGAAAGCTATTCGAAACTATTTTTCGTATTTGAGTGAAGCAACCTATACTGCCGATTACTACCGATTTTAGTTTATCCGCGTTTCCGCTAGAGGCGCTTTACTAAAATGTATGGGACAATACGGAAACGAAAAAAGTTTTCGAAAACTGTCAAATCTTGTTCTAAGGGTACTGATAGCTATCGGACCCTCGCCCCAAAGAAACGTCACGCCAAAATCAGAGATGAGTCAGTAGTTATACCATATATCAAACATCAGAGGCCGAACGTTCGTCATTTAGCACAACATGCTCTTTGTTTCATTGAATAAATTAATTATGCGCACGTGCGTACCATGAACTCGGAGATAAATAAACAACTGTGTATTGGATTACGTGGCACTCTCGAAATCGAAACGGTGTGCTTCTGATTTTGTTAGTGTGTGGTAATGCTACTTACAAATACGAAGGCTGTGTTTAGAAATAATTTCGTATTCCATGAAAATGACAGAAGTTTAGAAATTTATTTATTGTTGATGCGATTGTGGAAATTTCCAAAGTATCCCTTTATCATATTGGTATCAGTCGCACGGTAATGCAAGCTTGCAACTTCTGTGAGGTAACCTCGGTAGACAGTTTTCTACATAATATCATTGATTATATGAAACTAATAGGTATAATAGGACAACAAAAAAAAAACTACTCTCGTTTTTATTATACACTAGCTGCGCCCCGCGGTTTCACCCGCGTGGTGATGAAATCGGTGATGATGATGAAAAGTAGCCTATGTATTAATCCAGGATATAAGCAATATATATTCCAAATTTCATCTAAATCCATCCAGCCGGTTCTGCGTGATCACGACAATCATACAATTAGTAACAAACATACATCCATCAATCCATACATCCATCCACCCAAACTTTCACATATTATATGATATTAGTGTGATTATGATGATGATAACAAATACCTATGAACAAACACTCGATGAGCATTTAGTTATTTTAGGTGATAAAGTTTATTATTTTAGGGGTGGCTCTGATACTTGTGAAATGGGAATGATTTTTTTTGCCGTTTTTTTTTTGTCCGTTGAATACTTCATTTAAAATGAAGGTAAGGTTTCATAGATCAGTTTTCTCCCAAATGTATAATTTGCGAAATATGGGCCGTCAAATTAGCAAAAATTTTGCTTTTTCCGTCTGCATTTCAAAAATAATAAACATAGAATCTTGATCAACTCTTGGCGTTATTTATGTATGATTATTTACGAGTTTTATTTAATAATTGCTACCGGACATACGGTTATCGTAAATATTTTTAATCCGACCGCTCCGGTATAATGTAAAACATTTTCTACGTTTCAGTCCATTGCCAGACATGGATTATACCCCACATACGCATACGAGCTCATTGTTAAAATGCTTATTATTCGTACTAATTGACTCGACACAAACAGATGTGCTGATTCCCAAATATTATCTCTGATGTTTAAAATTATGCATGATGTAACTTTTTATACTGTACTATGTGTTAATTTTAATCGTGATTCATCATTATTAGCTTACTTAATTTTAGCTGACATTTCCTCAAGCGCAATTTTACGGGATGAAAGTAACATTTTGTTACTCTGCCAACTATCTCAATCCAAAAATGCACGTCGAACCTTTGCTCTATTGCTGCGTGTAAGAAGGAAAACAAACTAAACTAAAAACATACTTTATCAAACATATTATAAGGAGGATTTTTCTACTTCTGGACTCTTAAGTCGACAATCTTGAGGTACGCAGTTTTGTGTAGGTATATAGCGTATCGGCAAACGTAGAATAGTATTTATTTATTTATGGCCTTAATTAAAAACGCTACTCAAGTTAATCTATGCTAAAAATTGCGCTGTCTTGTTTTTGCGTGTGACCATCATTGCTGTCAGCGAGAAGTTGAGAGATCATTTTAAAGTATAGATCAACTTGAGTTACGTTTTTAAGTAAGGTCCTTATTAATTAATAGGCTTGCGATTGACCGCCACCTTTTCTAATGTTCTTCTTCTTCTTTCGCGTCGATGTTTCGCTCCTTATTTTAATTTTAAATTAAATTTTTGGACCAAAATTCCGCCACTCCAATGGCACTCTCCGTGGCTTCATTCAGGTCGTCCAGTGTGCAGGCTGCAGGGCACGCTGCACACTCCATCAAGTGTGACATTGTCTGAGGGTTCACACCACAAAGACATTCGGTATCAGAGCCTTCTATATCACCCCATTTTGCCATGTTATCCCGATTTCGGCCCACTTGGGACCGAAGTCGGTTCAGGGTTTTCCAAGTGGACCATGGTTCTTTATGGCCTGGGGGGAGCTCTTCGGCAGGGACAATGTAATTGGGAGGTGGACTGTATAGTTTTTGCCATACGGCAAGTCGAGCGTCTTGGGGGTGTTAACCGATGATGCTGTCTATACGGTGAAGCATGTATGCCAAGAAAAACCCAAATTGCTCGCGATTTATAAACTCCGAAATTACAACTGTGGGGAACAGGCAGCATATTCCACAGAACTGCAGTTTGCACAATAATAGCGGCTGTACATAATCGCCGTGACACCCAGAGACAGGCCGAGAGCGAGTATGTACATGGTACTCTCGTCTTGTCTTGCTATTCTGCGCCTCGTCTCCGTCGGCCTCGGTCGCTTGTCGAGACTCCCGGCGAGAAGTTCTCGGCGAGTGTGTACAGCCGCCATAAATATGTAATCAAAGCGCTTCATAGTTTCCCGAAAAAAATACAATTCCGAAAAACTGAACGTCCTGTTTTGTATGGGATATTTGTATGAACTCAAGACCATAAGTCTAACATCAGTTATATTATTATTATCGGGCTATTTAAAACGAATACTAAGCAGGTGATTCTCAGAGCAGAATATCCGACGATCCGATAAACAACGGGTGGTACCGCGGGGCACAGTTAGTAATAACATCAACTGGAAAATATCACAAAGTACCGACATAACGTATCGGCATAGCGTCGTTAATCAATTAACCGAGCGGGAATTTAATAAAATATTCGCCGAAATTTTGTGGAAATTTTGCCGAAAATTTTGGCCAACACGGTTCACGTAGCCGTTAATAAAATTAGGCAATTATGGTGACAAGTGATGCGACGCCGATCGTTTATTATGTGCGGAAAATTGTTTCATTTAATTTCGGTTTTATCTATTAATCTAATAATGTCTTTGTAACGGCCAACTGACACTCGGCTGTAAAAATAAACGCCCAAGTGCGAGTCGGACTCGCGCCCTGAGGATTCCAATACTTAAAAACAAACTGAATGTGTCATATACAGGCAAAGATAATATATAACCAGTTGATCGCGCACGAGTCATAATTATTCGATCTATTTTTAATTTATTTATCTCAGTAAATAACGTACACGACAACACAACTCTGTACACAACTCTACCAAACTGCGTAGCAATTTGTAGGCAGATATCTGCTCTCATTACAAAATTGTATTATTGAGTAGAAACACATTTTTGACAAAAAAATAATTAATATTTATTTATATATTATTATAATTTCTTTTTGAGGCAAGTGCCTTGTACACGATGTAAGCCACGTCGATCGCGGGGAAGGGTATCGTAGGATTGGCCCGCTCGAAAAAGATCTTGCTGAAAATTCAGTTCCTTTTCATAACGGGGTAAAGAATGAGCTGCCAAATGGTTATATCGTCATTGTATTCAAGGTTACTCATATACCCTGTACTAAGCACGAATAGAAATAATTATTATCTAGATCTAATAAATAAACATAAAATGAATCTTCGAAGGTTGTGGCAAATATTAAATACTTTAGCTGGGCGAAATAAGAGTTCCGTAGATGAGGCTATTTTAAAAGCTTTTAATAAAAACAAGATAGACGTCAAAACAATAGCTAATAATTTTGCAAAAGAGTTCAGTGAGTGCGTAAAGAAAATCATGCCTAAATGTAACAAACGCCTATTAAATGAGTCGGAATACATGTACCCGCAGAATAAATCAATGTTTTTCAAGAAAGCATCCCATCAAAGTGTACTTACAATTATTAAAGGTTTAAATACTAATAAAGCACCTGGTATTGACTGCATTAGATGTGTTGATGTTAAATCCATTTGCGAAAAAATGTTAGGGGTCATAGTTAAGCTCATTAATAATAGTATAGCGAGCGGTAAGTATCCACAAAATTTAAAAACCGGAATTGTCAGACCAATATATAAAAAAGGAAGTCACAAAGAATATGGCAATTACCGACCGATTACCATACTACCAGTCTTAGACAAAATAGTTGAAAAGTATGTATGTCAACAGATACATCAACGATTTTTATGTAAAAAATGATGTGCTGTCTAGTGTACAATATGGATTTCAGCGTAATAAATCAACTGCACAGCTTCTTTCCAAATTTACGGACGAAGTCAACCAGTGTCTAGACCACGACAGGAAACAGGAACCACGTTATACTCTTGTTTATCGATTTTAGTAAGGCCTTCGATACTCTCAGGCATGACACTTTACTGCGGAAACTGAATAACTCTGGTGTTCGAGGACCAATTCTTAGGTGGTGTGAAGACTATTTGAAAAATCGGGAGTATCGGGTGAAAGTTGGTGAGGAATACAGTGATGCGATTGAGGTAACCGAAGGTACAGCCCAAGGCTCTGTGTTAGGGCCCTTGCATTATCTTGCTTATGTAAATGATATGGAGCATGTGGTCAACCACTGCTCCATTTATCAATATGCGGACGATACTTGCCTACTAGCCTCTAGCAAAAATCTAAGTACGGCTGTCAGTTACATGCAGGATGATTTCACAAGATTGGCTAAGTGGTCACACGATGCTGGGCTGGTTTTAAATGCGGCCAAGACCAAAATTGTTCATATCCATTCAAATCATATGAGGCACACAGACCCTTTTAGAATAATTTCACATAACCATGATTGTCTACATAGATCGCCTCAGCATAATGACAGTAACTGTAGCTGTGAGTCAATAGAACAGGTTTCGCACCATACATATTTGGGATTGATAGTTGATAATAGGTTTAACTGGGGCAATCACGTTGAATCAGTATGTGATAAGCTTAGGGTGATACTAGCTAAATTTTACATTATAAAGACTAAGATACCATTTCAAATATTACGAACTATGTATATAGCTATGGCGGAATCAATTATATCATATGGTATCACTAGCTATGGACGAACATATAAAACGTACATTGATAAAATTTATAACTTACAAGTTCGATTACTAAAACTTATAGTCCCAAAACATATTAAAAAACAGTATAAAGAGAACATTATTGATATCTTTGAGTTTTGCAATATTATACCAGTATATACTAGAGTGCATTTGTCCCTATTAATAGAGCAATATAATAACACGGAATTTCAAATACCTGTGCTACATAAAACAGTAACTAGGAAAATGTCTCAAAATATGTTAGTGATACCCAGAGTGCATAATTTCTACGGAAGAAGAACGTTACCATTCATTATTCCCACACTGATGAAATGATATACCCCAAAAGACTAAACATGAATTAAATAATAAAAATTACAAACGCATATTTAAAAAAATGTTTTCTCTTAAAAGTAAGCGATAAATAGCTTTATGTATGCTTGTATGTCGGGACGTATGTAGTGTGTTTGCATGTATGTTTATGTATGTGTGTCGTGTATGTATATGTGTATAGGTATATAGGTATATTGTATGTATATGTGTATATATAGGTGTATTGTATGTATATATATATAATATAAATAGTATTTTATTATGCACAACTTATCAAGCAGGAACATAACGAAAACTTAAAATGCTAACTAAAAAATAAAACGAAATAACTATACAAAAACTTAAACTAAAAGACCATTAGTGGAGGGAAAGGTTCCCGGAATGTTATATGCATGTATGTATATGAATATATATATATATATATATATATATATTTATATGTATATATTGTGTATCTTTCTGCATGGGAGTGTATGGGCTGATGATGATGAGAATATATAAATTAAATAATAGGTCGGGGAAAAAGTCTTTTCGTATTTTTTATGTATAAAGTTGTAGTAAAAATCTCATTGGTTGTACTGTTTGTATCTGGCTGGTTTTGATATCATTAAAAATATGACATTTTAAAAAAGGAATTCAAAAAGTAAAAAGCAATTTCCCGCCATTTTTCAATTGTTTTTTGTTCGATAAAATGAGTGAATCTGACGAAGAAAATTCTATATATTTTGAAGTTTTATTACAAAAAAGGGAAAAATGCGACACAAGCCGCGAATAAAATTTGTGACGTTTATGGACCTAATGCAGTGTCATCAAGAGAAGCACAATGTTGGTTCAAGCGTTTTCAGTCCGGGAATTTTGATGTGAAAGATGCAGCTCGCTCTGGTCGCCCTGTTACGGATAAAGTCGATGCCATTTCTGAAAAAGGGGACCAAGATCGGCATATTAGTAGTTAAAACGTAGCTGAAGAACTGGGGATCGGCCACAAAACAGTTTTGACCCATTTGAAAAAGACTGGGCATACAAAAAAACTCGATATTTGGGTGCCACACGAGCTCACTGAAAGAAACCAAATGAATCTTGTACTCATTTACGATTCTCTATTGAAACGTAACGAAACCGAACCGTTTTTGAAAATATTGATCACTGTTGATGAAAAATGGATCACCTACGACAATAATGTGCGCAAACGATCATGGTCAAAGGGCAGTGAAGCACCACAGACTGTAGCGAAACCTGGATTAACACGTAATAAGGTGATGCTGTGTGTATGGTGGGATTGGAAGGGCATCGTTCATTATGAGCTTTTACCGCCGGGCAAAACCATCGATTCGGATCTCTACTGCCAACAGCTGATGAGACTCAAACAAGAAATTGAGAAAAAACGGCCGGAATTGATCAACAGAAAGGGTGTGGTCTTTCATCATGATAACGCCAGACCGCACACATATTTGGTCACTCAGCAAAAATTTAGAGAGCTTGGTTGGGAAGTGTTAATGCATCCACCATATAGCCCTGACCTTACACCCTCAGATTTCTACCTGTTTCGGTCTCTTTAGAATTCTTTGGGTAGTGTTAGATTAACATCCAGAGAGGACTGTCAAAACTACTTGTTGCATTTTTTTGATCAGAAGTCCCAAAATTTCTACATCAACGGGATCATGTCACTACCTACAAGATGGCAACAAGTTATCGAACAAAATGGCACATATATATTATAATTAAAAGTAATTAAACTTGAAAAAAATTTGCCTTGAATTTGTTTATAAAATACGAAGAAACTTTTTCCCCGACCTTATATATAGGTGTACTTTGTATATTATGATGTAATGAACAATTTAACTGCTATATTTAGCTAATTTCAGTATAAGAGAATGCCCGTATTAATTGTAAACTTCTTGTCTTGTCTAGCAATTGGTTCAGCATGACAACATCCTGTATAGGTGTTGTTTACGCCAGGGAACCGGTTATGTTAACCGATAAGTGAAGTTGGTTGCGTCCGAGCTTGACTCGTGCGCAACTTCACTTCAACTCACTAGTTCTGGTACGTTTGGTTTCATTGAGCTTAAATGATACGATGCTGTAGGTATGTATTTTTTAAGAGTGTAGTTCATATTTATTATTTATCTTTTTTGTAAGCGCCGCGGAGTATGTGAGCACCATCTCAAACCAACTGTGGTTTTCTGGTGCAACATTAATTTAAAATTGTATTGTTAAAAAGAAAATAAATTAAAAAAAAAAAAAAAAAGCCAAAAGGATGTCATTGTACGCATCATTATGAACAACTTTTACTATGGGACCAACACTGAAACCATCAACCCTGGAACCACCTCTATCTTAGACCGCATCATCGTTTAACATCAGGCGAGTTGACGGTCTAAAGCAAGCCTATTCCTAAACAAATAAATGAAGACCTGTGAAAAAATATCTAACTGATAGTGGAAACCGCATCAAAATCCTTTGCGTGGTGGGAAATCCTCAATACTCAATCAGTTTATTGCGACATAATTATGTATGCATGCAGACCTTGTAAAGTATTTTTGTACTTAAATTACACATTCTTAAATTACATTTAATAACCTTGTTAAGGTATGACAACAGAAAGAACGGAAAGGTCTATTTGTACATCGTCGAAATTATCATTGAAAAACAAAAAAGAAAAAGCTCCTTTGTCTGTTATCAGGAAGACAGACTTAAAATTATTTCCATCGTAGTTAATTACTTTCATTAGCGCCATTCTGGGCCACTAATGAAAATATGAAAATTAATTAACCAAAAATATTATACGCAGTACTTATCTAAATTTGATTTTTATTTTACAATCGGCAAAAAGCAGCATTCCGCCTTATGGTAACTGAACACCTATAATACCCGGAGCATGGCTTTTGGGGGTGTCTTCATGTGAGGGTGCCATTCACCCTTCCTTTGAAGTGTATTACTTTAGGAGTTTTTTTTTAATGCTGCGATGTGAGTTTCTTTTTAGTGCATTCGAAAACGATCGCAGGTGAAATTAAAAGCGAGTGATTCTGATTTTGCGTACTTTGGAATTCTTGGTTATATATTTTTTTTTTTTTTACATTTACAATTTTCCATTTCACGCAGCAACCAGTAAACAGATTACATTCAAAAAGTAAAAAAAAAACATGAATAAAATAATAAAACACGATTAATTTTATCCAATAAATAAATAAATATCTGGGACATTTTTGCACACACGGTCATCTGACCCCAAACTAAGCAAAGCTTGTAATATGGCTGCCAGCTGCCAATGTAATGTAAAACAAACTTTTAAGCATTTTTTTACGTTTATTCACGGTTTTTCCGATAAGTATTAGTAAATGTTGTATTATCTTTCTGATTTTCTCTTGGTTGATTACTAAACCGAATGGTAAATCACATCTCGTTGCGTTTCTAGTTACCTGAAGTTGAAAATCTGCAGCCAATCACAATAACGGTGTATTCCGGTAGCATCCATTGAGAGCCAGTTCCTATTCCAGGCTATGTGTGATTACCATCTTCGACCACACCATCACTTAACGTAAGCTGAGCTGTGGTTGAACACATTTTGAATGATAACCATTTTTTATGCCATAGGTGGCAAAAAAGCAGACGGGCTGCTTGATAGTAAGCAGTTACTGTCACCTATGGATACTTTTGACACCAAATGCAAATGCAAAAAATTACAAGTTTAGTATTTCCCCAAAAATTATTTAAAATCTAGAGTTACGACTGGTGGCTTTATCGCTAAAGGCAATATCTTCTAGTCATTATTGGCATCTAGAATACAATAAACCGACAGATTCTAAATTATCACTCTCCCAGTATCCAGTCAATTGATAAAGCGGAGTTCGCACGGGAGATTTGTTTAACACGAACCCTGTGGGGTTTGAAGCAGGGAAACAAAGAAACACCGGTATGGGCGGGCGGGGGTCCTGGGCGGGCGTCAGTACTAGCCGAGCTTTCGGCGCAGACGGACGGGTCCGATCGCTCTGTGCCACGCGCAGCACTCCCGACACCGTGATTGTGTGTTTGTGTAATTCTCACATAATTTACCACATTCCCAGCAGTAAGGTGTAACAGCCTGTTCTATTGTGTGTCACGCGTTGCGATGTTGAGCGTCTCAGTTTGAAGCGGCAGTGGTATGCATCTGTGTTACGTTGCCATGGCCGGCTTGACAGTCATTTTTAACGGTGAGTACTCGGGGTTTGTTTTTTGAATGTAATTCCGCTAATGGTCGGGGTGGCAAATCAAATGTGTTTGATGTTCAGCGTGTTGACAACGAGCTTTGAGCTTTACAAAATTACATTTGAAATGGAACAATATTGCCAACATGATGATGAACACAGTCGATCTAAAACAAAATGTAGCTTCTACGATAACTTAACTAATTAATAAAGAACACTTACGTTAGATGTGTTATCATAGGTTAGTGTCTTATCGTCCGGAATTCAGAATAATAGTTCATGATATTGTATTTGGTCAGGATACCTACTTGAAAGTGTATGTTCTATTCCTAGGTCACTTAAGGATACTAGCTGCGCCCCGCGGTTTCACCCGCGCCGTGATAAAAATATGATGATGATGAAAAATACTTCACGATCTATTCTCATACCTACCAAATAAACATTTTTTTTTTAAATTGGTTGAGCCCTTTCGGAGTAGTGCGACCACAAACACCGTGACACGAGATTTCTATATATAAATAGATAATATGATTTTTTAGTTATATTGTTGAATTTATTTATTTATAGACCCATCAGACGTTGTCCTGGGCAAAATTTTCCGACAACTATAAATTAATAAGCCCCATAGAAAAAAGGACGTTCAGTTTTTTTTCATTAAAATCTAGTTTGGATTTAATAAAACGATCAAATCCAATATTGAATGAGTTAGCTTAATAATACAAAACAAAAAAACTAAACTTGAAAGTCGTGTAAAAATTGAAAGTCGTGAAAAATTGCCAAATCGATCCAGTGTACTTATCAAGTGGTGCACTTACCAACGAACATCATTTCATTTTTATTTATATCTATATATTAAAGAAAAGGTTCTCGAGTGGAGACCGCGAACCGGAAGGCGCAGCGTAGGTACCTAGGCCTTCTAGGCGGACCGACGACATTGTGAGAGTCGCGGGCATCCAGTGGATGCAGATGGCCGTTTATTGTAGAGGTTAAAAGGGGAGGCCTATAAATAAATAAATAAATATCTGGGACATTATTGCACACATGGTCATCTGACCCCAAACTAAGCAAAGCTTGCAATATGGCTGCCAGAGACTGATATACATACATATATATTTTAAAATACATACGTAAGCCGTCCAATACCTCACGGATCACTTTGAGTTTCCTTCACTCGGATATTACAAGTAGGTAGCAACAGAACTTACGCAAACATGCTGAGGCTTCACTATGGCTCGCTCTACGTGGCTTGACTTAGCTCGACTGAGGCTTGACGTGGTTCGACGTATAGCAGAACTACTCGACCGGTCTTTTGTGCTGACCGTGGAAATATTCACAAAAGTTTAGACTAGTAGCAAGACGCGTATTTTCAATAAGCAAAGCTTGTAATATGGCTGCCAAAAACTGATATACGTACATATATATTTTTAAATGCATACATAAATAGATATTAACACCCAGACATAGAACAAACACAAATGTTCATCACACAAATGTTTGTCCTAGATGGGAATCGAACTCACGCCCCCAAGCACAGAAAGTAGGTTCACTACCAACTGAGCCACCAGGGCAGTCATATGTTCAGCAGTGGACGTCTTCTGGCTGATGATGATGATTAAAGAAAATTGTCTCGTAAGTAATTTTCAAAAACCACTTTTCCTATTCGAAAATTCTCGTCGCCAGGGGAACGTAGTATTTCTGAAAATTTGAAAGTGGTCTGTGATTACAAAAAAGTTTAAGAATCATTTCTTTAGGACCATCTATTCGAGCCACGCTGGGAGCCCTACACATGCAGTTATGTAACAAGATCATGCACGTTATCTAATTCTCTAATACCTATCTGATCCCATTTCAAAACCAGCATCCCTTGTCTAAATTAAAATCGGTCCAGAACGCGCTGCAACGAGACTGTACATTTCTTTTTATTTTAATCACACCAGATTCCCCGATAAAGTGAACCAGGTAACTTCTAAAACTCTATGCTATGAGAATACACTTTTAGTGTGCGAACTGCTATAATAGTCTGTGGAATGCGCTGCCTGAATATGTTCCCCGATAGTTACAATCTGGGTGTCTTCAAATCACGAGTGAATCGGTTACTTCTAGGCAAGCGTGCTCCATCGTAGGCCGCATCATCGCGTAACATCAGGCGAGTTGGCGGTCAAACGCAAGCTTATTTATTTAAAAAAATGCATTAAAAAACCACAGAGATATGAGACAGAGTGGAAACAATAGAATTTTTCGATTTCATTGTTGTTAGATGTAATAAACCGGCTAAGTGAGATTCAAACTCACGCACTGAGGGTTCCGTACCAAATACAAAAAGTAGAGCAACATTACAACTTAGCGCCCAGGCGGACACCCATCCAAGCACCGACCGCGCTCGACGTTGCTCAACATAGTGGTGAACAGTGCGTCACCGACTCACACTTGACCGTTAATTATTACTTTTTGTTTTACTGTAGAGTGTGTACTATAATAATGCAAAGTATTACGCTTATACATATTACTGTTTTTACACTAGAGAAAATACGAAAATACGCTAAAAATTTTTGTTATATAGGGACCAATTTTTAGTTTATACTTCTGACTTGATCATTCATTATTTCTTAGTTAATCAAATCAAATCATTTATTTATATCCAGATTACACCGATACATTTAGAATTAATTACAAATAATATAATAATAATAACTTTAAAATGCAAATAAATATGTGAGACCTAATAAAAAAAATAAAAAACATTTAAAACCGAACACAATCCGCCCTAACATTACATATTCTGTAAAAATTTCAACTAGCTTCGAAAGATGCAGCCGTTAAAAGGTAGGATGTCTGAACAGACAGACACACATACATACAGACAGCGTTGGCTTAGTAATAGGGTTCCGTTTACATCCTTTGAATCCAGAACCCTATAAACCATCTGGAATTTTATTAAACAAAAGTTTTGAGTTGCACTATCTTTAATATTATTTTCCCCGGCACTGTACCTTAACAAGCTTACTTAGTTCCATGAAAATATTTACTATAAAAGCCAGGATTTGTATAGCTTTTTTATAAAAGAGAGCTTTGCTTCAACCACTTAATTAAGTAGCGTTTTTAATTTAAAATAGGGTTCATGGAATATAAAATGCAGCCATGTCTTGTAACTTGTTTTATGTATATTATTTTAATTTTGACGTGTCTGTAGAGTTTTATATATAAATATATATATTAATAGACCTTAATTATCATTTTTATTAATATTTAACAATCAAGCATGCTTATTAAAAATGTATTTGAAGTAACATCAAGGTTTAAAGCTCAATTAGACTTGAGTCGACTCTATTCTGTTTTCGTAAGGGTCAAAATGCTACTTCATTTACTAGAGTTTAGAATAGGCCAACGGTAAACCCACGGTTTTCCCGGTTGTCTTTTCCACAGCTGCTTGAATCCCGCCGCAACTGGCAAGTAATAATGGCTAAAACATAACGTACATTCGCAAATCTAAATATAAAAACGTAGTCTAGTCATCATAAGGAGAGGTTTTCTCACCTTTAAGCAAAACATGTTATTACAGATGACCATAATAAGGCTATATAATATTGTAATAAAGTCGCATTTAGTGGAGCAAAACCATGGCGTTTACCACAGAAAAGAGAAGTAAATAGAACGGAAATGAGAAGGAATCTCTGTCGCCAGGCAATGTGACAGATACTTGATTGAACATTCTTATTTATGTCAACGCGTCGAACTCCGCATCACAGTTGCTAACCCAGTTGCTATGGGTTTATATGGGTGCAAGTGGCTACAACAAATTTGTTACAAAAATGACTTGACAGCCGTTCTAGTTTAAACAAAAAATAATTTTCTTTTCTGTGCCGTTTACACAGAGTCGTACGTTTCCCTACTTCTATTTTTTAAGTTCTCATATATTTCTAAAAGTATACTTTTAGAAATATATGAGAACTGATGCTGTAATGTACTTATATCTTTGCGGTTCCCTCCATGGTTTTGATATGTGTATATTAAGATATCGTAGATATCATTTAAGTAAATATGTATTTGAATGATCCCAAAAAAAAACAGGGAGAAGAGCGCAAATCAGTGTTTCTTTCATACTTTTTCCTCCGTAATCGTGTTTTGGTTGTCACAGTTCCCTAGACAAAAAAATCAATTTTTATATGACACAATTTATGGAAGTAAACTAAACTAGAATAATAAATAAATAAACAATTAATAAATAAATATCTGGACATTATTGCACACACTGTCCTCTGACCCCAAAGTAATATGGCTGCCAAAGACTGATATACATACATGTATATTGTTAAATACATACTTAAATAAATACTAACACCCAGAAATAGAACAAACGCAAATGTTCATCACACAAATGTTTGTCCTAGGTGGGAATCGAACCCACGCCCCCAAGCGCAGGAGGCAGGTACACTACCAACTGAGCTAACAGGGCTGTCAATATGATAAAAATTACTAAAAGTGGGAAAAGAGGATCTTAAATAATATATATATTATATATTTACATCTCTCTCCCCCATCGGCATCGACGAAATTGAAAAATACCTTCGCGAAAAATTCACGTCGGTTCACGATGTGATCCGCCAGTAAAATTATGAAAATATTCATCGGGCCTTATCCGTAAGAAATCGAATTCACCCAAGCTAAGGTCCCCAGTACAAATCCCTTAGGACCAACCTTGTTAAGTCATTGTCTGGTCGGGGCTTGGGTTCATTTTATAACGTTAGAGCAGTAACTCAATTCAGGTTAAGTAATGCATCAAAGAACTGATGATCGATGGGGAAGAAAGGTTCTTGAGTGGAGACCACGAACCGAAAGACGCAGCGTAGGTAGACCGCCCACTGGATGGACCGACGACATTGTGAAAGTCGCGGACATCCAGTGGATGCAGATAGTTTAGTGTGGAGGTTAAAGGGGGAGGCCTATGTTCAGCAGTGGACGTCTTCTGGCTGATGATGATGAAGATGATGAATGCATCTTGAACATAGGCATCTCTCAATTGCCTTTCGTATACTCGTTTTTGTACCGAGTGAACACTAACTGAAATGTCAGTTGACACTCATGGCTTATGTCTAGCAATAGACTGATGTTTTCTGATGATCGGTCTATCTAATTTGATCGCTTGAATCATCATTGGCGACTATTTAGTGATCTTTGATCAACCGTGAATATACAAAGTGCTCTAGGGCGAAGTTTATATCTACAGAAAACTGACGTTTGCTGACGATGGTTTTATTGAACTTTTTCATGGAGTCATGCTTCCTGAGATAATTTATTTAGCTATCTCAATCACTTCGTTGAGAGAACAGAACAAACTGGTCAACAACCACGTTTAGAATATAAATGAGATACTTAGCACTCAATGACGGTGTATTTCAACAGCCTGTCTTGAGAGGTTGCTATATCTGTCGAGTTCCTTCCTCTGGGTCTTGTCATTCTTAATACTGAGACATTACTTATGTATTAAGTAATTTTTATAAATTTAAATCATAATTGTATGTAAAGATACGAAACAAACAAAATAAAAACAAACTGTGCTTAACATAAATAAATATTCGAGAAATTTTTGTACACACGGTCATCTGACCCCAAACTAAGCAAAGTTTCACGATATGGCACTACCCATGGTCTATCTGCCGGCAACGGGATGTTGTCATAATCATGCATAACTTGTTTTTTTTTTCTCAACTTCAACTTTAGTGGTTACCTACCTTTAGTGGTATATTTTTAAACTTACATATTTGTTAAGCACTAGTTAGTGATTTGATGTAAATTTTTATTATTTTTCTTTTCGTCATGTTCATATCTGTTAAGTATATATTAACCCGTGGTCAACGATGCTGGTATCACAACTATTTTTTATTTTCTTACTCTCTAGTTTTATATTTTGTTGTATACTGCTTGTTAATCCTTAAATAAATTAAAAAAAAAAGGTTGTAATATGGCTACCAGAGACTGATATACATACATATATATATATATTTTTTTTTAATGCATAATTAAATAGATATTAACACCCAGATACAGAACAAACACAAATTGTTCATCACATGAATGTTTGTCTTAGGTGGGAATCGAACCCACGCCCTCAAGTGCAGAAATTAGGTACAACACAAAAGCTTTTATAATTTTCATGTTCTCGACGTAGATGTATTCATATTTTATTTGGCTAATTTTCGAAAGTTTTTTTACTGCAACAATTTATATTCTGCAGGCTACTCGGGCGACGGGCAGAAATTACCATTGGAACCAATCGGTGCCGATGCTATACAATATTCAGGGGGCGAAAGTGTTATGTTTATATTCATTCGGGTACAAAATGGACGGAAAAGGTATGAGCATATGTCTCTATGGCTGTAAAGGTAGGCGAGTTAGGCTGATGAAAATGTTACCCAGAAACAAGATTGTCTTATAAAAATTGTCTACGTGTCTTAGTAGAGTTAGCTTTATGCAATTCGCACATAACAGACACATTTGCGTGTTCTATTTGATAACCGCTCTGGTTTTATTTTATTTTTGATTTTATAAATAGCTTTTATAATAGAAACTGTCGTGGTTTTGGAAACTGTAGTTGGAATAACCTGTTTCATCTTACGTGAGTAATTCCCGTATGATATAAACAAAAATATTGAATTGCAACAAAGTTTTCGCAAAAGCAATGACGAAGTTGCCAAAGTATCCGCATTTACTGTCAAAAACACAACGTGCGAGATAAACAACCGTTGAATGAATAAACAAATAAGATCTTAAGGGTACTGAAATCAAAGCTAAAATAATATCACTCAATGCAAAGAACGTATCAACCTGCGAACTATGTGAGCAATGTCTTAAGGTTTTTTATATTATGAACTGTGCATGCGCATGACCACAATCTCATCTGGTAGGAAGCGATGACGTAGTAGAAGATGTAGTAGGCTTGCCCAGGAAATACGTAAAGGTGTAGGTGCTTCTTCTGTTTGAGCTACAGAACTCGTCAATCCACTATGCTTTACTGTTAAACATCAGGCGAGTTGGAGGTCAAACACAAGCCTTAATGTGACACTAATAAAAATAATAAAAAAAACACTAAATCTTTTGAGAACATAGCCTTGGAATAATTTTGATACTTAACTATACAACAGTCTTTGTCTACTAAAACTCAATAAAATGTGCAATTTTGACTATTTGTTCATTCCGCTCAGTCACAAAAAACTCAGAGTCACACAACGAGATATGCTCGGAGTTTCTTGCGCGATAAAATTCGGAACGTACTCGTAGATATTAGCCAAAGAACCGGAGTCACCGATATAGCTATTAAAATCTGCAAGTTGAAGTGGCAATGGGCACGCCCACAACGCTCGAAGAACTGATGACCGATGGGGAAGAAAGGTTCTTGAGTGAAGACCACGAACCGGAAGATGCAGCGTAGGTAGGCCTCCTACTAGATGGACCAACGACATTGTGAGAGTCTCGGGCATTCAGTGGATGCCGATAACAGGATGTCGTTCGGTGTGGAGGTTGAGGTGGGAGGCCTGTGTTCAGCAGTGGACGTCTTCTAGCTGATGATGATGTTCATTCCGATACTAAATCATAGGTGCAGGTTTAAAATACACAATAAAAAACACTATAATTGCACAACTAATGCCCGCCGGGTACCTAAAAGCATTTTGCCAAATAACCCAATTAGCCAAATAAAATAACTGTTTTATTGACTATCAACGCACTGGAAGCTTGCCCATCTGATAAACGCTGTAAGTGCCAACAAAGTAGAATTGTAATGTTGATCAGTTTTTTTGTGACTTCGGTATTTTCGAAGTGTTTTCGGCTTATAATATACGCACCGAGTAAGAAGCACCGTATTGCGTTTCAGAACACATATATCACAGACGACCTAAAAAGCTGTCAAACTGAAATATGACTGGGCTGTACATATCGGCCGCAAATAGTAATGTTTGGACGAAAATCGCCCCTCAGGTTAAATGTTACCTTCTGGCAGATCAAGCATGAAAGTGCTGGTAAAATTTGACTCATGCCTAAAAGTCAGGCGAGCAATAGTTCTAGGTACGAGTAGAAATAGCTGGAATGAGGGAAATGCCCTTACCCTAAAGTCTAAAAAAACCCACAGCCTATTATAACACTAACGTAACATAATGACTGCCCCGGTGGCTCAGTTGGTAGTAAACCTAACTTCTGTGCTTGGGGGTGTGGGTTCGATTCCCACCTAGGACAAACATTTGTGTGATGAACATTTGTGTTTGTTCTATGTCTGGGTGTTAATATCTATTGAAGTATGTATTTAAAAATATATATGTACGTATATCAGTCTCTGGCAGCCATATTACAAGCTTTGCTTAGTTTGGGGTCAGATGACCGTGTGTGCAAAAATGTCCCAGATATTTATTTATTTATTTTTATAATACGGAATTTATTTCACACATTTTAATAAAAGTTTATTTTTATTTTTTAATACTTTAACCTCCATAGTCATAAACGTTACTTAAGTTAAGCAATTCTTTAAATTGCTCTGTTAACTTCTCGCTGACGGAAATTGGCAGACATGAATACGAGACAGTGGAATTTTAAGTATTGCTTAACTTAAGTAACGTTTATGAGTACGGCCATAAGTTAATATTGAGTATGTATTTTTTTAATCTTGCTTAATTGAACCACGATGAGCTGATGAGATTATAGCTTAAATGAAAAGAAAAGGCGTATGTAGATGTACCATTGACATTGCTTTATCTGAAACGAATGATGCTTTAAATACTCTTAATTAAAAGCGGGCCTAATGGCAGGATAAATTCTGATTTCCCCCGCGCATCTCGCCACACCCAGCGCATGTACGGATAACAAACACGGGCGGCGCGACGACGCGCGGAACCAAGCTTGCGTACTCGACGTCTGAACTGACATGGACTACCCGTCTCAACAGAGCGATGGTAACTGATCGGTGCAACAAACCGATGCCTCAAGCTTGTGTCACGCGAGACGAAAGACAGCGTATTGCGCGGATTAAAAATGTTGTAAGCGCCAAGTGCTTTCTACTCTCATAGCTTATAGAATAGACAATATTTTTAAAAATTGCTAGGGTCAGCTCTAGGCTATACATGAGTGATAATATTTACATAATTTATTGTTCAATAATAAGTACCAAAACAGAATGCAAACCAAAAATGTTGAAAATTAGAGGTAACTTTGTGATGGTTTTCTATCGATTTTTTTTTATCCTACCATGTTTTCGTCAGGGTGGACCTTTACTTATATATTGAAGTTTCCTAACGTATTTTTTTTTTCGATTTTGGTCATGATTTACTACTGTGAAAATCTAATCAAAGATTGAAGATTTTGCTTTAGGCCCAATCTTAAGTCGGATGCATCGCGATTTTTGTTTACGACCCAGTGCGTCATATTGACTTACTCATTGTGAGCCAGCTGTACAATCATGAGTGCCTTAACATAAATAAGTCCAACTCGCGTTGTTTTTGGAAACGTTCAGTAAATAAAGTGCACTGGAACTTTGCCACCTGATAAAAGAGCTGTCAATTACGTCACAGTTATATATCGACAATAAATCTAGACTGTATTTTGGTACATTTAAATAAGTACACTCACGGGATATTTACCTTGTTTTGATTGAGACTCGAATTCCCTATTATTTCAGCACTATGCGTAAGCGTATGCGCTTTAACACAACTAAGCTGAAATGTCGGGATATTAACACACAAATTATATCAGCCAGTAAACATCCAGTGCTGAATAAAAGCCTCCCTTTTAGCCATAGTCCCCACGCTTGGCAGGCGGCTTGGGATCGCAGTACGTTCACCGTGTACTAATAGGACGCTGCTGCCCATCCTCTGATTGTTCTGATCGCACATTTAGGACATATCCGGTTCTAGGACTTGTCCGGGATCTTAACGATTTCAAGTAAATCACGGTGAGTAGGTACTTATTTAGATGTACTCGTAGTAGTAAATCGTGAAAGTTTAAAATTTAATTTAACTTGTTCAATAAAATGTATTTTGAATTTAATTCGGATGTCGTTTGTTCTTCATATTCAGCATAATCTTTATTATATTCAATAAAATTCTCGAATCGTTTTTTTTATAAATTTATTTATTTAATACTTTATTGCACATTTACAAATTAAGTACAATGCACAAATGGAGGACTTCATACTAAACATTTTCTACCAGTCATCCACCAGGTTGAACAAATGGTATGTAGGCGTGCATAAAAAAAATAATTAAGAAACAAAAAACTGGTCAACTAAATAAAATAAAATAAGGAACAAAACTTTTACAAGAAATAGATACTTATAACTAGATACATCAAAAATAAATCCAACTTAAATTAAACCTATATCAATACTCATACAATACACAATATATTGCAAAACAAGTTTCAGCTGAATTTAGACTCAAGTCAAACTAGAAATCGAAGTTTTTACGCATGTACATACGTACATACTAGCTGCGTCCCGCGGTTTCACCCGCGTGGTGATGAAAAACACTTAAGACCTATTCTCATAGACAAGCAAATATACATTAAAAATATCATAAAGATCGGTCGAGCCGTTTCGGAGGAGTGCGATGAAAAACATCGTGACACGAGATTTTTGTGTTTATAGATTATTTTGTTTGATAACAAGCAAAAATTGTAATAGTTCGAATATAAATAAAATCGGTCGATAGGTTGAAAATAAATAGGGGTCGCGAGGTCACAGTCTAACATCTTTATATTTTAAAATTTATATTTATAACAGTTTATGATAAAATGGCTATTTGTGAGAAGAATATTATTAAGTATTCAAGCTCAGAGATTGAATCTATATTAGAATATATAAATCAAAATGATGAGCAAATATTTAGTTTCGGAGTTTGTTCAAAATAAAATGCTTAGGTCATAATGTAATATCAATCTATATCTCAGTAAAATATATACATAGCTAGCTGTACCTGAGACTTCGTCAACGATTTCTTCAGAAAAAAAATCCTATGTCCGTCCTCATGATACCTACATAAGTACTATTAACTCGCAAAATGTTATCGAGATCAGTTAAGCTGATTTTAGCCATGATTATGTAGTAAACAGACAGATGGTCAGACATACAGTTACACAGACAGATGGACAGACAGAGTTATTTTCGCATTTATAATATTAGTGTGGATATATACTACTATAAAAACAAGTCATAGATCGTTGAAAATCGCACACTGTGCGTTTTACGCGTTTCATTTTGCCTTACACCTGCAATTTGTGGAATGAGCATCTGTCCTGCGGCATTTCCGAGTAGCTTCAATATGGGGTTCTTCAGAAGGGCTGTTAATAGAGTCTTTAAGGGTCAGCGACGTATCTGTGATGCCCCTGGTGTTGTAGGTATCCATAGGCGACGGTGATTGCTTACCATCAGGCGACCCGTTTGCTTGTTTGCCACCTATGGCATTAAAAAAAAAGTGAAGAAAAAATATTCATTCATTCATCGAAGCATTTTTTGAAAGCTTTGAGTTTATTGTAGGTACGATATATCGACGACATTAGCATGTCATCGATGTGACAATAAATTCAAAGCTTCAAAGATACTTGATAAAATGTTTGTGGTAAACAAATTAATGACAAGTCCGCCCTTCAATATTCCAACGGAATAGTTCAACAACCTGGGCACACTTCCAAAAATGGGTGCCGGTTGTTATGCTTTATCTGTCCGTAAATGTCACTCTATGTGATATAGTAGCCGCCTACAGCCTTAGTGATGTGATATCAGACTCAATTCTAAGCTGAAATAAAGTAAGAAGCAAGCAAAACATTATGTAGAGCAAACCTTGCCTTTTTAAAGACCAGTACGTAAAGTAAATTAAAAAAAAACTTCAAAACTATACTTACATGTACAAACATAAACTAAAAAGTAGAAATATTTCAGAACAGAGATAGAAAGTCCTCATCAAAACTTTTGTTGAAGGGAACAAAACTCATCTGTTTTTTTTTTTTTTTTCATAAAGGGCTCAATCAATTTCGATATAATTTATATGGGACTATCACTGAAGTATATGACCTACCAAAAAAAAAAAACAATCATCAAAATCAACTCATAATTGGTGGAGTAATCGCGTTACATACAAAAAAGTCGAATTGAGAATCTTCTCCTTATTCAAGTCGCCTAAAATACAGTCACAATTTGGACATAAAGTTATAAAAATAGTTTATTTAAAAATTAAGAATAACAAGATAAAATAACAGTTCTTACAGTCCATAAATAATCACAAAATTATTACTAGTACGTCAAATTATTTGATAGTATGGGTAAACTATAATAAATATGACAGTCTTAGGCAAAATGAAGGCTGAAAAACAAATATAAAGCAAATTTAAATAAAATAAAATAACACGACAATTGCCTTCGTAGGACATACTTTGGTGGGCTTTCTGGTCAATATTCTTACCTTCTATAGCTCAGGGACAAGGATATACTCGTAAATAAAGAGTCAGTAAAAAAATCATTTTCTCTATGATAAATAAAAACTTCTGTAGTTTTTTATGCTTGGATACTTAATAATTACAATTCATTCACATAAAAAAACTGCAATGGCAAAAGTTTTCCACAGGGTTTCACTATCAGATTGTTTATTAGCAAAACAGGTTAACAAAGGCAATGTTTATTTTAATAACAATAAACTCGTGTCAGCTACCGTGAAATGCATGACTACATTAATTGGGGAGCTGGGGTGGGTTTTTGTTTCACCCCCTTACCCCCCTCATTAAGTGTTCTTTAATGAGTGCCCCATTGTAGCGTCCCACGGGCGCGGTGGTTGCACAACCATTTACATGCTTGACAGTAGTGAAGCTCTAAAGCTTTAGCGCCAGCCTGTTGCAGACTATTAGCGTAGGTATATTGTTTATTTTTAAGATCACCATATAAATGACATCCGCCTTCAAAGGTTGAAGATGTTCGCAATTTGACTATAATTTTTCATATATATCAAATGACCTTGCGCACATATATTTTTTATTATTATAATCAAAACGTTGCAAATACCATTTTCCATCGTCATCATTTCAGCCATAGGATGTCCACTGCTGAACATAGACCTCCCCCGTCGATTTCCAAAAGGGCCAGTTGGAAGCGGCCTGCAACCAGCGTTTTCCAGTGTTTTTGATTAATTTAAATACCATTTACATTAATTAATTAAAGTTCAAAACGTTACAAATTAGAATAGTGAAATATCATTAAAATAAGTCAAATTATACATTCACGTTACGATTTGTAGAAATAAAACATTTCAAATACCACAGAAAAGAAAAAAAATGTTTATAATAGAACGGCTGTCAAGGCATTTTTGTAAGAAATTTGTTGTAGCCACTTGCACCCATATAAACGCACGCAACTGTGTAAGCAACTGTGACGCGGAGTTCGACGCGTTGAGATAAATAAGAATGTTCAATCGCATATCTGTCACAATACCTGGCGACAGAGTTTCCTTCTCATTTCCGTTCTATTTACTTCTCTTTTCTGTCAAATACCATGAAAATGATAAAAATATACGTAGATATAGCAATCTACTCATCCACACTATTCGCAAAAAATTAACCAGTACTGATATTATATCCAACTATCCGTCCTCAAACAAATTACATTCAGGAGTCTAATATCTAGAGGCATAGCTTTGCAATGTTGTGCTCGCATCTCTGCATTCGCGCGATGTCGCCCCGTTCGTCGGTCAGATTTCAGTGGATTTGTAAGTTATCAGCATGCAAACGCGTACCAGGCGTGTTTATCATCATATATTTTTACATATAATTCATCAAGGAATCCTAGCTGTATTAATACCTTTTATAGTGCTCATTATGTTTATTTTATTTTTTATTTATTTATTTATCATAGTGAATAACGTACATGCTATGTATACACAACTCTGCTAAACTGCGTAGCAGTTTGTAGGCAGATATCTACTCTCATTACAACATTTTATTATTGAGTAGGAACATTATTATAATTTCTTAACAATTAAAAAACATTTAGAAATATTATTCAACCAGGAATTTTTGTAATGTTACTTGAAGTGGTTGTATTAAGCTTGCTTACTGCAATATACTGCAACAGGCGGCCGCGGTTGCACGGGGCCCGTGATATCGGTGTCGTGATATAAATTATGTTTAATGGAGTCTAGGGACGGATTGACTGAATAAAGGTTTCAAAGATAACTGTGGTGCTGCGATATTGTATCGATAAAGCACCGTTTGAATTATTTAAAGTGATATATAATCAGCTGCTATATACGGTTTGTATAATACTGGAAAGGAAATCATCACTGGTTATTTTTTATTTTACTTATGTGGACTTTTAGGCATGAAAAATTAAAAATTAATTATTATTATTTTAACTCCTTTTTTATTCATACTTATTACTTAGTATGGCCACAGAATACATATAGTTCAAGTACAGAAGATTCACTCGTCGTCGTCGTCGCTACTTATTCAGCATTTAAATAAGTAGCGACTCTTACTACCACACAATAAAGTCCAATTCAGGACGTGCGAGCGCTAACTACCAACTACAAGTTTCCTCTCTGTCTATTGCGCGGCAGCGGGTACGGCAAGTCCGACAAGTCGCCTATTTGTAGCTTCGTACCTAAAGTGTGGAGTGCGCCAGGCCTGGTATGGCGTTGAAGTTGATGTTATACTAGGCTTATAATTCAAGTTGTAATTGTCTTATTTTTTAGACAACTTAAGTAAATATTTTCAGTAAGGCCGCTACTTACTTAAAATTTTGAATTATACAATCCATTGCATTGTTCAGTCTCGTTTTTGCGTTCGACATATTCCTAATTACCGAAAATGTGACAAAGCAACTGTAAGCATTGTTTAACTTGAGTAACGTTTTTCAGTATGGCAGTAGAACTCTAAAATAGGAAATATTTACAATTTTCATTTAAAATTGTTCACCGTAAAAATGTTCAGAGATTAACGTACATGCAAAAAGAAACATTTAAGCTTCATTTACTAATTCAAAATGTATTTAACTAATCTATTTTGGCACATAATTAAATTCCTGTCTAGAGATAAAAGTGCTGATAAAAGAAAAGTTGAAGCGTTCGATTTCAATTAAGCTGAAAAGCCACTTCGTAGCGAGCCTCAAAGCGTTTGTAATCACTCGTACTAATGCTTCCAGCGTTTTGTGGAGCCACTGTATAATGTCGGATCAATTTATCGGTAGAACGGTGACGTCACACTAAAAGCGGTTCTGCAGCGTGATTGGAGCACGAGCGGACCGTTAAAAAAACCCGTCCAAAACGGCTTAGTTCGAAAACCCCTAGATGGGAATCGAACCCACGCCCCAAAGCGCGGAAGGTAAGTTCACTACCAACTGAGCCAGGCAGTCGGGGCAGTCAGTTTAAAAGCTAATACATCGTCATTAGATGATTTAAATAATTTCTTCAGTGTACGTTTTACATTTAACTATATTCACTAAACACGTTACTTTTTACAAACCAAATGCCTGTTCGGTAACTTATTTTGCATTTTGCCAGGATTATAGATTAGAAATTAGTTCAAAAAGACTAAAAGGGGTTATTTAGTTATTTACGATTTGTTTATCATATACATATCTGGATAGGTTGTACGTTTGATTGTTGAATTTAATATTTATGTTAAGTTTAATATTTTTTCTAATCCATTAGCATAAACTAAAAATGTAAAATTTTTGGAGTTTCAGATATTTTTAGCCATTTGGTTTTATAAGGATGTAGGACTGGCTTAACAATTTGACATTTTACAATGTTGTAACAGCGACAAAACATGTAAACACGTTAAACACCATTCACAGTCTTGTAGTATTATACTATTTATTTATAGCGATTACACGTAATTTTCAATTACGAAAGTTAATTTTAACTCCTAAAAGTTTGTAACCATATAAAAAGATTTCAACAAAACGGCGCCATATAATTCAGCTATCAAAAATTAATGGAATGGTTTGCATAACACCACGGCTGGTATTTATATTTCGATAACATCATTTTACCGGTCAACAATTTTAATAATTTGACGTTTGGCGCAAACAGGGCTGAACGGGGTTGTATTTTGCTTACTAATTTCACGAATAGTACAATTTAAATAGTTTATTTAGAGTATAGTTTTGAAAATTATTTTTATTTCTCGGATTTCAAAATTAGGTAATTTTTTTTGTTAAAACGTCATATAGTCCCAGGTAAAAATTTAGGAACTTTTCCTTTTATGTTTTCCTCAAAAAATTCGCACATGTTTTTGGACTTTATTGCGTCAGCAACAAAATCCAGAAATCCACGTTCACAAAATATCACCATGCCGCAAAATGACTTTCTCAAAATAACACATTCGCAAGATGTAATGTTTGAAATATGTTACGTTCGCAAAATGACACTTTTGCGATTACAAATCTGCACGAACCTATAATGCGTTTTGAAATTGTGTGGTAAAGAGTGAGAGGTATTTTTTTGTATTGTCATCGGTTGATTAAACCAATGTCACAAAATTTATAAATTTTTACTTATAAAGTTTCGCGATTTGAACACTATGTTTTAAATGTTTATCTATACTTTATCGCGAATTGTTTTGATTAGGTAAAAAACATACCTTTCGCTTGACAATTCGACCATATTACATCGAGAGTGTTGTCACGAGCTGACTGAAAACTAAAATAAACCATATAAATTCGTTGACAAAGTTCTGAATAAAACCACATTGCCCTGACATTAATGCCTAGGAATCCATAAAACGGCACCGAAAGTCAAAGAAAAACCCTCTCACGTCACAAAATAAAATAAATCCAAGACTTGCCAACCCTTACCCCGCGGTATACCGGCGCGACCACAAAGCAATAACACCGCAAAATAATAACACCATTACGCGCTCGCCTCTACACGACCACCGGTGGTTTCAAGGAAACTCACCGATGTAATCTGTGGTTCGATACTTTCGTGCGGACGTGTGAACACACCCGGCGTAATAACAGGCCGGGGCAGTAATGAATGTATGGACGGCGCCTACGGAAAGCTGCGGAGTGCGTTGGCCTATCATTTTTGGTTATTTAGGGTAATTTTCGTGTGGGTAATATGAGCACTATGCGGAATCGGTTGAATCTATGTTGCTCCATTTAAACCATAATGATACCCATAAATAGGCTGATCTGTGTTTTATGTGGCAAGCTCAATCGTTACTTTTGCACTGTGCAGTTCATTCATTCAACATTTAGGAGCGTAGCACTTGTCGGTAGAGTTACTTCTAGGCTTGATGATTTTCTGCCAACATTTTACCTCCCTGTACGACAAGACATTTTCCTTCTCCTTCCTTGCCTTCTCTTTTATTTGGTCTAAGAATACTCCTCTTGGTCTTCTCGGTCCTCTCTTTCCTTCTACCCTTCCCTCTATGATTGTTTTCATTAATTTTTCATGTCGTACCAGGTGGCCAAACATCTTGCCTCTTCTAGTCTCTTGTGCATTTGTTACTAACAAACAATCTTTTAAATATCATTGACGTTTAAGAAAACAACGAAGTTGATGTTCGGGGATATAGGTATTATTTAACGTATGAGGAGGCTCAGAGAAGTACCACGTTTGAGATATTAGTCTTTCGAGGAATTGGATGTTCGGTGAAAGAAAATTATCATTAGATGGTCAGGGTCATTGGCAACTAGACTTTCGAGTTCTTCGACGTAATTAATCTGATTCATAAAATAAATATGAACTACGAAACATTAACAAGCGCTTATTACGTGTTATTAAAAACTTTTTGAACTGCTACATTAAGTACTACTTATTTACTTTAAAATTTGTAGTTTGACCGTATCACGTGTCAAAATTCACACAATTAAATTAAATTGCCTCATAAGTATGAGAAAACTTACACCTGTTTTGTACGCCTAGATATAAATGAATTAAGATCTTACTTCGTTTCAACTAAACTAATTCAAAAATCCTGAGTGAAAAAATATCGAAGAAAATAGAAGTACAAAGTCACAATCAAACTTCAGCTATAAACTAATTCATTAGAACTCTAAATAAAATTATGAAAATCAAAACAAGCAAGGTTAACAGTAAGGAGGCCACAAAATAACTCTTTCGACATTTACCCCGCAAACATCGGCGCTATCGACTTCACAAACAATGAAATTGCTGTACAAATATTAGACCTACAATACGCGTACGTATTTCGTCTACTCACTTATTTAGTCAAGTTTGAAACTTGTCAATACTTCTGAAGAACCTTTGAAAAGTTTGAAAGGGAAAAAATACTTTGATAAAGTGTAGAGGGTTCTTGCAATAATATTACCGCATCTAGGCCTCATTTTGAACTGTGGTGTGCCTAGGTATACGATATATGCCGTTTTTGGTAACCTGCGCCATTTTGAACAAGGGCGCGTGTAAGAAAGTAAAAAGTGATACGTGCATCCTGCTCTTGAGCAAGATGCAAGTGTCAATTTTGTGCATGTGAATAATACGAAAAAAGACATAAAATCTATTAAAAGTTATATGATTAACCCAGGATATTTATTGGGATAATGGCTTGGATAGAGCTTCCGATATTACGGCGCAATTACACGATGTTCACGGGAAGACAATAATTGTAGTGAACAACCATGATAGTTTAAACAGTGATTTCCGTCAAAAGTGTTTAATTTTAATGGGATGTAACTCGTTTAATAATTCACAGCAATAAACTAGTAGAGGGTAAGCGATGGGGCGATGCTTTCAACTCATCTGTATTGATTAGAATGGCTCCTAACCGCGCACACGGTTCGGTTTCATGAATAATTTGGAATGTCGAATTACAATTGCAGCCGTCGTGATTTCTAATAATGAATGACGTGTAATTCTATTGGATTTAGATTAAAATTGAACCATGTTAAATGTGAATAACAGTGACAGTTTGAAAAATGCAATTATTTATTTATTTATTAATCGACAGAGTCGAACCAAATCGCAAACTATTTAAATATAATAAAATATAACTAATTTAAGTAACTACCTACTTAGAAATAACAGTAAATATGTGGCAATTGTATTGACATTGTCATAAAAAATTAATCAAGAATCTGCATACAAACAAAACAACCGTATTAAAATCGGTCCAGCCATTTTGAAGTACTGCAACCTATTGTATAATCCTTCTCCCTTGCATCATTGCTAAGATAATCAGTACTTAGGTGTTACAAAACACCGAAAGTATATCATTTCAACACATGTTCGTAAAACCGAATCACGATATTGCGAATGTTTTTTTTAACGGGCAAGTGCCTTTTTAACTGAACAAAATACAAGCTAAAACTAACAATAAATAAACAGTTAGACTGCCCATAGACCGTTTAAAGTCTTAAGACAATCCAAATGCTCAAGCCCAGCGTACCCAGCATGATGGCGGCATTACCACGTTGAATGGCAATGCTTATACGTTGAGTCAGATACACGCCAGCATTTTGGTCACGTATTAAATAACAATACAAGGAAAGTGTAATTTAAGAGGCCACGATTCAAATTCTTCATATATTTGGGAGGTTTTAGATTGGCATTATAGTCTTAAATAATTATTAATTTAAAAAACCGACTTCATAAAATTTGTATCAAATGGGTGAATTCGGGTTACTTGGATGATCATATTATTGTCTTCCAGGTAACAAAATTTCCAGTCATTTTGATTTAAAAGCCAAACTACTGAACCGATTTTGATGAAATTTCTATGGGACTTAATTGAAAGTACCCTACCGAACAATATTTTTTTTATCGGTGAACAGTTGGCGGAGAAATTGGTGAACACATATAAAAAATATATACAGTAGAACATAGAACCTCCTCCTTTTTTTAGTCAAAAAAAAAACTCTAATTTTTCATTATTTTGTCCCATGATTCTCTAATTTGATTAAGTATACTGATACAGCATGCGTCAACACCGCACGATGTTCCTTTGGTAATATTTTCTCTCAAGAAACTCAACTCGTACTAAAAGTTCCTACAAAAATATAATCCACGCTGCCAAATAGCAACTTTGCAACTGATAAGCTCCACATAAATCGAAACCCTACGATATTTCCCGGCTCCGCTAATCCCACAACGTAAAATATTTCCAATCATTAATTTCGCGAACTTTGCAGCCAACATGCGCCCTAAACTTTTTTTTATTTGCATACTGTACCAGGGCGTTTCAACTTTTTTAATTTGGTTCCCGCAGACGGGTTCGAAAGTACAATTGTAAACATCGCATGTCCGATTCAGAACTATTTCCGAACTTAGTTTTTTACGACCTACCTCATTTTAGGGTTCATTTAGTTGGGTTACGAATATAAATTGATTTTGAAACCCTCAATAGAAGTGTTGGTATCCTTCAAACGGCTGAATAGATTTTCGTGAATCATCGCTAAAAACACTCTGGATCGAGTTACAAAATGAAATATGGTTCAGCCGTTTAGAAGTTACTTTGCTACAGATAGACACACCGACACGCAGATACACAAATAAACACGTTAAGCTTAAAACATCCCCTCATTTTTTGTCGGGGATTTAAACATTGAAAACAAAATATTAAATCTCACAAATAGGCTACAGAATCCTCTGATACATTTTATGCTACTCGTTTTACTTTTTCGTATAAATTGTAATCTCATTACCCGATAAGGCAATTCTGCCTGAGGGTTAGCATTCTCGGCATTGCTCAATAAATTTTGTCAAAGAAAGATAAATTGAATGCAAGAATGTCTGTGATTCGTGACATGCGACCGTTCTGTGAAACTATTCGGAAGTTTTAAATAGTTTGCGATTAATGTGATTGTCGTCACGCATTGTAAATATCCTTGGATGTTTTGGATTTAGATAATAATTATTATTGTGACAATTATGTTAGCCTTACCTATAATTATTCTTACCTTGTGCTGCTCAATCTTTCGCCCCGACAGTGACCGCTGTGAACGAGACGCAGAGCCTGTGCCGAGACATGCACTTAGTGCCACCAAAAATTATTAAAAATAAACTAGCCAAGTGCAAGTCGAGCGCGCACCCGAGTCGGATTCCGTACCATCACATAAAACAAAAAGTAGTGCAAAATACAAAATCGCGCATAGGCTCATCACCCATACAAACGATTATATAACGATAACGATTTGTCACCGACTCACATTTGGCCATTATTTATTATTTCTAGTTTTACTTTAGAGTATGTTATGTGCTATAATCATGCTAAGTTTGACGTTTGTAAGTATTACCGTTTTTACATTAGAACAAATACAAAAGTTGGAAAACTTTTGCTGTATAGGGTCCTTTAGTTTGTATTTCTTATTTTATTTCTTAGTTGTTCTTTAGTGACTTAATTTCTATTTGTGACTTAATTATTATTTCTTAGTTAATCCGCCGTAACATTATAAATTCTGTGAAAATTTCTGCAAGCTTTTACGTTTCGAAGGAAACAAACGTTTAAAAGTAGGACAGACAGACGGACCGACAGACAGCGTAGGACCCTGTTTACACGCTTTGGGGACGGAACCCTAAAAAGCATCAATAATACCTTTAGGGTGAGTTTTTATTATGAAAGTATTCTATCTTCATAAAGATAGTTTTTATTATGTTTATGAAGATCGAGTAGAGAAGAAGGGAGGATTTGCCATTTCTGTATTTGAATCGTATAAAAGTTATTCCAGGTTACATGTACCGCGTCTCGTTGTCCCCGTCCGTTCGATGGTCACTTAGCACTCGCAAAGTGCTTCCTGATTTAGCACGCAGCTCACCACTAAATTGAGTTCGGGACATACTGAGCACGTTATATCAAACCTCGCTGCAATAATATATACCTACAATTACACTTTTGGTTTAAATCTAGGATTCGTTTGGCTTTAGTTTTTTTTTTTTTTTTATATTTGTAACTCCCGACGCAAACATAGGAGTTTTATAATTAACATGTGGATATCTGTGTTTGTGTTTTTGTAACATTGATTTTGATTTAGAATTCTCTGTTTGAAAGGTGACTTGACTGATAGTGTTTTTTTTTATGCCATAGGTGGCAAACAAGCAGACGGGCCGCCTGATGGTAAGCAGTCACGGTCGCCTATGGATACTTGTAACACCAGGGGCATCACAAATACGTTGCCGACCCTTTAAGACTCCATTAACTCGCCTTTTGAAGAACCCCATGTTGTAACTTCTCAGAAACACCGCGGAAGGTAGCTCATTCCACATTTTGCAAGTGTGAGGCAAGAAAGAACGTGTTAATCGCACAGTATGCGATTTCCACTGGTCTATGATATGTGGATGCGCTTCCAAACGGTGGCGGCTAGTGCGATGATAAAACCGTGACGCCGGCATTAGATCAAATAGTTCTTCGGAACACTCCCCATTGTAAATGCGATAAAAGATACAGAGAGAACCAACCTCTCTGCGCATGTTGAGTGGCTCTAGGTGTTCGGTGAGCTTGGGATCATCGATAATTCTTACAGCTCTACGCTGCAATGCATCAAGAGGTTCAAGTTGATACTTGGGTGCTCCATTCCAAAGATGGGAGCAGTACTCCATGTGAGGTCGGACTTGCGCTTTGTAAAGCAAAGAGCCTTTGACTCGGCGTGAAGTACCGCTTCGCCTTGTTGAGCACACCAAGTTTCTTAGAAGCAAGCTTGGCCTTACTTGCGATGTGACCGCGGAATTGTACATTTGCAGCAATGTCAACGCTCAGAATTCCGATACTCTCCGAAACCTTGAGAGGAGTGTTCTGAAAACGAGGAGCCACAACAAGTGGGGCTTTTTAGCTGTGAATGCGCAAACCTGTGTCTTTGTTGGGTTAAACTGAACAAGATTCAGTTCTCCCCAATCCGAGACCTGCTCAAGCGAGGCCTCAACTTCAGACACTAGTTTGTTCCTACTTTCTTCAACGACGGCTTGTGGGGTGTTTATACGACCAGTATACTGTGCATCACCGGTGCTATCGTCTGCATAACAATGCATGTTGCTGGTTTGCAACATGTCATTGATATAGAGAATAAACAGCGTCGGTGATAAAACAGAACCTTGCGGGACGCCAGCATTAATAGGAAAACTGTCAGAGCAAGAACCGTCGACAACGAGCTTGATGCTCCGATCAGATAAAAAGCTGGCGATCCAGGTGCAAAGTCCATCTGGAAGGCCGTAAGATGGTAGCTTGGATAAAAGTGCCTTGTGCACGCCGATCAAAAGCTTTGGCTATGTCCAGACTAACTGCAAGTGCTTCCCCTCTACTCTCAACGGCTTCTGCCCAGCGGTGAGTGAGATATACCAGAAGATCACCAGCCGATCGGCCTTGACGAAAACCGTATTGACAGTCACTGATGAGCTGATGTTCCTCCAGGTATCTAAGGAGCTGGGTATTTACGCTCGCTTCATCACCTTACAGAGTAGAGAGGTAATAGCTAGGGGCCTGTAATAAGACGGATCAGACCGATTTCCATTCTTAGGGATCGGGTGGACCAAGGCAATTCTCCATGACGAAGGCACACATCTGGTTGAATATGATAATAAGAAAAGCCGCGTTAAGACCAGGGTCAACTCGGGAGCACAAGTTTTAAGGACGATGGCCGGAATGCCATCTGGCCCACTCGACTTTCGCACATCAAGGGACACGAGTTCCTTCCGTACCGCTCTCTGAGAGAAACGTACTTCTGGCATGGAATTCGCACACCGCGGAATGGTGGGAGGTGTGGCACCCCCATCGTCGAGAGTCGAGTTCGAGGCAAAGAGAGTACCAAGGATATCGGCTTTCTCCTTTGCGCTATGGGCCAATGTGTCATCCGGCCTTCGGAGGGCAGGTAGAGAGGACTGACAGAAGTTGCCTTCAGCAGCCTTGGCTAGTGACCAGAAAGCTCGACTTCCAGATGGAAATATTGCAAGTTGGTCGCCAATTCTGCGGATGTGGGCTGCTCTGGCTCTGGTAATAATCCCCTTACCGGACTTGGAGGCAGCATTTAACCCTTTTTTTAAGATAGACGTGTTCCATTGTTGGACAGCATGCGCTTCGGACCATGATTTAAAAGCGGCTCGCTTCAATCTAGAAGCTTCCGCACAAGACTTGTTAAACCATGGTCGACTCCGCCCCCCGGTACGCACGACAGAGCTTGGAATGAAACATTCCATTCCTTGAAGCACGACATCGGCGACAGAGTTTGCACAAGTGTCAACATCGTCTGAAGAGAAGCAAAGCTGCCCCCATGGGTAAGGTGCGAGGAACTCACGCAATCCAACCCAGTCCGCTGAACGATAGTGCCAAACGTTTCGCCTAACAGTAGGTACAGGACGATTTAGCGCGATTGGCGCTGATGTACTGATAAGGCAATGGTCAGAACCGCCAAGAGGCGTCTCGACCGATACCTGGTACTGGTCAGGGTGCGTGGTCATAAAGAGGTCCAGCAAGGAAGGATTATGGCTCTCAATTACAGGGATTCTGGTAATTCCAGTGACAAGTTGAGAGAGGTCATGAGCCAAAGCTAAATCAGAAGCAGCACGACCCGCATGATTAGTGGTATTACCCGCATTAGTCTTAGCTATGATTCAAGAAAACTTGTGAAGATTATCAGCTCTTTTATCGGGGTTTAAGAAAAATTGTTTCAGCTTTGAAGTCTTGAAAAGTAACATAATAGACACTAACAGGCAGTTTCCCTATGTATTATCGTGAAAACACAGCTTAACAAGATATTTTTATTTATCAACACATCCCTTACACGTGTGCTACGAAACTTGTAAGTATTGAACTGTTTTCGTAGACCCTGTAGATCTTCTACGAAATCCGTAGGCTTTGCTACGGATCCGTAGAACAAAACATCTATACTTAGCTCTCAGCGGTGTTTCATAGTTATGTAAATGTATTTTACTTTTTGTAATATGTAAGACTAAATAAAATAATTTAGGTTGTAGGCGTGTGACCTATGATTACTTAACTACACTGTTACACCAGTATACTACGTACAATAACCAGGGAGCCACGAAGTGTGTTTGACTTTGCCATACTTTCGGAATATTAAAGATTTCTTTCTAAGTTCCAGAATTTTCTTTATAATTATTTCAGTGATTTTATTACGAATCGTTTTAATTCTAGCGTATCAGTAATAAAAACACTGTTTCTCAGTTTGATAATCGGCTTTTCGCGACCAGTCACTGCTAGCTGCCATACGTTCATCTTCATTATATCGAGTTTCAGATAAAATAATAATCCACTTCCATAATGCAATCTGTCGTGTGCTCGTTGTACCTCAAGACTTATAGGGGGCGATTCTAAAAGTGCATGGGACCACCCCTACGCCCTGTATGGGCCATTAGATGCGTCCGCGGGAAATCGCGATTTGCATAAGCGGCTTGGTTCTACACATAGTAATTGGGATCACATGGACGTGGCCATCCATAATTGACACTTTCCCTTGGGCAAAATTTGCGGGAGAGAATAGACAAAGAGGGTTCAGGTTAAATTGGACAATGGACAGTTCTGTATAGGTTTGAGTTTGGTACCGATGTTTGCTGTGCACTTAAGGCCTTGAAGCTTTTAATCGAAGTGCGAAATTTGAATGCAATTTAAATTAGAATTATTTAATGGACTAAATGGGTCTCGATCTCACTTGAGTTTGCATTAAGTTAGCCGGGTGTGAAGAAGTGCCTTTATTGTTCTTGTATCAACAGACTGCCGCCTGAGAGTATTATTGTTAGGAACGTTAAAAGCGATGCTGATTTTAAGTTGAGTTTACTTTTCGTTCATGAATATTGAGTTAGAGTGAAGAAGCTCGCTTTGCTGGTTTATTTTGATGGAATACTATTCTCTAAGGAGTTTTGAACATGTAAACATTCATGCAATTAAAAAACGTATAGTAAAAAAACCGCTTGAAACTTAAAATAGATTACAGTTATTATGAAAGGTTCATCACCATCGTCAGCCAAAAGACGTCCACTACTGGCCTGGACTTTAGTACTCCACACTGAGCGACAGCCTGCCTTCTGCATCCACTGGGTGGCCGCGACTCTCACAATGTCATTAGCTTTACTAGTCTAGTGAGAGGCCTACCTACGCTGCGTCTTCCGGTTCGTAGGCTTCACTCCAAAACCTTTCTTCCTCATCGGTTATCGGTTCTTCAAGCGACGTGGCCTGCCCATTGCCACTTCAACTTGCAAATTTTAATAGCTGTCGGTGACACTGGTGCTTTGGCGAAATCTTCGTTCTGTATTCTATCGCACAAAGAAACTCCGAGCATGAGCTGTGTGACTCGGAGTTTTAACAAAATGTCCATACAAAAATGTATAGCGTATGTTCTCACTCAACTAAAAAGTCTGAACGAATTTGAATTAGGTACGGGGATAGCTTATAACCTTGATTATACATTAACACACAAACTTTTAATCCCGAACTAAAACGATCCCCGAAGGATAGCTAGGTGAAACCGCGGGGAATTCCTAGTTTTTGATATATTTATTGAACGAAAGCATTTATTTTCCAAAACATGAGTCATGTGCAGATAATAGTGGTTTTAATCGACGTTACAATGTAATATGGTTATGTTATTTAAGAAGAATAAAGCGGTTCTACGCGATTTAGTTTTTGTAGTAGATACATAATATTACTTTTTGGAATTCAATGAAATCGTATAATATAAGTTTCAACAATAAATGTCGTTGGCAACTTCGACCAAAATAAAATGAATGGACGGGCCCAGTAGAAGCGCATTTTTGAAGATTACAAAATGAGCGCCAGCTCTCATTTCGTTTCAGTCGGTCTCTAGCCGTAGGAAGTGAAACACGAGTCTATTGATACGCGATAACGAAACATCTGACAAAATTATGAATTCGTATGCTTTACCGAAGTGTAAATACACAAATAAAACCGATATCTATTTTTTGTAACAAATATACTGTACATTTTTATAATTAGGTGTTGAAGTATATGTCCGACGATTTTGACTCGTTTTTACTGATCAAGTTCAATGGTTAGGGCCCGTCCATTCATTTTATTTTGTTCGAAGGTTGGCAATATGTCTTTTGGGGTTTTAGCAAATTTATTTTCATTTTCTATGTGTCTTTCTGTACTGGTAGTTTATTATATATTTTGATGGACATTAGATTTGGGCTGGAGCTATGAATTGCTAATTTAGACTAACACTTTCACCCTGTAGTTTAAGTTCTTACCTCTTGCGATTTCCACCCTCATGCATCCGGCTTAGGCAAGCCAAATAGCGATCTCACATTTAGCCCCATGGAGTCGGGGTACGCGGTGTCGCCACTCACCGACAGCTCGCCTTTACGTTTGGTATATTATTAATTAATCGTGTTTTTTTATCATCGTCATTGAGCACGTAGATCTGAAATCTACGTTCAAAATTTAATAAAGCTTTGTCATAACAGGGATGCGGAGGGGCGTGTGTCGTCATTTACATTTAAAGCACCAATTATTTGACGTCATTAGCGCCCTCTGGCGGCTATAAAACGCACCCAACACGCGCGACTTTACCGTTCTACCCCTCTTGCCCCCCTTTACGATTATAAATTAGAAATAAACTGGCGATTTTTAATTTAGACTCGGCCTTGGTCGTTTTTCAGCGACGACCCAGTATTTTATATTTATTAATTTAATAAATTAAGTAAATTGCCGTTAAAAGTAATTGCTTCTTATATTAGCAACATAATCTTCTTGTTTCTTGAAAGTACGGAGCGGAAATTACGTGGATTTACCGACATCTTAGGAGTAAGTACCTACAGAGGGAGGTTACAAGGCTGTTGGTAAGCGGAAATCAACTTTATAGATCATTTTGACTCAACTGTTGTTGTGGTTTATGTATTTATATTTAACTAGTTGTTGCCCGCTACTGCGTCCGCGTTGACTTTCATATAACATTTTTCCCCTTTAAAGGATAAAGGAAAAAAGTGTTGATCCCATTTTTTATGGTCATTATAAAAATTATTAAAGCAAATATTTGATCTAAGTATTTTGAATTTTTTTAACCTCGCAATATTACCGAAGCTCATTTAAAAAAGTAGAAATAGTAGTGCTAAGTGGTAGCCGTAAGATCCCAGATGATTCTCACGGTTTCTCAACAGTCTTGCCTAAACTAATTATAAATTCAATTCTCATGTTACCGTCTGCTTTTACATCCGTATTCAAAGTACAGGACATTACTAAACTGTGATCCGAGAGTACAATATCGAGTCTTTCATTGAAATTACCGTAATAAAATGAGTAATAACATCGGAAACTCATCAGATAGTTGCTTTATTAGAAACCAGTTCCTCCACATTGTAGCTGGTAAATTACTGAAGTTTGGCATTTCAATTTGCGAGATGTGGATTATGAATCTCTACTTCATACGAACGAGTTTGTAACTGTTACTTCGTCATACAAAGCAAACTTTAATAAATAGTTAAAATTAGAATAATATCATCGTATTATTATCATTTTAAAACCATTCTCTATGAGGGAGACCTTGTCCAACAGTGGACGTTAATTGGCTGATGATGTGATGTGATGTGACTGTTATGATTTTAATGGGCTGTTGTAAAAAAAAAAACAATTCAGACCTGAACTTCAATCATTTTTAACCTAGACAAAACTAAATTAAAATGGCATTTACTTTGGTTATTTACTTATTTTTATTTTTTATTTCTTTATAAATAACAGTACAATTTTAAATTAATGTTGCACCAGAAAACCACAGTTGGTTTGAGATGGTGCTCACATCCTCCGCGGCGCTTACAAAAAACAGATAAATAATAAATATGAACTACACTCTTAAAACATACATACCTACAGCATCGTAATTTAAGCGCAATGTAACCAAACGTACCAGAACTAGTGAGTTGAAGTGAAGTTGCGCACGAGTCAAGCTCGGACGCAACTAACTTCACCTATCGGTTAACATAACCGGTTCCAGTTCTATTAGACTGGCGAAAACAACACCTATACAGGATGTTGTGATGCTGAACCAATTGCTAGACAAGACAAGAAGTTAACAATTAATACGGGCATTCTCGTATACTAAAATTTACTAAATATAGCAGTTAAAATGTTCATTACATAATAATATACAAAACGCACATACACCTTTATATTTAATTTTATATTCTCATTATCATCAGCCCATACACCCCCATGCTGAAAGATACACATTATATACACATATATATATATATACACACAAATATACATATAAATATATATATATACACATACATATACATACATATATATAACATTGCCTGGCAGTGCATGGCAATGCTGCCAGAATGCTGGCCTTTTCTTTTCACCAAGGGACTTTTAGAATAGTTTTTTTAAGTAGATTTGGTTCAGTAATAATTGATAATATTTTAATCGCAAATAAATAAACCTGAGTAGTTTTTTTTTTGTCTCTCAAAATATATTTTTTCTTGACGTATACTGTTGCACTATTGGACTAAGGGTCTCCTTTCAAAATATAACACAAACAAAACACGACGACAGTGATTGCTTACCATCAGGCGGCCCGTATTCTTGTTTGCCACCTATGGCATAAAAAAAAACTTTTCACTAATACTGTGAGTTAAGATTAGTATTTGTTATAATTGTAACAATATTTAGCTACCTGCGTTTCACGTGTGTTGATGGCGTTATAATTATATAATGTGCTATTATCCACAATGTACCTCCAATTGTTGCGTGTATTAGATTCGATTGCCCTAATCACTTCACAATCCATCCAAGGGTATGCAATTACGCGATGGATTATGTCTAGTCGGGCGTTTACCGTTGATTAGAATAAATCATTATTGATGATTGTGCCGCGTGTGCGCCGCCGAGCGTGATGATTGGATCCTGTGAGCAGGCTGAGACCTAGATTTGAACACGATTCCAATACAATCTAATATGTTGTAGGTAATCGTGCTATTAGGACTACACCAAATATCGACAAATAAGATAAGATCTTTTTCTTCTTAAGAGGGAGTATTTAAGGGTCGGCAACGTATCTGTGACGCCCCTGGTGTTGCAAATATCCAAAAAAAGTTTCTTAAATGTTTTTTTCTTTTTATATTGCCTAACTGGTATTTTTTTTTGTAAAATTTACTGGAATATCAAATTGTAAAGAAAGTCAACACAAACCCAACGACACATAAGCCACAATATTTGATACGAAGAAAAAGTTCGCAAATCAAACAAAAACCTTATCACTCCATTGTCTGTCTGACAAAAGGAGACCCGAAATTGCCTGCTGGATATAAGTATCTCGAGCAGAAAACAAAATACACCGCAGATGCCCTTCATATATGCCACCCCCGATTCGGAGCGACGAGCGTGTGACGCGCCACTGCCGCCCAACCGTAAAAAAGGGAAATCAATTATAACGAAATGGCAACCCGTAGCGCCGACACCCGGCCGAAATAAAAAGACCCACCTCATCCTTTTAGGCAGGGTACAGTTCGACTGACGGTCAGAACGTAATTCAGGGAGCATGTAGGCGCGTTTTCAATATCTACAGGAATATCGTGCTTCATTGTCATCGGTTCATATTCAAAATTCTACAAGCACGTAGTACCTACGAGCTTTAAATAAAGAAAAAAACATATTTGCTCTGAAACGCTATGTTTCCACTTTATGCTACAAATTGCTAGAGCGTAGTAGTCTACTTTTGTGTATCTAGCAAAAACACGCAACCAGCGGCGTATACAATGGACAATTAGACAATCAAAATCTACACACACACGCACACACACACACACACGCACACACACATTCAACTACAAACTAATTTAAAGTTACTAAACGCTGGATTTTTACCACCAAGCTCAGCATGATGCCGTTTGTTACTAACTGGCGCTGGGGCTTTACGCCCAACTCTAAACGCGGGCCCGAATAGGTGCAGTTTGCAAAAACACGCGACTGTAGTATCACCGTATCTCGGCGCGTAAAGGTTTGCGTTGGCGTGATTTTTCAAAATACACCTATTCGGGCCCGCGTTCAAAGTTGAGCGTAAATCCCAGGTCTTCCGATGGGACCGGAAGTGACGTCACGCACTGCCGGTGCACGCACAAGTCGCACAAGTACATCATACTACATACTTCAATCAGATATATTCACTAGAAAAACATAATATTATAATAATTATTTTTAAAATAAACAAAATATGCTGTATAACATGACATATATAAATAAATAAATACAGAAATTAACCACATATTTACTGTAACATTGCTAATAGGAAATTTTGAAACATTTCATTATTGCAATACTACTACTTTTCCAATAAGCAAGTTTCTATTACATCAATTTCTGTGATTCATTCTCTTTGTGAGCACGAACGGCTTCGTTATTTTACATTTATATATTTACAGTAGATAGGTAAAATAAAAATTGTTAATCAGTGAATTGCGCATTTAATTTTTTAACATGGAGCTAAATAAAACAAGAAAAGTGTTTTTTTTTTAAATTGAGTAATTTACTTATTTAGAATTTACTAGTAGTTTAAACAGTGTAATTTACTAGTAGTTGACTGCCTCGGTGGCTCAGTTGGTAGTGATCCTACTTTCTGTGCTTGGGGGCGTGGGTTCGATTCCCATCTAGGACAAACATTTGTGTGATGAACATTTGTGTTTGTTCTATGTCTGGGTGTTAATATCTATTTAAGTATGTATTTAAAAATATATATGTATGTATATCAGTCTCTGGCAGCCATATTACAAGCTTTGCTTAGTTTGGGGTCAGATGACCATGTGTGCATAAAAGTCCCAGATATATTTATTTATTTAGTGTCATTATCGTTTCTAAGAAGCGTTTCGTCGTTTATACGAGTAAGTGGTCAGACCACTATACTTATGCCTATTTCTATTAAAAAACCGTTCCTCACATGCTAACTGACTTCGTTCGTGCACTGTTCCCAACCTTATGGTGTGAAGAGAGGTAAACAAAAATCTCCACGACATGTGTATGCGAGAGGGGTCTTGAAAAATTGGATGTACGTTCGAAAGCCCTTTGCAAAGAATACAATGCGATGTCTGGTCCCTTTTCAAATTGATACCTAATTAGTTTGATAAGCAAATAATTGGTTGGCATCGGGGTTGGAGCAATTGGGGGAAAAATGTGATTTTGTTCGTTAGTAACGTATTTTTACTGAAAAAACAAAGGGCTTTACAAAAGTCGCGCAATTGACTTTTTGAGTTGATATGTTTTGTGAGAATCATGTCGGCTTTAGTTTTGAAAGTATAAATAAAGAAAGACTCCGATAGTTGTTACACTTATTTTCAAAACTTGTAGGTATACCTATAGGTAAAACCTTTAGTTTTCAAAAGGAATCATCTGTCTTATGGTCTATCTACAGATTGTAAAATAAATTATTTCAATATGTCTAGAAACTCATCAAATTAGGACTGCATTATTATAATATATATATTAAATTTATAAAATTGTAGTAAAAGCATAACAAAAGTCACGGACTCCGGTGTCTGTGGAGTGATATTTAAATTATAAAAAAAGGATTATAAGTTAAGAGCAAGCTTTAGGTCCATACTTGTACAGTAAGACAAAAATAATGTGTCAAACACTCGTTATAATATAACATTTTAGAAATAATAAGCATTTTTGCGAAAAACTACAATTTTTCATAGCGCGGCCTTTCAAAACTCCAAATTCTATTAAAGCGAAAACAAGCGTAGAAAAATCAATTTGAAAAACGCACTCACGCACATAATTGAAAACTCAGAACCCGTGTAAAACGTCAGTCGTTTCTGCCTAGTCATTATTGAAATACTTTGAAATTGAATGCTAGAAAGAAAGAATTAAATATAATTTTAATACCAGGCATTTGCTTCGTTTGAAATGTGAAAGAAGGGTTAAAATAACTATTTATAGGTATGTATATCTGAAATGGCGTCTGAGGTGACTATTTAGTTTTCAATGACAAATATATATAAAAAAAACACATGAGAATTATTATTTTAATGTATAACTAAATTCACGAAATAACAGCAGAGGAAAACACAAAATTTTGTCTCTAAAGCCGACAAATATTTAATTATAGTTATATGATTATTTACGGGATATTTACCGTAGTAAGGTTGTGGAAGGACCCCCGTGAACATGGTGCATATAACTGCGCCGAAATATCGGGAGCTCCTTCCACAACCTTACCACGGTAAATATCCCATAAATAATCATATAACTGTAGTGAACAACCGTGGTAGTTTAAACAGTGTTAAACTTTTAATTTCACCACTGCAGACTAAACTGAGTATATTTTACTAGGTATCCAAGCACTACGTACAAGACATTTAAAACTTGCCCGCATTAAAAAATATTAGTTAAATAAATAATATCAAGATGGCACACTGGTGCTTGCGGCGCAAACCTTCCCCGGTTCCGCACACAGTGTATACTTTTTCCCAGCATGATCTGCACAAACAGTGTTTAGTTTAGTGTTGGTGTATATCTTATTTTGCTTGCTTTGTAGCGGGGCGTGCGGGGCGGGGGCGGCGGCACCTGTTGCCAGTTTCGATGCGGGAAGCCTAATCCTACCCGAGATGAAATAAATACAACATTGGCTATGGCAGGGTCTCGCGATATGTTTTTCGAGCGACACGCCGCCCCCGCTCCGTTTCTGCGACCGTCTGGTTTGGGAATTTGGTGGTGTTGCCATTTTTATTTCTTTGCAGTTTGGAGGCTGTTTCCCGGTGGCAAACACTGAAGTGTTTGAACTAGAGGTGGTTTTATTTGAAGCTGAGATAGGTGATATGGGCAGGTTAAGAGGGATTATTTCTTTTACGAGTCTTGTGTTGAAGAAACTATCAAAATTACAAACAATTTATTGACATCATTATATTTCTACATAAAGTTTTGCTGGCCTCATTGAAACGCATAATTCTGGGTAAATGGTTCCAACGCAGCATCAAGTTTTGTTCCGTACCGTTGACGCATGTTTCGACAGAAAAACATGACCACTATTTATATAGACGTTCTTCCTGTAATTCAGTATCTAAAATTGCATAGTTAAGTGCTTACCGCAGCGTTGTTCGCTTTAGAAGCGTAGACCTCGATTTTAGAAGAGTTTTAGCGCCAATGTTTTTCGAGACTTGTGTATTTTCGAGTATTGATGTGCAATAATGATCGATTATTATGCATTAAGTGACATACATACGTAAGACGAGAAGGTATGGCCTTAACGGCTTTAGCCTGCCTAGGCGAAGATACCATAAATTACACGGCTGTAAAATACACGACACGACACCAATCTCATCTCAATTTTTATATATTTCTCATTGTTGCAGGTAAATATTGTTCAAGGTGATTGAGTAATCAACTCGATGAATTTAAACGTGAGTACTTTAACATCCCAGAAATAACTGAAGAATAAGAAAAAAATAACTTTTAATTAATAAAGGTAAATGAAAATGACGAAATGGTATATGAATAAGGAAGCTTTAAAAATTGTTGTATAAAAATTATTTTAATTTTGCTTCAATGCGTGTATATTTAAATATTCATAAATTAATACTTAATTATACTTTTAAATCTCTTCTATTTGTTCAGGATTCAAAACATATTGTTTAATGGAACGTGTGTTTGAAACTAATATAAAGATATTTAAAGTTTTAGTTTAAGTTCTAGACTATAATTTGGGAATTTAACCGTGTCAATGTCTCTAAGTGTTACCCAAATACACATCTGTAATTTCGTTTAAAACTACATAAAAACGTTTAAAATAACCTTTACGAAGAATGTAATTTATAATATGCAAAAATAAGTAGCACTATTGTGCCCGGAGCCCTGAGTTTAAGATTAGGAAAATTGTACAATGAACCGACATTATTTTTTCACGTTGATACCAAAACTCCTAGATGGCGTTGCTAACTTCGGTGTCTTCATGGTATAATAGTATACTTCGCCAGGTATGGCATTCCGAGACACGAAGATCACGTGTGTGACACAAGTCCACGTCATCGACTCTGTGTTACTAGTAGCGTGAAATCATAACTCTCCTATCTCCGTGTATTAATGATGATGATATGAAAAGTCTTCATCAAAAATAAATTCAATGGTTGTTCAGTTCATATATATTTATTTCAAGTAGGTTCACTAGGATTCTAGGATACACTTTCGAAACGTCATAAGATACAAAGTTAAAATAAAAAAATATTTACTAACAATAACATGTCATTTGGTAGAAATCCTAATACAATTTACAATATTACAATTCGAACTCATGTAACAAGGTGCTGCCAAGTGTTGGTGATGGAAAGCTACCAAATTTTTGATAGGTTTGGATCACTTAATTTTTTACATTACATAATAATTCAAAAGATTTTTTGCTATTCATTTTTCTTTTCTTTTTATTGTATTTTTTATATTTTTGTTACACATATTTAAGTTTATATTAGTTTTTGATATTATTATTGTAAATATAACTATTCTATTTAAGTCTGCACGCTGCGCTAAGCGGCACAAATAACAACTATTATAAGTTTAACGTGTAATCTCAGTAAGTGAATATGTAATTTGTTCTTATGAGATTAATAAAATTCTGAAACCATAATAATTAAAACAGAAAATCTTCTTTAACATAGAATGACATAGTAGTAAAATAAAAAATGGCAAAATATGAAAAACATTTTATGTAGACTTAATTATCCCTTGAACTGAATACGAGCCTCGTTCACTTATCAGTAGAGTGCGCTCCGACATCTGTCCAGTCCGTTCCAGTCCGCAACATACTGAAAATGAATTCATGTCAATGTCTGAAAGCGGAAATAGAATCTGGAGCGGCGTTACTGGAAATAGTCGCGAAACTAAAAATAACAGTTTATAGCCTTGCATATTGGCAGCGGCGAGTGACAGGTACAATTTAGATGGTATTTATTGTTAATATTTTGGGAGATTGATTTTGTTTTAGTTTGATTTTATTATGGAGAGTGGTTATTGTCATAGTGATTTTTATCTTCGTTCATCATCTTCACTTCATGCACGTCTAGGGGCACCTATAATGTCGCTTTCTTTGCCCATTATTCTGGATAAATTTTGCAAACATAGTCTTAAGCGAACTGTAGATCTGAAGAGTGGAGACTCTTCAAATCTACAGCTCGTTTTAGGCTACGGTCAAAAACACTAATGAAAAAAAATACCGTATTTTTTTATTTCTCATAGAAAATTTTTCATTCTGTACAAACAACAATGGTCCTCGTAGTTCCGGCTCCGTTAATAGAACACGTGTGCGCGGTCCGAAACTGAAATCACCGGCACCGGGTCGCGAGCACAAACCGCCGTAACCCAGCACATCTGCAGCTGGCGCGAAACGAGCCAGAGCGGGCCGAAAGTGGAAACCAACATTCTACAACCAAAATATTACTGTCATTATTTTTATAAATTTTTCGTGGCTACGAAACATAAATTATTCTTCCAGTACGAACATCAGTGGTGTTATAAATTTAACATTGTATATATGTGTATCTGTCCGTCGTATCGTTGCTCTCAAACGGCTGAACCGATTTTGATATAGTTTTTGAACTGAAAACTTCTATAGGCGCGTTGAGCACTTTTTGGGTGAACTTTTTGGGTGAAAATCATGGAACTCACGTCATCGTCACGCTGTACCGTGTATTTAAAAACAGCTCCATCTCTTGTAGAATAGGTAAATTACTACCTAAGTTTTCACTATGACTGATGTGTTTTTTTAATAAATTTTGCGAAGTGGTGCTAACTAACATACATTATCCTTCCAGTACGAACATGAGTGGTGTTATAATTTTAACGTTCTATATAGTCTGTAGTATCGTAGCTCTCAAACGGCTGAACCGATTTTGATATAGCTTTTTTTTGTTGAAAGATGACTTAATCGATGTTCTTAGCTAAGTGTTTCAAAATTTGTTCAGCTGTTTGAAAATTGAAATCTCTTCTACCGGGGATTTAAAAATTTCAATTATTAATTGTTGTAAATATCTTAAGAATTCAGTTAATAAAATTAAAGTGTATTAATTTTATATATTATATCATTGCAAGAAGCAGAAATGCTTTCAACAAAATATGCATAAAAAAGCCTTGTTTAGGTACACTTAACGACCAGCATTTAGTTAGTATAGTGCGTCTATTTTTGAGCCAAGTCCCAGGTTCGATTCCCGTCCGCTATGTATTTGAGTCATGGGTTTTAGTCGTTTGTGTTTATAGGATTATACGCTTGGGGTGTACCAAACTGAAAGGAGGTCGTTGAGTTCATCATGACAAGCTTTTACTATGAAAGCAAACCTGAATCGAGATTGTTAGAAAAATGTCATTCGCACTCAACGAAATGTACGGAACGGGTGATTATTTTTTCGGACTTTCAGTGTTGGTCCCATAGTCAAAGTTGTTCATGATGATAAGTACAATGACCTCCTTTCGGTTTGAGATACCCCAAGCATATAACCCTGTATGTGTTATCCATGTCATGAAGACACACAGATGTAGCTATTTATGTGTGTTATTTTATGGAAGTGATATTTTATTAATTATGTACTTATTTTTTGACGATCACATAATCCCTACAATAAAGTGGACACCATTTTCGAAACGTTCTTTTAGGAGGTTTTAGCAGTAAAGTGTTGGAGAGCGAAATGAGCGAATGCGGAAATATCGCCGGCGGATAGAGGACGCTGCGCTCGCGCTCGCCGGCCGCTTCCGGCGCGCCCTCGTTACGTGGGCTTTGTGCGAGCGGAGCGAACGACGACACGCGCTTAGGGCTGCTGGAGACTTGGTACCACTTGAATTAAGATGGACTGTTTCCTGTTAATTCATTGAAAGCTATAGTATTACTAGTTCTTTTTGTACTTCAATAAATAAATACATGGCGCCAGCTGTGGTCTTCAAACTAGACCAAACTGCCTTAATGGGTGTTCCCCGATAGTAACAATCTGGGTGTCTTCAAGTCAAGAGTGAATCGGTTTCTTCTAGGAAAGCGTGATCCACATTAGGCCGCATCATCGCTTAACAGCGTACGGTCTACGATGGAGCACGCTTGCCTAAAAGAAACCGATTTACTATCGGGGTCAACCCTTTCAGGCAGCCCATTTCACAGTAAAAGTGGAATCAAAGCTCTGCGTACGTGTTTTCGGAATTTCAACCATGAAGCGGTGTCGCTTTTAAGTGCCCACTCTGGCAGTCCGATAAAAAATGGGCAGGAGGGAATTAGATCACGCAGATCCGGTGAACACTCGCTGATTACCTGGAAACTGCTTATACTTCGTTTCGTAGACTTCAAGGAAGGAATACTCTGGTCATATGTGGCAACCCTACTAGTTATCAATGCAATAGAATGAAGCATTGTCCGATATTACACCAGATAATGTGCTCTTTTGTGCCTAATTCATGTAGGATTTATGGTCTTAATAGGTTTTAGTTAGTCAACAAGCTGGACCTCAGTTTCACCTGCTATCTGGAACTGTACAATTTTAGGGTTTCATAGTGTTAGGTTTCTAATGAACAGTCTCCATTTAAGGCCTAGAGAAAAAGAAATGTAACTCTCTAATAACAATCCGCGCTGGGTGAAAATAATTATTTATACTATACTCGGTCCAAGCATTTATTTGCTCTGATAACTGCAATAACATTCTAAAAAGTTTAATTGAACCAGGAATTCTGATTAATTTCGATATAATTCTATAATATAAAGTGAAAAAATGTTTTCGTTCAACCTTTTACAATGTTTGTATTATGTTGTTTTTTTTAATCTCTTGCAGCTGTCAGAGTAAATAAATGCTTGGAACCCATTTCAGTGGATAATACTTTGCCTGTGCATTATATACTTTAGCTACCTTTGAACTAAATTTCATTATCCATTTTATTATCAAATAAAATAGTTGAATATAAGTGTACCCCAAAATAAAGCCGTAACGCCGCTGAAATAATGTCAATTTTATAGTTTTATTGAGCATCCTATCGCCGTAAAGTGGTAGAATAAATTCAACGGCTATGTAAAGCTCGTTACTAATATTTATCGCCCGAAGAAAACAGTTTGCCGTTTCGAACTAAAATATTGCACTGTCAGCTAAAACAATTCACACGGGAATGTTTTAGTTTCCAGGTATTTTGGTCTTTGCTAGTTCTGTTTTACTTTTGGTTTTGCTATGGAAATGCACAGCGGTGCAGTATCTCAATATTGTGGGGACAAACTTAACAGTAAGTATGTGTTAATTTTTCTAATCTATACATATAATAAAAACGTAGAGATAAAAAAATCTGTAATTGCGATATAACAAAAAAAAATCACACAGGTCGTCTTAAAATAAGCAGCTGAACACGATAGGACAGTTTTTAGAATTTTTGTCTGTTTGTTTGTTTGTTTGTTTGTCCGTGCACATCTCCTAAACCACTGGACGGATTTAAATGCGGTTTTCACGAATATGCTTAGAAATTACCAGATTAAAACATAGGCTATCTTATATCATTTATTTTAATTCTTTATTTTTACATAAACGAAAATAAAAATCAATAATTTATTTCTTCGTTACCCGAAACGTAATATGAGGATCGTCACATAGCCTCAAGCAAGGAGATCTAAAGTAAAGAGAATGTTATTGACATAGCCATTAAAATTTTGAAACTGTCAACTGTCACTGTGTTCGGTTAGTCAGTTTAAATTTAAAGAAGGTTCCTTAACCTTCTTAGATGAATGAACGTGTAGATCAAGCGTGTTATAGGCCTTACAACCTCTTTGGTGATTCATTCCAGTGCATGGTGTAGGAGTATTACATTCTCTTGGTTTTATTCTATGTTAGCATTTAAAACACAAAATATACCGCATCCTATTTTAATTCAGTCCCGCGAATAGAAATATTCAAAAAAGGCCCTTTGTACATGAAAATAAACCTATACAACAAAATTCCGGACGCAATAAAGAAAGAAAGAAATAATAACATTTTTCCAGAACCAACTTCGTAAGTTTCTAACCCAAAAATGTTATTACGAGATAAAAGATTTATTCAACGATAAATTTTAGAAAATTATAATTAGAAAATAAATATCGATATATAAATAGTTAAGAAAGTAGGGGGGGAGCCTTACCCCTAGAGGGCGCGTCCCCACGTGGCGGATAGGGGGGTGCTCACTGGGCCCTGGGAGGGGCTCGGAGGGTAGGGGGGAAATAAAATACCCCCCGCGGACCAAACAGGTCGGAGAAGGTCACTCCGCTATAAAAACCCCTGCTGCGGGCTTCTCTGGCATATCTGGAGTCGAGGTCACAGTTAGTGCTGAGTGTTTGGTCTGGAGCAAGGGGCAAGACAAAGAAGAAGAAGAAGAAATAGTTAAGAAAGTAGCGTCATAAGTTTTGTATCATCTCATATATAATTAAGTAACCTATCACACTAAGTATGTATTTTTTTTTGTTTTGTAAAATTACTTCACCCTAGGTTAAGTTTGAATAGTATATATAATATTTATGAAATAGATTTAACTATACTTAAATTTATATGTTTATGTCTATGGTCTGGCTTTGTGAACAGCCACTACATAAGTCATTGCTGCACCCTTTATGCAGGGTATATCAACTTAGCTTTTAGAAGAATACAGTGTATATTTGCAATAAGAATAAGAATATAGAAATAATTTTATTTTACTGTGATATTTTAACAGATAAATAGAGTAGTTCCATTTCATGGCTTTTTAATCAAGGTATACATACAAATGCACGCGAAATAAGAAATAACTAGCCAAGAGCGTGTTAAGACAAGCATTATGTCAGGGTTCCGTGGCCAGCGAAACTGGACAGCCAAATTTCAGAGATGTATTTCATACCGACATGACATGATATACTTTTAATGGTTTAGACAAAAAGAAAATTTCAAAACATGCTCTGCACTGTGGTCACATTATCTTTTTGATTTGAAAACTGTTGAAGGTGTTATTTATTACTTTTATGCTTCTATCAATACTTCACACAGGGCGACTTAAAATAAGCAGCTGAACATGTTAAGGTAGTTTTTAGAATTTTTGTTTGTTTGTTCACGCACATCTCCTACACCCCTGGAAGAAAATGCGGACGGATTTAAATACGGTTTTCACGAATATGCTTAGCTATGACTAGATTGAAGTATATGCTATGTTATTTTGCGCAAGGCCAGATTAAGGGAAGAAAAAAGGATTGAAGGTTTATATGAAAATCTACGCGTACGAAGTCGCGGGCAAAAAAGCTAGTGTTAAGATAAAAATTGACTACGCATAATTTAATTTATTTAAAACTTCCTTTCATAATTTAATTTAATTAATAATTAATTTACAAACACTTATATATTTAAAACGAATTTGTAAAAAATGTAATCAACTGACCTGTAGCGTTGCTACGAATAAATATTTCATTTAAGTAGGTTTACAACGAACGGCGTTACTTAAAAATATTAGTTAAACTATGTTTAAATTGGTATGTCAAATTTTCGCTGACAGAATTTGTTACTCGTGAAAATGAGACGAAGCAATTATTTTAAGCATTGTTTAATTCAACCGACATTTCTAAGTGAGATACTACGCTTAAGCGAAAAAGCCGAGATGCGATTTAAACGATAGTGGCTGAGCGGGAGCATGTGCGCTTTACATTCTGACGCCATCCGGTTCGATCCTCGGCCCTGGGCCCCGATTGTACTAAACTAATTGTTTTTCAATTGTTAATGAATTGCCTCAATTTTTTTACTATTTCACTTTATTTATACCAAAAGTGTCAGAAGGGTAATTTTTGAGGCAATTCATTAACAATTTAAAAACAATGGGTTAATTAGAATCGGGGCCCTGCCATAGGGCGCTAAATTTAGCACTTAAATAAATTATGTGCAGTTTCAACTTGTGATCCTCAAAACGGTGAAGAAAAACATCGCAAAGAAACCGGTGTCATGTACTTCCCTACTTTTTTTATATATACAGTCCTCTGTTCTAATAACTATTGAAGTTAGTTGCCAATACACACTCATTGAAGAAACACGTTCGTCTATCATTTAAAATACCAGTTGTAGGAAAATCGACCTTATCACCATGACATAATGGTCCTTCGAGCCGGATTGTGATTAAATTTTTCCACAACAACAAGCTTCCAATTCCTAGAATTCGCGCCGCCGGCCGCGGGACTGACGCAAAATGGCCGACATGGTCGACTCGTGTTTGCTTTGTTTGCAATGATTTTACTCAAATACATAAGTGTTTACGGTTGATGTACAACTTACTACGCTACGAAATTAATAAGCAACGTGATATTCAATCAAGATTAACAAAATGGACGAAATAAAAGCAAAATTGAAAGAGATTGTCAATGTTATACAACGTGCACAAGAAAACTTTAAAAAATGTCCGAGGGCACGAAGAACTGTAGCTTATACCAAAGTGCGGATGGAGTATTTGGTGGATAATTGGGACACATACAAGCAGTATTACAATGATTTACCGACGTTGGAACAAGGTACATTGTCAATAAGTTATTGCGATGTTGAAGATATGTTCTTAAATACGAAGACAGAAATGCAAGAAGTGATTGAAATTTCTACTCCATCTACTTCTACTACTACCACGTCTACCACCCCGGCAAGCGTTGGTAACAAAGGAGGCGTATCTTTGCCACGTATTGACCTACCGAAGTTTTCCGGTTTGCACGAAGAGTTCCAAAATTTTGAAGATACTTTTACATCATTAATCGGAAATAACCCAACGCTAAGTGACGTTCAACGTCTTCACTACTTGAAGTCGTGCCTCACAGGTGAAGCCGCTACAACAATAAAATCGTATCAAATTACGGAGAACAATTATAAGCCCGCCTGGGAGTGCTTGAAAAAACGGTATAGTCACAAGCGACTAGTAGTTAATGCCATCCTCAAAAGGTTATTTCAACTGCGTAAGATCACCATGCAATCGGCGAGTCAGTTGAAACAGTTAATGGACACTACACGAGAATGTTTAACCGGTTTAATAAATTCGGAGATAAATACCGATACATGGGACCCAATTGTGATCTACATTGTCATTCAAAAACTCGACCAAGATACCCACAAGGAATGGGAAGACCAAGTTAGTAGGACGTTTGGCGCAGAATTACCAAAATTGAAAGATTTAATGACATTCTTGGAATGCTGCATTCACACTCTGGAGCTGACGTCACCAACCAACCCAAGAAGTGTTCGTGAGCGAGTTTTGCACACATCCTCTCCGTCGCAAGGTACAAGAGAAGAAAGATTATGTGCATTTTGTTCGGACAAACATTCGATCTTCAATTGTAAACAATTTTGTAAGTTGACACAACCGGACAGAAGTGAGTATATCAAAGGTAAGAGATTATGTTTTAATTGTTTCTTGCCTGGGCACCCTGTACATTCCTGTCGCCAAAAAACAAATTGTAGGATTTGTGGTAGGCGGCATCATTCCCTGATACACCCTTATTCAAAGAAAACTTCTGAAAATCCAGAAAAACAACCCACAGAAGTTTCCTTACACACACATGTAGATGAAAAGAAGATAGAAGAAGAAATACAACCCAATCAGGGAATACAAGCCACAGTATCATCATTCTTTACCTGTATTGACTCACCCGGCCTGCTGGCAACCGCTTTAGTGCCAGTCAGGGACGGACTAGGGAATGAAACGATATTACGTGCTATAATTGATTCAGGCGCTCAAATTACACTGATTAGCGAACGGGCAGCTCAAATGTTGAAGTCGGAGAAAACCCCAGTCAAGGGGCATGTATTAGGGAGTGGTTCTGCGAGGGCTTCTGTTACCCATGTAACAGCTTTTGAGATATTATCCAGGTATGACAAAGAGTTCAATCTCAAGGTTGTTGCTTATGTTATGTCAGGTAAATTAACAACTTTTTTTCCAAAGAAACCTATAGATTCTAGTGCTTGGCATCACATTGAAGGACTTCCACTTGCAGACCCAAATTTCAACCAACCAGGGAAGATAGATCTTCTACTAAGTTCAAAGGTATATAGTAAAATTCTGAAAAGCGGTGTAGTTCAAGGTCCACCTAACTCACCTAGCGCGCAACACACAAGGTTAGGATGGATTCTATTGGGAGAGTCGGGAGAAGAGAGGCAAGAAGATACACTTTCACTGCATATTCATGCGGACCTGGACAACATGCTGAAAGGTATGTGGGAATTAGAGTCTACAGAGAAACAGGAACACACTGCAGATGAAAAACTCTGTGAGAAGATGTTTCAAGAAACGCATTCCAGGAACCATGAAGGCAGATATGTAGTAAAACTACCATTTAAGACACCGAAACCACTTTCAGTTGAAGGAGAGACGAGAAATATTGCATTGAAGAGACTACAGCAGCTGGAAAGGAAGTTCCAGCGGCAACCTCAACTGAAAGAAGAATATTCAAAGGTTATAAAAGAGTATGTGGACATGAATCATATGGAATTAGTTCCACAAAATGAGAAGGAGAATCCAGCGGTGTACTTACCTCATCACGCAGTGGTGCGAGAAGATAAGGATACGTCTAAAACCAGAGTGGTCTATGACGCATCAAACAAAGGTACGAACAACGTTTCATTGAATGAGGAACTACTCGTAGGTCCTCAGATTCAAGGCGATCTACGCAATTTAATTATAAAATGGAGAATGAAAAGGGTTTGTTTCATCGCAGACATTCAACGCATGTACCGGGAAATTCTGGTTACAAAAGAAGATGCAGATTACCAACGTATATTATGGCGATATAGTGAAGATCAAGAAGTACAAGATTACCGTCATTTGAGAGTTACTTTTGGAACTGCTTCAGCACCCTATCTTGCGGTTAAAACGCTGCATCAACTTTCTGAAGATGAAGGAACACATCATCCAGCTGCTGCTAAAACAATAAAAGAAGATTTCTTCATGGATGACATGATGTCTGGACAAGATACTGTCGAAGGAGCCCTGGACGTTGCACAAAATGTTAAAAACATTCTTCAAAAGGGAGGCTTCACATTGCATAAGTGGGCATCAAACAGCGCAGAGTTTCTACAACATTTTCAACATGATGAGAAAAGTACACATGTATCACATGTTAATCTTGATGTAAAGGGCAATGTCAAGGCGCTTGGCATAGCCTGGGATATCGGTCAAGATGTTTTTAGATACCATCTAACACAACCACCAGCTCCTGAAAACGTAACAAAAAGAGTTGTTTTGTCAGAGCTCCAGCGTCTCTTTGATCCACTGGGCTGGTTGGCTCCGGCAATTGCACCGGCAAGGATATATATGCAGAAATTATGGTTAGAAGGAATTGGATGGGATACTGAAGTGGACGGGCATCTGAAAGAAGAATGGTTAAAAATACGTCAAGGTTTTGAACATTTAAATGAAATATGCATACCGAGATGGCTGTGGACAACACAATCAAGAATAAAAAATACAACAATTCACGGGTATTCAGATGCATCGATGAAGGCATATGCAGCAGTGGCTTTCATGAGAGTAGAAACTGAAGATGGAGATATCAAAACTGGAATTATAGCTGCTAAAGGAAGAGTGGCACCAGTAAAAACATTATCACTTCCAAGACTGGAACTGTTAGGAGCCGTGATCTTATCCCGACTGCTGAAACAGATAAGAGAAGCAACAGGGTTGCCTAATGAAAAAATATATGCCTGGACTGACTCTACTGTGGTGCTGTCTTGGCTCAAGGGTGATTCTGGTAGGTGGAATATCTTTGTCAGTAACAGAGTTGTAGAAATTCTGGAAAACATCGGAAACAGTAGATTTTACCATGTGGCTTCAGCTGAAAATCCAGCAGATATAGCCACCAGAGGCACGTCACCTGCTGCCTTGGCACGGGATCAAATGTGGTGGTACGGTCCACCATGGCTGAAAACAAAGGAAATTCCGTTAGTGGAAGTCAATATAGATGATACCGAATTAGAGAAAAGAAAATGTTTACACACATCCATCGATATCATGGAAGAAGAAAGAAAAATCGATCTGAAGGAATTTGACACGCTGATAGAACTTCAAAGAGTAATAGTATACGCAAGAAGATTTTTAAACTACAAAAAGGAAAATGAAGAAGAAGCTAAAGAAATAACAACACTTGAATTACAAGAAGCTTTAGAAATTATGATCAGAAGAGTACAACAAGAAGAATTTGAAGAAGATGTATTAAGACTACAAAAAGGAGAGCCAGTAAAGAAAACGAGTAGATTAAAAACATTGAACCCATTTCTGGACTCGAAGAAAATGCTCAGGGTGGGCGGTCGTCTCAGAAATGCGAAGATACCTGAAGATGAAAAACACCCAATTATTATTGGACACAACAATGATTTAATTGCTCTACTCATAAATGACGCACACAAAAGAACATTACATGGAGGAGTTCAACTTACCTTGACTTACTTGAGGACGAGATACTGGATTCTGAAAATGAAAGGCGCTGTTAAACTACGGATATACAGATGCTTGATATGTGCTAAGCAGAAGGCAAGAAATAGAGAACAAATCATGGGTGACTTACCTGAAGCTCGAGTGACACCTGCTCGTGTCTTTTTGAAATCAGCCGTTGATTTTGCCGGGCCATATCAGTTACTGACATCAAGATTCCGTGGAGCCAAATGCAGTCGAGGCTATATAGCAATTTTTGTATGTATGGCCACGAAAAATATTCATTTAGAACTGGTGGGTTCACTGGACTGTGAGTCATTTGTAAATGCATTTAAAAGATTTGTTGCACGCAGGGGAAGATGTACTCACATCTGGAGTGATAATGGTACTAACCTGGTTGCAGGCAACAAAGAGTTGGCTAAGATGTGGAAGGAGGCTAACTTAGATATGCCTAGTCAACTACAGCCTTTACTAGCAGCAGATGGCACTCAATGGCATCACATACCACCGTACAGCCCGACACATGGAGGGTTATGGGAAAGCGGAGTGGCTTCAGTTAAATATCATCTCAAGAGAATACTAAATACCAACCTGACATATGAAGAATTTATTACAGTATTGTGTCAAATAGAAGCCTGTTTAAACTCGAGGCCCCTATGCCCAACAGATTGTGACGACCCTGAAATAGTAGAAGTTTTGACACCAGGTCATTTTTTGATAGGAGAAGCTCCGATCAATGTCCCCACACCTGACTTATCGGATCTTCCAGTCAGCCGGTTATCTAGGTGGCAGCATTGTCAAAGGGTAGTTCAGCACTTCTGGCGTCGTTGGCAAGAAGAATATTTGACTAGGTTGCAAAACAGGTCTAAGTGGCATCGCAGTAAGCCTGAATTCAACATTGGAGATGTTGTGCTGGTCAAAGAAGAGAATCTACCACCAGGTAAGTGGTCGATGGGTCGCATTGTAAAAAAACATGTAGGAAATGATGGAATGTGCAGGGTGTACAGTTTAAAATACCATGGTAAAATAACACAACGCTCTGTCCTAAGGTTATGTCCACTTCCTATAAATGATGATTAAAAATTGCAATTAAATAAGTATTACTTATTAACTCATGTAACCAAACATAGAAATGTTACTAACTAAACATAAAATTAAGTAATTTTGTCATTAAGGGTATTACAATAAGTATATTTTCCTTATAATGTAAAATCTTTAATTTAGAAATATATTTAGTTCCTTATTACGGCCCTGGTCAGATGTTATATAACCTGCTGGTTGTAACTTGTAGTGGTAGGTAGTTATGAATGGGCCTTACTTGATTAGATACTAATAGAAATTGTTGTATCCGTAGAATTGTGCCTACCAATAAATGATAACAAATACTTAACCGAGGAATTATATTTTCCAAGTTATCATATTTTAGACTTAAGAACTTTTGTTTATGTAAACTGAAATGTTATCTATCTGTCGAAGCAATACTTTGTAGTATTATTGTAAGGATATTTCCTATTATTATCTTATTTGTTGTAAAATTAATACTAAGTTCTGAATTTTATCTACTATCTCAAAATTGTTAGAATTAAATACCTATTGGTTTCTGATTTTGTTTTGCTTAAAAGAAATTGAATTACATTGTTAAGATATTTGGCTTGTACTTCTGTGTACCAACATGTTTAAACTGATTAGAATACTTTTTCTAGTACCTACAAGAGGCATGTTGTCTAGTTTATAGTAGATCAATTTTAGTACCTACATCGAAGAGGGTATCATGCCTATTAGTTAACCATTGAAATGTATAGTGTAGTTGTAATTATTATACTTAAGGGTGAATACTGATTGTAAATTCCCCTCATAAGAAAAACTAAATGTTTTGGTGGGCGGTATGTCATGTACTTCCCTACTTTTTTTATATATACAGTCCTCTGTTCTAATAACTATTGAAGTTAGTTGCCAATACACACTCATTGAAGAAACACGTTCGTCTATCATTTAAAATACCAGTTGTAGGAAAATCGACCTTATCACCATGACAACCGGTATACTCAAAAACCTCAAAAAGTTGAAAATAAATTATAACCTACACCAATTGACTGTGCCAGCATGGTGAATTAGGGCACATCCTCTCTCTCTCTCTCTCTCTATCTGAGAGAGACCTGTAACCCAGCAGTGGAAACATGATAGGCTGGTAAAGAATCTTATTAATGCCACTAGTGTTATGCGTTGGATACTTTGGCACTTTTAGCCAAGGACAGTATAGGGAGAAAAAGACTCCTATTGCTGATTGTTTTGATGATTTGAACTAATAAAAATTTTGATTTACGTTTAGTGATCGTTTGGAACATTTTTTTTTTGTCTAGCGTACTCCACCGTAGACCGCATTATAGAAATTATTAAAAAATACGTAGATATTTCAATGTTTGATTACGAAATTTTATTTTAGAGCTTTCTGTATAGTAATTTTTCATACAGTCAGTTGCATGTTATGATGTTGAAAAACCCGTATGATCATTACAAAACGCATGATTGGGTTTGTATTTATTCAATAAAATAAAAATAAACACATATTCCTGATTGCCGATATCTCGTGAAACGAAATATTAATTTGTGTACCAGACAGAATCAAAGCCATTTTCGCTCTAGTAGCCTGAACTCCCAATTAATTTGCCTTTTTGGAAACAAATTTTTTATCATTTTAGACGAAATTATGTTTTTACATGTAATTGAAATCTTCGAAATGCTGGTAAATCAAACTAAATATTCTTTAGCGCAAAAAATGGGTCCGAATCCCAATAAATTCTTTCGTTAGGTATATCAGTAAAGTCTTGTTTTTAAATCAAAATTTTGTTCAATGTATACGCTTTTAAACTGAAAAAAGAAAAACAATATCGAACTAATGAATTAAATTGGCTTTGAGTACCTGATGTGACCCACACCTCAGAAGGGATCATTGAAACGATTCATGTATCACAATAATCATTTGTTTATGCTTCAGGATTTCAGGACACAAAAATTTACAATGAAATTACAATACTAACCTTAATTAAATCTATTTACGACCGTGCTCCTCCAAGAAGTGAATTTTACCAACATGGCTGACCAGAGTGAAAATAGTTCATCGTGATTGTACGATTTTCACTCTGATCGCGATTGATATTTTATAAACTTGACTTTGACATAAAGCACAAATTATTGTGACAGTAGACGTTTTTAAATTAGTAAAGTATTGCCATAATATCCTATGAAATCTATTACGAGCCTGTGGTGATATTTGTGTAACACTAAATAGGAAAAGGCCAGTGGACGTCTTATTGCTGATGATGATGATGAAATAGGAAGAGTACCAACTACATAAAGGTGTTAGTTGATTGGGGGTAGTCAGGGTAGTCGTGATTGCATTCCGTGCTCAATCCTAACATGGAATTTTTTAGCCTGTGACGCCTAATAATTCGTGTCTGCCTCTCCAATATACGGAGTCTAACATTTTTGATTCCATTTTCGTTTTTTTATACTCTTTTTTTGCGCGCTTCGACGCTGGTAACCCGAGCTAGTCAATTCGTTCCGGCATACGCGCTCGCAACGAGTTTGTGACAACCACCCGGCTTTTGGTGTTGCGAATATTTTCTCTGAAATAAAAAAATATATATTGTAGAGTGCAGTAGATGGGTTTGAGTGTAGTAGACTGTATAGGTACGTATGTGTTACTGTGGTAGTGTTAGCAAATACTCTTTTGCATTTTTTATTTTCTGTGGAATTATTTGAGTGAGACTCATTGGTTGTTTGGCATTACAGACGTTTGGTTTTAAAAATAAAATCATGGAACACTTTCTTGCAATAAAAATTAAATTTTAGTAACATTTTTTAAAATAAATACATAACTATTGTCATTAACCGACTAAGGTTTTGTTTATGCTTTGGTGATATTTCACTATATCTGTTTTTTTAATCGCGAATAATTCCGCGTTTGACACCAACTTACCTGATGGTAAGCGACGATGTGATCGATGATGAAGCACGCAGACTTCTATCTGAATTTAAGTTTATTCAGATATAAGCACCAAAAATGACAATAAATGCTACCCTTTGAACGTGTAGTCCTAATCTTGATAAATCACATGGCTTCAAACTCCCATTCCCCACCTCGACGAGTCCCTCTGCTTATTTAACATTTTTATCACTTTCAAAAAAAGAAAATACAACATTTGTACCAGCATCCTTCACTCGTATATTACACCTATAATTTACAAGAGAGAAAAGTAATAAAACTTAACGCAAACGCGCCGAGTCGACGATGTTTGGAGAAATCCGACCGGATGTACTGAACGTAACCAGATAACCTGGCCTTTTGAGCTCTCGTGAATCCCTCTTCCTCTGTCTTATTTATTCGCAAAGTGGGATGCGAGAGGGGTCCGTAATTGCTGGCCGTAAAACCTCTAGATGTAATGGGGTAAACACATTAGCCTGAGGCGGCGTTGCGGTTCCATCGCATGAATCACAACACCTGTCGGTCTGTTTGAGAATGATTTAGATTTCTGGGTTCGTGGGATTTAAAGAATTAAAGAAATTATTTGCTCACTTCAGTATCATTTTCAAATGCAAGCAGCCCTGGCGCACTCCGCACTTTAGGTATGAAGCTACAAGTAGTCGACTGGTCGGACTTGTGCCCGCTGCCGCGCGATAGACAGAGATAACGCGACAAGAGTTATGCGAAAGACAGAGAGGCAACTTTTAGGTTAATATAGCAGTAGGTAATTAGCGCTCGCACGTCCTGAATTGGACTTTGTTGTGTGGTATTAAGAGTCGCAACTTATTTAAATGCTTTTGCAGAGTGAACCATCTGTACTTGTACTTTATGTATTCTGTGATGCAAGTCCTTATCCTTTAGTATATTTTTTGTGTCCTCCACGTCCCACCAGTATCCCTCTTACGTTGTGATATTTCCTTCACCTTCTGTTCTTGGCTACATGCAGCCCGTTGTCCACAGAGGTGGTTGTTTATGATGCTAATCTGCAGGTTTAGCATCCACGCTGCGACTGGATATTATCGTTACCTTTTGTCGAGTAAGAATAAATGACAAGGTTACGTGTATGCATACGCCTACAGAAAGGATTTTTTTTTGTTTATAATAGAACGGCTGTCAAGGCGTTTTGGTAAGAAATTTGTTGTAGCCACTTGCACCCATATAAACCCATAGCACCTGTGTTAGCAACTGTGACGCGGAATTCGACACATTGACATAAATAAGAATGTTCAATCAAGTATCTGTCACAATACCTGGCGACAGAGTTTCCTTCTCATTTCCGTTCTATTTACTTCTCTTTTCTGTGCATACGCCTATCTTATTTTCGCTCGATAAAAGTTTTTAAGTTTTGTCTCGTGTGTGCGTATTAGGCCTGCTGTATGGACCAACGTATCACGCAACAACGGATAATAGAGAAACTAAACTTTACTAAACTTAATTTCAACTCCAAGAAAGAGGTCAATCGGCGAATCCAACTCGGCTGAGCACTGTTCGGTAAACTTCGCAACATCTTTTCGTCCAAAATACCTCAGTTCCTTAAGACAAAAGTCTTCAACCAGTGCGTGTGGCCAGTGATGACATACTACACTGAAACGTGGTCTCTAATAAGCCTAATATAGCCTAATAAGAAAGCTCAAAATCGCACAACGAGCTATGGAGAGGGCTATGCTCGGAGTTTCTCTACAAGATCGAATCAGAAATGTAGAGATCCATAGACAAAGGACAGCTACGGACATAGCCCACCGGATTAGCAAGTTGAAGTGGCAGAGGGCAGAGCACGCAGTACAGATGACCGATGAGGCCGAAAGGTTCTCGGATACCACGGACTGGTAAGCACAGCGTAGGACGTCGACTCACAAGATGGACAGATGACCTAAAAGAGACCGCAGGGAAACGCTGGGTGCAGGCCGTTTCCAATCGGCCCTTTTGGAGATCGATGGGGGAGGCCTATGTCCAGCAGTGGACGTCCTATGGCTGAAATGATGATGATGATGAAACCTAATTTAAATGTAACGGCAATATTGATGGGGATGTAATTACTACTTATGCCTCTAATAAAATTGAGCAGAAATTGTAACTCAATTATCAGTAGTTAATGACAAACTTCTGAGTACACTTCATCATCATCATTAGTAACCTCAGTCAACCCACTACACATATTAAGTACAAGTATGTTTTTTATCGCGTACTAATCCATGTTTAATCACCAACTCGCTTGTTGATAAGTAACAATGTGGTCGAAGATGAATCACGCAGATCACCTTTTCACTATGATCTTGGAAAATCCTAGATTATATATGAAATAGATAGAGATAGATATTCGCCAAAGAACCAGTCACCGACATAGCTGTTAAAATCTGCAAGTTGAAGTGGGCAGGCCACATCGCTCGAAGAACTGATAACCGATGGGGAAGAAAGGTTCTTGAGTGGAGACCGTGAACCGGAAGACGCAGCGTAGGTAGGCCTCCCACTAGATGGACCGACGACATTGTGAGAGTGGCGGGCATCCAGTGGATGCAGATGGCAGGATGTCGTTCGGTGTGGAGGTTAAAGGGGGAGGCCTGTGTTCAGCAGGACGTCTTCTGGATGATGATGGTATGAAACAGAAAGCCAGCAGGTAGTCTTTTAGCATGTTTGTTAACATAAAACTAGAATAGCAACATTTCTAAAATGTTTTGTTGAACAGCGCTCTGTACAATATATTTGAGTATCAGTTCAAAAGCAACCCTTGCTTAATATCATGTAGATATTATGTAAGCCACCCCCGCAATATGTGCTGAGCGAAAAATAATTGTTTCCTGTATTGCTGATGCCTGTAGATAGGGGGTCTTTGGGTGACCGATGCGAAGGGCACAGTGTAGACAGAAGGACATGTAAAAAATATTGAACGAACAGTAGATGTTGTCCGCGACTCATGCATAGACTTTTGTATAAACTTTCAGCACTCTTTTTAACCCCTGGATTCGTACTCCCGTAGTATCCTGCCTTAATCTTCTAACGGCCTAATCAAGTTACTTCTTTTATATAAAACAATACGATCCGTATAATTTATTATATATATAATTTAAAGTCTTTGCACCATTGGATTATTATTTTTTGATTGAATATTTTAGCCTTCGAGTCTTTGCATAAAACTTCCAGATTTTTCCTTCTGGTTTTATATGTACAATAGCTAGTGAAATAAATTTTGTCCGGGTGCTCAAAGGGAGATTTCCTGTATGTATGTGTGCAGTATAATCCCTTATAAATCCTGTGGTAGGTTAAAATATTTTCCTGATAAAATTCGATACATATTTTATTTTAGCTGCACAGGATATTTTTTGGTTTTATTCTACTTATTTCTTAAACGTTAACATTTGATTGATATCAAATAATAATTTGTACGTACCACGTATAATCTGTGTACGTACTAGTACTTAGAAAATATTGTATAATATTTACATTTTCTTATGGAAACTTCTTATGGATTTCACAGATGATTATCTAATTTTGGAGGCATCTCTAAGCAAGCCTCGCTTTTAAACACTCTTTTAGCTTCACAGTTTCACTTTGATTTAACTGTGTAAATAGTTCTTGGAAGTCAATTTAAATTGTTGTATAGATTTGAAGCTGTGCAAGTATGTATAATATAAGTAATCTGGATGACTTTACAATAATTTTGGTTTGTTATTGAAGTGATCTGATGATGGAGCCAGCAGGTGTATAGTGAAACTCTTCAATGGCTACTTATAAACCTCTAAAGATTGGAAACCTTTCATCAACGTCATCAGCCAGAAGACATCCACTGCTGAACATAGGCCTCCCCCTTAGAACTCCTCACTGAACGACAGCCTGCCATCTGCATGCACTGGATGCCCGTGACTCTCACATTGTCGTAGGTATATAGTGGGAGGCCTACCTGCGCTGCATCTTGCGGTTCGTGGTCTCCATTCAAGAACCTTTCTGTCCCATCGGTTATAGGTTGTTCAAGCGATGCGGCCTGCCTAATTTCAACTTCAACTTGCAAAGTTTAATAGCTATATGTCGGTGACTTTGGTTCTTCGGCGAATATCCACCTTTCGGATTCTATCGCGCAAAAAAACCCTTTAAAAAATGCAAATCCTTAGAATCCTTTAATTCGTTCTAACAAGTAATATTTAGTGTTCTATAATATGTTTATGTTATCGACACAAATTTTTAGTACATAGTCAGCTTTCTTTAAATGTAAGAGATTAGAGCATACTTCGTAAGTACGATAACTCTCAGCTTGTACCATTACTTAGGGGTTCGTCTGAATGTTCATTTCGCAAGGAAGTCATCTTTATGCGTCGCCACGCGTCGTGGCGTCCCTCAGGGCAATATTTTTGACATTTGCCTTGCTTGTAATAACTCCTCATGGCAGAGGGAATATATAGGATTTAGTTATCTTTATTTACGTTGGAGGAAAAAGTCGCCGACACTAGTCGTAGATACTACGATCGGAATATTTATTATGACTCTGATTTATTGTGTAACACATTCAGTTTTGATGAAAACATCTAGGCAATCAAAAACTGGGCAGACTTCTAAGGTATTAATTGAAACATTGGTGTTTGAAAAAACAAAACAAATTAAACGAACAAACATCAAATTTTTACAACTAACTGCGCTCGAAAATTTGTCCAGCAAATTTTCTGTTAACTTTTTTTTGAAAATCTAAAGAAGTCAAACCAAAGCATATTCAGCCGTCAATAAATTGACAAAAAATACATACATCTATAGTCATTTATCGCAAACTTTCGCATTCATAAAGTATCTCATCGTCATCATCCAAAAGACGTCCACTGCTGAACATAAGCTTCCCGGACCTTAGATTTCCACACTGAACGACAGCCTGCTATCTGCATCCACTGGATGCCCGCGACTCTGGATGCTCACATTCTCATCGGTTCACCTAGTCGGAGGCCTACGTATGATGTGTCTTCCAATTCGTGGTCTCCACTCAAGAACCTTTCTATCCCATCGGTTTTTCGAGCGATGTGACCTGCCCATTGTCACTTTAACTTGCAAATCTTGGCAGCTATGTCGTATCAGTGACTATAGTTGTTCGGCAAATATCATTCTGGATTTTATCGCACAAAGAAACTCCGAGCATAGCTCTCGCCATTGCCCGCTGTGCAAATCTGAATTATCCCAAAAAACCAGCAGTTAAAATAAATCTCGTAAGTTTGATTTCTCTTATTCATAAATAACGAGTGAAAAATTGCACAGCAAAGTTGTGAATCGATAATTATTACGCGACTTTGTGCCCCAATTTCGGCAGATGCAATTCAGTCCTACTTGCCATTACTGACGTAATAACCCTCTATTTACCAGTGCTCTGCATAGCGAGACTCGTCCATTCATCACAAGAATTTCGTTCCGAGAGAGCGGTGTCAAGCGAGCGGGGAGTAACGAGCGGAGCGAAGCGAGCGACAACCACTACCCGTCACTGCTTTAAGTTTTCGCTGCTCCACAGTTCTGCTATTGTTTAAAGTTAGATTGCTTTCCTTCTTGTCCACAAAAACCAGACACTTAGATTTAAACAACCGACATGAGCTTCTGGCGTTTTTTTGCTATAGTATCTCTTATTCCTCGCGCGTAAGGTGTAAACTTCAATGTTAGCTTCGTTTTGCAATTTCCCACATATCCGGGAAAGTTTTAAATGGTCACCCTTGTGCTGGTGACGAGGTGTCGACGGTGTCTGACGGCCCCATTATGCTTGCTACAGTTGGATTTGGGCCCCGTTTTGGTGCCTGGTAAAGTTGTTTCTGCCAATGTGGCGTTCAATAATCTCATATTGCAAAATCCATGTAAATAGCCGGTGTGTGGAGGTTGGACATTCTAATTGAGTGAAATTTTGATTCACAGAACAGTTATAAATAACTAAATCTGTAAAAGTGTATATATGAGCTAATTGCTGGTATTTAGCGGGTGACGCTAAACTTGGTGTTGGTGCTGCATCTTGTTGCATCTTCCTCAACTGGAACTTGGCCTTCGGGCAGACCAGACCATAGCCTGTACAGAAAGAAAGAAATTATATTTTATTTTGTAATATCAACATTATCAATACAGACAGGTGAGCAATATTAATAACTGAGCTATATATATAGCTTAATTAATGTCCTGTGTCACAAAAATGGCCTCAACTCAGTATAATGCTGTTCATCAAAAAGCGCTGATCTTTCGTTGAAGCCGAAGTATACAAAGTTATTTACTTATTTTATTATTTGTAGTTTTACTTATTCATCCGTGGGTAGTTTGGAATATATATTGTTTTGATGATTGAGCCATTGTGCCTGTTTTAATTGTTTTCTTACCAGACTGCTTAGAAGGATAGATATTTGGTTATTCATTAATAAATAATAATATTAAATAGATAAAATCTGGGACATTATTGCACACACGGTCATCTGACCCCAAACTAAGCAAAGCTTGTAATATGGCAGCCAGAGACTGACATACATACATATATATTTTAAATACATACTTAAATAGATATTAACACCCAGACATAGAACAAACACAAATGTTCATCGCATAAATGTTTGTCCTAGATGGGAATCGAACCCACGCCCCCAAGCACAGAAAGTAGGTTCACTACCAACTGAGCCACCGCATGTAATTTTCTGTGACATTCTATAGTTTAAATAGTTCGACTGATTTTGCAGTACGAGGCATGTACAAAATGTGACATTTTGCAGTGGGGTTTTTTCTTTTAATAATAAATTTGTTCTAATTTAAATGTATTTTTGTGGTGTCAGTAAAGTGTATTTGTATTGTGTTGTATTCTAAAAGATATGGAAATGTCATAAGATTGAATTATAACGTTATACCATGACGATATCCTTACAAAACCCAATATTTAATTAAAGATCCTCTAATTTGCTTCTGTCTCCAATTGACTCAACAGGATCCAATTGTGAATAATAGCGCAAAATTTGCACACGACAACAGTTTTTTGAGGGGAAAAAAGCCGGTGCTTGTTGATTGCCTTCGTTTTCTTGGGGCACGATCTTGCCCCGGGTTGCACAGGGTAAATTTCGACACCAGCAAGGAAAAACGTCAGAACTCCATTTTAGCTACTTTTCAGATAAACACTTCAAAAAATATGTCTCTTAAGTATGGATATTTGTTGGTGTAGGTATTAAAATTTTAATGCATTATTTTATTATTATGGATTATTGTGTCTTGTAATATATGTAAGGTATATGGTAAATCTATATGCAAAACAGTTAGGGGATGATAGCTTAGGCTATTTAGACCAGCTTGAACCAAAATTAGTTATCTTTGATGGAATTAAATCTTTTTTGTTTCGATTTTCCTGATGGTTTTGATTTTCCCCAAAAATATTTAATAGGTGAAATAAAAATTATTAGTGTTCGTAACCTAATAAACAAATGTTATTTATACACTAAAGAATAAGATGCAATTATCTCATCGGATGGTAAGCTCCACGTTTGCCCATAATACAATATCATTGTATCTGACTCAAAATCGCCAAAAAAAATATTATGTAATTTTTCCATGCACGTGTCGATTTATTTCTGCTCATCAGTACGTCAACACGTTGACGTGTATTTTAGGGATTTTAATCGGGTGTCCCTACCCCGGGGCGTCAAGGGAGACCGTCCCCTATGCAAATCGGGCGTCCCGTTTGTACATGTAATTGTTTTCGTTTCGAATTGACACGTACCCGGTTTTAGTTTGACAGTTATTTTGGTGACGCTTTTTAATTTGGCGATAGTGTTGTGAAATTGAAATAAAAATCACTGTTTTAAACTATCACGGTTGTTCACTACAGTTATATGATTATTTACAGAATTTTTACCGTGGTAAGGTTGTGGTAGGAGCTCCCGATATTTCGGCGCAGTTACATGCACCATGTTCACGGGAAGACTGAAAACATCCCGTAAATAATCATATAACTGTAGTGAAATACAAATGACTTACATTGTTAGTATTGAGAAAGCTCTTATCTTAAATGTATTCCTAGTAAAAACTTGTAGGTAAATGATAAATAAATAATAAAAAATAAAGAAACATGATAGGCTGAGAAGTTTTTTATAAAGTGAAAACTTCTTTAGGCGCGTTGAAAACTTTTTGGGTGTACTTTAAAACAACTTTATCTCTCGTAGAATAAATGAATTACTTACTACTTAAGTTTTCACTTTTGACGTGCAGTCCTATGTCTGATGTGTTTTTTTTTGTTTTTTTATTTATTTAAATTGCTTCTACAACACAGCTGTATATCTGTGTTCTACAAGGATACCAGGATCCGTGACTTTTGGTATACTAACGAATTTACTTAAGTGATTCACAATACAGGCTGATAAGATTAACAACTTTCTGAAAAATAATATTATGTTTTAAAACTTCAAGTATGTGTTTCCACTAGCTGATTTTATATGTGATTATAATATGAACTACAAGCGCCCTGCGGATTCACCTGCTACCCTAGTGGAAGGATGTTTTTTTTTTATAACCCAATTTCACTCGCGTTGTATACCTCCTTGAAGCAACCTCTTTGGTGTAGCGACAGCAGTCACCTTTGACTTAGATGACTTTTTTTTCTATAATATAATAATTATGTACCAATTTTTTTGTAGAAAAATATTAAAACACCAAATTTTTATTTTTTATCGGATCTCTACCAAACTCCACAGGACCACTCGCTGGCCTAATCTGAAGATTTCCTGTAAATTTCATCAAAATCGGTCCAGCCGTTTCAAAGTCCATAGGAACTTGCATATATGAAAAAATGAAAATGAAAATATTTTACTATTACTGCAAAACACATTAAAATAAGAAAATATCCTATTAGAAACATAATATAAACAAATATAATTAAACGTGCATTGTATAGAGATCTGTATTCTTGATGGAAGTATCTGATGACATACATACATAATTAAACATACATACATCGCCCTTTAAGCATAAAATAAACTTTAACTTTTCACTGGGATTTCCTGTCATGTTATGCCATGAAAAGCACAAAGATAACTAACACCCAAAATTAAATTCATAATTGAAACATCTGCCCGGCACGGTCAGGGATCGAACCCATTCTTCTCATGAGACAGGCATACCACTGAGCCGTTCATTAGTATACCTGAATACACACACACACCTTTCCATATAATCTCATTCGAATCACCTAAACTCATAAGTTATTCAGGCGTTACTCCCCAATCCACTCAGCCGGTGGCCTACAGTGGCCTACTATGGCCTACGGTTGCCTACTTAAAAACGTAGCAAAAGCTAGGGATAATTACCCGGACCCGCGGCTGTTACATCAATTATTCATAATATTTAGTTGCCGGGAGGAGGCTAACGAGCAACAAATGGCTGGCCTCCGGACAAGAGAACAGAGGACCGCTATATACTACATCTACAGTACATTAGCTTAATATAGACAATAGATGTTTTTAATGTACTTACTCGTAGCGTGGCTCGACTAAACTTGGTCCAAGTGATCAAATTCTGAATTGTTATTAATATATAATATTTTACTTAATTTTAAAATATTTGCACCGACCACATCGCTCGAAGAACTGATGACCGATGGGGAAGAAAGGTTCTTGAGTGGAGACCACAAACCGGAAGACGCAGCGTAGGTAGGCCTCCCACTAGATGAACTGACGACATTGTGAAAGTCGCGGGCAGATGGCAGTGGATGCAGATGGCAGGATGTCGTTCAGTGTGGAGGTTAAAGGGGGAGGCCTATGTTCAGCAGTGGATATCTTCTGGCTGATGATGATGATTATACCAAATTCAAACAATTATTACAAACATTGCCGTTACAAAGTCAAACAAACATACACCAATCTTTCGTAATCATAATAATAGTGTGAGGCAAAACCACTATACTTTAACAAATTTTCTCTCTCTTTCTTTTGCTCTCTTCCGTATGAAAAAGAAACATATACAATACACGACATTTTAGGAAGCTAGACGTTATCAGCCAGAAAGAGGAATGCCTTGTTTGTCCCATTCATGATATGTCCCAGTTATTCAATACGAAATTTTCGCGTAATGGTCCTTTCGCGTAATAGCTCTTTCGCTTTTTTACTCTTCGAAAACAATAGATATTATGTACTGTATCCAAGTGTGGCTCGTGTCCCGTTGGGATTGTGTGGCCATCTTCGAATTAGAGCTGTGGTCACGCGGGTGTCTTTGCTTTAGTTACGGTTCGTTGTGGCGGTCACGGAGCTTTTGTAGATGCTTTCGTATTCATATTGTTGGTTGAATTGCGCACGAGGGCGAATTGTTCGAATTTTAAGGTTAAAGGTGCACAAGAGTTGCGCTCTCATTGGGAAAAGGCATTACAGGTAAACTATAACATGGCTTAATGAGGGTTCGACTCCCATAGTCACTCGGTAAGTTGATGAAGTGTTTTTTTACTATTATTTTTGGTAAAATGAGGTGAAACATATAAGTAAAAAAAATACGGTCAAAATTTGCCGTTATTAGCTGAACCAAGTCAGCTAATAACGGCATACAATGTATCCAAGTCGACCAACCATCATTTAAGCAGAATGTATTCAAGTGGACCCACCATATTTTTTTCAGAATGTATCATAGTCGACCAACCATTATTTTTGCAGAATGTATCATAGTTTATGTTAAGCATGGTATCCACGTTTCGGGACCATATCACACAAGATCTGGTGTAAGCCAGGGTTCCATCACTGGTCCGTTATTATTTAAAATGATGGTGCACGACCTACCTAAAGTGCTGACTTCTGCCAAATGTCTCTTGTATGCCGACGACCTTGAGCTTTTTCTCGAAATAAAATCTCCCTGTGACTGCCTTACCTTACAAGAGGACAGATAGAATCTGTGCATGAGGCTTGAAACACAAAATGACATTTAATGTGACCAAGTGTAATGTAATGACGTTTGACCGCAAAAGAAATCCCATCAATTATAATTATAATCTTGACAATCTATGTATAAATCTCGTAAATAGCATTAAGGATCTGGGAGTGACATTTGATCGTACCCTGAATTTCCATGACCACATTTCTGATCTCGCCAAAGAGGCTTAACGTTGACCAAACATCATTTTTGCAAAATGTATCTAAGTCGACCCACCATCATTTTTGCAGAATGTATCCAAGTCAACCCACTATAATCTCTTCCAGATAAGTAATTCAATTAACAAAGTGAAATAATAATTAATAAATAATAAATATCTATATATTTTTTTTTATGATACTGAGTGACGAGACGAGCGAAGTCGCTCGCCTGATGGCTCTTCACGCTTGCCCATAACAGCACAACGCCACTCAGAATTTTGAACTTCAACAGTTCAAAACCCTGGATGGCAATGCACTGCGCTCGTCGCCCCGAGATATAAGATGTCAAATCTCTGTGTGCCCTGTAATTTCGCTGGAAAAATTGCCCTTCAATCCGGAACACAGTAGTGTTTGCACACTACTGCTTGGCGGTTGAATAACTGGCAAAGGTGTGGTACTTCCCCAGGCGGACCACTGCAAAAGAGTCCTACCACTACAAAAATCTGGGACATTATTGCACACATGGTCATCTGACCCCAAACTAAGCAAAGCTAATCGATCTATGCATTTATTTTATCTGTCAGCTTTAATTCAATTGTGAAAAACTGGATGAAAACCACTAATACTGATCACTCACGTTTTTAAACGTAAGACTGTAGCAGGTAACCAATATACTTCAGTGAAATATTGAAAAAAAATAGTTTTTATTTAGCTTTTTTATAATGTTACTGCAGCTGTCAGAGCAAATAAATCTTGTAAAGAGCATAGTTTAGACCGCACAATGATCTAGCATATAAGTGAAAAGTTCTATTCGAACTGTAACAAGGTGTAATTTCCTCTTGGCCCCCCAAAAACAACCGCAGTGATGTTTCTTGCTAGCATTTGTAACAATTTATTCATAATATCCAGCGGCGGACGCGGCTAACGAGGAACAAATGGTTTAGCTCGGTCCGCTCTCTACGGGATTGTGCCATCTTCAAATTAGGCCAACAGCGGTTCTGTACTGGATGCCGAATGTCAAATGCTGATAGGACAGACAAAATGTGTTATTTAATGCGAAAGCACTTTTATGTCTTTGTTTATTCAGGGTTATTGGAAATGAGTTCACAACGTCTCGCAGACAGCTTCCCTACATACATATACCTCACAGGTTTATGGAAGTAAACCTGTGAATGAATTAAAACCCCATCTTTTTTGAAGTCAGTTAAATAAGATCAGAAGTTCGCTCAGTAACATCAACACCATTAATTTCTCATCCTATATCATCACGCTGAAAACACAAAGAATAATCATACTTGAAACGGTTCCGTCACATCCGCTCCTTCTTTAATGGCGGACGTCTATTTTCCTCTATTCACTCAAATTGCTCTCACATTCCATGGCATTTTTCCCGTAAGGGCACCTGATTCCATACATCAAAGGGCACCGCCCGCCGGTACGTCTTTAAACGAGGAAAATATGAACTCGACGCAAATAAAGGTTGCGTCGTGTGACGTCAAAAGGTAAACGTACGCTTAACTGCTCCCAGTGTGTCGTTGTCTTTTTGTAGGTAAGTAAATATATGGTTTAAGATATTATTTTCTCAGACAATAACATCATTATCTTCATATTCTTCATCAACCAAAAAAGTCCATTGTTGAACATAGGCCTCTCCCTTAGAACTCCACACTGAAGCCTGCCATCTGCATCCACTGGATGCCCGCAACTCTTACGATGTCGTTGGTCAATCTAGTGGGAAGCCTACCTACGCTGCGTCTTCCGGTTCGTGGGCTTCACTCAAGGACTTTTCTTTCCTATCGGTTGTCGGTTCTTCGAGCAATGTGGCCTGCCCACTGACACCTCAACTTGATAGTTTGAGCAGCTATGTCAGTTACTGTGGTTCTTTGGCGCATCGAAACTGCATAATAATTTATTTAAATATCGAATAAGTCACTGGCGCAAGGCTGTGTTTAGCTATTTATATTTCCTTTCACATTTTTTTTTATTGCAAATAAGTCTCCGTTTGACCACCAACTCGCGTGTTCGTGGTCAAAATGTGAAAAACAAATTTTCGCCAAAATCTTCCATGTTCCAATTCAAGTACAAACAGATCCACAATTCCATAGAGTACTCTAGGAAGCTCTACCTACCAGTACAGCAGTAGTGTAATGAGGGCGCCAGCAATCATCACAATGAATGGGAAGTAGAGTCTCGTGGATGAATGCGACGTCCTTGCAGCAACCGCGAGTCAGTGAGATGTCTGTGATTTGTGCAAATGTGGGATACTTATTTCATGTGCAATACATACGTATTTGATTTTAATAAATAGTGTGCATGCTGAAGAAACTATTTAAATCGGCTTATAAAGTTCTGAGATATAAGAGTTTATAGTATTTGGTTGAATTAGGAAGGGATACTTTGTCCCTTTCTCGCAAATATAGTATGGAGTTTGTATGTTGTAGTACTTACATGTGACGTCATTCGTAAGTATAGCTCGCTCGCTTTCTAGCTTTAATTTTTAAAGCCTGTGATGATTCTATGATTATGAGCCTGGACATAATGCTTGTATGCATCTCTGTTGCATTGACATACTAAGCTCTATTGCATAGAGGTGGGAGGGGGGCTCGGGGGGGTTCCAGTTTTTTTAGTTTTTTTTTTTGTTAATTATTATACGTATTGAATTTATAGACAAAAATTACACACTTAAATATGGTGTAACAACAGTGTTTAAAAATTAAAAAAGGTTGTTTTTTAAACATTGGTTTTTGATTAATTGGTTGATTAACTCCTTCACTTTTAACTCAGTTAAGTAAAAAATGGCTGAGAATACATTTGTTGGCGAGATAATTTTGTCATATTATACCAAAAAGATAATTGGCGAGATAATTTTGTCATTTTATACAAAATTTGTAATGATATACTTTTTGCTGTATCAAACAATGCAAAAAGCTAGATTTTTTTATAAGTATTTAATAAAAATAGTCAGTTTGTGGTCACCGTACAAAAGGACTTCTCTTTAATTTGTCCCGCTCTCGCTAGACTTTGAAACGACATGACCCGCCGCCTTCAAGAACGTTGTATTTTCATGAATATACACTCTTTTTAGGGTTCCGTGAATCAACGGACAAAAAAAAACTTGTGACCACGGATGGCACGTGACTATATGGACGAGATTTTCATATTTGTAAGCACTAACTATAATCACACTAAGATCATATATGTGAATGTTTGGATGGATGGATGGCTGTTTGTTACTCAATCACGCAGAAACGACTGGATGGATTTGGATGAAATTTGGAATATACGTTGCTTATGTCCTGGATAAACACATAGGCTACTTTTCATCATCACCAATTTTCATCACCACGCGGGTGAAACCGCAGGGTTGCAGGATTGTTAAAATAAAAAATTGCGCATATCACTGCGTCGTCCTGCTGCGGACGTCCACTGCTGGACATAGGCCTCCCCCATCGATCTCCAAAAAGGCAGGTTGGAAGCGGGCTGCATCCAGAGTTTCCTTGCAGTCTCCATCTTGTGGGTGGACGTCCTATGCTGCGCTCGGTCCGTGGTCTTCATTCGAAAACCTTTTGGCCCCAACAGCCATCTGTTCTGCGTGCTATGTGCCCTGCATATTGCCACTTCAACTTTCGAGGTTATTTAGCGCAAATCATTATTTATTGTGTGTGTAAATGATCCAAAACATTTTTAACATTGAAATTTTAGGGCGTTTTTGTTCCCAATTGGGTTTGTGTATTTAGTTTTTTTTGTTATACGGAACTCTTCGTGCAGAATTGTGTCGCTATTTGCCGGTCTTATTATTTCCCTGAAAATTTCTTTTGACTGCCAGTGCGCGCTGGAATTTAGAAGAAAATGTACATAAATAGATGGGACTTGCACAAAGGAAGAGAAGGAGTTCTGTCTCTATATTAGGTCTATTGAGACAATGTTGACTGTTTCCTTATTCAAATTAAATTACATTGTTAGTCAAATACTTTACATCTTCGTCTTTTGCAATACAATTCAGTACAACTGCGTTTTTGTAGAAGTTATTTTTTTTTTTTTTTTTAATGATGGGTGACGAGATGATCGAAGTTGTTTGCCTAATACAGCCACATACATTGCCCATAACAGCTCAACGCCACTCAGAATTTTGAACTTCAGCAAATCAAAACCCTGGATGGCAATGCACTGCGCTCGTCACCCTGAGATATAAGATGTCAGATCTTTGTGTGCCCTGTAATTTCGCTGGAAACATTGTTTATTTCTAAACTGTGTTGGTATGTTATTTTGTTATAATGGCACAGTGACGTAGCGTATAATATTATCTCCTTGCTTATCTGACACAAACGTGGCACATACTGTAAAAAAGAATCTCTTCCTTTACTCACTTATTTTGATGTTCACATAATAATAAAATAAAAACTTCAAACCATTTCAGGAAAAAACATTTTTATTAACGTCATAAAATTTGCGTCTGTCAACCTTGTTACTTTAATAAAAAATACCTTTTCTAAAAATGAAAGCAAAACAGCGTGTTCTTTCATATCGTCGGTCGAAATGAGTAAAGACTCAGTGGAAAGAAATGACAGTAGAGATACTTGGTTCAAATGTTCAAACGCAACTTTCAATGTAACGCCCTCAAAAACATTCAGTTTCTGTATTATTTTCACCAATGCTGGTGAAAATAATACAGGCTGGAGGGCTGAACCAGCCACAGAAAAGGCGGAAAACTACTGCCCTAATTATAGTCAGACGTCATTATGAGAGTAGCAGGAAAGCAATGGATAAGACTAGCATAAGGCCTAAACTGATAGCCCGTACAACCAAAACTCGTTTTGACAGAATATATTTATTTATGGTTTATGGTGATGATAACATTAAGGTGAAACGTTTCACTTTGGCGGAAAAACCACATTTCTAACAGTTTTTTTGTCCTTGTAGCTAGGCCGGGTTATTGTGAAATGGCATAGTGTTCGCGAAAATTGTTGGTCGTTCATTACATTATCATGTACAGCTATTAATCAGTAACACACCATATTACTTAAATTTGGCAATAAACCGTTTGAAACAGCATAAATTTGTTTATTGACAAATGTATGTAATAATGTGCATTGGAGATAAATAACTTTACGCGAGTTTGTAAAGAATAATAATCAATTTTCGCGAACATCATTATCATTTACAATAATTACTCGGCCTAGCTACAAGAACAAAAAAAAACTGTTTGAAATTTGAATTTCCCGCCAAAGTGAAACGTTTCACTTTAAAACGTATTTTCAAGCGACCAATGTTCTTTGACTGAAAACAGACGAATGAAATTACATTCTCGTATTTAAAAAAAAAAAATAGAATAGGTCTCTGTGTGGCCATTAACTCGCGTGATGGAAAACGATGATTTTGCGTTGCTTGATACGGTTTCATACATTAGCGTTGCGTGATATGGTTTCATACATTTAGCGTTACTTAATACGGTTTCATACATTTAGCATTGCTTGATACTGTTGTGTATTATATTTAGCATTGCGTGATACGGTTTCATACATTTAGTGTTGCTTGACACAGTTTCATACATTTAGCAATGCTTGACACGATTTCATAAATTTATCATTGCTTGATCAGCAGGGGTATTATGAATCTTTGATCGGGATCGCGACTTGTCAAAATTATGTCCAAAAAAAAAAGCGTTGTCTATTTCCAATTTCGTAGTAAAGTCTGTGCGGAAAGAGAACCGTCATAAAATTTGAGGGCGCAACTGTGTTTTTTTAACGTATTTGCTATGGTGACAACACTGTTACGTCATTATAGCGCGACTATGATTCTTGATATTTCTACACTTTGTCAAATAAATTGATACAAAATTCTGTCTAAATAATACAACCTATTAATATAATAATCAAAATCATATTGTTTTGTAGTTCCATTTTTCGCCACGACGGTTCTCTTTCCGCACAGACTCTATGAAATTGGAAATAGACAACGCCTTTTTTTTTGCGTCATAATCCATTTCAAGTGTCAAAATTCTGTCAATTCTGACACTGACTGATCCCGATCAAAGATCCATAATAGCCCCGATGGTTTCACATATTTAGTGTTGCTTGACATTATTTCATACATAATTTATCATTGCTTGATACGGTTTCATGCATCTAGCGTTACCTAATACGGTATCATACATTAAGCGTTGCTTGATACGCTTTCATACATTTAACATTGCTTGACTTAAACCAATTGAACGAATAAAACCACACAAAGTTACAATCCTAATGGATGGATGAATTGGATTGGATAAGAAAGCTCTAAGCAACTGGATTACACTAAACTTGTACTTTCTAATTTGTTTTTTTACACTGTGACAAAGCAATTGTCCACACCAGAAATGTAAATAATCCACGCAACTTTTCTTTGAGCAATGCTTGGCTCATTAAATTTTCCTCTGTTTGTTACCTTAATTATGTGAATTACAGTAGAGAATGTCCCCAACTCAAAGAAAAATGGTAAATTAGAATCTCGGCCGTAGGTGTAAATTATTTCGAGCACGCAAACTTATTAAAATAGCTGAGCCTCGCCGGGGCCATAATGAATTCAGTTAGAAGAATCCTTATATTTGACTCGTTTTAATTCCTGTTAAGTCGCAGTAAGTAATTAAATTATGAGAGTGAACAAAAAGATCTGCAGTAATATTTATAATTGACCTTGCGAAGCAACAGTCGCAAACTCTACGGAACTCTCTCAGCGTTTGAATATTATGTATATTTTTTTTCGATGATAGCTTGCTTATCTTTAATCCGTTCTTCATGAACCTTTTACAAGTTTTTAATTCCATTTTTATTCTTTTTATTTGGAACGTATGATATGGTTGATAATATAAAATTATTCTCTGTAGCGTCCAGTGCAACAAAAAAGGGCAGTGCTCATCGATAATGCTGCGGATTTCTCTGCAGTGCTATTTTTTACGCCACTTTCGACTCGTGGTCAGCGTTGGGCCTTAGTGTTAATTTCTGAAAGCCATATTGAATAATATACCTAATATACATACGTCAAAGATAACAGTCATAAAACATGAAATAGTTTCAGATGTTCAGCCGTCGTAAAGTCTCGCTTTGGGGCGTATCACCACTAGAATGCACTGCACGACATGACAATATGTACTTATGTTACTAGCTTTGTGATTAACATATCCAACGTATCTCTGATGCCCCTGGTGTTACAGGTATACATAGGCAACAGCGATCTCTTACCATCAGGCAGACCGTTAGCTTGTTTGCCACATATGGCATTGAAAAACCGTTAGCATGTCCATTTTGCATGGTTTCGTGTGACCATACGGCGCGATCGCCTACAGCTTTGGCTATCTGAAACTAAACGTGGCTTATAATGAGACTTGGCACGAGACAGACATTAGTGGATGGTCATCAATTGGTACGTTTTGTGCATCCAATAGAAACTAAAAAGTATCGGGTCTCATTCACTGTTCTGACGAGTTTTTGCCACCAGTTGCCAACGTGAGCAGATTCACAAGTGGCTCTTTTCCAAAATTTTCATTTTTTGTCCATTAGGTCGACGTTGCAATTTTTTTGAATACTCCTAATGTTGTTGTTTTGCATAACATTGACTTTTTAAAACGTTGTATAAACAAAATGTTGAATTCCCTTAATGAATAGTACCTGTTGCCTGCGACTTTGTACGCACAAACAAAATCCCATCTAGTATTTTCTTACGAGTCCCTCGAACTATTAGCGCACTCGTTACGCTCGGGCGCCAAACCCCATCTCGGGACTAAATAAGTTACTTTCACCCCTAGGATAACAATGTTCTAATTTGATAATCGTAGAAAATATTGTGCAATTACTATTATCAGCGTAGAACTAGCTGCATACCTCTGTGTAATTCTAGTGCGATCTTACCATAAAGTCTTACTTTGGTATTCTGTTGGCGCGCGGTCAGTCAAATGCTGGCTTTTAAATACGCCCTCTGCTGACATCCGTTTCATACATACAGAATAAGTGGCGAGTTTGCTCGGTCTCTGACCCATTTCTGTCTCGGTTCATAGCGACAAACTTATCTGTAGAGGTGGCCTAATGATGAAACTAAAAGGTTTCTACGGATGCTTGTCAGGTTTGTTCAGAAAATACGATGGTAACATCCCCACTCGAGTTTAAAGATATTTTAAGATAGTTATATAAAATTGCAATGGTTTTCTCAGGTGCTGATAAAATTGTTTTGGATCTATGGGAGCTGTTAATGTGTTGAGTGAGTGATGCTAAACTAATACATTGAAATCAAACACTAATAACGAATTTAATCGCATGTATTTTACATTATTTTAATTCCTGACATTTCAAACACGCAGTGTCCGCGGTAACATGTAGACTAGATGACGGATAATACTACGTTTATTGACTACTAGTTTTTTTGCCCGCGACTTCGTACGCGTAGATTTTCATATAAACCTACAATCCTTTTTTCTTCCCTTAATCCGGCCTTGCGCAAAATAACATAGCCTATACTTCAATCTGGTCATAGCTAAGCATATTCGTGAAAACCGCATTTAAATCCGTCCGCATTTTCTTCCAGGGGTGTAGGAGATGTGCGTGAACAAACAAATTCTAAAAACTGCCTTAACATGTTCAGCTGGTTATTTTAAGTCGCCCTGTGTGAAGTATTGATAGAAGCATACAAGTAATAAATATCACCGTCAACAGTTTTCAAATCAAAAAGATAATGTGACCACAGTGCAGAGCATGTTTTGAAATTTTCTTTTTGTCTAAACCATTAAAAGTATATCATGTCATGTCGGGATGATATACATCTCTGAAATTTGACTGTCCAGTTTCGCTGGCCACGGAACCCTGACATAATGCTTGTCTTAACACGTTCTTGGCTAGTTATTTCTTATTTCGCGTGCATTTGTATGTATACCTTGATTAAAAAGCCATGAAATGGAACTACTCTATTTATCTGTTAAAATATCAGAGTAAAATAAAATTATTTCTATATTCTTATTGCAAATATACACTGTATTCTTCTAAAAGCTAAGTTTATATACCCTGCATAAAGGGTGCAGCAATGACTTATGTAGTGGCTGTTCACAAAACCAGACCACAGACATAAACATATAAATTTAAGTATAGTTAAATCTATTACATAAATATTATATATACTATTCAAACTTAACCTAGGGTGAAGTAATTTTACAAAACAAAAAAAAACATACTTAGTGTGATAGGTTACTTAATTATATATGAGATGATACAAAACTTATGACGCTGCTTTCTTAACTATTTATATATCGATATTTATTTTCTAATTATAATTTTCTAAAATTTATCGTCGAATAAATCTTTTATCTCGTAATAACATTTTTGGGTTAGAAACTTACGAAATTGGTTCTGGAAAAAGGTTATTATTTCTTTCTTTCTTTATTGCGTCCGGAATTTTGTTGTATAGGTTTATTGTCATGTACAAAGGGCCTTTTTTGAATATTTCTATTCGCGGGACTGAATTAAAATAGGATGCGGTATATTTTGTGTTTTAAATGCTAACATAGAATAAAACCAAGAGAATGTAATACTCCTACTCCATGCATTGGAATGAATCACCAAAGAGGTTGTAAGGCCTATAAAATGCTTGATCTACACGTTCATTCATCTAAGAAGGTTAAGGAACCTTCTTTAAATTTAAACTGATTAACCGAATGACAGTTGACAGTTTCAAAATTTTAATGGCTATGTCAATAACATTCTCTTTACTTTGGATCTCCTTGCTTGAGGCTATGTGACGATCCTCATATTACGTTTCGGGTAACGAAGAAATAAATCATTGATTTTTATTTTCGTTTATGTAAAAATAAAGAATTAAAATAAATAATATAACATAGCCTATGTTTTAATCTGGTAATTTCTAAGCATATTCGTGAAAACCGCATTTAAATCCGTCCAATGGTTTAGGAGATGTGCGCGGACAAACAAACAAACAAACAAACAGACAGACAAAAACTCTAAAAACTGTCCTATCGTGTTCAGCTGCTTATTTTAAGACGACCTGTGTGATTTTTTTTTGTTATCTCGCAATTACAGATTTTTTTATCTCTAAGTTTTTATTATATGTATAGATAGATATAGATATACGAAATTTATCTATTGGAAATTTTATGAAATTCTGTTTTAAACTATCACGGTTGTTCACTACAGTTATATGATTATTTACGGGATATTTACCGTGATAAGGTTGCCGATATCGGAAAAAATAAATACCAGGAGCTCCTTCCACAACCTTACCACGGTAAATATCCCGTAAATAATCATATAACTGTAGTTTGATGAAATTATTTACAAGTGCCGCCAATCATTTTAAATCAAAAAGTTCCCTATGTATAATGTAAACATAACAAATGTTGAAGGTGTGTGTATGAATGAATGCAGGTAATGTGTATCGTGAACATCAATCAAAGAAATCAATATGTTAAACTAACAGACAAGGGTATTAATTATAATTGTCGTAATTTATACATATTTATTTAATTGGCGTCATCAAATTAATAATTAGCTAAAAACTTTTTCCCCCTTTGGAAAACGATGAGGCAGGCCTAAATCTAGCAGTGGACGTCCTATGGCTGAAATGATGATGATGATGATAAAAAACTATTTCTGGGACATTATTGCACACATGGTCATCTGACCCCAAACTAAGCAAAGCTTGTAATATGGCTGCCAGAGACTGATATACATACATATATATTTTTAAATACATACTTAAATAGATATTAACACCCAGACATAGAACAAACACAAATGTTCATCACACAAATATTTGTCCTAGGTGGGAATCGAACCCACGCCCCCAAGCACAGAAAGTAGGATCACTGCCAACTGAGCCAGCGAGGCAGTCTTTTTTTTAAGGCACCTGTTCATTTCCCGAAAAAACTTTACACACTGTATATATAGTAAGTAAATCACACACAGACATCATCAGCCAATTAACGTCCACTGTTGGACAAGGCCTCCGTCATAGAGAGGGGTGTTGCCATAATCCCCACGCTTGGCAGGCGGCTTGGGGGAAGTAAGTAAATACCAACATGAAAACATACTTCTTTATTATCTTGTTTAGTTCTTTTTGAACCTTGTTACTTTATTTGATGTAAATAGATTATTTACGATCCTTCTACGTTCTATACTGAATAAATTTTCTTTTTCGCTAACAACTTTCAAAAAAAAGAATTCAAAGCTAAAACTCAAACCAACATTTTCCTTTTTCAAATTCAGAACAAGAACACAAACCATCATCCAGCCAGTGTTTCATTCGCAGCATAGAGCCATAAAGTGGCTCGTTAGCGATGTTTTTATATTTTTCAAAAGTGGAATGCGCGCCGGCTCCTCAAAGACCTTTCCAGCCGTTATAAGGAGTAACATGATTGCTCTCCATAGTAGCCCCGGGAAATTACCGCCCGGGATCTTGGGATGCTGTGGATTTTTACTCGTCTAGATTAAGTTTCGATTAGATCGTTGCAGAATCGTTGTCTGAATGCGCTTCGTTTGACTGTGGTTTTTGTAATTGAGCACTTTTTTTTTTAATTTATAAATAAGCTTGCGTTTGACCGCCAACTCGCCTGATGTTAAGCGCGATGCGGTCTACGATGGAGCACGCTTGCCCAGAAGAAACCGATTCACTCGAGATTTGAAGGCACCCAGATTGTAACCATCGGGGAACACCCATTCCGGCAGCGCATACCACAGACTAGCAGTTAGCACAATAAAAGTGGAATCAAAGCGCTTCGTACGGGTTACACTTTTAATGTTTTTAATTTTTACGTGTAATAATCGCGATAATGTAAAAAAAAAGTGGTTTTTGTGTTTTAATAGCTGTAGGTACATTCCAATTAAATACTAATGTATCTTAAAAAAAAAAATTTAATTGGCGCAAAATTTTGACTTTATTGTTTCAACATAAAAAAAAACATAAATTTTAATGTGTGTTAACCAGGCGTAAACAAGTGTTTTATTTTTAATGCATTCTCTATTTAGCTGGTTATTTAACGTTGTAATTTAGTTTAACGCCTTATTTATTATTAACAGTTTCCAAACCACTTACTTTTTAATTAAATACACCGCGTATAGTTTTTGTGTAAATTTTTAATTGAGCGTAGAAAGCTTTTGTTGGATTTATGGTTATTAACGGCACCATTTTATTTTATAGATGTAATTTCATAATATGTCTACGTCTTAAACGTAGCAACTTTTTTTTGTTTAATTTTACTTTAGTTAATTAAACTTTGTTTAGAAAAATTCAGCATTTTACGTATCTGCTATATAACTAAATGTTTATCTTTTAGTTCTTAGCTATATTTTTTTATATATACATATCTTCCAAAATAAGTCGATAACCAAAAGTGAAATATAATGGGAGGTTTTGACAGCTGGAAGAACATAGTTCTCCATGATGTTTTAAGCTGACGAGACAATATGATTATAATTTTAATAACCCTAAATCAACCTCTTCATCATCATCATTATTTCAGCTCACAACATGTTCCCACTGCTTGGACATAGGCCTTCTCAGAGAGAAAGAGAGTGGGCCCCAACCCACCATGCTGGCCCTGTGCATGTTGGTGAATGGCATAATAGTCTTCGAACTTGTGAGGTTTTTGGACATACCGGTTCCCTCGCGATGTTTTGCACATAATTTATTTTGGATACTACATAAATCATTGGTGCAGTGCCGAGGATCGAACAGAGCGGTGTCAGATTGTAAAGCGCACGTGCTATCCGCTCAGCCACCATCGCTCACTTCTTAACCATAATCTGGTTTTCACAATTACAGCAGTGCTCTTAGTTTCAATGCCAATTAACCAGAATATAAATTGGTATGCTGCGGCAATTTGCATGCTAACTAGTATAGAGGATTACGGCTCCTCTCCCATGCAGTCTGGAAACTTGTGCAGTACAACTGATCGGTATTCCTGTAACTTGCCCCTGTATTCATAGTCGATGGCTAAGTATAGTGTCGTTCGTACACAAGGCGACGCAAGGCGACTTACGTATTGCTAAGACTTTTTCTGTCTGGTGCTGGGGCAATAGAATACGGCACCGGTACCCCCTGCCTGTAGTAAGAGCCTGCTAATAGGGGACCTATGGGTTTGGAATGATCAAAGTTGGAGCTCTGACCATCCACTTAAGCGTGCCCAGGAAGAGAACGACAACGTTGTGTGACCGACGTTGTCGCGAGTGGAGGGACTGAGAGAACACGCAGTTGTCTCGGGAGGAGCCATAGCGCAGTGCTGAGGGCTCCGGTGCGTTTCTCTGGAGATCCCGGAGCCCTCTTGTCAAGCACTAAAGCTGGTCACCGGGGGGGGTTTAAGTGGGTGTAATCCCACATAACCTGGCTGCACCCCAATGCAGCCGGGTATCTTTGGAAGATTTCATCCTCGAAAAAAAAGGACGTTTTCTGTGCGCTTGAATGGAGCGAACGCGAGTACAAAGCTCTAAGAATTGACAAAATATCGACATTTCGAGTGCGCATCTACACTAATTGTATTGCCAGCTAATTTCACAAAAGTACTTGTGTGCCTTCTTGCTTGTGATTAACTAAACCGAAATGGATGGCTATACCATACAATGAGTTGTACAATGTTATTGACATTTGCGATTATGGTCGCAGCACAAAAATTTGACAATATTTTGAAGAGACACGTTAGTAAGTCCTCGGAATAAAGCTTTAAAATACCAGCCATACATTTAAAATACCAGCCTTTCATTTAAAATACCAGCCTTACAATTAAAATACCAGCCTTACATTTAAAATGCCAGCTTGACATTCAAAATACCAGCCTTACATTTAAAATACCAGCCTTACATTTAAAATACCAGCCTTCAATTTAAAATACCAACCTTACATTTAAAATGATATTAAATATAGTTCACATACTACAAAGTTTAATGCGGACCGTCTCATAGTATCTTTCTGTATCGAAAGCTAGCAATAAAAGTAAAGAATTTAAAAAAAGTTAATTATATATTTATTGCATAAAGGATACATTACATTTTCAAACTGAGTGTGGCTATACTAAACTAAATCCCTTTTATTGGGATCCATAATAATTTTTGATGGTAAAACTTGCTGTAACAAAATATCATCTTTTTTTTATGTATTAATAGGCTTGCGTTTGACCGCCAACTCGCCTGATGTTAAGCGATGATGCGGTCTAAAATGGAGCATGCTTGCCTAGAAAAACCCGATTTCAAGACACCCAGATTTTAATTATCGGGGTACACCAGCAAAGTTAGTTATCCAAATTCGCTGGGTTACACCCATTCAGGCATCGCATTCCATAGACTAGCAATTCGCACATTAAAAGTATCTTCAAAGCGCTTCGTACGGGTTTTTGGAATATCAACCAGCGAAGCGGTGTTGATTTATCGAGTGCCTCGGCCAAGCGCAATATTATTTAATTTAAATTAAAAATGAATAAATATTTCAAAATTAATTAATTTTTGTTTCAGGTTAGGTTAATTTTCCTTTTTGTAATAAATATTTTATTTCAGGTTAGGCAAAATTAAACTCTATTAAATTAACTTCATCAACAAATATCTACTGGGAAAATTTATCCCAAATTCCTTATTCTATTTGAAGCAACGTAGAAGCGGAATTTCTAGAAATTCATCAGAATAACAGTTTTGTTGTGTAATATTTGATACCAATTCAGGCGAAAGTTTAATTTCGACATAATATTATAATTATGTACCTACTAGGTACTAACCACAACTAATAATAGATTGAAACTGGTAGAATCAATAACAATTTAATTAAATCGCGAGCTAATATCAAAATGGCACCGGTCCAAATATTTAATTATGTGTTTGATATGGATGTACAATGACCGAACTAGTAATCACCTTCAAAGTTATGTTGGTGATTGTAAATCAGTGATACGGTTTTTTTTGTTGGGACGTGACTTTTTTGGAGGGAAGTAGAGTGAAACGTTCGGCTAAGATCGGCCAATTTATTCCCTCTGTCGAACAATGAGCTGTAGCTCATTACTTGCTCATACTACATCTACTTGAAACGTGCTTGAAACCCACTCACACACACACACACACACACACAAACAAACACTCGCACACACACACACACACGCACGCACACACACGCACGCACACACACACCGATGAGAAAGAAAGAAGACCACGAACCGGAAGAAGCAATACTGGCTATGAAGATAATCTGTACCTAAGCTTAGTTCAATTTGTTCAGAATTTTGTAAATAGATGATGACCCCAACATCCATTCAATAGTATGTAAACAAAATATTTAAATACGTATATTATTAGCAATTAGTATGCGATGATCCGTGAAGTAATGACCTATCGGAGCTATATTCGTAATTGTGTGAATCGATGAGGCAATTCTGTTTGGCAATTATTATTTGTTGTCGTAAAATTAACTGTTTAAATATTTGCTTTACTAACTGTACTGAGTTACTGAGTTGTAGCATTTTGATAAAATAATAAAAAAATGAGCCATCTGCCAGAATGACACGATAGCGATAGCTAGTGTCAACTCGTGTAATTAGTGCGCAGGAAACTGATGAATGTGACTTGCGAGCGATCTATACACAGCTGCAACCTAGTGCTGTTAGCGATGATCTTACTGTCAAAAATGCTGCTATAATCGATTTTATCACAATCGATTTTAGCAGCTTCACCACCATCAGTCTATATAATTTCATTACAAAACATAAGTTATCTCCGACACTTTCCTTAGTCTATTTTGTTTATTGTCTTCTTCAGCTACACTACCTCCTATTCTCCTATTCTATTGTGTTAATTATTGGTAATGAGCACTATATATAATGTAATTTAGATTATTTTGTCTACTTTTTCAGAAGAAGATTATCGTTATTTTGAGTCACAAGATCAAAACTGCCTTTCAAATTACGAATTTGACGCACGGGAATTTTTGTATAATAAAGTATCTTGGCGCGCGTGAATTTGACTAATTAGATAAGATTAAAAAAAAAAACGTAATTTTGTTATAACGAAGCCTGTTTCCCCAGTACTGATGGAGTCAATTAACCTTTAACGCAGCCTCGGCCATGAATTTAAATCGAGTAAAACTTCTGCCTAGACTTATTACCGTTCAATATTCAATTTCCATCGGTATTGCATATTCATTCTCTCTTACTTTCCTCGACTTTATCGATATTCCCTTTGGTGTCAATTACAATAAATTTCTAATTGAATTACCTTGAGATCTTGAGTAAAGCCTGGTTACATTGTTGGGATTAGTGGATCAAGTTTTGGTAATAGAAGACAATATTCTGTTTTATTAACAAAAATACTTGTTATTTCAGCGTAGTATTCATTTCGAACTATCGAATTTGCTTTTAAAAGTAATAATTATTTATTTTATGCAACACTGTCTCTTGCAGCGATGTTTAAATTATAAGGTATCTTACACACTTAACATAGTATGTATGTTATAAATTAAATAATGATTAATAATCTTAATCAAAAATAGATTAAGCGTAATAATGAAAATTGAAACTCAAGTCAAACAACGCATAAGCATTCCCATTCATGCCGGCATCCTGGGTACGCTGCCAACTGATAGCGGGCTTGAGTATTTGAGGACAATCATACTTATACATTCATCGGTCACACGGGAGTCTTAAAAAAAAATTCAAACAACTAAAACTGTGTGTGAACCAAGCTTAAGCTTTAATTGAGCGTTGAAAGGAAACTTTTTAGTCATTTGTCAATTGTCTCCGGTAAGAGTTTGGGATCGATCTATATTAATTTGCAAGTTTTGCCGTCCGGGAAAAACAGGGCTTCTGGCACCCGGCCCTTGAGGAAATAATATTTCAGCGGTATTAGGACCCGAGGAAAGTTTTAGTGAATTATTGAAATGATTGTAAAATAGCCGAAAAGTTTGTTTTGTAAATGGGAGAGGAAAATTTTGGTGAATTAATTGAAACAAATTCTTATTGTTAAAGTGTGAATGGTTTTCATTTGTGTCTATTTTTTGGTGTATAAAATTGTAAATAGGTATTTAGGAAAATACAATTAGTTTGGTGATATTTTTCCGTAATTACCTAAGTGAATATTAACTAATTACCATTTTGATAAAAATAGGCAGAGAGAAGCAGGTTTCAGTTTTTAAGATTTATTCCCATAGTCTGATATATTTTATTGCAAAATTTCGTAATCCTGTTTAGCATACAGCTCTTAGTCAACCTTGGGGCCTGTATAGCTCCAGCTAGTTACTAGCAGGTAGCAAGAACTAACGCTTAAACTTGTAGCAAAGACAGCTCAACAGTTTGGAGGCCGACAGGAAAAGCGACCGTAACTTAGCGGAAAGTCATAGACATAATTGAAAGGGCGCTAACCCGGTGTCATGTGTGGAAAAAAAGATGTTTTAAGTTGAATAAAAAAGGGGATTGCAAACGGTACATTTGCAATGTAAAGTGTTTGTGATGGAAAGATCCCTATAAAATCATGACAAGTTATGTTGGTTAAAACGTTGCCTGGATATGAATCAGTCCAGAACCATCGGACTCCTGGAGTACAAGGGTCCTCTTACGGAAGCTAAATGAGTCTACTGAACCTATCTTGTGCTAAGGGAATGTGGATAATAAATTAATGCAAATATTTGAGGTTACAATGCATTTACTCTCTTAAATTGCCTAATACAAATTGTTATAAAGTAACTAAAATCCAGAGAGTTCTCATGGCGGTTAGTTAAGGGAAAGCTGGCACACTACTGTGCCTCAGCATCAAAAATTGCGAAAATTACTAAGTGAAAATGAAGTGAAAATAAAAAGTGGTTATCTGTTGAAATCCTGCGTGCGAAGTGGCTCCACAGGGTCATTTCCACTTGAAACTGGAGCACTCTTGGAGTTCTGCGTTCCTGATGCATGATCAAGACTTCATTTCCAGGAAATAAAAAAAATTGTTCGAGCGCGTGGCGTCACATGACGTGTTCCTCAAAAATCTATAAAATGTTGTGCTCATCTTGGTTTCGAGCCGAAAATCTGTTTCCAACGTTCCCACGAGGAAAATACAGTATTTTTCTTCAAGTCATCTTGTTAAACTTCGATGTAAATTAAAAATTGTGATTCACACGAAATAGCCCGTAGTGCGGCCTCTGTGTGAATGCCATTTCCCAAAATGGTGTCTTGCATCTCCTTTCTCTTTCTTGTTTACGGAAGCATTCTTTGAGTGCGAGCGAGTCGACACATATGATGATCCGACGTTCAACAGATAACAAATATTATATTGTATTTAGATATTCGATTAATTCTAAATTATTTTAATATTTGTTTACAATTCCAAAATAAATTCCTGAATGTAAATCTAAGTACATTGTTTTGTTTATAATCTGAAAATAATGACATTCTACCATCTTAAAATGGTTCCTAGCCTTTTTGTTAGAGCAATGTCCCCAGCGCCAATTGCTGCCAGGAATGAAATATTTATGTTATATGACACCGGATAATGCAGGTTCGAACCTACTAATCGTCAAATTTTTGGATAGTTTTAAACATTTAAATAGAAAAATCTTAAAGTGTTTAACAAATATAAAAATTACTTTCGAAATCCCAAAGACTAAGTAAAGTATGTAAAGATCCATAAATCAGATATAACTCAGTCAATTCCACAACTCTGTTTGGCTTACGAGAAATCCTCTAATATTATACGTAATGGTTACACGGCATTATTTTTAGTGTCCAACCCCGGCTGAGGCTCAACTATAATGAATTTATTGTTTAGTAAGTTATCTCTGGAGTCCCATTACGTAGGTAAGATAAGTTTTGGAAGAACCCACTAGGGGTTGATGATTATTTACCAACTTTCGCTGTGAGTTCTGTATGGTTCAAACATATTTGTAATGTTTACGTTGATAAAATGTGATTATGGGAGACTTCGACTTGTTTTTACCCCTCATTTTTATGATAGTTCACAACTTTTCCGTGTTTATTTTAGTGTGTTAGATTGGTTATCTACACTAATATTATAAAGAGGAAAGATTTGTACCTATTTTGGTATGTTTGTAATGAATAGGCTCCGAAACTACTGAACCGATTTGAAAAATTCTTTCACTGTTGGAAAGCTACACTATCCCCGGGTGACATAGGCTATATTATATTTTGTAGCGAGGCCGAAGGCCGAGCTTACACTCGTGCGAAGCCGGGGCGGACGGCTAGTGTAAGTATATACGTGTGTTTTCCTATGTGAAATTCTTTATTTGAAACCTCTTAGCTAGCAAAGAATTATTATATTTCTGTGAGATTGACAGATTTTAGGGTACGAAGCGTTGATATGTATTTTTTATATCAACGATTTTTCCCTCCTTTGTTGTATATTTATATTTATTTTTTATTGATTAAGAATGTACTTTGTGTTAGTGTAATTCCGCTTCTACGTCGCTTCAAGTACAATAAGGAATTTGTGATAGATATTAGTTGATAAAGATGATGCCTAACCTGATATAAAATATTAATTACATAAATTGAAAATTAACCTGACCTGAAACATAAATTATTTAATTCTGTAATATTATTTAAATTTAATTTAAAAAATAATAATTTAAGGTAATCTGAAACAAAAATTTATTAATTCTGACACATGAAATATGATAATAATTAACCTGAAAACAAAAATGTATTAATTCTGAAACATAAAATATATATTAATTGAAATGAAATGTATTTTAATTGAATTTAAAAAATAATAAATTATACCCGTATCTATCACAAATTCCTTATTGTACTTGAAGCGACGTAGAAGCGGAATTACACTAGAAATTCATCAGAAAAACAGTTTTGAAAACGGACTTCCGCAAAGTAACGCCTGATTCAATCAAGTACTTTGTATTGTCAATATTATTCAAGATTATTATTGTGTTAGATAATTAGGTATTTAGTTATTGTAATTTAGCAATGTTCGTAAACAGCATGCTGTGTTCACTAGTATTAGGAATTACACCGTGCTTTTTGTTGTGTAAGACTTTAGAATAAGATTTGGGTATATTCCAAGTTGTGAACAAAATAATAATAAAAAAGTCTGAAGTATCATTACATAATCTGTTTATATCTTACTACAATTTTCAATCGTTTGTTTTAGTTTTCTTTGAATATAGTCATATTCTTGTTCGTATTTTTGGCGCTGTTTTGTTTCAGCTTTTTTTTTCTGTGTACTTTTAGATATCATTTTATTTTTTTACCTAAGCCTGCGTGTTGACTCAAGACGGGATCCACTTTTCTACTGTGACTCCACTACTTTGCACGGTTGTTAGTAGCTTAGTGAGTTTTTAGCTCTTAAGTCATCTCTTACGCCGATAAGCTATCGCCGATTTAATCGACCACGAGGTCGAAATTGTTATCATTGAGTTATAAAGACCTGTGTAATATTTATTCGTATAAAGTGTATAAATGCGTATTCCGAGAAATGCGTTTCCATTATATAAAATTAATAATCCTTCAACAGTTATATTATTATATCTGGTGATGGTATTGTTCACTTTGTGTTACAAAGTTATTTTGCTATACAATTTTTTCTTTAATAGAAAAGAGCGGCAAACATGCTAGCTGCTAGCCTGATGGTGTCGTCGATGCTTTGCCAGCCTAAAGAAATATTTGTGGATACTTTTTTTTTAAACGCACTGCCTTGAAACTCATTTAAGCTTTCGATTCGATTAATCGACATTGTCCCAGGTGAGGTGTGACATATCGCACAATATCGCAGGATAATTTATTTACGAGTGTGTATTCTGTAACGTAAACAGATGCGATTTTCTGTTCTATTGACGTGCGAAGGATAAATTAGATTTGACGCAAGGCGCTTGAGTCTGGGCTGCGGTGTCTTTTCGCGTTTGCGTCGGGCTTGTTTGCGTACTTGTGTCAGACGATGTGTAACTCAGTTTGTGTATTTACACGTTCCAGGTAAATGAGCGCACGTTCAGTTTGTGATTCGATGTGGCAGCTATAAATGTATTAGCTATTGAACATCTGTCTTGTCTCAATTTCTTATAAATATACTATCTGCACCCGGTGGTTTTAAAGTCAAAGTAAAAAAAGTTTATCGCGTTGTATTCGCGGTAAAAGTAGACTAATAGATCATAACTGATATTTATATATCAAATTAAAGCTAACTTTTTTCTTATATTGCCGTGAAGTGGACGATATTTTATTTAAAAACCAAGTGAATGGATTTTTTTCCCCATAAATTAATTAACAATAATTTAATTAAAATCACTAGCGGCCACATTTTGATTGGCACTCTGGTTGATATATATTTTCCTAATCATAAATATGCGTAAAAATTTGATTTTAAGCAAAAACTCGATGACCGAAGTAATCCTGCAGCCGGATCTCGTACTATAAGTAACTCATTATCACATACATACATATATACATATAAAGTAGAATACAGGGTCGTAAGAATGAAAACGTATCTCATGTTAAACACTGTTTTAAACTATCACGGTTGTTCACTAAAGTTAAATGATTATTTACGGGATATTTACCGTGGTAAGGTTGTGGAAGGAGCTCCCGATATTTCGGCGCAGTTACATGCACCATGTTCACGGGAAGACTCGACATCGTCTTCCTCGTGAAATATCGGGAGCTCCTTCCACAACCTTACCACGGTAAATATCCCGTAAATAATCATTTAACTTTAGTATCTCATGTTCTTGCCAGGTACGGCGTACAAATGTTAGTTTTATTTTTATTAGCTAGCTTTGTTAAAATTAAAAAAGAAAATGATGACTATGTTAGAATATCGTCAAAATAATAATTTAGTGTAGTTGTATTTATAACATACATTAATAAAAGACACATTGTCATGTTAATTAATATTTAAGTATAATAGCTATATTTTCCTAATACTCACATTAAACCTGGCTCCAACTTTGATGCAATTCATTTCGTAACCACGCGGTTCGTCCACTCGGTCACCTAATAAATCCGTCAATGGATGCGACACAGTAACTTGCCGATCCAGAAACACAGGCGCCACCGGTAGAGAAACTTTTGAAACTTTTAATTGGAACGAAATCCGGGCACCGAAGGCGTTTTAATTAGGAAAATTTCCTATGAACAGCGCGGGCCGACGGTATAATTTCTATGCAAATCGCGCGTTTAACTTCGCATAACGCAGGCGATGGTGCGGTGGACTCGCCGACAGTGATTTAGATTCACTCAGAGAGAAAACGAAGTGTAAATAAACCAATTTTAAATTAATAAAAACAAAAGAACGACACGAGGTCGTGTTGTTGCTTAGATAACATGAAAAGTATTGTTAAAGAATATCTATCTAATAGTATATATGGTAAAAAAAATTTTTTGTGCCATAGATACTATGGAACTCATACAGACAAACAGCCAGGGCCCCGATTCTACTAAACCAGTTGTTTAAGGTCCAAAACAAATAATCTATTCAAAATTTGACCAGTGAAAAATGTTACTAGCAACCTTCGGTGCAGAGCATGCGAACCACTTTGAAAAACTCTCATTACGCTAATAAACTCGATTATCTAAATTCACTCAACATATAATACTGTCTCTAAATATATGTACAACGGATGTACCCAATACAGTTTCTACAGACTGATACCGTCTCTGCATTCTGTATTAATAAAGAGCTAATTGATCAAGTTTGTTGTTAGATTATTGTATTCGTTTTTGTGTACTTTACGCAGATTTCCTCGACTTTTGGAGTTTTGATCTTCATTTCGTTGATTGTCTTGTGTTTTCTGTCTGTTATTCGCAAAAGATCATAGCGTGTTAAAAATGTTTTTAGTAGGAAGATTTTTAATTGCACATTGTGGACATTCTCGTGTGTATTACCTACTAATAGTTACTAATGTTGTCTTTTTGCACTACTTTCTGTATTTTGTGGTGGTATGAAACCCTCAGTGCACGAGACCGACACGCACTTAACTGGTTTATTTTATTATATTTTCTAGTTTTACTACATTCCCTCTTTCACTTGCAAAGCTATTCCATTATCTATGAGATTAATAGTGTGTTCCGGAAACGTAACCTATTTTGTCCCCTATTCATAGTTCATAACGCACACGTGATGTACTAACACGCACATTACATTATAATATATTGTATTACGCGTAGAATATAAATTATATTATAACTAGCGTCAGAACCAAGGATATTATGCAGTTGTGTTGTGAAATAAACATCGCGAGAACCGTCCTTGGTTTCTTTAGATTGAATATTTGTTAAAAAAATCTCTCTAATATTTATGCGAAATTGTGTTTATTTTCGCATTTATTGGTATATTTGTTTCTCTTTCACGCAACAACAGAGAAACAGATCCACTTCATTTGCAGATCTAAGAGAGCCATGCAGAGAGTGAAATAGGAATACGGTACATCTTATCCCCGAAAACTTCCAGAATGTCCACACGGAAAAACCCGAAGGGTACAGCTAGTTTATTACACTACACATTTTCATATTTGTACTGTGGGGGTTTGTCTCATTTTTTTTTTACAAATTCTGACAGTTACAATATAGCGCTCTTTTTTTTGAAACATGGTCGAAAACCTGATTTTATGCACTTAATATGTAGTTTTTTTTTACAGAGGAAATGGCTAGTTTGATCACAACTCTGATGGTAAGTGATGATGCGGTCTAAGATCTTGTCCTTGAGGTGCCTATTCACTCTTGTCTTGAAGAGACCCAGGTCATACTTTATAGGGAACACCGAGGCAGGGATCGCATTCCATTCCAAAAATCGCTTCGCTTATTGTATTTCAATGCCGTGTACAGCGTGCTCTTAAATTCAAGCTTTTAAGGGACAGAATGCATATGTTGTTGGTGTATGCAGACGCATGCTGGCCCCCACTATCCTCTCCCCCCCCCCCCCCACACACACAAAGTAACACGACGCGATGCACGCTCGAGTCGAGAGCACCTATCACTATAATTGGTCGGGCCATTAAATTAGCGGGAATGTAACACTGAGGACGGAGACGCTACCGCTTGCATTTACCGTAATTTATGCATGTGTGGTAATATTATGCTAAACTAATTATGACCGCGTTGTTTGTAGTTTGCTTTTATGTCGCGAATGTATTATTTTAGTTTCACTTTGAAGAAAGATGGTTGAGCTATTTACTCTAAGTGCAAACTTAAAACTAGAGAGTGTTATTATATTTTTTTTCATTTTTAACCCATCATCATCATTTCAGTCATAGGACGTCCACTGCTGGACATAGGCCTCCCCCATCGATTTCCTAAGGGACCGATTGGAAGCGGCTTGCATCCAGCGTTTTCCTGCGGTCTCTTTTAGGTCGTCTGTCCATCTTGTGGGTGGACGTCATACGCTGCGCTTACCGGTCCGCGGTCTCCACTCGAGAACCTTTCGGCCCCATCGGCCATCTGTTCAACACATCTTATTATTCGATTTTTAACATGTGCATGGTTTTCTGACTATATCAAGTTCTAAAACTGTGATAGAAGCTAGACAGCCATCAGCAAACAAACCAGTACAAGAAGCCGATATCAAAATAAACAGTAAAATGGCTTTTTATGGCTGACAGATTTGACCGCTCCATACCATCACTGAATGTCAGATGAGTTGTGATATAACACCACGACCTGATATTTAGTGATGGTATAGTCGAAGATGGTAAACACACTTGGCCTAGAATGGGATCTAGCTCTATAGCGAGGTCAGAATATACTGTTAGGTGCTTGTCGACAGATTTTCAGATTTTCATCTAGATGTTAGTATAATAGCTAACCAGACGACCACTAGTAAGTATCCTACCTCATCGCTATGGTTTCTTGACGTTGTTTTCTCTCAAACTCATTCTTGGGATTTGAACCTATGCTTATTTTGTGCAAGCCGAACGCACCAACAACTGAGTTAACAATCGCTAAAACCTAACATTTATGCAAAAAAAACGATTGCAGGAAATAAAACAATCAATTCAAAATTCAACTTCCAGCTACAATACCTATTCTCAGAACTGCATAGATATCAAAGAACTTACGTGAACACAAATTGAAAAACCTCGCATCTCAAAAGATTCATTGAAATCGATATCATTCGAAAAATCTTGAAAGCTTGCACCGAACAAGATCTCCCAAACAATCCCCTGCCAACTTGTTATCCGGCGCACTTCAGAATATTCATCGAGGTTCCTTTTAAAAGGGGGACCTCGAGAGGCTCAGCCAAGTTCAGTTAAGATCGAATACACAGCGATATCAGGAATTAATTGAATAAAACGCAGTGTGGAGGGGAGCTAGGTATCTCGCCGCCTCTTCATGAATATAGATCCATGTTAAAGTGTTCCGGCTTTGTAAAAAGTTAAAGTTAATAAGTCCGCCATTAGAAGGCAATGTTCGGTCGAGTGGAGAACGGAGGGATTATTGATTTTTGTAATGGCATTTTATGGGTACGCGATAAATTGCAAGTGTCAAGAGTTTTTGAAATAGGTGGGTCGTAGTTGCCAATGAAATTGCGTTGTAAATCTTTTGAGTTCATAATTCTTGTAGAGCTCTCAGTTCTGCGTACAACTTACAACACCTAAATAAACTACAGATCTTTACCTTCTTCATAGATCATAATAGACGATTATACTAACGTGCTACTCTGTCACAAAAGTTTAAACCGTACTATCTAGATTTAGTAGTCAATTTTGCATAAACGCCGAGCATTGTTTGGCAAGTACCTGGCAAACTCGATGCCATGGAACGCCGTGCTTTCGTATTTCTAATAAGACAGGTTTATGACATAGAAACAAAGGTTCGACGCAACCCCTAAAATCGGGGATAAGGCAAGCAAACTGAAGCAACCCCGAGCTCTCTTGGAGCGGCGCCAGACGTTATCGAATCCATGTAAAAGATGGAAATTGAGGTGAGAAACGGCAAGCCAAATGTATCTATTTGTAACACTTGAACGGAATCGGGAAACAGTAAAAATGTTGGAAAACCAAGACTCTGGGATGTTAGTAAGTATGATTCGGTGTTTCTCTGAGGGATCATAGTGAGAGGAGTGTTTCGTCAGAGAACACAAGTCACCAACATAGCACAGCATAAAAGCCAGTTGAATATATAAAATAAATAAATATTCGGGTCATTTTTTCACACACGGTCATCTGACCCCAAACTAAGCAAAGATTGTAATATGGCTGCCAGAGACTTTATTTTTTATAAAGATCTTTATTTATCATAATTAATTAAATTCTAACAATACAGACACGGTCTTATGTAGATGACAGACAAATATAATGACTTCTTAGGCTACATACACCTCTAACAGTCATTTAATAATTAAAAGTTAAATAATTTTGTTACATTGTAATACGTGATGGTTAATAAAGTATGGGTATATATTACATACAACTAATGATATGATGCACAATTATGAGTCTTTTGTACCAGACTCATTTTTAAACAATTTTTATGCTAATATACGTTTTATATATTAAAGCATAAAAGCACAGTTAATATCATCGCAATACCCAAGTGTTTAGGTACTAAGATATGTTTATTTTAATTTTATTTTATATATAATATTGTTTATTGATGCTCATATTACTAAGTAATTATTATAACTGGATTTGCTAGCAACTAAGTTTACCCTCATATTCATTGCACAGAATGCTGCCAGAGACTGTTATACGTACAAGTACATGTATATTTTTAAATATATACTTAAACAGATATTAGCCTGGGTGCTAATATCTGTTTAAGTATATATTTAAAAATAAGAATACATAGAACAAACACAAATGTTCATCACATGAATGTTTGCCCTAGGTGGGAATCGAAAGACTGATATACGTACAAGTACATGTATATTTTTAAATATATATACTTAAATAGATATTAACACCCAGACATAGAACCAACACAAATGTTCATCACATGAATGTTTGCTCTAGGTGGGAATCGAACCCCAAAGCGCAGACGGTAGGTTCACCGACTGAGCCACCGGGGCAGTTGAAGTGGCAGTGGGCCAGCCATATCGGTCGCAGAACCGATAATAGCTGGATTATACGTGTTCTAGAGTAAAGTCAATCGGCAAATATAAGGTATTAGCTGCATACACCCTGTGGTTTCACCCACGTGGATTACTTCTTATAACATCAGCTATCTTCCAGTGAAAGTCCCGTCAAAATCGGTCCAGCGGTTTTGGAGTCCATAGGGAACAAACGAGCACATAAAAACATACATAATTTTTTTAAATATTATGTATCGTATGACACCCGTACACATGTAATAGGTACATTACATAGTGAATGATCATTATAACTGCCATATTGAAGTTATTTAGCAACAAATTGTTACATGCTTATCTTCACTAAAAGGGCCAGCCTCTTATCTCAGATGTTGAACATTGAAATACATTTGGTCTCCAAAAAATACATTGTAAGACTTTTCACATTCGCGGAGCAGTTAGCGCGACTTTTAAACTGGCTTAATGTTCCCGTTAATCCATTTTAGTGGCCCCAAGATGGGGAGGGTCGTTTAATGTCCCCGTCCTTGTCTTGAATGTTTTGATATTTAGAAGGCTTATTAAAATTTTACCCGTAACTTGGGAAATTAAATTAAATCAGTGTAGCGTAACGAGTGGGGTATTGAGGTGAGTGGGCACTTTGAGCTTCTCTCCAATTATACGCATGTTTGGAAGTGATGCTTACGTTTTGATAATGTGCTTGTGAATGTTAGAAAAATTCTTGCAAAAGCTCTGAAAACAATGTGAACTTTTGCGGAGAATGAGTAACGAAATAAAATTATATTGTTAAAACAGTGATTAACCGTTTCGCTAGTTCTGTCTAAAGTATTGACACTGAGTAAAGTTTGCTCAATTGATCTCACAGAAAAGTTTTTTTTGTTTAAATTAGAACGGCTGTCAAGGCATTTTTGTAAGAAATTTGTTGTAGCCACTTGCACCCATATAAACCCATAGCAACTTTGACGTGGAGTTTGACGCGTTGACATAAATAAGAATATTCAATCATATATATGTTACAATACCTGGTGACAGAGTTTCCTTCTCATTTCCGTTCTATTTACTTCTCTTTTCGGTGATTCATCTCAATACGTACCTAAACAAAGTTAAACAACGTTTAGTTAAGTCAGTTCTTGGTTGGATGACCAGCTATTGACGTATTTATTATAGGGACCGGCCCGGTTCTGCAGAATAGTAAGAAAAAGTAGTTAATAGTAATTGCAGTGAGCTAGATTGAGTAGATGGGGCATTATTCGAACCACTTGTGGTAATTTATAATTTACCATAATTGGTGAAATGAGAAGGGTTATGATCCAATTGAGTTTTAGTGGCATGGTGGTGGTCAGTTGGTCTGAAGCCAGATTAAGTTCCTTCACCACCAGAGCGTATGATGTACCTCGAGCCTCTTAGGTCACTACTCTACACTGCGAAATGTGTATTTAAGTATTTTTATATTTATTTTTTCCAGTTACAAAATTATGTAACAGTGTCTCCTACAGTGACGGCAATTTTGAAGGCACTATTTAAAACTAAAAAGCTAAATTTAAAATGTGCTTCCAAAATCGGTCCCAATGTCCACTTAATTTAAGAAAATAGGCGTTACACACTAACGCTCAAACAATCTTGCAAACACTATAAAATTAGTTTTGCTATTTACTCAATAAAACAATCAAAATCCTCAACAAACTGAGTATTAGACACTAATTTCCTTCCCTACCACTTTCTAAAGAAAGACCGAAGACTCTGAAGTTTTCTAGAAGATAAAAGTATCTCGAAGTAATTAATCCTTTGTATTCTCCATTACGGACCATCGAGTGAAGTTGAATCGTAATTTTAATCTCCAGAACGTAAAGTACGAAATTCTGTGTAGATTAACATTTTACAGATATTACAAAAGCTTTGGTTAAACAAGATACTTTCTTTCGTGGAATTTTGGATTGGCTTTTGTTATTATAATATTTCGTATTGTGTAGGGTACCGTTTCACTAACACATGTGTGATTATTGACGGGATATTTACCTGATAAGATTCTGGATGGAGGTTCTGATATTTCAGTGCAGTTCCAGTTAAATGCACCATGCTCACTGGGTTAACTGTAGTGAACAACCGTGATAGTTTAAAACATGTTCTTTTTGTCACTAATTCTGTCTAAAGTATTCACACTGAGTCAATTTTGCACAATTGATCTCGATACGTAAAGTTAAACAACGTTTAGTTAAGTCAGTTCTTGGTTGGATGACCAGCCATTGACATACATATTATAGGGACCGGCCCAATGGACATTTTTCAATGGTACCCAGTCGCGTGCCGACTGCGTTGGTCGTGCAATGCAGTCGGCACGCGTATAGTAGTTTAATTTTTATATTTTTTTTATTGTAATATAAAGAAAAGAAAGAAATAAATAAAAATATTTAGTAATGACAGAAACAAAAGATACATAATATATTAAAGTGTTAAAAACAGGAAAATAATAGTTTCTGTCACAAATCGGTCCCAACTCAGTAAATAGGCTCACGCTTGGCCGCCAACTCGCCCGATGTTAAGCGATGATGCGGCCTACGATGGATCACGCTTGCCTAGAAGAAACCGATTCACTCTTACGACGAGCGATGAGACGTAGTAAAGAACAATGTGAGGAAGTTAGTAAAGATTACGAAACATAATTTTTATTTACAGCAAATTTTTCTAGCTCTAGTTTTTCTAGTTTGTTCTAGACATGTCTGATCTTTGTAATCTACATCTATGGTAACCAATAATAGAATTTGTAGCCACTAATAGTATTATTCCTACTGCTTGTTACAAATTGCAAAACAAAAACTGTTGTTGGCTAATTTCACTACTGAACGTTCATCATCATCATCATTTCAGCCTTAGGACGTCCACTACTCAACATATGCAACATCGATCATCGAACATCGATCTCCAAAAAGACCGGTTGAAAACGGACTGCATCCAGGGTTTTCCTGTGGTATCTTTTAGGTCATCTACCTAGTTTGCGGGTGGTAGGCCTACGCTGCGCATCCTACTGAGCTTTACCGTGTTTAAATGGCAAATTTGATTGTCTTTATGTCTCATTTGGTTTTTTAGAATGATAATTATTATAAGGTCATGTTTAAAACTTTAGGGCGTTTCAAAACTCTGATCCTAATTACTATTGTATTCATTAATGTACCATATCAACATTGTAACCCGTATTCTCTCTAATTTTTATATACAACTTAGATAAAGTATAAAACTATGTACAATGTGTGTACATTGTATAACATTTACGTATTACGAACTATCTACATCATTATTAGACTCGTAGAAATAACCATTATCACCTCCAGTCATGTCTCTTTTATGCGTACTTAAAGTTTATTTCGGTCACGCCGCAAGATTTTCGTAAGATCTGTACCGACGTGAAGCGTTCAATACTAATTAGACAGCTCACCCCTCAGTTTATGAACCGAGCATCATAGCGATAGTAAGTAGCCGGGCTGCACACTCTCGGCAGCCCAAAGCATTAAGGCAATAAGGGTAATGTACAAAGGCGTGCGTCACTCATGTATGTATTTTTAATTAATTCTATTAGTACGTGTAAGCAATATTTACATTAATGATAGAACATTTGACAAAGACTACTAAATATCATGTTATGTTCTACTTAATTATTGTCAAAATAATAGTAATAATACAATAATAGTGTCTACAATACAATGTCAAAATAAATTATAACGGTACACATGATGATTATCATGTAAATGTTAGGAAATATTGAAAAAAAAAAAGGTCTATAATAGTCAATATTAATTGTAAACAATGATCGAAATATAATCACTAATAAAGTAAATAAATAATCGATTAAGTTACTAATTTAATTTATATTCTTTAAAGTAAATAAATACAGTTGCATCAAAAACAAAATATACGAGTGTATATATAATGATCACATTGAAATAATAAATTATCAAGGGCCGATTCAATCCTCGTTTAAAGAATCATGTAGGATTTATTTCATTGATAACATGATATTTTTCAATAGTCAGTTAGAGGTTATCTGCGGAGTAAAACCTGTAAATTTATTGGACAGATAAATTTAATGATTTGTTAACTATCTGACAACTTTCTATTTTTCAATCCGCAGTTAAGCGGATTGAAAAATTGGTCCTAAGAGTTAATAATTCGCATAGTTGAAAAAACACGCTTATCCTGTAGATCCTGGTAAGGATAATGGGTCAAACTATTTAAATTATTGCAGTGTCATCGGTCCTTGATAAGTGTGCAAAGTTTCAAATTAATCCGAGGTTTTGAAAGGAATGAAAATCACGTTAAAAGATTCTGTTACATAGATAAATACCAAGCTGGTAAAATCGAGTTGAAAATATAATCAATACAATAAATAATTAAAAGTCATTATGTCATCTACACTAATATTATAAAGAGGAAAGATTTGTACCTATTTTTGTATGTTTGTAATGAATAGGCTTCGAAACTACTGAACCGATTTGAAAAATTCTTTCACTGTTGGAAAGCTACACTATCCCCGGGTGACATAGGCTATATTATATTTTGTAGCGAGGCCGAAGGCCGAGCTTACACTCGTGCGAAGCCGGGGCGGACGGCTAGTACTAAATAAAGCGCGTGCCTTCATAATAAATACTGTCCTCACTACACGGTCTCGAGTTGCTTCGCCGAGAGTGAGCAGTCGGGGTAAGGAATCTTGTTCCCGCAGTTTCGGTACAAGCAATTTTGATGTCAATCTAACTTTGATCTGTCCCACTTTGCGGCTAGTTTTTATTAGATTTGCGACGAAAGTTTGGTTCATACGCTTGTAACATTCACAAACTATCTGTGGAACTTAATTTATTTGTTGTTTGATGATGAAGGATGTATGAATGATATACTGGAGTCGTTCCAGTGGACGAACTTTATGAGGTTCGCGAGTAAAACCAACTTTGAGTCACAGTTTTAATTGCCTATCGGAAATTATTTATCTAGGTAAACTACGAGTAGATATCTTCCGCTCGAAGTTCCGACCATATTGTTAAGGCCGTGGTCATGAGCAGACAGTTGGTGTTGTGTTCTTCATCATACTAATAAAATACGCAAGCTCTGGTTTAGTTATTATTTTCTGGCTGAGTTATATTAAGGCTGCTCGCTCAATTTACTTCTTAATAAAAATTAATTTTAAAAGTGGTTCGCATTGAACTGTGGCGTTGGACCTTTATAAATGTTCGCAAAAACTGCACTGATTTTGCTCATTTTAAAACCTTAAAATAATAACGATATGTAGTCGAAGATTGAGCATGCATACTTAAAATATAGCTTATTTAAATAATTAAAATAATTTTCTTTCCTTCTTTTTTTCATTCTTATTTTCTTCCTTCAGATTCAGATTATTTATTGCTTCCATACAGTACAAAGGTGGTAAATAAAACATTAAAACTAGTACAAAGTTCATATTATGGACCCTGTCGGACACAGCACAGTAGGAGTGAGGAGGACGGCTAAATAAACTTATTAATGTATATTTTCATTTAAATATTCAGCTATTGAATAATGAGCTTTTCCATTCAGAAACTGCTATAGTTTACGTACAAATTTAGCGTAATTTTCTATATTTTTAACATTATCGGATAGTTTGTTGTAAATATTTATAGCCATAACCAAAGTACCAGACGAGTGCATCTTTAGACGAGACTTTGGTAGTTCTAACTGGTTTGCGTGTTGAAGTGTGTCGTCTGAGTCCATTCCATTCTTTCTTTCTTTTAAAGAAATTTCTCTTTCTTTATTTCTTTCTACCTTTTTTCTACTTTTTTTTTACTTGATGTAATCTACAATATGGGGCTCTTCAAAAGGCGAGCTAATAGAGTCTTTTTGTGTTACCTCTGGTGTCCATAGGCGACGATGACTGCTTACCACCAGGCAACTCGTCCACCTATAGCATAAACATTAGATAACGGGTAACAATTAGCCAATTTCTTTGTTTAAACATATCGATTTAATAGTACATTGTTAACCTAGGGGTAAAAGTTTTTAACCCCGAGGTAAACTCTGTGCTTTTCATTACGAATACAAGGAAACTAAAAATAAAAACATGAACTGACACTGGCAAATGCACGAGAAGTGCGGGACTCCTCTGAGGAGAAAAAAAATATTGGAACATGCTTCAATACAAACGTGAAAATAGAACTAGTTTTTTTTTATAATTTGAGTGTCTGTCAGTTGTCAACTGTCGCTGTCAGTTGAAAGTGATACTCCCTAAGGCTGAAATGTATTACTTTTAACCCGCTCCTCAGGCAATTTCAGACCTACTTTCCGAGTATGAGTAATGAAAATTCTATAAATTGTTATGCTATTATATATTAACATGTGGCAAAGACCGGTCCAATATAAAGAGATGATTGGATTGTCTTGGTATGTGGTCAGATACGTCCATTGTTTCAATTTCACTAGGATTTATCTATGACCTTTGCTGGTTCGGAAAAATATTTGGGCCTCCGTATCAAATTATCAATATGTGCGATAGACCGAAATAAGTACAAATAGATTTTGTACCATAAAGCTCAGCGTACTGGACATAAGTACTATTTCATGTAGCCTTTCTGATATGAAAGAAAAATGCTATGCCTAAGCACTTTCCTTAAATAAAATTGTATCACTTATAATTAACCTTTCTGAAGTCTCAAAATAAAGTGAAAATCTTTCAAAGCAATGGCTTCCTAAAGAAGCTTTTTTCTATTTTATCAAATTAATCACTTTTGCTGAAGAAACAAGATTTTAGTTGAGCAATTTTAGTAAGGATATTTAATGAAAGGAAATAAGTAAATTCTGTCCTAATTATATGCCGCAAGATTATAATGAAGCTTCTGCTCTTTAATAAAATGGTATTTAAAACATACGACACGGTACAGATGATAATATATGGCTAAGCCATAAAAAGTTAGAGTAAAGCCGCTTATCATATTCATCTTAATATACAAAACAAAGTCGGGATTATTCGAACACTTATAACTCCAGAACAGCTGGACTGACTTTCATGATTTTTGATTTGTTGTATTTTTCTACGTCCTGAATAGCAGAATAAGTATTAAAAACGGCTGGACCGATTTGGATGAAACTTTGTGTTTCTGGAGCGGGTCATAGTAGCTCGGCCTTCGGCCTCGCTAACACCCTTGCCAAGCCGGGGCGGGTCGCTAGTTAGAGTATAAATAATTGTTGCGTGTATAATAAAACGGTTAATCTATATTTATAAAAGGCGATGTGTGTATGTTTCCCATGGCGTCCGAAACGGCTGGACTGATTTTGATGGGACTTTCACAGAAAGATAGCTAATATTATAAGGAGTAATCTCCACGGGGCACAGCTAGTAACAACAATATAAAACAACGACAACTAATAATTTAATAAACAATGTTAAAAATAATTAATAATTTTCATATGTTTTATTTATGTATAATTAATAATTCAAAACACTATTTTAATCTATCACGGTTGTTTACTATAGTTATATGATTATTTACGAGATATTTACCGTGGTACAAGGTGGATGAGCGTGGTTAAACACCTATTAGTAATAATGAAAACTAAAATAAAAATATTTAACAGATTTTTCACAATGTAACATTAAATTACGTAAGTACGTAAACGGCATAGAAATCTAATCTGACCACAGTGCAGGCGCAAAGAACGGCCACTTACTGAGCTATTGTTCAGAAAGATTAATTTGTACCACGCGCTCGGGTCAACCTGCTTCGAAAGCGCAGTAGAGGTGAAATGCACAGAAAACAAACTTACGCGTTTTCAAATAAGTTTTTAGGGAGGAAGATTTTATGACTTTCGTCACAAGTAAAAACAACTGCAAGATAACTGTGACTTCCAGATTTATAACTGCGGTGATTTCTGCATTCATAAATATCTGTGTCATTATTCACAAAACGTACGGGAAAAAATCACACTGTTATTAGATGTAAATTAAAAATTATTATAAACTAGCTGATACCCTCTACTTCGTACTCGTAGAGCTCGGCTTTCGGCCTCGCTACTATGACCCGCTCCAGCAATATAAAATTTCATCCAAATCGGTCCAGTCTTTAACTCACCCTCTAAACCTTCCCAGAACTTCCACAAATATTTCAAGATCAAAATAAGTGAAATCGGTCCAGCCGTTCTCGAGTTTAAGCGAGACAACATCAATTGATTTATATATATATTTTATCAGCAGTCAACTCTGTAAAACATAACTGGATTGAGTAGAGATTAAATTTGGTATGGAAGTAGCTTTATTCTAGACTAGCTTTTTTGCCCGCGACTTCGTACGCGTAGATTTTCATATAAACCTTCAATTCTTTTTTCTTCCCTTAATCCGGCCTTGCGCAAAATAACATAGCATATACTTCAATCTGGTCATAGCTAAGCATATTCGTGAAAACCGCATTTAAATCCGTCCGCATTTTTCTTCCAGGGGTGTAGGAGATGTGCGTGAACAAACAAACAAAAATTCTAAAAACTGTTCTTTACATGTTCAGCTGCTTATTTTAAGTCGCCCTGTGTGAAGTATTGATAGAATCATAAAAGTAATAAATAACACCGTCAACAGTTTTCAAATCAAAAAGATAATGTGACCACAGTGCAGAGCATGTTTTGAAATTTTCTTTTTGTCTAAACCATTAAAAGTATATTTCCGGCCAGTTTCGCTGGCCACGGAACCCTGACATAATGCTTGTCTTAACACGCTCTTGGCTAGTTATTTCTTATTTCGCGTGCATTTGTATGTATACCTTGATTAAAAAGCCATGAAATGGAACTACTCTATTTATCTGTTAAAATATCACAGTAAAATAAAATTATTTCTATATTCTTATTCCAAATATACACTGTATTCTTCTAAAAGCTAAGTTTATATACCCTGCACAAAGGGTGCAGCAATGAATTATGTAGTGGCTGTTCACAAAACCAGACCACAGACATAAACATATAAATTTAAGTATAGTTAAATCTATTACATAAATATTATATATACTATTCAAACTTAACCTAGGGTGAAGTAATTTTACAAAACAAAAAAAACATACTTAGTGTGATAGGTTACTTAATTATATATGAGATGATACAAAACTTATGACGCTACTTTCTTAACTATTTATATATCGATTATTATTTTCTAATTATAATTTTCTAAAATGTATCGTCGAAAAAATCTTTTATCTCGTAATAACATTTTTGGGTTAGAAACTTACGAAGTTGGTTCTGGAAATATGTTATTATTTATTTCTTTCTTTATTGCGTCCGGAATTTTATTGTATAGGTTTATTTTCATGTACAAAGGGCCTTTTTTGAATACTTCTATTCGCGGGACTGTATTAAAATAGGATGCGGTATATTTTGTGTTTTAAATGCTAACATAGAATAAAACCATGAGAATGTAATATGGAGCTTGGAGCTTCCCGGTGTGGTACTGGATGTAGATGCGACCTGGGCTATAGGGACAACGTCATGTATGCGGTCGGCTAGGTCTGCCAGCACATCGAGTGATGACGTCATCTGCTGCGAAGCAATGACGGTCTGCGTGCTGTTCGGTAGGCGGCTGGTCCAAATCATGCGTAAAAAGTCTTCTGGAACTCCGGGGCCTGCTAGGTGTCGTAGATGACGTAAGAATTTAGAAGGCTTACGATCACCTAGCTCCTCGCGTGTTAAAAGTTGCTGTACCTTTTTTTCTCTTGATGCGGACAAACGTTTAATTAGCTCCAGCTTGAGTTTTTCGTACTTCTTGGTCACAGGCGGATTGAGGATGATGTCTTCGACTTCAACTGCGTATTGCGGGTCAAGTTGTCCAATGACATAGTAGAACTTGGTGCTATCTGCAGTGATGTTGGAAATCGCGAATTGGCCTTCGATCTGGGCGAACCAAATCGCCGGCTTCTCGGGCCAAAACGGTGGAATTCGCACGCCAACTCGGAATACATTGTCATCATCTTTATTCTTCGTGTCAGCCGCAGTGCTATCAGTACGATCTAGCGGCATTCTGACCTTTGTCGGTGGTGTACGGTCCATTTAGTGGTCACTAATTATAGTGGATTTGTACTATTTATATAGAAGGAGAGGGTTAAGCTACCGACAATGGAAGAAAATAGCTGAGTCCGAAAGAAATTATAAATTTAATGCAAAGAAAAATCTTAGACAAATCGTAGAAAAAGCGAATGACAATTCCATTTGAAAATCGGTGTTCTTTTATTTTTTTTCTTTTCGCGCCCCAGCGCCACACGTCGTGGAAAATTGGAATGAAATTCACGAAGGTTGGCGCAAGGAGTATGAGTACGCCACACTCCTACTCCATGCACTGGAATGAATCACCAAAGAGGTTGTAAGGCCTATAACATGCTTGATCTACACGTTCATTCATCTAAGAAGGTTAAGGAACCTTCTTTAAATTTAAACTGATTAACCGAATGACAGTTGACAGTTTGAAAATTTTAATGGCTATGTCAATAACATTCTCTTTACTTTGGATCTCCTTGCTTGAGGCTATGTGACGATCCTCATATTACGTTTCGGGTAACGAAGAAATAAATCATTGATTTTTATTTTCGTTTATGTAAAAATAAAGAATTAAAATAAATGATATAACATAGCCTATGTTTTAATCTGGTAATTTCTAAGCATATTCGTGAAAACCGCATTTAAATCCGTCCAGTGGTTTAGGAGATGTGCGCGGACAAACAAACAAACAAACAAACAAACAAACAAACAAACAAACAAACAGACAAAAATTCTAAAAACTGTCCTATCGTGTTCAGCTGCTTATTTTAAGACGACCTGTGTGATTTTTTTTTTGTTATCTCGCAATTACAGATTTTTTTATCTCTACGTTTTTATTATATGTATAGATATAGATATAGATATAGATAGATATAGATATAGAAGATAGAAGAAGATTAAAACAGGTTAACTACTTTTTTTTACATATAACCCCGACTCCTGGACAAAGTCTCCCCTATCTCCTGCCAGACAGACTACTACAACTACGTACTTACTTTTTATCTCGTAAATAAATAATTATTCCTGTTGGATAGTAGATTTATAAATATGTAAGTACATAGAAATATCTATAACTGTATCATTTTTTCATTATGCTAAAAGGAAAACAAAAAGAAATGCCGGAGTTATGAGCCCAACAAGCCGGCTTGAAGGGAAGGGGGGCTGTCATCTTCGTAATGAAGACGAGAATGCCCGGTTATTAGGCGTGCAGTAAGAAAATATCGAGGTTCATTCTGAGCGGTAGACATGTTACCGGGAAGAAAAATTTGTTTCGAGACAATAGACTTTTTTTATGATACAGAGTGACGAGACGTGCGAAGCCGCTCGCCTGATGGCTCTTCACGCTTGCCCATAACAGCTCGACGCCACTCAGAATTTCGAACTTCAACAGTTAAAAAACCTGGATGGCAATGCACTGCGCTCGTTACCCCGAGATATAAGATGTCAAATCTCTGTGTGCCCTGTAATTTTGCTGGAAACATTGCCCTTCAATCCGGAACACAGCAGCGCTTGCACAGTACTGCGTGGCGGTTGAATAACTGGCAAAGGTGTGGTACTCCCCGAGGCGGACTCTGCAAAAGAGTTCTACCACTACAAAAATTCAGTCTTCTTCATAATTATCAATATAAAAACCCGACTTCATCAGAACTGGACCAAATTGAAATGGGACCAAACAAAAAGCACCAACTTTCAAATAAAAAAAGAATCATCAAAATCGGTTCATCCAGTCTATAGTTCTGAGGTAACAAACATAAAAAACAGTCGAATTGATGACCTCCTCCTTTTTGGAAGTCGGTTAGGTTCGTGTCGCAAAACGTGGCCAAACGTGTGGTATAACGTACTCTAATTACAACAGAGTCAAACAGCTCAACGTTGAAAAGTTCGCTCGCAATTATGAAAACAAGATGAGACAGAGATACCTATCGCGAAACCTAATCCGCATTACCATACAAATTGTTGAACTTCAAATCCAGATTTAATGCATTATCTTGAACAAACAAGCTCAATTATGAAAGTTGAGAATGTTTAGCGGAAAAACTAATGATCATAATCCGTAAATCTCATCATGCGCTTGCAGCGAGAGTTGGGGTCGCGCCAGTGTGTGTGTCGTGTGTACTACCTGTACACACCTACCACAGTTTTTGCGTGTAGTAACTCTGTTAGCAGTATGGACGTTTCACGTTTGAAACTCGGAGTGAAAGTACTTGGATTTTTCTCGTGTATGATATGAATATAAAAAATGTGTTCGTAAACACAAAAAGCAAATTTAACTTTTTTATATAAAACTAAGAAATTACAAGTTACAATCTGTTCGGCCTTATCACAGCACACAAACATCTATATATATATAAATATAAAACATCGGTTTCTTCTAGACAAGCGTGCTCCATCGTAGACTGCATCATTGCTAAACATCAGGCGAGTTGGCTTTTAAACGCAAGCCTTTTTTTGTTTTTTTTGTTGACGGGGGGGAAATCTTCTAAAGATACCCAGCTGCATTGGGGTGTAGCCGGACTATGTGAGATTGCACCCACTAAAACCCCATCGGTGGCCGACTTCTGTGCTAGACGGAGAGCACCGGGATCTCCATAGGAACGCACCGGTACCCTCCTAACACTCTGCTGAAGCAACGCTCCCTGGAAATATTTCATTTCCGTTTCATTCCTTTACAACGGCGTGGGCCACACCACGCCGTTGTCTTCCTTGGGCTTGCTGAATGGGAGGTCAGATCCCCAAATCTGACCACCCACAAGCCCAAAGGCCCCCTTTTAGTCGGCTCTTACGACGGGCAGGGGATACCGAAGCCGTATTCTAGGACCCCGGCTCCAGGGTCTAGAGGCAATATCGTAACCAATGAGGTTAATCCGAGGTGCGATTATTGCTAGTTGAAAACATCAAACGCAAGCCTCAATATATTTTCCTCAATAAATAAATAAAAAAGTTACACAAAGCAAAATGTCACAAGTTATATATGTCATTATCAACAAACTATTCTGTCAAAATTGTTTGTTGAATTTTTTTGGGTTTGTTGTTTTGTATTATTAATTTGTACACGAGATAAATTGCCAGGTCATAAAATTGCTGTAGCTCAATTAGGTAAGTTTTTTTTTTTATCTTGAATATTTTTGGGGGGCTTTTAGACAACATGTCTATGTCAGCCCCATCGTATCCTGACAAAACATAAATTTCCTAAATAAATAAATATACTTCTTTACACAATCACAAACATACCTAAACCTCAAACCTACCTAGTCGGTTAATTATACCTATGGTATAATTAACCAACCAGGCAAGCCTGTGGTGCTAGAGTAGCTTAAAGCCTGTAAAAAAGAATTTGCCAGACCGTAAACCATTCCAGCCTCCCTGGAATTTGGATTAGATAATAAAAGCTGTATTACCCCTACATTGGATTCACAAATTCCAAGTTCAGTAAAAATTAGTTCCCTCTCACGTTGATTCCGGACACATTCCATCAGTACATGATACACGTCTTCGGGCTGATCGCACTCCTCACAGTTCGGTGACGATACCTTTCCCATCATAAATCCAAAAGCATTTAATGGGATGTGTCCGGAACGTAATCTGTGCGCGACAACAACAAGCTTCCGACTAATTGCCCCAACAAACCATGGAGAACGATGAGGCTCGCTTTGCAAAATTTTGTACCAGATTCCTTTACATTTGGAACGTTCATCAAAGTATTCTCGCCAACTATCAAAACACACTTTTTTATATTTGGGTAAGAAGTTAAATGTAAATGTTTTAAGCCGTTTTCTGCAGGCAGCGGTATGTGGTTGAGGAAAACGGTGAATGAACAATTAAACTGTTCGCCCCGCTCTCCCACCCGGCGCTGCCTGCTGAGAGTGCTGAGGTTAAAAATGTACCCTTACTGGTTGTGTTATGTACTTCGATGGCACCTAGTAAAGTTTCACAATCGTGTAGAATCTGTCACGTACACGCGTCGTGTCTCTGGAGTTAATATACGATGTCACCGTTCGTATATCCGCTAGTCAGGAGTACAGTCGAAGCCAGGGCTTATCGGATAGTATAACTTGACAATGATGTTTACTTGGAAAATGGAACTGCACAATAATGTTTTTATGCCATTGGTGGCAATCAAACATACAGGCTACCTGATGGTACGCAGTGACCATTGCATATGGATACCTATAGTACCAGAGGCATCACAAATACTTTGCCGACTTTTTAGACTCTAAACTTGCCTTTTGGAGAACCCCATGTTGTAGCTTCTCGGAAACACTGCGTAAGGTAGTTCATTACACAATCGAAGTGAAAATAAAAGTTTGTTTCGGTGGGTTGACTATTAGGGCATTCAGCACGAGATCTTGACAAATAATAACAAAATTTACTTTAAAAAACCTATCAATGCTGAAAAAATGCTTATTATTTTAACAACGGAACAAATTTTTATCTAACATAACTCAAGAACCAACTCAATGAAACTAAAAACGCATTATTATCGGTTCATCCGTTTGAGAGCTATGATAACACAAACAAACCCCTTACACATACATAGGCTTATACACAATTTTTTGTGTCGGGTGTAAATAAACTAGATTGTGTTACAAAACCACATATTAATTCTTAAAAGGTTGTTTTACCTCCCAAATGTCGAAAAACATATTTTTATCATCTGATAATGGTACAGTGTCGTAAAAAAATATCACGTATAAATTAACAAGTAAATAAATACTAGTGGTACAAAAAGAAAGATTGGGCTTTTGAAAACCAATGATAATGATAATTTTATTCATAATAATAATTACATGTCAAAAGAAATTAAAAAATATGTTAATTTAAAATTAACCGTCAAAAAATCATATTAAAACTAAATAATGATAAAACAATGTCATTCTAATTTTAATTAGGCTATTTTATCCAGTTTTGAAATGAATTCCTCTACGCTATACGGCGCCATATCTGTCAGAAAACCCTTAAGCTTATGTTTGAATGAATAAAGCGACTTGGCGTCCTTTATGGATTTTGGCAAGGCGTTAAACAATTTTATGCCAAATATTCGGGTACATTTGTGAGTCTTGGTCAGCCTTTCATCAGCCAATCGCAATGAAGCTAACTTTAAAACTTTCAAATTGAGCTGAAACTTTGTTTTACAACAAATAATATTGCTTCGATTGGAAACTAATGTGTTTGAAAACTAAAAGATGTTGTTTCAAACTTTGATTGCACCTGCTGCAAATAGATTTGTTAGTTGTTCATCTTTCTATTTTATATTTTAAGTAGTTTTAAGTATTAATTAGTTTTCTATGTGTATGTTGTTGCCAATATATTTAAATTTGCAAGAAAAATCACAACAATAATATCAGTCGCCAGGAGTCACCAGGCCTTATAAAATGGAAATTTCTGGAGGCCTGGCGACTCCGCACTTTAGGCATGAAGCTATGCTTAAGTGCGTAGCGTCAAACTTGGCATGATTATTATAGTACACACTCTAAAGTATAACAACAAATAATAAGTAATGGTCAAGTGCGGGTCAGTGACAAATTTCTGTTCACCACCGGTTCTCGTACGATCCCCGAAGTTAAGCAACGTCGGGCGCGGTCGGTACTTGAATGGATGACCGCCGGGGCGTTGACAGGATTTTGTCTTTTTAACAGACTTCCAAAAAGAAGGAGGCTCTCAATTCGACTGTTTTTTAATGTTTGTTACCTCGGAAAGGTGTGGTGGTACGCAACCCACAGTGCGCGAGCTTAACTCGCACTTGGCGGGTTTTATTTAATACTAGGATGATGAGTAAAAAGAGCAAAATCAGAAAACGTTCAAAAAGCTACTTTTGCTAAGGCAAAAATATTTCAAAAAAACAGCAACGTTGCTCATATCAGGAACGGATCAATTCCCACAGTCCGTGTTTGATACTGTTCGGAGCCAATCAACTGGACTGATCCACATATCTCGCAACACGATCTGCAGGATGCAGCCAAATAGTTCGAATACAGGGCATCGGGAAATAAAAGCGATCTGAAATATTTCAACTGATTTTTACAGTGGGGCTGTTATTATTTGATATAGTATTTTATAGTTTTTATCTGTGGTTTTGTCGTCGTGACAAAGTTTTATCTATTTATTTTTAAGACTATTATAGTGCCATCACATCGCACGGTTGGCTTTCATTTTCCTGTTGTGAAAAGATCATTATGCCCGCGAGCCATGGAGCGCAGTATCGTAGGAGTGAAACTTATAGACAAGATAAAAAAGACAATACTGTGCTCCAAGACTCAGATTGCTGACGTAGCTCTGAAGGCCGCTTGCCTTAAGTAGGACTCGGCCGGTCATGTCAGTCGAATGTTGGAGGATCTTGGCTTCCACAGACAACCTCCTGGACGGCCGAGACGGAAATGGAGGGACGAACAAAGGGCTGATAACCAGGGTCTTATCACAATAGGTAGTGATAACGCAGTTGTAAGAAGTAACTATTACTTTATCTATATTCTATATCTATCACACGGTACCGCCATTCTGTTAGCTTGAACTTGGCTTGACACGCTACCGCATGTCTAGATACAACTTAGGGCCGATTAGGTATTCATTCCTCAGTTACAAAATCAGATATGATTTATTCCATTGATAGCTTGATTTCGAATTTTTCGATAGAGGCTATCTGCGGAGTAAACCCTGTAAATTTATTGGACAGATAAATTTATTGATTCGTTAACTATTTGACCGAAAAATGAAGAAAAAAAGTATATTTACAATTAATTGCTTAATGAACTATGTTAAAAAAATATATTATTGTATTTAAAAATATATTATGTATGTATATCAGTCTGTGGCAGCCATATTACCAGCTTTGCTTAGTTTGGGGTCAGATGACCATGTGTGCAATAATGTCCCAGATATTTATTTTATTTATTTATTTAAATAGTACCCACGAAATTAAAATCTCCATTTATAAAAAGTACGTGAGTAAATCATTTACCAGACCATTCAGTACACCATCTGCTTTAATAATATCAATTCTTAAACGAGTTGGAATGTTTACCTTGTTTAGCCGAAACATTTTCTTCAGACTATTTACCTACGCCACAAGGTATGTGCGTAAGTAGTCGGCAATACAGAACGCTTTCTCGTCGGTTTCTTAATTTAACTTGGAAGTGAACACCCGTCTCGGATTACCTAGAGCACACACACACACCGCTTTAGAATTCCCTTGGGCGTCGCGATCTTACCCTTTGTATGTGCATAAGTGATAGACCTTTTTTTACATTTTCTGGGAAATTAGAATAAACTGGCCAAGTGCGTGTCGGGCTCGCGCACTGAAGGTTTCGTACCTTCACAAAATACAATAATTATCAATAAAAAAACCGACTTCATTAAAATGTCAGAACTGGACCAAATGGGACCACACGGGAAGAACCAACTATCAAATAAAAAAAGAATCATCAAAATCAGTACACCCAGTCGAAAGTGCTGAAGTAACAAACATAAAAAACTCTCGAATTGAGAACCTCCTCGTTTTTGAAAGTTGGTTAAAATGTAATGGAACAGCTTTTTTGCTAGTTCACGGTTGGTCCCGTAGTAAAAATTGTTCTTATGAACAATTTTGTATGGGTACTATGGACTTCTTTCAGCTTAAAACACCCTCTCCGCGTAACCCTGTTTTAGTAGACTCTAGCTGCTACACACTCAATGGCAAGCCGCCAGCCACCTTCACCCGCCAACAGCTCACTCTTTGGACCTCACATTCCCCGTTTCTTATCACCCCGCAGTGCCCGCCCCGGGCCTGTATCCGCGCGTATTGGAGCGCTCGCTAATTGAGTCGCGAACTTCTTAGGTGATGCGAGACGTGAAACAAACCCAATTTCACGCATATTTCGCCGCCTCCATTCCAACTCTGAATAGGCGTTAAGTTGTATGTTAATGACGTTTCTTTTGAGACGTCTAGTTGAGTGTGCTCGTCGCTCGGTGATGTTTTCATTTGGGGAATGAGTTTTCTCGTGCTGGAGTTTTGGGTATTATTTTGAATGACAGACATACTTATACATTCTACATCTATAATTGTAATGTCTGCTACGTATGAAACTGGCTTCGTATTGTAAAGGATTCTAAGTAAGACACAGGAATCATCATCATCAGCCAGAAGACGTCCACTACTGAACATAGGCCTCCCCCTTTAACCTCCACACTGAACGACATCCTGCCATCTGCATCCACTGGATGCCCGCGACTCTCACAATGTCGTCGGTCCATCTAGTGGGAGGCCTACCTACGCTGCGGCTTCCGGTTCGCGGTCTCCACTCAAGAACCTTTCTTCCCCATCGGTTAACAGTTCTTCGAGCGATGTGGCCTGCCCATTGCCACTTCAACTTGCAGATTTTAATAGCTATGTCGGTGACTCTGGTTCTTTGGCGAATATCTACGTTTCGGATTTTATCGCGCAAAGAAACTCCGACCATAGCTCTCTCCATTGCCCGTTGTGTGACTCTGAGTTTTTCCAAAAGGCCAACAGTTAAGGACCACGTCTCAGTACCATATGTCATCACTGGCAACACACACTGATCAAATACCTTCGTTAGACACGGGAATGGGATGATTTATTTATATGAAAGCAAACGTCACAAATCCCTAATGTGGCCGGCGCCGTCACAAACCAACACTGCACACCACATCCTCAACAACAGAGTCGTTTTCAATTGGAACAGGTTACCCGAGGATGTGGTCGCATCCAAATACATAAATGTATTTAAAAACAAACTGGACAGATGGATAAGAATGAAGAAGATAATCTTAACAGATAAATACTAAATTTTGACACTGTGTGATATAGGCACAACAGCTTATGCTGCTGGCCTATAATCAATCAATAAATAAATGTTATTTAAAGATGATTATTTTAGGTTTCATTTCTCAATCTATATTTTTCACTTAATCTACCTGTATCTACGTTTGGCCACTTTGATCTAAAAGATAAGCCTTGAAGATAACTAGATTGTAGTTATCAGGAAAGAACGACTTAACATCAGCTCATCGCTTATCATGAGGAACTGGTGGTAAATTGAAGTTTTTCTACTTGTCCTGTAGCTTTTTTTTTTATATTGTTTCCACAACACATTATTCAAATATGTTTTACAAAAATGTAGCACCTAATAACTACGCTATGTTTGTCTTGGCACACAAATTCGCCGTACACTGAAATTATTATTTTGACGTGCAAACTATTTGTCAAAGGTGAAACCATTAGAAGCCTATTCTTAATACACACTAATAGTAGTGAGTTGAGCTCGATGCGATTCATAAATCGGTTGCAGGAAACTGTGCGTTACCGCATTTATAATAGAGAGAGGACAAAATAAGGTTTGTTTGTTTGTTAATAATATTCTTTATTTCTTATTTATTGTATACAGAGTGTTTGAAGCTAGTGTACGTAATTAATCCTAGTTTACAACAATATACTTTTTTTATTTTGTCTAACAAGTATATACCATATTATTTATATTACACGGAAATTACTCACGTAAGATAAAGCTGGTTACTCCGACTATACACCATATTTTATAAAAACTTACAAAATAAGGTCATGCTCAAGCAAAAAGCTTTTTAATTCATCAAACTTTTTATCAATAAACGCATATTTTTTCACTGAAAGAGCAAAAGTTAAAGAGCAATCGCGAGAAGAAATCAGTTTGTTGTGTTAGGCTCCGTCACGGGCCGTCCGTTTGACGAAGGGCGGCGGGAAGGGACTGCCTTAAAATCGCGATAAACACATTCACTGTCCGCCTTTTATGGCGGTGGGGTGGTGTGCTGGAAGAAGAAACCGTGAATTAAAGTCAGACGCACACGATATCTATAGCGGAACTGAAATTAATCATTCTAAATGTATGTTGGAACCATTATATGGTTTAGTTAGAAAGCAAAATATAGATCTATATATGATAAAGGTGTCTTACTAGATTCAGTAAAAAAACAAGTCCTTTGCAAAAAGTGCAATGTTTTTTAATACTCGCAATGTAATGCAAATAAAATATGAGCTGACGCTAGAGGTCAACGAACGACCTGGACCGTGCTGCGCCGCGCAAGCTTGTACGCTTTACATTTCTGGTTTGCGAAATTCTAAAGCACAAAAACAACAAGAATAAATGACGAAAATGCTTATTAGTTTTCGATTGTGTTTTGATAGAGTATAATAATAGCATTTTGGCTTCGGTGGCGTTTTTCATACACCCGGTACAGATTGCGTTTTTTTTTCATATTCTAATCGTACTTTTCACAATCTTATATCATGAATCTATTTAAATGATGCACCCAATTTTGGTACAAAATAGACTTTAATTCTAATAGTATGATAAATACATATTTGTAGTAAACTAATCGAAAACGTCTCATTTAGCTTGACTGAAGGCTGATTAAAAAGCGCTTTTTGGACCTTTGTAACTGTTATTCAGTTCCACTGGAGCAGGGTCCGCGAATACAACTCCGTTTCAATTTGTTGGGACCGCTTTATGTCGGACTACAGCGTGATATACGCCGCGATTGAAACAATTAAATTAGTTTTTTATATTATTCACCTAGAATTGTAATACGGATTACCTGTAGACTGCAACCATCAAATAATGTATATCCGTTGTCAATCAGTGTAAATTATGGAACAAAACGTTTTCCTTACGACACAAAAAAAGTAACACAAGTTTGAATATACAATGAAAAAAACAGTTGACATGAATATCATATCTATTATTTCTTTGTAGTGAAATAATCATATAACATATTGACCTATAGAAGTAGAAAAAGCATTTTTAAAAACATACTACTTATACACTAAAATAATTAAATAAATATATAACTCAATAAAATTGACTATCTAAAACTAATAACTGGCCAAAAGCGTGTCGAGACACGCATATGTTAGGGTTCCGTATCCAAAGCCATTTAATTGTAGTCATAGTTCAGAAATTGATAGTTATAGAAAAATTCGAACGAACGAAACTCTGTGGACTTAATCAAATTTCAGAGATGTACCATCCCGACATAGCATATACTTTTTATGTTTTAAACATTGAGAAAACTGATTGAGAAACATTATTTGTAAAGACCATTTTACGAAAAGGACAATGACCTTTGAGCTAGAACGCCTTGAATTTATTATAGTTTTATATATTACAGTTTTATCACTGTTACTCAAAAAGTCATGATCAAATAATGTTCGAAATAACTTTGAATGAAGTTTTTAAATATGACCTATCTGTATTGTTAGTTACAAGTTTCTATGTCTTATAGTTTAGAAATGCAGAGGGGGACCAACTTTTCGCCACTTTGGCGGGCCATATTTTGCAAAGTATAGACTTTATAAAAAAGTGATGTGTCAAACCTTTTCTTCATTTTAAAATAACTTTTTAACGATACCCCACACGAGCAGGTGGAGTGAAAAAAATATTTTCATCCCCATTTCACATGTACCATGGCTACCCTTAAAAGGCAATATAACGAATTGTTTATACTTTTAAAATTGAGATCTATCTATATTATAACTGTCATCATGCAAAGTTTCATGCACTTATCTTAATAATTATAGAAGTGAGAAGGTTCTAAAAAATTCGGACGGACGGACAGATAGACAGACAGACAGACGAACGGACAGAACGAATTTATGAGAGTTCTTTGTCGGGCTAAGGAACCCTAAAAACCGCCTCCCACGACTGCAGGGAACCAACGTCATATCATCAGGCTTTATAGTCACGTGAAATAAGGTTCAATTCTAAGCAAGTTTGCGCGTTAATGACGATGATGGCTCGACGGATGACATCGTCTAAACCTGCGCGGTGCGAGAGGTGCCCAGTACTGCAGCAGCAAGAACCTGCTATCAAAATACAACCTTAAATAACCTAAAAAAAAGTTTTAATTAAATTCTGGACAATCTTTGTGAAATTATAATGAATTTTAAATTACTTGTCGCGTCACAAATTTACTTGAAGTCTAAAAGCCACAATTGAGACAAGCGAATGCCATTAAATTTCTAATGTAGTCACAAGTCATACGAATTTTAATGACGTCACTAGAAGACGCTGTTTAAAACCTACTAAAAACTTGATTTAACTGTGATGAACGGTGAAAATACAGTGTGAAATTGCTTCTGAAAGTTTTTACGACGACTCTTAAGATTCGTTCGTTTCATTAAAGGACGCAGTAAACCTTAAAAATAAAAAGTTCACAGACGACATTCAAACTTAAATAGAAATAAATATTTCATTATCAACATTGAGCTTATCAAGTTTACAAAGTCAAAATATTTAAATGCAGATAAGGCTTTGATGTCAGCGAAAAAGTTATTTAATTATCCCAGAGTAAACGGTTTCTTTACCAGCTTTTAGTTGGCGAAAATATGACTACAAGACTTCATTTGGAATATAAATAAACGCTATGTAATTAAAAGATCTACAACTACAAACAAAGCAAACGTTAAGCCGAGTACACACTGGGTCTAATCCTTGCCGGTTGTAAGCTATAATGCGCCAGACCGCGCTGAAAAGTTCGCTGCGCTCGGTGAGCGCACCCCTTGATATTAAACCGGTTTAGTGCGGTTTATACCGACTTTATTATATTAGCGCGTCGACGTTCCTCTGCGAATTTGGCGGTTTAATTAGTCGAATACCGTTGCGATATGAATGGAGGAGGTGAGAGTCTGTTTGCTTTGCCTGGCGGTTATTAAAGTGGCGGATTCGAGCGAGACGGATTAGCTTTATATTGTGCGTCATTAGACGATATGCATTATATTCAAGCTGAGAAAGTAACGAGTGTGTACCCAGCTTTATATCTTACTAGCTGTACCCGCGACTTCGACCACGATTTCTTGAGAAAAAAAACATACAGACAAACATAGAACCTCCTCCTTTTTGGAAGTCGGTTAAAATTGCTTTTGTCCGTCCTCATGATACATACTATTACCTCGCGAAATCTTATCGAGATCGGTTAAGCCGTTTAGCCGTGATTATGTAGCAAACAGACAGACGGGCAGAGTTACTTTAGCATTTATAATATTAGTGTGGATTAGTGTGGATTATGTTATCGTGCCAAGTCTCAATTTTATTTAAGCTGATAAGGTTTTTGTCTTTACTCATATTTTTCAGTATTTTGTAGTTATTGATTATAATTTAGTTTCACTCATGATACGATTGGTCTCGCTTTAGTACAGAAATAAAAATATATTCTAATTAAAATGTCGCTCAGCTTATCTTCGTGCCTTTGACAGAGAGAAGAAGGTTACACGAACACAAGTAAACAAGTTAAAATTCATAGGAAACTCGAAATACGTGGGCTCACACTCACGGAAATGTTTATTATGTTCCAGTTCGTCTCGAAACAGGTGAAGCAGTTCACATGGAACCTTTTAATATAATTTACAACTTACCCAAAAAGGTTTAAGTGCCCTGAAAGCTTCCGATGTTTCTTCGGAATCTCTTCTAAAGGTGCTTTTGAGTAGCTACTCTCGAGTATAAACTTTGCTTTGACTTTCAATGTCTTTCATCAAAATGAGTAAAGATTATCTGACGAATGAAATATCTACATAACTCTCTAAAATTGTATTTTTTTTTCTTCATATTTTTTATTCTTTCCTGTGTAAGGATTTTGGCATCGCACTTTTTGTGCATTTGCCATTTAAATACGTCAAGTATTTAAATTTTATCAAGTTCGATGAAATGTCTTCAAACAAGCCATAGTCCGAGTCAAGCAAAGTAAGTCACGGTTAAGTCAAATTCATGCCCTAGTAAAGTAGTGGAGACTTTACAAGAGCCTCATGTGGAGCTTTCCACTTTAGTTTTTTATACACTGTTTCCTTCCACGTTCTTAAATTTTGTTATTGCTTTTATTTTTTCTAGTCTTTGTCGTTTCTTTTGACTCGAGTCACCCTTCCAGTCAAGCTCCACATGAACCTCTTGTAAAGTCTCCACTACTTTACTAGGGCATGAATTTGATTTGGGCTTTTATTGTGCGAACTGCTATTCTTTGGAATGCGCTGCCGGACTGGGTGTTCCCCGATAGTTACAATCTGGGTGTCTTCAAATCTCGAGTTAATCGGTTTCTTCTGGGCAAGCGTGCTCCATAGTAGACCGCATCGTCGCTTAACATCAGGCGAGTTGGCGGTCAAACGCAAGCCTATTACAGAATAAAAACAAAAAAAAGTTCCAGGTCCATGCTGGAGCCAAATAGCGAAGGATAGAGTAAGATTGAAGTCTGCAACAGTGGAAATACCGGTTGCCGATAAATAAAGATAGAAATAAATTTGTAATTTAAATTAGTACTATTAGTAAGGATATCATTATTCAGAACACATTATCAGTGTTCTAGAGTGCAGATCACGAATTGGCAGTCGTTTCGCAGGACGCCTTGAGACTCAATGGAGTAACGATGTACGTAAAAAATTGGCTGTCACTGGACACGAAAAGCCGAAGATTGGGCTGAGTTGGAGTCTGGAGAGGTCTACAATAATTATAAATATAATAAACTGACTTTAAAAAATGTCAGAACTAGACTAAGGGCCGATTTCACCATCAAAGTGAACGCGATCAACGCAAAACTAAACTGGTATAAAGTGGCTTATTGAGTTCAAAACGTCAATTTGGGTTTCACCAACATAAACTGATCGCAGTTAAGTTTATGTTGGTGAAACCCAAATTGACGTTTTGAACTCAATAAGCCACTTTATACCAGTTTCGTTTTGCGTTGATCGCGTTCACTTTGATGGTGAAATCGACCCTTAGTTGAAATGGGACCACACGGAAAGCGCCAGTATTCAAATAATAATAAAGCACTTCAAAATCGGTTCACCCAGTCGAAAATTCTGAGATAACAAACGTTAAAAAAATAACAGTCGTATTGAGAACTCACTCCTTTTTGGAAGTCGGTTATTTTTTTTATAATTTTAAAGTTTAGCCGGGTCAGAGTTTTATTGAAAAGAGGCCGTAGACAGGAGGAATATAAAAAAAAAAAAAATGGAACGTTTTTTCAAGCTACAATCTAAGTAATACGAAGGAATAAAATAAATGTGTTTCCGTTTAACTAGGAGGCATTAACTTTTATTGCTCGAGGGAATCCGCACACATTTAACGAGCGTGTTTTCTTGTTTCAGGTACCCGCATAAATATCTCCAGCTTCAATAAACGACTGCTTTTATTATCTTACTAAATTAGTGAGGCTTTATTATGGCAATATAGACTGAAGTGAGCTGTACGTGGTGAGTTTGTAACGAGCCACAGCTGTAGGAAAAACTTATAATATACTCAACTGGCTCAAATAACATTAAGTAAAAAAACAACTATTTCTAAAGCATCTAATGGTTTTTAGTTTATGCAACGTAAAACAAAATGGTGTATTCATACTGAAGGATATATATGTGCTCATTATAGTGAACAATTTTTACTAACATATCTGAAATCGCGAAAAACAAATCAGCTGTTCCATACGTTTTGTCTAATTTCAATGACCGTTTTCTATGGACAGCTGATTTATATGGCGAATTCAGGTTTGGTCCCATACTAAAAGTTGTTCATAATGATGAGTACATACCCTTCAGTATTACAACTTTTTGTTACACACATACATCATCAGCCAATTAACGTCCACTTCCGCTTCCGCTTCCGCTTGGCAGGCGGCTTGGGGAACGCAGTACGTTCACCGTGTACTATTAGGACGCTGCTGCCCATCCTCCGGTTAACTTTTTGTTACACGGGAATTATTCACATGTGACTAAGCCGGTTACTCCGACTATAGTTTCTACCGCAGTCGCGGCATTGTCGGTTTAACAGGTGAATATGCACGCGGCTGCGTCTCACATTGCACTGCGGGCTACCCGCGACGCACACATGTCATGATGACAACGGCTGCTGGTTGGATGCGGGGGTGGGGGCGCGTAGAGAAATATGTTGCGCCGGCGCGCAATACTAACGGCTGGTGCTAACGAGGTCTTCCCGTAGCTCAACGGCCAAAGCTTTCATTTCTCGCACTTTATTAAACATTATTGAAAACTAAAAATCACTGACTGAGAATTAAAAAAATACTATTGTGCAATTCTTAAGAATAACATTGCAAATAGTGTAAAGTGATTTTTGTGTTAAAGTTTTATAGGTTGGCGGAGGAAATATAAAAAACTTTTTTTCTTTACAACATACAACCATACAAATGTATTTCTGCATTTTAAGGTTCAGAATAAAAACCACAAGTTTACTTGACAAAAGCACTATGTTAATTAAGAGACATTTTGGGACAATAACAAGCAACATAAAATAAAATAAAACCCATTGTTTGCTAAAACTCTCCAGCAAATGTAGACTGAAACACGCAAAGTTCATTATTTTGCGACAGAAGCTAGCTAAATATCAGTGATGCAAAAGATCAGGTTTGGCCGTTAAGGTACTATGTCCGACTAAGCTCGTAGTTATGAAGGCACGTCAAGGAGCGCGTCGACCTCGTTTGAGGCTGCGTTCATCACCTACAGCTATCTCTTTGGCACTTTTTCAACAACAAAAAAAAACAATTGAGAGTGAGAATTTAAAAACGATTGAGGAATATCATTTGAATAACATTTCAAATAGTGTAAAGCGATTTTTGGGTTGATGGTTTATAGGTTGACGGAGGAGATAGAAAAAAAAAACTATTTTATATTATTATTTTATCTCATTCGCCATCTTATAAAATATCAACACAAAAATTGCCTTACATGATTTTGTATGTTATTCTAAGGATAATGAACAATCGGCATTTTAAACTTTCGCTAAGTTATTTTTGACTTCAGTTTCTTTTAAACGTGTGAATGAGATAGCTGTGGCTGTAGAGTATGGCATTATAGTGATTTTTCTTGCAATTCGATCAAAATACCTCGGCTTTATGGCGACGCGTTAAGTTGTGTTAATTCATACGTATGTATAGCCATATATCAACGCGTTCACGAGTATTCAGCGCTGCTGGCGTTAGTGCCCGCAGCGATAACCACGTGACGCTCCACGTACTCATAAACGAGGCTGAAGATGTACCGAAATATTTGAGCGCATGAGAACAAATGCTCGTTCTGTATGAGGCTCAAGTTTGATAAAGAAAGAATGAAGTAATTTTATAAGTTTTGATAGAAGCTACTAAGCGAAAAGTTAAGGTTTTTTAGGTGAAAAAAGTCTCGCTATTTTCGATTTAAACCGAATATTTGATACTTTTCTTTTATTAAAACGATGATGTTTAGCTTATCCATACATTATTTCTTTATTGTGTACCATTTAATACTTGTAATACTTGTCATCAGAGAAACTTGATCAAATTTTAACTGAAATTGCTTCGTCAAGTTAGCTTATTGAACGGTAATACGGTAATGCAGTACATAGGAATAGCAATCAAATATTATAAACTGAGTTGCCAGTAAAATACTTTAAACTAACTGCATCAATAAACACTCTGATAGACCTTTACTAGGCAGTGTTCGATTACATTCCGGCATAAACAAGAATGTAACCGGACTCGCGCCACATCCCTATTAATACAATAGCTTGGTCGAGCGCAACCGAGAGGTACCGTTTAGTTAATTAAAACTGGACACCCATTACACGTACAAGCTGACAAAAGCCGGCTTCCTGCCGGTATGCAATTTACATCTTTATAGCTATAGTGTGAGGCTTAAAATATCGGGCCTTACTTAAAAACGTTACTCTAGTTGACATACGTTTAAATATGCTCCGTCTAGTTTTCGACGATTTCCGTCAGCGAGAAGTTGAGAGAGCTTTTTAAAACATAGATCAACTCGAGTAACGTTTTTAAATAAGGCCCATCATGCTCATTAAATATTGAAGTAAGGGAATATAACAAAAATTTAAATGTTAGTTTTACTAGAACCTATGAATATCATCTAAATTCTTCCCTATAAACTTTGTCAATATTTTATAGATATACATAGTTATTTTACAACGAGCTACCGATAATGTAGAAGTACTACCTTCTTTAGATTGCATTGCATGCATTCCTTTCACTTTCTCACACAGGCCTTCTCTCAGAGAGAGGGAGGATAGGCTATGATCCACCATGCTGGCCCAGTGAATGTTGGAGTATCTTTTTTTTTTTTTTGACATACCGGTTTCATCGCTATGTTTTTCTTCACCATTTTTGTGCTATAGCATCGAAACTGCAATATAATTTATTTAGGTACTAAATATGTCATTGATCCAGGGCCAAGAAATTAATTACTAAACCAAGATTTTATGTATCCAATTCTGAAAAATTTATTTCGAATTCGATTTCTACAGAAAGATAAACAGCGGAGCAAAGTCTCTAAATAGTTTCCCGCCTCATTTATTCGCTTTTCATTACCCTTTTGCGGCGGAAAGTAGGCATAAAACTTCCGATTGTACTAAACAAAAACGAAGAAAAAAAACATCAACTTTATTGCCCATCCACACAATGACCCGAGATGGGTACCTAGTTAAATTGCCTCCTTAATCACTATGTACGCAGAATAACAAAGTGCAGAGGGCTAAATTATAGATGTAGTAAAACAATACTTTTACTGCAAAAGAGTGATACTTGCTCAGGCTGCAGGGTCGTAACATGCCACTTTCTACGTTAGAAAGCAGGTGCACTTTAGCATAATCTGTCATAAAATGCGGTGTGACCTTTTGTTGAGTTGTAAAAAGCATAAGCAGTTACTATGACTTAATGCACACAATGTGGTTCTATCTTTTTTATGACGTTGATTATGACGTCATTGTTAACTAGAAAGTCACCGTGCTGGGTAGTGCTATCTCTGTTTCTCATCCCACGTGATTGGATCAGCAATTAAGGCTATGTACAAAACGGAGCGTGTTCGAACACACGGACTACAAACACATTTACATTAGTTGCAGTAATGTACCTCTTTAGTAGCGTAATAAACTGGACAGTGTCGAAACTCGTAGTTACGGTAGTACAGCTTTGAAACTCGCTAACTATTTGTACTAGAATGTAATGTAAATTCGATTTTCATAGTGTTAGCAAATCTTGCGAGGCGAGCAAACATTACATTTGTTAACTAAGAATCAGTTCAAAAGCAATATTTTAAAATTTATGATAGCAATGCCATCGATTTTGCTATTGTTTTGTGTAATGAAATGATCATATTTTTGGATGTGGGTACATTTACATCTATCAATGTTTATAATCTGTGAGGATAATTTGTGTGATAGTTTCACATAATTATAGTATATTTTTTATAGCCATAGGTGGCAAACAAGCAGACGGGTTGCCTGATGGAAGGATAAATAAATAATAAATATCTGGGACATTATTGCACACATGGTCATCTGATCCCAAACTAAGCAAAGCTTGTAATATGGCTGCCAGAGACTGATATACAAACATATATATTTTTGGAGTTTACTCCTTAAGAAACGATTTGAGTTATAAGGCCCGGTACGGAAATTTTATGAGGAGTAAAATCAAGTGTAACACGAAAAGTTGAGGCGTTACGTAGAAAGAGACAAACATATATATCTGTAGGATTGAACGTGTAAAAGAATGAGATGGAATACATGTGTTGCGCGCCTGCGTATTACGAAGTTCTGCCACAACTTGTATACTGCTGCCGAGTAAACTCCAATCGTGCGTCGTAGCTGACACACACACACACTTTTTTTTATATACATACTTAAATTTGACTTAGATTGATTCTTTTATTGTGTGAACTGCTAGTATGTGGAATGTACTGCCTGAATGGGTCTTCCCTAGTTACAATTTGGGTGACTTCAAGTTAAGAGTGAATCGGTTTCTTCTAGGCAAGCGTGATCCATCGTAGGCCTCATCTTTAACATCAGGCAAGTTGGTGGCCAAGCGCAAGCCTATTTTACAATATAAAAAAGTAAAGTTTTATTATTATTTCACCATCATCATCATCAGCCATAAGACGTCCACTGCTGAACATAGGCCTCCCCCTTTAACCTCCACACTTAACTACAACCTGCCATCTGCATCCACTTGATGCCCGCGACTCTCACGATGTAGTCGGTCCATCTAGTGGGAGGCCTACCTACGCTGCGTCTTCCGGTTCATGGTCTCCACTCAAGAACCTTTCTTCCCCATCGATTAACGGTTCTTCGAGCGATGTGGCCTGCCCATTGCCACTTTAACTTGCAGATTTTAATAGCTATATCGATGACTCTGGTTCTTTGTCGAATATCCACGTTTCGGATTCTATCGCGCAAAGAAACTCCGAGCATAGCTCTCTCTATTGCCTGTTGTGTGACTCTGAGTTTCTCCAAAAGGCCAACAGTTAAGGACCACGTCTCAGTACCATTATGTAATCACTGGCAACACACATTGGTTAAAGACCCTTGTCTTTAGGCACTGTGGTATCTTGGACGAGAAAATTTCACGCAATTTCCCGAACGCTGCCCTTCCGAGTTGGATTCTTTGGGCGACCTCTTTGCCTAAGTTGGACTTTCCTAGCTTTTTCCTTTTTATTATTATTTATTTATGCATAAATAGGTTTTCGTTTGACCGCCAACTCGCCTGATGTTAAGTGATGATGCGAGTTTACCATTCTATAGTTGCTAATATCGCGTGAATATAAGTATCGCTTCGGGCGATATTCGATTACACAATACTCTTGTTTGGCAATTAAATTTAAGTGGAATGCCGTGTAAACGCTGCTGAAACTCCCGCCCGTGGAAATGATAAGGTCGCCTCTAACAGGATGCGTAACTTAATATTTTGAGTGGTTGTGTTGGTTCCGTTACGGCGAAACTTCTAATTGAATAGTGTTATTTTGTTTAGCCAATATTCAGTGCGCGTACAGACGTGTTAGTAGAGTACATTGTTGATAACAATATTTTAAGTTTTGATAACAATATCAACGTAACGATTTATGAGGTGATGTAAAATTCTGTTACTAGGGCTGCAACGACATCACTAATCTGGCAATGTTTCCAACTTAAGAAAGTTAGTATATGCTTACTGCCCAGCCCTAATGTCAGATTTTATAGGCAGCCTAAAAGTCAACACTATTGTCGTCATGTAGCCGTGTCTCCTGCGCCAAAAAACTAACAAAGCATGTTTAGCTTTACATCAGGATTATGATGGATGTCCGTTCATGTTTTGTTAGATTTTTGGTGCAGAATACTCGGCTTAAGACAATCAACCGTAGCAATTCAATCCACGGTAGCACTACGTAGTAAATACCACTCGCAGTCACTAATCTTAAGACTGATAGTGTCGTTAATTACTAAAAAATATGTGATCTTTTAGAAACACCTAGCTGAGCTACTTTTCAAGTGCCACGGTGTTATTTAGGAAGCTTTTAAAATCCTAATCTAACAGATAACAGGTTTGATTTTCACAAATTCCCAATAAAGCATATCACATCATTAGAAATAATTTGCGAAATAGTCCCATTTTACTTAACTACGCAAGTGACGTAGCAACGCTACGGACATGACCCGCAAGCTGCTACAATAGTAAAGTACACACGAAGCAGTGCTACGCCATGCTACGAAGTGCTACAAGTGTATTACTACAGCATGCAAATTATGAAAAACACATGAAAACGTAACTAGTCGAGCGCCGGCGAGCTGCTTGTAGCTGAGCATACACCGACCAACATTAATTTACATAAACGAACCGTGTAACGTCTGCACACGTACCACTTAGCTTCACAGATTATAAACACAGATAGATGTACAATTCTCAAACGGTTACTAATAGCCTTAGATGTAAGCGTTTTTTTTTAAACCTAGTGGATCGATCAATCAAAATAATCGAGCAAAGGAAAAACGTGGCAAAACTTTTACACGCAAGATCAATAATTTAGTTTAAAAACATTTTGTACTAATTGAGATCTTTGAAATTAACCACCACTGCCACATAGTAATACAAAAAGTTCGTTGAATTTTTTGGGGATCGATTTCTTCTAGGCGAGCGTGCTCCGCAATATCGCCTAATATCAGACGAGTTACAGTCGTTATTACTTTTCAATGTTTTCCATCTGGCTTTTGCTAGTTTGTGATGGCATCTAATTGGCGTAATATACGCTATCACGGCCTCACCTCGGGTGTTGATAACTTCGCGAATAGTTCGTTGTTATCGTGATTTGGCACCGGATGTAGTGTGGTGAGAAGCTCGAAAGACGGAACTTTTCATTCTATAATTTGATATTTAGTATTTAATTCTAAACGACTCGCACGTAGAAAATCATATTGTTGTTTCGATCGCTACCAAACTTCACAGAATCACTCGCGGCTAATATGAAAATTGCCTGAAAATTTCATAAAAATCAGTCTCACCGTTTCGGAGTTCATCACACTTATCACACTAATATCATATATCAATCAATCAATCAATCGTTTATTTAATAATCTTAACCTATTACATACATGCATGTAGTTAAACTCGTATAATACTAAACTTAAACACTAGTTAGGTATGTAGGTAAACAGAAAATAATTTTTAACAACAAAAAATACATTCACTATAGGTATGTTTGTTGTAGGCACCTGGCTAATTTTTAAACTATAAGTTGGTAAAAACTCACATTGTAGGCACCCACTTCAGTTAGTGAATTCACAATGCACTAATTTAGAGTTTAAGGCAAAATGAGTTAACAAAGCGTTCACTAACAATTTAAAATATGCGGGTAGGTACATCATTGAATGGTTTGAAAATTTTAATGTTTAAAAGTGAGGTTCAAACATCTTTGTGCTTATTAACTAGTATTAACATATTTATTTTGTAATAGGCTGGTATTTGATTAGGATTCATGCTACCCTCCGAACTAGATTAAACTGTGACTCGGACGGCAGTTTGTCTCCCGCTCGCATGCATAGCAATGTGTAATGAGTATAACAGAGACAGGTATAATCTTTGCAAGCAGTATGTAGTATACGCAAAACATACAGATAATTGTTTATGTACATTATTATTAATTACTTTCTAATAATGTAGTTAAAAAGGAAAACATATCATAATTGTAGTTGTTCTTAGATCTGATGTTGCGAATTAATAACAATTTTGAAATTTAAGTGATTTGAGACAAATTAGAAAACAGAAAAAACAAATAAAAACATGAGCAAATTAAGGATAACGAAACTAAAATACTAACTACAGTCTCGCAACTTGGTAGGTAGGTACTTATACAATATACTAGAATTAATTGGTTATAGATTTGGCAAATATGTTGTGTATGAATATTGTATATAAATAAATAAATATTGATATTATAAGTTATAGTGATTTCGTCTAATTTCCTGTGTGAGTGTGGGTTTCTGTGAGTGCGCGTGTGTGTGTGCGTGTGTGTGTGTGGGTGAGTATGTGTGTGTGTGTGTGTAAGGGAGGATGGGTTGGTGTTGTGGAAAGTGGAATTGCATTCATGTGTAGATTTGCACAATATGCACATCAACTTCTACGCTCCATATGTTAGGCATGTATTATTGTGTACGTATGTAACTGTATGTGTATGTGGGATGTGAGAGAATGAAGTAGGAACATAGTTGTACTGTTTGGTAATTTTGGTTTAGCTGAGGAAATGTATGTCGTGTTGTATATAATATTGAAAGGGGTTAGCTATGTGGTCGAAGAAGGTAACACGCATAATTTGTCAATTGGATTACTGATTTGTTTGTTAGCGTCAGAGAAAAATACAATTATTACTACATCAATATTTCTGTTAGCTCCTCAGTTTCTTCATAAGTCATTTTTTTTATTAATTCATTGACTGCTTTTTTACATTTATAGTTATTCATGGTTCGTAATTCAATGCTTCTACTGATAAGGTTATATATATAAGGGCCCAAAAAACCTAAAAATCGTTGAGCAAACTTAGTTCTATAACTAGTGATAGCATACGTCCTGTCTTTCCTTCTAATATCAGGTTTGTAATCTGGAAGCCTGCCATGTTGGTATTGGATAGTATTGAGTAAATAGCCTTGTCTAATTGTCAGGATAGGCAGCTCTCTGTATAATACGTCAGTTGGATAACGAAACGTTTTGAATGTCATGACCTTTAGTACTGCTCTTTGGGCTCGTTCGACGGTAATTAGGGTTGATTTTGGGCATCCACCCCAAGATGTGATACAGTAAGTAATAATAGAATGACACAAAGCATAGTACACTGGAATTATTTGTATTTTGTCAAATACATATCTTAAGGTTTTGAACACATACAGTAACTTCCTGATCCGTCCAGTTAGAACCTTGACATGCGGTTTCAAGTTAAGATTATTGTCTAGCATAATTCCCAAATACTTAATTTCTGTAGTTGAAGCTAAATAAGGGCAGTTGCAGCCAGAAGTATTGTTACAGTTATGAGCTTTAATGTTAATAGCTGATGTATGAGGTTGACCAGTACATGTTATGCTGAATGTAACATATTTTGTTTTAAGTACATTCAGTGTTAGAAGGTTGTTGTCCAGCCAGTTGGTAACCAACCTAAAGCCCTCTTCTGCGTATTGATTCACATCAGACCATGATTTACCAGAAAAAAACAAAACCGTATCATCGGCAAACGTAATAACACTACCATTCCTGAGGCTGAGGTTACACATATCGTTGATATAGATTAAGAATAACGTTGGCCCAAGAATGCTGCCCTGTGGTACGCCATATGTAATGCTAACCTCGTCGCTGTTAAAATGATCAACTCGTGTTGATTGTTTCCTGTTAGCAAGGTAATTGGTGATTTAGTTTTACTCACGTAAGTTGTGTTGGCAGGAATATGACTTTTATGGTATTACTAATTTATGTGCTATTTTCGGTTAATAGATAGCAAAAATTCACTGCGCGAAGTGGCACACGTCTGTTCTCGTTGAAGTCCGCGAGGCGAGAGGTGCGATATATGTGAAAGTTTGGATGGATGGATGTATGGATGGATGGATGTTTGTTACTCAATCGCGCAGAAACGGCTGGGTGGATTTGGATGAAACATACATTGTTTATGTCCTGGATCAACACATAGGCTACTTTTCATCACCACGTGGGTGAAGCCGCGGGGCGCAGCTAGTATCATATACGTGAAAGTTTGGATGGATGGATGGATGTTTGTTACTCAATAACGCAGAAACGGCTGGATGGATTTGGATGAAATTTGAAACATACGTTGCTTATGTTCTGGATTAATACATAGGCTACTTTTCGTCATCATCATCACCGATTTTTATCACCACGTGGGTGAAACCGCGGAGCGCAGCTAGTAGTAGATACATACATTTTAATGTACTTGGATTTTAAGTATATTTTTGGATTAAAATAGGGGTTAAAATTGAGGTAAACTAATGGTACCAGGTTTCCGCGGTACAGGCCTAGCCTAGGGCAGAATCGCCGTAATGAGTTACGTGATAACTTCTCATATACATAAGCTCTTAGTTCTAAGTTTGTTTGTTGTAATTTATGTCGTATGTTTTTGTAAATAAATATTGTTTTAATTTTTTTCAAAGCTTCCCCAGCTTGCACTGTGTGTCTAGTGCTACGTCAATAAATTCCGTGGACTGTTGCGGTCGCGCTGCGTTCCCGCTTTGTGTCACGTGGAGTTATTTGATTGCAGTCACGCGGTCACTGCGTTTAGGCGTATTTTACCTAGCAAATGTTGGGGCCTTTTTGATTATTCGTACCTACCAGCATAAGCAGGGTATATTTTTATAACTTTTTGTGAAGAAAAGCTTTGACGATAAAATTTACAAAAATTAAATTTTCTGTGTATATAAAATTATTATGTTCGTTTTTTTGTTTTGTTTATATGTGCGGTGTATATTTTTTCTTGCTTTTTTAGACATGAAAAGTATTAACGTGTTTTTTGTGTTATAAAAGTTATTGTCTTTTTTTAACAGACAGGAGCTTCTCTATTCTACCCTATTTTTGTATGTTACGCTATATTTTCGTCGAGTGTAAACTTTTTTAATGATTCTTCTAGAATAGGTATATCTTGAGGGCGGTCCCAATTGAGTTTGAAAAAACATACACCTCTTGGAGTGGAAAATTAGGAAAATAATCCCGTTTATAAAAAATAAAAAAACAATACTAGGTAATTTTTTTGTAAATAAATTATAATTTATTGCTTCATATTATGGTATAATTGACTTAGTTTATATACATTTAGTGCTGCTAGTTCCAGTTTATTTTTGTACTATATTATTGTCCTAAGTTTCTAAGTAAGCTACAAAAACATGACTGGTTTTGAAACTACTTCGTTCAGTATAACATATCTTGACAGGTATTAAACTCTGATATTGCTTGAAAGCTTTTCCACATTCCTCGAGCAACTCCCCCCAACCCCAACACCGGCTTCTGTTCACGAGCCCAGCTAATAAGATAAAGAAAAGAGCAAAAGTACTTTTGCCCGAATAAATCTCCGTAAAATTAAATGTACCGAGACGTTTTAAGACTACGGCAATCGACGAGCACATTCGTGAAACGAGAAACGGAATTCACACCACAGCCTCGCACTGTACGCGGGGGCGTAGTGTAGGCTCCTACAGTAGACCTACACGTTGCGGTAATTATTTGAAAAAACTTGTATGTATTAATTAAAGGCTTTACCTACTCACCAAATATATTAACAACATCGTTAATAATGGTTTTCATATATTTTGTTTATATAACACGGGAATTGCTCACGTATGATTTATCCGGTTACTTCGACTATAGTTTTAACCGCATTCGATGGTATTTTCAAGGTCTCGCTTTGCACAATACGATCAAGGTCCAAAATTGAATAACGGTGTGATGCTATATACGTAAAATGAAATTAAACATGAATTGATATGAGAATATTGGTGAATGGTGGCATTTTAAATCAAATCAAATCATTTATTTGCTAGAATACATTACAATAAAGAGGTCTTAAAATTATATGTAAAATTATGTGTTGTTTATGTCATGATGTTTGGTCAATCTCGTAGCTCTTAATATTCGTAGCATCAGCTACGAACAAACGACAACCGTAGCAGCACTACGTTTAGTCTACGCTGTTTCATCGCGATCTATTTTAGTGTAAAAACTAGCTGCAACCTGCGTTGATTATATCTCAGGAACCGTAAATTTTTCCGGGATAAAAATCCTTAGTCACTCTCCGGCCCTCCAACTATCTCTTTGGAAAGAATCTCGTCAATCCGTTCTTCTGTTGATACGTGAAAGAGGAGCAAACAAAATACACATTAGCATTTATAATATTTAAATTATATAGCATTCATAGTGTATGATTAGCTTATTCTATCGTTACAAGAGTTTTAGATATGATAATGGCCATATTATTAACCCCATACGCAAACTAATGGATGTTAAAAGTTCTACGTGTGACATACGAGTAAGTACATGATTTTATTTTTTATTTATTTATTTAGTATAGGCTTGCCTTTGACGGCCTACTCGCCTGGTGATATTCGATGGAGCACGCTTGCCTAGAAGAAACCGATATATTATTACACAAATTATAATATTAATATTATAAATGAGTAGGTAATTATAGATACGTAGTCACTAGACACTAATGTTTTTAAATATTGTATACGTAAAAGTCGCTCAAAAACAGCTTTTAATGGCGTTTGCCGAATATTTAGAGGAAACTCATTCCACAGTCACACCGCTACAACTATAAAGGAGTCACTTACAAACGAAATGCCTAGGACTACTACTACTGCGTGTGACTAGGGTCCAACCCCCATATTCATAGACGTAAATAAAGGTACCATGAATCCTCACCTCCTCAGTGATGTATTGGCATAAAAAACACCACTTAAGGGTACGGTAAGGATTCAAGATACATTTATTTATGTCTATGGATATGGGGGGTGCGTTATGACTCATGGAAACCTGTTCAGCCGTTTGAAGAATACTATAGGGTCTTTTACCGGCGATTTAACTACACTTGTTAATTTTCTCAATATCTGTAAAGACTATAGTTCAGATTATTGACCCGGAAGTTACCCCACTGTCTCTCGCCGCGCGTTGCGTAACTCAACCGCCATAAATTTCAGGTCGGGCCGCCGTTTCACCGACGATAAATCTAACCATTCACTAATACACCACATTCAAATGTACCGAAAGGGTGAGGGGAGGGGGGTTAATCTTGTATGCGGCTCGAGATTTAAGCCCCCTACATGCCCCCTTTTTCACCTTAAAAGCAGTGTGTAACTTATGAGTGTGAGTCTCATATTGTACTCGGTGTTGGGGCATGTGCAATTGTGTACATTTATTTGTAGGTCGTTGGGCTCAACGCAGACTGCAGAGCACCTTTTATATCTTCTTCTTCTTCTTATATATGAAAAAACGATATGTGTATGTATGTACCCTATAAACTCCAAAACGGCTGGACCGATTTCAATGGGACTTTCACTGAGAGATAGCTAATGTTATAACAAGTAATCCGCACACCACTTATTATACCACAGTCCAATAGCCTATTGCTACATTGACATCTAATTTTGGTTTATAATATAGTAAATTATGTTTCGTTGGGATATTTCAATTACCTTTTTTTCTCACTTTTTATGTGAATATTGTCGTGTAAATTGACATTTTATTAATAAAGTACCTTTAACCTATGTGTGACCTATAATCCAAACTCTGGAGTTGACCTTAAAGTTTTTAACACACCTGGTAGCTACATTCTGTACGCACCCTAACGTTAGCATCGAAATATTTGACACAATCGAGTTTTCTGTCGACGTAGACGATATTTCTTAAACGTAGATTCTCAAGGAATAAAATAACGTTATTTCATGTCTGTGATTTTCAATCGATCTGTCTTATTTGAATGATATATTGTTCATGCGACTTACACACAGAACATATACGAGTATTCCTTATTCAATACAGATTACTATTCACTTATTTCACTGACGCAGCGACACGAAGTGGGTCTTGGCCACCGACACAAGAGAACGCCATCAGTCTCGGTCACGCACTCTTTCGTTAGTCGGTGCCTTGGAGCTCGTGCATGTCTGACTCTAAAGCATATTTTCAGGGACTTCTTGGTTGGCCGACGTGTAGGGGATGAGTGCTATGCTCAGCAGATGCTTGACCAACGGAGTATCCTCTGCTTCGACTCTGCGATTCTCAAACTCCACGTTTTATCTGGTTCAACTTCAAATTCCGTCTACTCTCTGGACTGATCAATATATGTATATATATTTGGGGCATTTTTGCACTCATGGTCATCTGACCCCAAACTAAGCAAAGCTTGTAATATGACTGCTATACGTACATATATATTATAAATACATACTTAGATAGATTTTAAGACCCAGATATAGAACAAACACAAATGTTCATCACATAAATGTTTGCCCTAGATGGGAATCGAACCCACGCCTCCAAGCGCAGAAGGTAGGTTCACTATCAACTGAGGCACAGTCAATATAATAGAGATTGTTTCATGTAAAATTGCAATTTAATACACGATTTGGAACAAACAAAATTGGCATTATAGACATTGGTTATAAAAAAACTTGAATGTAGAATTTTAAAATAAACCAAGCACTAAGATCAAATCATCGGGGGATTTTATGCTTATGATGGTTGTGTTGGTAAAATAAAACCTGGCCATTCCAAGTGATTTTCCCAAAATTCTACCACCCGAAATACTACGTTGTTCAACTTTAACTATTTCTAACCTTTACACGTTACAAACTTCAACGTCCTATCCCTGTGACCTTTATTTCATAGACTTTAAGCTCATAATGGCAAATCATTCTGACCTCTGGATCTGAAAACGCTACGAAACAATCAATCTTTCTTAACTTCGAAAGGTAAGTTTTCGAGTCGACCGCAAGCTTGAGGCGTTAAAATTTGACAAGCAAAATGGAAACTTTTTATTGAGACCCTCATCTCTGGAGTTGAGAACTCGCCCGTAATATTTAAGAGGCACGTTTCAGGCCAAATATGAAAAAGGCTGTAACTCGACTTGTCGGGTTCTGTTTAGGGTTCCCAAATAGACAGCAAAATTTTTAATTTGAGAAAAATCAAAAAATCTATGGTAAAAAACAAGGCTGATTTGAACGTCGGAACCATTTTGAACTACTTGAATTATAAAAGCGAGTACAGTGTGATATGTAAGGGTTACGTACTAGTTAATATAAAATTTGTAATGTACAATTAATAACTATATTGAATTGTCTATAAACAAAATTGAATGTTCAATAAACAAAAGTTTACATTAACATTAAGTTAATTTAACCTTAAGTTTATTTTTACCCGTCGAAAATAGATATGAATAGATCTTAAATATTTTCCGTCTTGTAGATTTATACTGAACTTCAAAGTTCACCTAACTATGCTAAATTAATATTTTATCACGTACTTTGAAGTTAAGGGTCAACAATAAACGGTTTTTTTATGCCATAGGTGGCAACTGCCTGATGGTAAGCAATCACCGTCGCCTATGGATACCTGCAACACCAGAGGCATCACAGATACGTTGCTGATTCTTAAAGACTATTAACAGTCCTTTTGAAGAACCCCATATTGAAGCAACATAACTAACATAACTGTGATCATTTTAATAAATTTTATTCGACATGTGCCAAAGCATCGAACGCCAACATTTCAGCTTGAACCACCAAGACTCTAGCGCTTTTCCGCCCGTTTCTTTTTGTACTTAAACTTTGTTTCGCACCGGGGATAAACAAGTGTTGCAGAGCTTAAGTTACCTTCGGCGTGGAATGAACTTTTCAGCTGATAAAACAGTGGAATTTTGGTAGTACGAGACGGCCAACTTTACAGAGGAACTTTTGTTTATTAGGGTTTCTTTTGTCAGTGGAAATACTGTGCGTTTTTTTCACAGTGTATCTCTACCAGTAATTTTCACATTTCATTATAATTATGTTACAATGGGAACTCTAAGCCTTTACAGCTTAAAGGGTTTGATTGATACTAAGCGTATAGGTAGGCGTTTAGTGTTAGGTACCCCTCTCTATGAGGGAGGCCTTGTCCAACAGTGGACGTTAATTGACTGATCATGTGTGTGTGTGTGTGTGTATAGGTATTCAATATCCTGGATTAACACTCACTCACACCGAAAGTGTAAATTACCTATTGCTAACAGACAGCAAGTCAAACAGCAAACAAGATAGATAGGGTATCGTAAAGTCGCAAGTGAATCTAGTTTTCTTAGAATTCTAAGAATGCGTGCTGTACCTTTCATAGACTGTATCATTGCTTATCATCAAGTGAGATGGCGGTTAAAAGCAAGCCTTTTTACAACCCTAAAAAAATATCACGAGGTGAAACTAGTTGGATTCTACTGGGTTTATAAAATGAAATGAAAACTGACAAAGTCTTCCCGCCAAGCTTCAACATGAAGCGTTTCAAAAAGGGTGTCTACAACTAACTGTCTGTCTGTAAAAGATACGTCAGTAGTGTGCAGGTGTCCATATGCGGTGGTTTCTGCTTAACATCAGGCGGACCGCATGCTCTTTTTTTTTTAATAATTATTAACTTGCAATTTTATTGCTAGCATCAATTATTCAACTAAATGCTTCAAGTATAAATAAATTAAAGAAGATCACAGACAGTTATTACTTCGATAAACTCTACAAGAATTTCGTAATTAAATTCACATTACAAAGCAAGTCTTGATGTTTATTACCCATTTCGTACAGTTGGAAAGCAGCTCACAGACACAGTGAAAAGTAAAAGCTCTGCTGATATTCTAATTAATTTGACTCACCTACGACGCACACATAGGAATACCAATGTTATTTGTTTTGGATTATAGAACATGTGAGCATAATATCACGTTTAATTTGTCTAAGTAAAGCAAATACGAACAAAATAACAAAGATTTTGCTTTGTTTTGTGTGAGATGTCACCTTGATTAAACTTGAAATAATCTGGAGGTGACCCTATAATAATGAGCGACCATCGGTATGATACACCGCTGACTTCAATACCTCCTTCAATGTCTCCTATAGCAGCATCTTGTATCAATATTGTGTTGGCTATACTTCTATTCTATTGAATATTATCAAACGCTATTATGAACAGACCAGTTATTTTTAGTAATAAAATTATTTGTAGTAATAAATGTTGATTCAAACGCTCAAAATTGGTGAAGAAAACACCTCAAAAGTGCAAAGATATATGATAATCACCAGAATTCACTGAGTGGATTAGGGCCCATCCTCTTTCTTATAATTATAATTTGGGTGTCTTCAAATCATGAGTGAATCGATTTCTTCTTGACAAGCGTGCTCCATCGTAAACCACATCATCGCTTAACATCAGAGTAGTTGGCGGTCAAGCGGAAGCGAAGGAAAAAAAAACATGATAGGCCGATAATCAAATGCTGCTGATGAAGAATTTCCTTTATAACACTGAGTTTGGTTAGGTTAGCATAGGTCTGGCCATGTTTTGAAAGACACGTGGTTATTTCGATCTACAATTAGTCAGTTTTAAAGCACTTCAAAGCAGCTTATAATTTCTGACACCAGATCTACCTACAGTCTAAGTGACAAACTAACAAGAGTAGCGATTTCATTTGGGCTTTACTCCGCGGTTCAATCTCTGTTTTTCTGATTTAGGCCGTACTTGTGGGATGCTAAGAACACTTTTTTGTTGGCTCTTCAAAACAATAGAGTGGCAGGTACTAGTGTCATCTAGTACGTCTAGTGCAGACGTGATTGCGATAGATGCATTTGTGTCACTGTCTTGCCGTCTGACTCGTCAGGCTGAAGATTTCCCCTTTGTTTTATCATCATCAGCCATAATCGTCCACTGCTGAACATAGGCCTCCGTCTTAGACCTCTTCACTGAATGACAGCTTGCCACCTGCATCCACTGGATGCCCGCGACTCTCACGATGTCGTCCATCCATCTAGTGGGAGGCCTTCCTACGCTGCGCTAGCCTATCTTTTTGATATGACTCCTCTATTTATTACTATTCTCTGGGAACTTCTCAAATTCGCAATTTTAAAAGGAAATACGGTAATTATACGATTATAATGATAAGTTTTTATGACTTCAAAAGATCAATAGTCAAGCAAATGAAATTATAATACTGAAATACTTTCACTGATACAACATTGGCCCACAAAATACACATTTTATACGTATTTTTAAGGAAATCGTTTAATATTCCGCTATTAATGGCACACGCAACATTTCGCAGATAGAAAATACGGAAATACGATATAACTGTTTCAAAAATGGGTTAATTTTTCGTTTATTGTCTTGAACGAGCATTTCTTTTATTGCAGGGTTAGTTCAAGGTTGAAATATCACCTTAAGGGCCGAAATCCATCGAAGCTATCGAATAGTAATTTATTGGGTAATAAGAACTCATTATTTGCTCGTGATTGGTTTCCTATTGGTCAAAACATTCTCCCTGAGCATCGCACTACTCAGCTTTGGTGGATTCTTGCAATATGAGCGTTTGAAGCATTATATTCAATCGAATCCTTCCTTAATTTATAGCCGATTATAGGCTTGCATCTTTTGTTGCCTTCCTCAATCTTTTGCTTATCGATTCGAAATACTGTCATTATTATGTATTTTAATACTTAATTAAATCAGTGGATTTCCATTATTGGCTGGTTCATTCTTATCGACCTCTCATCGATTCTCATCCCTGTTACTTAAAATTATATGTCAAGGCTAAGCAATTTTTTGGATATCAGTCAATAATTGAATCGGAAACATATGATGTGACTCTTAATATACAGTTGTTCCATTATCACATCACACTAAGAAGGTAGTTTACATGTGAAAGTTTATAAGGGGGGTGTGTGTATGTGTATGTTTGTATGTGTATTTGGTGGTAGAGTACTTTCATCCAAAAAATTATGGATTATGTGTTACAAGGTTGAAAACTACAGGGATGCAGCTAGTCTACATTAAGTGGTCTTTAACGCCAACTGTTATATAGTAGCTTACAACACAGTGAATGTTCTAGCGAACGTTTGATCTACGGAATGAAATTACACCTTAAGCCAGCCAAATACAAACAGTCGTTAATTCGTGTATTTCATCGACAGACCGATATTTTATTGAGCAATGGTTATTTCAAATAACGTTTTTGGGAACATTCTGTTTGGTTTTTATTTGACAGTTGCCTTGAGCGACGCTTTAAGTGGATTGTTAGGGAAAAAAATGATGATAATGTTGAAAGGTTTAGAGAATTACTTTTATGGTGATGTTTTTGAAACATCGAATATTAAATTTATTATAACAAAAAAAATATGCTTTTACAAAGACAACTCCAACTTATTCTATACAAGGTTTTTTTAAGCTATTGCATAGCTTCTATCGCGGGCCTTGAGCGTGGAGACCGAATCCAGAAACTCCGTAACGAAAATAACCTACACCCCCCACTCACTCACTCCTCTCACCGCTAGATGGCGTTGTAAAATATGTTTGATAAAAGAACGACATACATAGAGTTGTAAAACCTACATAATTTTATTTGTTACAAGTAAATAAATAATTATAATTGCATAAGTTGATAAAAATGCTATGCAATAGCTTTACCGCGGCAGTCCCCGAGTGCCACATCATCTTTTTTTGTTTAAGCTTTAATTAATAAGTTCTGTTTCATGACTTTTAGTAGTATTTTTTTAATTATATTGTTTTTCTTCTACACAAAAAGTATATATTTAAATTTGTGTTTTAAATGACAATAACTTTACGACATAAAGAAAAAACGTGGAGCCTGTTCGAAGCTTTTGCATCAGCAAAATAACAAGCTAAAAGAAAATTAAACAAACTTTTTGTTGGTTTTTGCGTAAGAGTTTTGTCAAAATTTAAGAAACAAAAGTTTTGTTAGTAAATGGTACATTGAAAGTATTATAGACGTTTTAATATTACATGGATTTCTGAAAGTTATAAAAATTGCTTAATTTGTGCCAGAAAAACACAAAAAAATTGCGTCATATATTTGAAACAGTAATTCGGTGCCATCTTGGCTCAATGTATCCCTTGCTACTCATAACCAGATGCCATACTTACTAAAAGAACAAAGATAGTAAGGATAAAACATTAAAGTTACATAATTTCACTCACACATGTCTGTAAGGTCCGATTTCCTCGTCTAGCGCATCGAGCTACATTAGTTCTAGTTCTTCGACAATAACGAATACCAGAGAGCATATATTATTATATATAGGTATGCATAACTGTATACAAAAGTATTTTATCAAACAAATACTTCACAAATAATGTCAATTATTTGCTGAATATACTAAAAATATTCTTAGGTGTACAAGACAATTTTGAATACTTCGTATGGCGTGTTCCATCGTAGACCGCATTATCGCTTAACATCAGGCGAAGTTAATCAAACGCATGCAATCTATATAATATAAAAAAAAATTGACCCTTTTTGCATTGATCACGCCATAACTAGAAAACGACTTTATTGATTTCATTCATCTTTTTTTTTTCCAATGCTTTGTAGAATGTTCTTACGGAATAAATGCAACATTTCCGAGTAGCTTTAATATGGGGTTCTTCAAAAGGGCTGTTAATAGAGTCTTTAAGGGTCGGAAATGTATCTGTGATGCCCCTGGTGTTGCAGGTATCCATAGGCGACGGTGATCGCTTACCATCAGGCGACCCGTTAGCTTGTTTGCCACCTATGGCATAACAAAAAAAGGATCGAAAATTTTAGAAAACTTTACGATGAAGACAGGACCACGTCTTCAAAACTGTTTTTCTGGTGAATCTCTAGTGTAATTTTGATTCAATCTACTAGGAAAACTTCTGTCGGGTCAGCTATAGTTATTGATAAAAAACCTACTCCTTACCCCACACTACACGAAGTCACTGGCATCAGTGCTATAGTCACACTAATATTATAAATCCGAAAGTTTGTATATAAGTGTGTTAGTGTTTATATTAACCCGCACTCAACTAAGCAACAGCTGAACGGGTTAAAATAAAATAGGGTATAAAAATATAAAGATAGCATTTGTTTTTGTAGAGATAGCATTTATTTTTATACAGGGTACAAGTGACCATCCATTACCATCCATACCCATCCATACCCAATTTTATTTTAACCCGTTCAGCGGTTGTTTAGTTGAGTGCCGGTTAATATAAACATTAATTTTAAAGTATATATAAACTGATACTGCCCCTAGTATCTGCAATATGCTCAATATTCCTTACTGATTCAAGTAGGTAGAGCTTCGTCCCGTATATACCTGTACAACACGGCCAGTTTCACCTCAGCTGCCCGTAAATAATACAGTGTCACCGACGGATTTGCGCACGTCACCGTGACAAAGGAAAATGCGCCTCGAGTTATGACACTCTCGGCTCCCTTTTGTTTGGCTAATGTTCTCGTTTTTATGCGTCTTTTTTATGTTTCTGTTTTTTTGCGCCCGAGAAAAGGACCAGGTGTCGGGTTTTGTGATGCGCCCGTTTTGTTTAGGCCCTCAAGGTGTCACTCTCGGTTTGGGAGCGGATCTGTAAAAGTGTTAGTAGGTTTGCAATATTGATGACGAGTTAGCTGTCTTGTGTAAATTTAACCGCTGTTTTTTAAGTTTCAACAAACCTTCACTTTGTTTTTATGCTCTGACCAACAAAAAAAATACATTATTTTATTGAATAACAATTTCTTAAAAACTTACAGATAAAATCAAAATATTTATCAGACATTTTTGAGAATTTCGGCGTACTAATAAAACAAATATTTCGCACGTAGGCAAACTAAGTATTGCTGATATGTAATTTTTAGGTAACGCTAATTATAACACAAACAATTCTGAAGCATTACATTTAGTAATAACTAGTAACCCTTCCCGGCTTCGTACGGGTTTACACCGCACGCTCGGCCTTCAGTTTCACTACTATGACCCGCTCCAGGAACACAAAATTTAATCCAAATTCAATTTCATCGGTCCAGCCGTTTTTAATAGTAATTCTGCTATTTGGGACGGAGTCAAATACAACAAATCAAAAATCGGTCTAGCCGTTTTCGAGTTATAAGTTGAGAAACCTCTCCTATTTTTGAGTCAAATTTAAAACAAATCATCATCGGGCTGGTGAGTGAGTACTTATTTTACATACAATAAGTAAGTTTGTGTAAACTAGTAGTTAGAAAGCTCTGGTAACTAGTTTTTGAGTCATCCAAAGGCTCACTGACACGGCTTTCTTTCACGTGATACTAATATAAAATTACCTATTAGTGGAATTTGATAAAACAGTTCCAAAACGATTATATTCTTCCTATAACACGCTTTTTGATTACTTCCTTACAATTTCTCAAATTTATTTCTTCAGAATCTGCAGCTGCGCTTATTGCACTCATTGTAAATTCCTAGAATGCATCGGATTTCCCTCCGGGCCGGTCTGGGAGGTCGATCGATGCATGTTGCCGTTAGTGGACCAGTGTTGCTACTACCTTCTTGTTTCTTTTTAATTAGACACACTGTAAAGAATTAAATAGTTTGTATTTACATTGAAATAAAGCGTAGATTATTTCTAGCGTTCTAGTTCTAGTGTTTCATCGCTGGTGGATCTTTTAGCCATGATGTACCATGCAGCAGCTGTGGGTTGAAATCCCAATTTAATAAGTTTTTCTAGTTCTCTTATATGGAAATGTACGGTTTTGTGTTGGAGCAAATACGATAAAACGTTAAAAGTAATGTATGTTTACTTACACTATTGAATTAGGACATTCCTGTAATGATAGTTGTAATTTGGATAAATAAATAAATAAACAAATGTTGTGTCGGGACCCACCCCGCGCTTTATTTTTAGTTTTTGACTTTATTTCACCGTGACATTAAAAATTTCAACTGGCCATTTATTACGGTTCCAAAGATACAGCTGTTAAAAAGTACGTCGGAGGAACAGAGAGAGACAGTCAGCGTAGGCTTAGCAATAGGATACCGTTAACACCCTTTGGATATGGAATCCTAAAAAATGAGACGTAGCAATTTTATTTGATTTGTGGAACGTTTATTGTTTTATCATAAGCGATCTTTCATTTTTATGTATTTCATTTAGAGATAATTGGACGCATAGAGAGCTCACTGAACTATTAAAGAACTACTGAACGTTAGTGGCCTGAGCTTAAGATTTTATCTGTCGGTAAAAGCGAATTACCACAAGATAGTCTCGAATAGTCTCTGAATGGTACATATTGAGTCAGCGTTGGATGTTCGAGGAATTGCTCGCCCATTGGATTTTATCGCGAATTGAATTGAACAAGAGCTCAGAATTGCTCGCTTGCTGACCGCTGCAGTGTATAAATGTTGTAAGGTCTTCACTTATCTTCTGTTTCACCAATCAATTTTAATAGGTGACTCCTAAGCTAAGAGTTTTTTTTTTTTAGTTTTCTATCGTTTTAATGTGAATGAGCGAACTTTAGTATCACCTAAAGTTTGATGAAACGTTTTTTGTCCTGGGCAGACCTAAGTATTTAGGCATCTGATTAAGATGACTCTTGATGATGGGTTAGTGAAATGATGATGAATGATGATGGGCATTATAGTCAGTAGCCGTACGATATTTTTAGATTAAGACAAAAAAAAGGAAAATTAAAAAATTTACTTGCATTGCAATTCTATGATGCAACTGTTTTAAATTGTTATAAGCATACAGGGTTAAGTTTTTATAAGTAACTAGGTGATACCCGCTACTGCGTACGCGTAGAGCTTGACTTTCGTACCTTTGCCTTGCTACAAAATAGTATCCTTTTTCAGCCAAATCGGTTCAGCCGTTCTTGAGTTATAAATAGTGTAACTAACACGATTTTCTTTTATAGATAGATGATACTTTTGTGGTTTAATTTTATTTTTATAGTTTTTATGTGTTATTATTTTATGTGGAAAGTATTGTATAACTTTAATGTTTGATGAGATAAGTTTTATGAATAGTAAGTTTATGTGACAATTTTTTATGAGAAAATAGTGACCATTGTTATGAATGCAAAATTTTCAATATTAAAACTCAAAGCTCAAATATATAAAAGGATTTTGTATAACGGTTTTTTTTTCAGTGCATCATCAATACAAAACGACTTGTACAGTTTTAATTTTAATTTTCGATTTTCATGCGTTTCAGATAAAAGTTTCCAATGTCATATTTATTCATTAAAATTACTCGTCATATTTTCTCAGTAACGAGCTACAGTTTAACCACGAGAAAGAACTCTATTTTATCATTTGATTGAATCAAAAGTTACTTGGCGGTTACTTAATTTTTTTTTTTTTTAATACTTTTATTTTATTTTAATTTGAACCGTTCCATAATTAATGTGGATTGACTATAAATATAATGTAATTTAAATGTAAATGATACCCGTATTCTTAGAGCACTTTGTAGACACGTGTTTCGCCTTTTCACGAGGCATCCTCAGGACGTGTTGTCTCAGCAAAACACATCAACAACAAATTTCTGTTGAGTCAAATAATTTATCCCAAATTCCTTATTGTACTTAAAGCGACGTTGATGCGTAAATACATGAGACATTCGTTAAAAAAACAGTCCATTTTATCAGTACCGTGCATACAATTCGATTAAAATATGAGAGCCAAAAATAATTAAAGAAATCCAAAAACTTCCAACCTTTTGTAAAATTCTTGCTATCCAGAAGCAATTTAAAATACTTGTTATAGCGAAAACAAGCGCCCTGCGTTGCTATTATTAAAATATTCTCAGTTTTCTGACACGGGGGTTGCAACAAAAATTTTCATAAAACAACGTTGTACAAACTGCATATAAGCAGTAGAACAACTTGAGTACTTCTCGTATGAAATTATGTCATACTAGCGATCCGCCCCGGCTTCGCACAGGGTTTTACTATATATAAACCATCCGTGAAAAATGTACAACCTTATAATGAACACCGCGTGAAATTCCGTTGCGTTGGTTTGGGAAGAGTTAGTGGATATACAGACAGACGCGGAGAGCGACTTTTTTTAAATATTATGTAGAGATTGTCATATTCTATTTAGTAAAAGTATCAGATACAAAGTTGAAAACCCGTGTGAAGTGATAGTGAAGTGAAAACAAAACCCTGCAAGCGAGTATACAGTAACAAAGGGTCAGATTAAAGTAGCGAATATATTGCTGCTTGTAGTAAAAATTATGTGCAAATGTGGGAAATAACGTGTCTTCCCGTGAACATGATGCATGTAACTGCGCTGAAATATCGGGAACTCCATCCGTAATCTTACCACGGTAAATATTCCGTAAATAATAATTTATATATTTATGAACAACCGTGATAGTTTAATACATTTATTATTAAAAAGCGCAAGTCCGACCTCATATGGAGTACTGCTCCCATCTTTGGAACGGAGCACCCAAGTATCAACTTGAGCCACTTGATGCATTACAGCGTACAGCTGTCAGAATTGTTGACGATCCCAAGCTTACTGAACACCTAGAGCCGCTCACCATGTGCAGAGACGTTGGGTCTCTTTGTGTCTTTAATCGCATTTACAACGGGGAACGTTCTGAAGAACTGTTCGATCTGATGCCGGCATCGCGGTTTTATCATCGCACTAGCCGCCATCGCCTGAAAGTTCATCCACTTATCATAGATCTGTGGAAATCACACACTCTGCATTTTACGCAATCTTTTTTGCCTAACACTTGCAATTTGTGGAATGAGCGCCTTTCTGCGGCGCTTTCGAGCAACTATAATATGGGATTCTTCAAAACGGCTGTTAATAGAGTATTTAAGGGTCAGCAACGTATCTGTGATGCCCTTGGTGTTGCAGGTATCCATAGGCGATTGTGATCGCTTACCATAAGGCGGCCTGTCTGCTTGTTTGCCACCTATGGCATAAAAAACTGTGTTATATAATGTGCGAAGTTCTTTTACTGTGCTCTATGATTATATTCCATGGCCGCGTTGCGCTGTAGCCCGAAGGAGTTTGTACTTACTCGTACCAATAAATAATAATAAAGCAAAGCAACGGCAACGGAATTTAATTATTTCCAACAAGTCGGCTAGTGGCGAGATTGAGAGAAATAAATGTTTGCAAGTCCCTGACACCGCGCGGAGTAATTTACCAGCGCCTCTGTCGAACAATGCCACACTGACAACTTTAAAGACCACTTCAGATTATGGTAGACTAGAGTAGATGACTGATTTTTATATCGTTGAAACCAATAGCTTTGATGAGGAATTTAAAAATATAATATGTTATTGAAAAAATAATTTAAATAATACGGGACCACCCTCGAGAAGCCTGTCCAAAAAAAAAATCAATTTAAATCTGTTCACAATCGGCAAAGGTAGCACGTAACACACATACACACACACACACACACACACACACAAACACACTCACACAAACTGTTTAATCGAGACCTCTTCCTTTCAAGGCTGTTGGAAAATAAGTATTTTTATCGTGTTATACTTCTAGCTTCTTAGCTTGCTTTTTACGTACTAAAAGCTTGTTCAATACCGTTCTTTGCCTCTTCTGCGATAAAAATCTCCATAGCATAACTATAGCTACCTACCTATATTACTCGCATATTTTTTATGGCCACGGTCATGCTTAGCTGTGCTATTATTTTGACTAGTTATGTCTCGATCAACACGCCTAGCACGGAATAGAAATTATCGCACTATTGGGAAAGAGAAGAATAAGTTATGATGTGGCATTCTATGGCGTTTTCTGAAGAAGCTTTGAGATGGGACAGATAACAATATACGCCTGAAAGTCTGCAATGTAGTTTCATGAAATGATCTGACAAATTAAGCAAGATGTATCTTATGGTACCTAAACCTGTAATTCGTATACATATGCTGCACTGCACAGTACAAACTTGTCATGTTCAGATTATTTTAAGAAAATTTACAGTTTTCAGGATACATCATTGGTTTATTTCACATATGTAGTGAGACTAGTACTTTGCATGTCGAGACCACATTTTGTCGTCACATTTTGTTGCGTGGTAAACAGACAGAGTTGCACAAAGTAGTACATAGCTCGGATGAGTGACTGTGAGTGGCATTTTACAACTGAACGCTACAGTGAGTCAGATAATACGGTACATTTTAGCTCACCAACAAAACTCAACACGCTACAATGTCGCTTACCAACAGGTAGCTTTATTTTATTTTATTACTAGCTGCGCCCCGCGGTCTCACCCGCGTGGTGATGAAAATTGGTGATGATGATGATGAAAAGCAGCCTATGTGTTAATCCAGGACAGAAGAAATGTATATTCCAAATTTCATCCAAATCCATCCAGACGTTTCTGCGTGATTGAGTAACAAACATCCATCCATCCATCCAAACTTTCACATACGATTTATGATGTGAGATCTCTATTAACATTTTTCTAAGAAAACCACCTTGGAACTTCAGTAAAACTTTTCAAGCAAGCATTACCACCTAATTCCTCCCCCATTATACCATAACAAGAAAACATCTTCATGTCTCATTAAAACTTCTCCCGTTAAAAAACTTAGGCCATTATTTACAACAATACCTACTTCAGGTAGATATATATAATAAATGCCAAGCTCTCGAGATTTATTGCCTATTTATTGATTTTGCTCTGATTTCCTCCTTGTAAGGTGCTTGTCTCTGTGCTAGCGATTAATAAGACAATAGCAAACTCAGATATCAATGACATTTTACTGGCTGGACCGAATTGGCTAATTTTGATCTTGAAATATTTGTGGAAGTTCAGGAAAGGTTTAAACAGCGAGTAAACGGCTGGTCTGATCTGGATGAAATTTTGTTTTCCTGGAGCGGGTCATAGTAGCGAGGCCGAAGGCTGCGCTCTACACGTACGAAGTAGCGGGTATCAGCTAGTAAAATATAATATATAATGCTTTTGTGAATAGTGAAGGGTTCATCTATTTATTTCCATATAAATCTGACTGCTAGCGAATAACTCGCTTATCGTGAACATAGAGGCAACCAGCCAAACCTTGTGCATTGGATTACCCAGGAAACTCCGACCGGTTCCCCCAAAATTATGTCGCAAGTTTCTGCTCTCGTATAAAAGTTATTTTACTACTCCACTAAGACCTTAAGTACAGAATGGAGATGAAGGATTATAATAAAAAGAGTCCGTCGAATAAATATTATGATCGGTCTGGTTTATTGCTGGATAATAGTAAAATATAGGGCCTGGGTATATGGAGGAAATATAGCGGATCATTTGGTCTGGTAGGGAAGTATTAGAGGCTGGCAGATGAAGTTGAATTCTCTTAGATAGGACTAGCTGGATATAAAAACGTTGCGGGAAGTCAAATAAACATTTCCAAGGTTACACGGAACAGTAGTATTAAGCCGAAGGAAGGTTATCCTTCCATATAAAGTTTCATCCCCTATTAACCCCTTTAAGGGATGAATAGTTTCCAAAAAATGATACAGCTAACTTTTACTTCTAAACAATAAGTCTAAGCACCAACTTTCAAAAATTACATTATTTAACCCCCTTATGAGACGAGGAGAGAATTCTTCATGTATTAACCTTAATACTCACCTTTGTTACATATGGAATATATTTTGTGCAAAATTTTAATGCGTCTATACCCAGGGGTTCAGGCTGTGCGTCGTCTGTCAGTAAATGGATGAATAAATTTTATATTGGTAACTAGCGACCTGCCCCGGCTTCGGGGTTTTAATCTTCGGTGAAAAATTATCAAACTGATGGTGAAAACCGCATCAAAATCAGTTGCATGATTCGGAAGGATTTCGCGGATATAGGTACAGACCGACAGAGGAGAAAGCGACTTTATTTCATACTACGTAGAGATGATAATATAATTAGATTAGTATTATAAAATTATCAATATAAAAAACCGACTTCATCAGAACTAGACCAAATTTAAATGGGACCAAATCGGAGGCACCATCTTTCAAATAAAAAAAGAATCATCAAAATCGGTTCGCCCAGTCAAAAGTTATGCGGTAACAAAAAAACTCGAATTGATAACATCGTCTTTTTTGGAAGTCGGTTAATAAAAAGTTATACGACCTAAAATTAAGTTTACAATCAGATATCAGTCATCATCTATGTATCTATTTAAATTTTTCTATTTTTTTGAATAAAATAACCAGTAGCTTTTTAGGGTTCCGTACCCAAAGGGTAAAACGGGACGCTATTACTAAGGCTCCGCTGTCCGTCCGTCCGTCTGTCCGTCCGTCCGTCCGTCTGTCACCAGGCTGTATCTCATGAACCGTGACAATTAGACAGTTGAAATTTTCACAGATGATGTATTTCCGTTGCCGCTATAACAACAAATACTAAAAAATAGAATAAAATAAATATTTAAGGGGGCTCCCATACAACAAACGTGATTTTTTTGCTCGTTTTCGCTCGATATTGATAACGGCAATAAGATAACGCTTGAAATAATCGCAGAATATTTAGTTATATATTCACTTTAAAAATAAATTATTAAATTAAAATAAAATAAATATTCCAAATTAAAATTCAATAAATATTCCTCCTATACAAAAAACGTGTTTTTTGCCGTTTTTATAGATAATGGTACGGAATCCTTCGTGCGCGAGTCGGATTCGCACTTGGCCGGTTATTTTTTAAGATAAACTCTAACTGCCGCTGTTACATCTCTTTTACTAAATTGAACCGTATAAATATCCAGGAAATCTTGTAAGGAGAATGCCGTCTTGACAAACGCAAGCATTTTATGAATAAATTTAAATTCATCGACCTTTCGCCCATAATGCTCGCCACATATCTTCGTGATGGTGAGTTATCACCCCTCCTTCCCGTATTTTTACTCATTCTTCCGTGTTCCTTTGGGATTGCAGGTATTTTAGTGCGTGGTAGGAGTACTGTTTTAGCCGGATAAAAGTTGTTGCCTGTTATATCAATTGCGCCTGAGTTTATATCACAAAAATTACCTACGAGTTCTGTTAAAAATTAATGTTTTACCAATATTCATGCTATTTTTGTTTAGTATCTAAAAATATATTAACATTACACTATGAAGTGAGCAGTTTTTTTTTTAATCATACTGGGTGACTGGGTGACGAGACGAGCGAAGTCGCTCGCCTGATGGCTCTTCACGCTTGCCCATAACAGCTCAACGCCACTCAGAATTTTGAACTTCAACAGTTCAAAACCCTGGATGGCAATGCACTGCGCTCGTCACCCCGAGATATAAGATGTCAAATCTCTATGAGCCCTGTAATTTCGCTGGAAACATTGCCCTTCAATTCGGAACACAGTAGTGTTTGCAAACTACTGCTTGGCGGTTGAATAACTGGCAAAGGTGTGGTACTTCTCCAGGCGGACCCCTGCAAAAGAGTCCTACCACTACATGACAATAAAAACACTGTGTAATGCATTATAATTTACTAGTACAATGAAAGCTCATATTGACACCATATTTGTCTGAATGATTTGATCATTTGTCTGATGACAAACAAGGGAGATACGTGGCGTGGCAGGTGCGAACGCGGCTAGCCTACATCAGGCTTGATAGTTTTAGTCGAATTTATCCAGCAGATGACTTTTTCGCCTTTTATTGCATGTGAACTATTAGTTAGTTCATTAGTGTCGCTACAAGTGATTTAGTGTACGTAAAAAATTAGTAAGTGAGCAGTACTAACAATTTTAGCGTTAAGCGTTTAGCAATACACTGTTTTTTTTTTATTGACTAATGGAGACATTTGGATATGAACGATAATTGTCATCATCATCATCGGCCATAAGACGTTCACTGCTAAACATAGGCTTCCTCCTTTAACCTCCACACTGAACGACATCCTGCCATCTGCTTCCTTTGGATGCCCGCGACTCTCACGATGTCGTCGGTCCATCTAGTGGGAGGCCTACCTACGCTGCGTCTTTCGGTTCGTGGTCTCCACTCAAGAACCTTTCTACCCCATCGGTTATCGGTTCTTCGATAATTGTACTAAGACATATCTCACTTTGTTTATCTTATCTGAGTTATTAGTAATGAGTACTTTTAGTTTGTAGTGAGTTATCTCTTAGATAGTTCTCCGATTCGAGATTTTATAACTATTTAAAAGTATACATAAAAAGATTGCATTCATTGAGTGAGTACCTAATAATGAAGAAATTATACTGGCGGATTGTGGATATACATGACAAACAAAGGTGTATCTGTTTTCCTGTTCTGTGTCCAAGCAACAGCACAATAAACGACCTAATAGAGTCTGCTCCTCTTGTTTTTTTTTACATTAAATGGGTCTGTCACCAAAGTCTAATCCAAACTTGTAGACCAATGAACCATACGAAGAATGAATGAATGATGAACCAAAAAGTAGTTATCATAGATTCTTTTTTTTATAAAAATGCCAGTTAACTAGCTTTCTGTCCACCTGCTGGCAAGCAGTAACCGCCCTCTATGAACACCTGCAACACTAGCGTTGTTGACAGTCGAAAAGGTAGTTGTAGAAACCCTTTTTGAAACTTTTCAAGTTGAAGCTCGGCGGGAAGACCTTTGGAGTAAGGACATTTGGGGGAGGAGGGATTTCCTGCTTGGTAAAAAGTGGGACAAACTTACAAAAGTAGAACGCATATTATACGCAACGCCCTTAGCGAAACGTTACTGTAGTGTTGAGCTTTTTGCCCTTAACACAGATAACATTAAGATGATGTGAAAACACCGTTAACCAAAATAATTGCTATAATACTAAAACAAACAAATAAGCCGAACCCGTAAGATTTAACCCCATCTCCACGGTGCGGGATGAAGGGGGGAACAGGTGGGGGAGCTGGTCGGCTAGCCAGTTGAATTATATTGTTATTTCAGTGCGATTGGGAATCGATCGCGCGTCCCGACGGTACATCTTGCGGTTACAATGCTGTTACAGTTATGGGAAGCGGTTATGGGATATAACGTGATGGGGTAAAAGCTTTAATAGTACGTAAATGGTCAGGGATATACAGGAATGTATGTAGGAATAGCTTTATATTTGGTTACTTAGATTAATTGTATAGTAAAGTACTTATTTTCAATGGATTGAAAACAAGATGAAATAGTTTTTTTCAAGCCCATCATGCTACACCACACAGACTATAAACAGATTTTTTATTCATATGAGAAAACTCTCGATCAAGTTCATCTAAAAAAAACTGTATCAAAACCGCGGAGCGCAGCTAGTGAATGATAAATCATACCATGCACACTACATTTTGGAGAGATACCCTACGAAAACTAACTGCAGTATTGATGCCTATATAAATGTTGTGTCTTTATTAATCTCTCAGCACAAAGTCCAAATACATGAATAGATCATATCGCTAGAGCCCGATGTTTCATACAAATCCACCATCCATTTCCTTTGCCCGTGAACCATTCAAACTCTGCCAAAGCCGGTGGTCCTTTGAAAGGACCATTACAGATTCCAGGTTTACAAGAATTTCTGAGTGTAGCTATGTGTCCAATACGGGAATCACCTGTCGTGTTCAATTACTCACAAAGGTAGCGTTGAAAACGAGAGACGAATTAGTACGCCTATACCTCGCTGCTTTCCTCGCTTTAATAGGTTAATATGACTTAGATTTAAACTATTCTCCAGTTAAAATAAATAAACTTTTAAATGTCATTGAAAAGTCAGGATTTTTCATGAACGATGTCGAACCTTTATCGCTAGAATCGAACTTGCGCAAGCTAAACGTACCTAAAACACTGACTCTCTCAAGGTTTACCAAGCTTCAACACTGGCGCTTTTATCTTAAAATGTTTCCTAAAAAGCATAGAGTACTGGTGATTTGTTAGCCGTGAGTTATAGTCGTATCAGCGCGTCGTATAATTTAGTGAAATTTAATCACCGCGCGAATACGATTTTGTTTACGCTTCACTTCGCTAGTGCGACGTAGATTTCATCAAACGTAGCTCAGATGTAGGGCTACCAATCGTTTAGTGAGTTTACGAGACTTTTTAATGTAATTTAATGCTATAATTTAGTTTTTTTTAAACATCAAGCATAAGTTAACGGCCATATTAGAAATCTGTGAATGAAGCTATGCTTAATGCTTTTACAAAAGAATAATGGAGAGTTAAGTAAGACAGAAATGACGCAATCGCGTGTCTATATGATGGTAACTCTCTAACATTTTTTGCAATCGAAAGCAAATTAAAACCTTTCAACTCTCGCCCGCTACCGTTTTACGAAAGGTGCAGTTACACGGGCAATTTAAATTGCTATATCCTTGGAAATTATGCGTCACGTAACATCAAACAATTTACTGGAGTGTAGCATATTATTGTTTCTGGAGATACCACTACCATCCTGAACTATACGGAGCAACAAATAAACTAGACGATACAATAAATTAATTCATATTGGAAACATGTAGCAATACATAATATTTTGGAGTAATTAAAGATAATATTTCGGAGAATTAAACCAGATCGCTCCACTAAATAGCTCATCTATCCCCGGCAAGTATTTTCAGTAAATAAATGCCCGTATAAGCGTTTTTTTTTCCGTTCATTAGTGAATCGCTTTATTCTAGGCAAGCGTGCTATATCATAGACTGCACCATCGCTTAACATCAGGCGAGTTGGCGGTCAAACGCAAGCCTATCATTAAATAAAAACAAATAGAATTTTCACCATATTGTATTTTACTATATCTACTTATACTACTTCTATTCATTTATTTGCTCTGACAGCTACAATAATTTTGTAAAAAGCCGAATGAACGAATTATCGTAACTAGATTTTTGAACGTAAGACAAGCACCCGATATAATTGAGTAAATTATTAAAAGAAAATGTTTTGATTTAGTTTTTTTACAATGTTATTACAGCTAGTTAATGTATACAAACTTACCCAATTTATTTCCCGTTTTATTTTATTTAAATTTTATTGTTAAATCTATTTAAAAACACCTTGCTGTTATTATAATTATCTATCCATATTCTATATATTTCAAGTTTTTTTAGTAGCATCAAATCGTTGTTAAATACTTCTTTTTTATATCACATCACACATCATCAGCCAATTAACGTCCACTGTTGGACAAGGCCTCCCTCATAGAGAGGGGTGTTGCCATAATCCCCACGCTTGGCAGGCGGCTTGGGGATTGCAGTACGTTCACCGTGTACTATTAAGACGTTGCTGCTCATCCTCCGGTGGTTCTGGTCGCAGTTTTAGGACATACACGGGTCCGGGCTTTTTAATATATATTTTAGTAATTGTAAATTAAGATCAGCTGAGATTTAACTATTAGGTACTTGTAATCGTATACAGGTCCTCACGATACAGGCTGTGTCTAGTGTGAGGATCGTCAGATATTTCCATCAAAGACACAAACCTCTATGCAAAACACGTTTCATTGTAATAGGATATTTACTTATTTTAATGTACTTATGTGTTTTTCAGTAATAATAAAATTTTCATTTTCATTTTGTCAGTATAAATGAACGTTTAGAAATAGGCATCACATGGTTGCCCTACTGGGAAGCACAATCAAATGAAAATTAAACGGTAGGCATCCGGAATCAACATGGCGACTTATCATTAATTATTCATTAATCCGAACAGTGCAGACTTGATGATGGCAAAACAGCCGCGTTCCTGACGGGGATGATTGTTTAGTTTCCGAGTTGGTGTTTCATGTGTTTCGTCTTTGATATTTGAAGCTAGAAACAACAACAGTGAATATGGTTATTTTATTATTGAAACTGACGTGGTTTTCACACATTTTATTTATGTTACACGGGAATTACTCACGTAAGATTAAGCCGGTTACTCCGACTATAGTTTCAACCGCATTAGACGGCCTTTTTCAAGGTGAATGCACGCGCGCGGCTGCGTCTCGCTTTGCACGCTGTGCAAAGCGAGACGCAGCCGCGCGCGTGCATTCACCTTGAAAAAGGCCGTCTAATGCGGTTGAAACTATAGTCGGAGTAACCGGCTTAATCTTACGTGAGTAATTCCCGTGTAACATAAATAAAATATGGTTATTGTTATGTTCTCTGTCTTTCGCGTGCCTCAGCTAAGTTTTAGTATTATTATATGAATAATATTAGATTGTTACACAAGGTGATCTTATACACACGAGATATTTAGGCATCTGACGAGCGAAACGAAGAAGACGCTAAGATTTTGAGGGTGTAAAATATCACCTACCCGCGTGTGTAAATAATCTGGTTTCACGAATAGTAAAAAAAAAACCTGAGAATAATCAGTTTTATTTGTAATTTCCTGCCAAAAAATGAGCAAAGCACCAGGTTCACACCACAGAGGTTTTACATAACTTCATTTCACAGAGAAATAAGTTTCTGACATTGCACGGACCTACAAGGTCAAAGAAATTAAAAAGTAAGGCCAATATTGTTTTCCCTAAGGAGGCAAAGTGATATTTACCTCTTGCATTTTGAGTCATCAATGACGAATGAATGAATAGCGAGCGCTAGTGATGAAAATATATAGATAAATGCATAGAATCGACGGGACCAGATAGTCGTTTGCATGTTTGTTTGTATATGTATTCGATAATAACTTTCGTGTTGTTAATCTAACCTACAAGATTATAATTTTTTGCCAAAATAGTTTTTTAAATACAGTTTTTAATTTCAAATATTAGCAAAATGGGCCCTGGGGTTGCGGAATGCGGGTCCTTTAGGTTAATTACGTCGACTTTGTAAAATGATGAATTCTCATAATAATCTCGAGGTCAGTTTAGAGCGAAAACTCGTATTTTTTATTAGGCAATAAGCTTGCGCTTGATCGCCGCCTTGCCTGATGTTAAGGCAAGGTTTTCCCACTCTTAAACAATGCAATGCATGTTACTATAGATGACAATAGGCTATGATATTAATTTATTTAAAAAAAAAAAGAGTAAACTGCTATGCAATATGTTTGGTAACTAACAATGTCTCCGGCATGTGTCGGAGAAAGTATAGATGGAACAACAAAAAAAAATTGCATTAAAGTGACTTTTGGTGGAGCAAAACCAAAAGTGGGAAAACCGTACCTTAAGCGATGATGCGGTCTACGATGGAGCTCGCTTGCCAAGAAGAAACCAATTTACTAATGATTTAAAGACACCCAGATTGTAACTCTGAAGGAATCCCATTCAGGCAGCGGAATTCCACAAACTAGTAGTTCGCACAATATAATTATCAGTATAAAAAAACAACTTCATCAGAACTGGACCAAATTGAAATGGGAAGCACCAGCTTTCAAATAAAAAGAAGAATCATCAATACCGGTACACCCAGTCAAAAGTTCGGAGGTAAACATTTAAAAAAAACGTCGAATTGATAACCTCCTCCTTTTTGGTAGTCGGTTAAAAAGTGAAATCAACGCGCTTCTTACGGGTTTTCGGAATATGAACCATGAAACAGTGACGTCTTTTCGTGCCCGCTCTGGCAGTCCGATAGAAAAATGGGCAGTAGGGTATTAGATCATGCAGATCCGATGCACACTCTCGGAAATGTTGTAGTTTTTTTGATATCTTATTCTAGTTTCTAACGAAATCTTTTCATTTTGTTTCAGGTGGATTTCAAATACAATACAGCTCTCCGATATAAACCACGATAAGTATGCAAAATTGAATCGTTTATCGTACGTCACATCACTCTGAATTCTGTAAAAACTCATAAACGGTCTATTAACTTAACGACCCACAACATAACGAGTCTCACTGACAAGCTAATTCCAACTCTATGTTTTAAAGCTGAGGATAAAATTGGAATGTCGCAAGTTGGGTTGTAAATAATTGTCGCTCTGTCGCTGCATGATCAGGGTAATGGTCTCCATTATGGCTGAATTAGTTTCATAGTCCCTGTAAACAAGATCTAGATAATGCTAGTGCTGGGGCGGTGGGTGAAACTTGGACGTGTAATAATTTAAAAGTTGTTCGCTCGATTTGCGCCGCAGGCCCGGGCTTGGCTATTGTTTCGCGAGTTACTGAACTCGGTTAGCTACAGCTGATTTATTAGCGTTTAAAGTTATTTTAACAAGCTGTATAGCGATTAAATGTAAGCGAGATAGTTCTCTAGCTAAGTGTTTTAGTGTCAAGGCTCTAGTCAACCCAAGCAATGTTCTTTATTGTTTAATTAGATTGACTCTGTTTAAAAAACAAAATGGTTGTCTGTAAAGTTGGTTTACGGACGATAATTTTGCGTGATAACGTATGCGTCACAATGCCACGTATGACAATGCGCGGAACGCTTGGACCGACCGTGCCTCTCTATCGCTTGTTCCGCGCTCTCGCTTGCATGCTCGGCTCAGGCGGAACGTGACAATGAGGCATGATTTTTCGCGCGTGCAGCCGGCCTTCATCGATTTATAAGACGTTATGACGTCAAAAATCCAAAACTTACAGTGTTTTTCTACATTTTTATGTTCGTAACTATGAGTATAATTATATTTTATCTACGTACTTACCTAAAACAAATCTGCCTCATAATTTTACTACATAATTATAGTATTTTTTTTTACTTTCGCGATTTGAACAAATGTTTTATTGCGCAATAAGTCCCGGTAAACAATAAAACATATTTGATTTAGTAGTTTGGTTTTTTAAATCAAAATATTAACTGAAAAAAATATATCATCCTAGTCAACGAAATTGCGTATTTCCTAGATTTGAAGTAAATTGTTTAAATAGATAATTATTTCATACTAAAGGGACATAGTTTCTGTGTATATTTGTTTACGTATTATTGTTAATTTATCATATTTTATTCTGTTTAATTTATAACTCTGTTCATTTAGTGAGATCATATTGATTCTGTTTTCTTTTAGCAAAATATTTAAATAAGGCGTTCCAAAAGGTAGCTTTTAAAGGTACTATGATACTAATAAATTATTAGACATTTTCTTGCCAGGTCACTACCAATATGTACTCAAGTCCCGTACTAAGTAAACTCTACTGAGTCCACGAAACCTAACATAATGATTTATGAACCCTTCCAATGACCGACGCCATTTAGTTCTGCCTACCTTATTTTAGCAAGCAGTACAGAAACTTCGATGGTTTCATCAATTTATTGTTACAATAACAAATCGATCAATAATACAACTGTAATAAAGTTCCAATTTATTTTTGGTATTGTTAGATTTGTTTTATATGATTGAGTAACTAGACGAGCAAGTCACGTGCGTGATGGTAAGTGCCACATTCACACATAATAATGGATGGTAATAATATCTGCACTGTGCTCGTCATCCTGAGATATTGCCAATTAAATGTAAAAGCCCTGTTATTTCACTGGACACAATTTCTACGTTTGTAGGGATTAAAATTACCCGAAGATAAAAGTATCAAAGTACCTAGCTATTCAGTATTACAGTATTTTTTTGGTAATAAAATCTATAGTTAATTTTATCTAAATAATATATTGAACTACGAAACGTACAGTATGTCGTTCGTAATTTGTTACCGTATACCGCGTGTATCTCTACGACGGACATATTCTAGAATTATAGAATAAACATCTTACATTGAAATCAACACTGAAATTGCGAAAAAAAAAACAGATATTCCAAGAGCAAAAAAATGTTTGAAACAGCTACAATAACGAAATAAACAATAACGAAATGTATAATAGGTATTTCCGACGTCTAGAGATACATTATGTATAGTTATTTCCAACGTCTAGAGATACATTATGTATAGTTATTTCCGACGTCTAGAGATACATTATGTATAGTTATTTCCGCCGTCTAGAGATACATTATGTATACTTATTTCCGACGTCTAGAGATACATTATGTATACTTATTTCCGACGTCTAGAGATACATTACGTATAGTTATTTCCAACGTCTAAAGATACATTATGTATAGTTATTTCCGACGTCTAGAGATACATTATGTATAGTTATTTTTTTGTTTTGTTATTTTGCACATATTTAGTTTTTACTAGGTATATTTATTACCAGTTCCTCGTATAGAAAGAAAGAACTACAATTTTATTTTGTCATAGCAGCAACATTAATCAATGTCGACAGATGAGCAATATTATCTATAGCTAAGCTATATATAGCTTAATTAATGTCCTGTGTCACAAAAATAGCCTCAACTCAGCATAATGCTGTTTGCCAAACAGCACTGATTTTCCGTTGAAGCCTTTCTCTGAAGAAACGAAAGGCCTCTAAAAAAAGCGCAATTTAAAACTATACTTGCTATATTGTATTAACCTATTTTTAAATTAAGTATAAATCGATTGTTAATGTTTGGTGTATCAATAGTTTGTTAGATTTTGATACATTCAAAAGAGTCAAAAGTAGAATGATTTAAATCTGCTGATTTTTTTAACCATTTTTATTTTATTTGTATATTGTATCATTTTGTAAAGATTCCTTACTAAAATAACGTGTTGAAATGAACCAGTTCTTTGGTACTCTTTTCGCCTATACAGTGCAACACTGGAACTGAACTAATCATATACTCGAGATTAATTAATTTTGCCCTGACCAGGGGCGAGTCTGGCCTGGACGTGTCTACAGTTTTTATCAGGTATCAGTTAGGTTAGTTTGGTAATAATAAATTAAGATATGGTTAAATCTAAACAAAGCTTTACAAAAAGTGCTACCAGCTCTACACTCGGTAATAAAGGCCATAGATCATTCAAAGATATATCCGCAATGTATGTGATGTTAAATTATGTTTCCAGAAATTTATTGAAATTGATTTGATAGACAAAATCCTAACTAATAGTTTTTCGTAGTGGCGAGAGCAATACTATTTTTTCCAGGAACTTGCAAGAACTAACAATTAAGATTTATAATCCCATAGTATCAATAGTAAATTTACCAACATTATCCCAATTCACATAGTTTAATTTATTTTGACGATACGTACTGAGAGGATGATGTTGATAGGTACCGTTAAATATTTTGTCCGTTTATTATGTCACTGATTTTTTGGCATAGTTTTTTGATCAATTCAGACGCCATCGGGTGTATATTATGAGCTACAGGCTAATCCAAAGTATTTATTGGAGACAGTTATATCCAATAATGTTTTTTTCAAAACTTGAAAATATTATATTGTAATAAGCATTGGTAATTAATTATAACATACTTTTTGCTCTACAAGAAGATGGTTAGGAGGCCGGTAGGAAGAAAAATCATAAAAAAATGATTCCAATGATGCACCGTTTTTCAATTACAAATTCCGTTATTTAATTGAATTCCTAAAAGCAGGCATCTTCACTATCGATCTGGGTCTTGATACGGCCGCCCTTCGCGCCCCGTCGGTGTTACATTTCGCGAGGGTCCGAAACCGACAAATTATTCCCTGCGGCACGGCGAACATAATTACTGTAATTCGTGAGCACAGTTTACTTACACAGATGTCGGTGAGGGTAGAACAGCCATGTTTGTGGTCAGTGGTTCTGGGTCTTTAGTTTTACCGAAGAAGAAGTATTTTTTTATCACTTTTTCATCAATCATGTACATTTATTTTTATCATCACCCAATAATTCACAACATGTTCTATATTTAAGTTACTAAGGCTGATTAGTTGTGGTTAAATAACAATACCCATTTATATCATTGATTAATAATTAAAATTAAATTTAAATTAATTTAAATTGAGTGGTAAAAAACTGGGCAAATAACTATAAAATATCTGTCGATAAATTTTCGCGGATTTTTATTATTATATGCACAAGCGTGTTTTATTTAACGAAAGATTAATTATAATTTTGTTGATATTAGTACAAAATACGCTATAGTATCATATTATCATATAAAACAAAACAACATCATTTAATTTTTTTTTTATTTCATTATTCTATTCATCCAATGGTTGCCTAGAAAAGATCGCTTTTAGCGACAAGGCCGCCATTTGTTGGCACTCTTACACTCTTATACATGTGGCATTCTTAAGTTTCTTTATTTGTAAGTTTTATTTCAGATACGCATAATAGTTTCTATATATCTATTATCAAAGCAGTTTTTCAACCAAGTACAGATAGACTATATACGATATTAATTTTGTAATAAAAATCCACACACTTATTCAAAGCCAAAAAACATTAGATTTTGCTACAAACCGGGTCCAGCTCAGAATTATTGCCGTTTGTTACCATCTGCCGTTTGTTACCTTGCCGCTGGTCTTTTGATGGAACCCTTAGTCCATTCTATATCCATTTAAATCTCCGGCTGGCTCCCTCGTGTGCTAGCCGCTCACAAAGTGGGGGTGTGTGATTAGGGATAAGCCTCGCCTGATTTAATTTGAACCCGGTGAAAAAATAATTGTGATAATCTGATTACGTGTGGCGTTTTAGGGTTAACATCTGAGCCCCGCTGACTTTATTGCGCTTATGGGTCGGACAACTAACCTAATGAAATTTGAACCTGGTTCCAACCTGCTCCTGCTGCTCCTGGTTCGTTGCTGGTGACAAAGCAAGGAATAGGAGTACATTTTTTTTTTTGGTAACTGAATATGAACTTTGTGAATCAAACATGTGACTCATGAATTCAAATCAAATTATTTATTTGTCAGAACATGGTAGTTACACATACATATAAAAAATACAGTAGCATACAGAGTCGTAGAAATGGAAACGTATCTCGTGTCCTTGCCAGTTAATGATATCCTACGAAAAACATAAATATGTAAAAAATAAGCTAAGCGACAAGTTAAGGGGAATGTCAACTTCGCGGTAATAAGTCTTGAGATCTAACTGGAGCTTGGCGTCCAGTAATCATTAGACCAGTTTTCATGCTCTTAGCATTTCCTTAGGGCCAGAATACCAGTTGCAGCGACCTAGCTCGCACGTTTGTTGTGTTTTAAAGTTACAAAATGTCTGTCTACTTCTGTTAATATTTCAAATTATTTAGTAATTTTATTCAAATAAACAAATAGTTTCAAAATAAATGGAAAAAACTGTTTATCCCATTTTTGTGGTCATAATAAAAAAAAAAAAAATATTAGTACTAAATAATTATTTCTTGGCATGTCTTCACATAACAAGAATGTAAACTTCAAAAAATTATATACAAATAAATAAATATCTGGGACATTATTGCACACACATTCATCTGACCCCAAACTAAGCAAAGCTTGTAATATGGCTGCCAGAGACTGATATACATACATATATATTATTAAATGCATACTTAAATAGATATTAACTTAATAACCGGCGCTAGTCAGGTTCGCCGTTGACGGACACGTCAAGGAGGCCGATATATAGATATTAACACCCAGACATAGAACAAACACAAATGTTTGTCCTAGGTGGGAATCGAACCCACGTCCCCAAGCGCAGAAGGCAGGTACACTACCAACTGAGCCAACGGGGCTGTCAGATAACTTGCCAAGTTACATATTAATATGATTAAGAAGCAAGAAACAGAAAATTTTCATTTCAGGCAACTTATTTATGTACTTGCCAAGAAATTTATTCTTTACTAGCAATTTGCTAAAAAGTTTGGCATGCAGTTAGATATCAAGACTTTTGTCCGCGACGGCGACCATTTCACATGGTCATAAAGTGTCGTATGTCCCTTTTTTTTTTCTTACAAAACTGTGTTTTGCTGTGGTATCACAACTCATTGTACCGTTTGGAATAGATTTTTCACAAACAGTAAACTTCACTTTGAAAGTATTTCACGTAAATATTTATCGGTTATCACGTTACCTAGTGATATTATTAACGAAATACACCATATTATCTCATGCATCATAAATTTCATCTCCGTAGTCCGCGCCGCGCCGGCCCCAACGCGAATTTCATCTCCGTAGTCCGCGCCGCGCCGGCCCCAACGCGAATTTCATCTCCGTAGTCCGCGCCGCGCCGGCCCCAACGCGAATTTCATTATTGTCGTCTCGAAGCTCCCGCAAAAACGAACCTAATGCATCCACAAGGGTTAATAATACACAGGACGAGGTCTAATATCAACTATATGAGACTATCTGCGGAACGAGGAATTTTGTACTGGAAGAAGTTTGTTAGGACAGCTTTTTGTGCGATGGAGGGTTATGAAAAGATTGATGCGTGTGCTTCTGGTGTGCTCTTATTAAATAGTGCTCTGGCTCTGTTATTGATCGGCCTAGTTTAGGCTTTAATTTTTACTAAGGGCGCGTTCCACATCACGCTAACAAAGCTAACAACTCTTTACACATATTTCTTGTGTCAGTTTTTAGTAGCGCTGCTCTAAAAAAACTTACATAGCCCAAGAAATATCTAGCTGTTCCACGTTGGTTTTCATAAGCGGTGTTGGCGCTTTAAGACGCACCGTAAGTTTGTTGAACCTTAAAACGAAAACCTCACAAATTTTACACGTCAGCTCAGTGTTATGGATTTAATTTTGCAATCTATAAAACTTTTTTTCCAGTTTTTATATCCATCTAACATATAAAAATCGATATGTTTCCTATGGGCTCCATAAATGTTGGACCGATTTTGACAACACTTTCACTGGCAAACAGCTGTGGTTATCAGGCCTCTCTTTCCCACTGGGCCCCGCGTTCGATGGGGCACCCTAGTTCCTGCCAGATCACCAAACGATAACCTATATTGTTTTTACCTAATAAAATATTTATTTCGAAAAAAAAAAATACAATGAATGATGTCTACAATATCTACTTGCTTTTGAGTATGAGTATAGAACAAGACGTATAAATAGATTTTTTACACCCTCAATAAAATAGCTGGTAATCTTCCAATGGCTGAACAGGTTTTCATGAATCATAGCTAAAAAAATACTTAATTGAGTCACCTTTCAAAAAAAAAAACTAAATCGATTCAGCCGTTTTGGAACTACGATGCCACAGACAGACACACAGATACACACGTTAAAATTATAACACCCCGCTTATTGTGTCGGGGGTTAAAAATATAAAGCACTAACGATGTAACGTAATATTACATTACTGCTATATATTCTCTTAGAGTTTTTAAATTTTATTCATGAATAAAGGCTGCATATTTTCAAAGGTAGCACATTTTCCTTGCGTTGTATCGGAACACACGGTCGGGCGACGACGGCGTTCTCACATTTCTTACATCATTAAGCCGACCCGGGTTAGGTGCATTATGTAGTAAGTCGACACATTTTACATGCACTCTATAGTGCATTTAGAACAATTATCATCATCGTCATTTCAGCCATAGGACGTCCTCTGCTGGACATAGGCCTCCCACCATCGATCTCCAAAAGAGCCGGTTGGAAGTGGCCTGAATCCAGCGTTGCCCTGCGGGCTATTTTAGGTTTTCTGTGTATCTTGTGGGTAGACATCCTACGCTGCACTTACCAGTCCATGGTCTTCATTCGAGAGCCTTCCGCCCCATCGGCCATCTGTTCTGCGTGCTATGTGCCCTAGCCATTGCCACTTCAACTTGGGTGGGCAATGTCGGTAACTTTCATTCGTCTACGGATCTCCTCATTTCCGATTTGATCTATGATCTGATTTGATTTAGAACAAACAAGCCGAAAAGAGGTCATTGCGCTCATCATTATTTATATATTTTTACTATTGAACCAACCGTAAAATCGTGAAATAATTCACTGGTTCCAAACTGGTAGAAAAATATTCATTCGCCCCCACCGAAATGTATGGGACAACGGGTTTTTTCGGGATATCGGGTATATCACGGAGTTAAAGTTGTTCATAATGATGAATACAGTAACCTCCTTTCAGTATAGTACTTTAATTCGGTAACCCTGTAATATGTTGTTTAGTGCGAGCTGCGCTTGAAATTAGTTTCCTTAATTTTTCTTTCGCATATTTTTGCGTGCAGTTTTCCATAGTTTATTTTGAAACCCAAATAGAGTATTTTGCGTATAAAAAAACATCATTATGACATAGCGAGGTCATTGACTAACATGTGCCTAATCAAAGAGGTGATATTGATAAATTATTATGAGGTAAGAATATTTGCTTTGGAATAATGAAGATTTAATTCCACATTTCATTGGAAATACCACACATTATCATAGATTATGGTCAGGTGGAAACTCAAATACGAAAAATAATAGAATCAGATGCCCTAAAAGAGCATGTTAAGTGAATTCTTGAACCAAGGGGAATATTTTTACGCACAAAGAACGGCGAATGACATTAACTGCCCAATAAATTACCTATTCTTCTTACAGCATTCACGACACCCGAAACCCTAAAGTGCCCAGTGGAGATAGATGACGACAGCGCAGAGATATAAAGGCAAGGGCACAAAACACAATCGCACCTAATATTATACTACAGATTGTTAGAAGAGGTTCTGGGGGCTCTACGTTTGCAAAATTATATAGACCACAACCTGTTTTGTGTGAGTCTGATATGTAACGCACTACACGCGCCCAAGGCAACTTTTTTTTGTTTACTTGAGTCGTCTTTTGCTGAGCAAAAATTTCCCCAACCCGTTCTTTATCCTTGGCCAGTACCATGCAATATTTTTTAAATAATAGGTCGGGGGAATAGTCTTTTCGTATTTTGTATGTATAAAGTTGTAGTAAAATCTCATCGGTTGTACTGTTTGTATCTGGATGGTTTTGATACCATTAAAAATATGACATTTTAAAAGAGGAATACAAAAAGTAAAAAGCAATTTCCCCCCATTTTTCAATTGTTTTTTTGTTCGATAAAATGAGTGAATCTGACGAAGAAATTCGAAATATTTTCAAATTTTATTACAAAAAAGGGAAAAATGCGACACAAGCCGCGAATAAAATTTGTGACGTTTATGGACCTAATGCAGTGTCATCAAGAGCAGCACAATGTTTGTTCAAGCGTTTTCAGTCCGGGAATTTTGATGTCAAAGATCGCACTGGTCACCACCCTGTTACGGATAAAGTCGATGCCATTTTTGAAAAAGTGGAGCTAAATCGGCATATTGGTAGTTACAACGTAGCCGAAGAACTGGGGATCGACCACAAAACAGTTTTGACCCATTTGAAAAAGTCTGGGTATACAAAAAAACTCGATATTTGGGTGCCACACGAGCTCACTGAAAGAAACCAAATGAATCGTGTACTCATTTGCGATTCTCTATTGAAACGTAACGAAACCGAACCGTTTTTGAAAAGATTGATCACTGGTGATGAAAAATTGATCACTTACGACAAGAACGTGCGCAAACGATCATACGATCGTTCATCACATCATCATCGTCATCACGATCAAAACGGGCTGCCTGATAGCCCGTTAACATGTTTTCCAACTATGGCATGAAAAAAAAAACTTGAAAGTCGATTTTAACCTATTTCTAATAGTTATATCGATTTGAAACTTTGCAAGTATAATATGTAATTCGGATAAAATAATAATATAGTACATTAAGCTGATCTGATTATCGAACCAGGTGAATAGTGGAACTTCAATGGATGCTTATAAAATTCTCGAATTTAGTCATCTGCAGTGTAAGTACCGTTCTTTATCGATCGACAAATTTGACAGTTAAATCAACAAATTCGATAAAATGCCATAAAATCGTTCATAGCGAGTACGGATCAAATGCAGTTTTATGGAATTTGTCGATTTAAATGTCAAATTTGTCGATCGATAATTAACGGTACTTGCACTGCTGGTTTGTTTTAACGAGTTACATAAGGTTTTTAAACTATAGTAATTAAATATGACGTTAAACACTTTTTCGCTCCGCGGAGTTTTCAGACGTAAACAAAACATCCCACAGAGTCTGATCTAACGCTAGTAGCGAGTCATATGTCCCGTAGAAGGGTGGGAAATATATTTTCAATTCAGACAACAATACGGTTTTTCGCGCAAACTACCCACTTAAATATAATGCCAGCGATACGGCGCAGCGTGCGCGATATAGAAGTTTTTATTCTGAATACATCTGGCGTGAGTTACGGATATTTTCTAGATCGTTACAGGATTTTGCCGTTTAATACTATTGATAATAACGAGAGATGCACAACATGCACTGGGCCAGCATGGTGGATTAGAGCCCATCCTCTCGCTTTGAAACGTCTGTGTCCCAGCAAATATGATAGGTTGTTTTAATGATGATAAATAATGAGAGAGGTGACCACATCTTTGTGTGTATTTTTGTCTTTACTTTACTTATATATTTATCTATATATATAAAAGAAAGTCGTGTTAGTTACACTATTTATAACTCAAGAACGGCTGAACCGATTTGGCTGAAAATTGGTGGGAAGGTAGCTTAGAACCAGGAGACGGACATAGGATACTATTTTGTAGCGAGGCCGAAGGCCGAGCTTACACCCGTGCGAAGCCGGGGCGGTCGACTAGTTTTAAATAACTTTTAAAAAACTGTTAAGGCTCTTACAACTTTTTTCGCCTCAATTCCTAGTAAGTTACGATATCTGCAAAGTTTTAACTCAGAAAGACCAGTTTACTTAGAGTCAACCCACAAGACGGATTCCGTTTAGTCAGTGGAAGGTGACTCTTGCGCTCTTACTCACGTCGAGATTTTATATACACGCCGATAAAAAAAAATAGTTTTTTAAAACGTCATGTATTTTTTTTACTAAGTTAACTTAGTAGGATATCAAAATGAAACAACGAGATATAGTTTTCCAGTATTGAGTAAAAAAAGCTTTTTAAATATTAGACTAAATTGCCACATTACCACTTTACCTTCAACTCGCAATAAGAAGTATTTTATTTATAGTTTTGGGTCCCATTTTAAGTAGAATAGACGTTTCCCCTCCTAACAACGTAGGTATCAGGGCGAGGTGAAGAAGGAGCTATTCGAATGGTCGTTTAATAGATATATGTTGTGTGTGAGCTCAAAAGAAAATAATATTATTAAGAAATGCTGTGTTTAGAGTAGCCGTGTAGTGTATTGTTTGAAATGATGGAAAACTCTTCAGATAGTCAAATATAGCCATTATAACATGGCCAAAACATCAAGAGGCACATATTTTACCTAAAAAAGGCGCAATAAGTCCTGATAAGCAATATAATATAAAAGGCGATATGTGTATGTATGTATGACTCCGAAAAGGCTGGACCGAATTTGACGGGACTTTCACTGGAAGATGGCTGATGTTATAAGTCTATCAGTAGTATGACTCAGACGTGTTTCATTTCAATGCCTACTGTCAATGTCGGTGACAGGACTAGGGTTGCTACTATCAGGTTTAAAGAAAATTTTCATTATTTTTAACCGACTTCCAAAAAGAAGGAGGTTATCAATTCGACTGTTTTTTTTAAATTATGTTTATATGTTATTCAGAACTTTTGACTGAGTGAACCGATTATGATGATTATTTTTTATTTGAAAGCTGGTACTTCCCTGATGGTCTCATTTCAATTTGGTCCAGTTCTACTATGTTTTTTTATAACGTAACAATTAGTCATTTCCACACAAAAAATATTATAAGAGACATGTGTCGGAACACCTTAGTACTAAATCAGGCATGCGCTCTCTAAAACCGATAGTGCCTAATTAATGCACGAGCTATGGGATAGAGGGCGCATATTTGGTCCAGTTCTGTCATTTTTATGAAATCGATTTTTTGTTGATAATTATGTACGCTACTTTTACGTTGACAGCACATACACATGGCAAATCTCATTGCCGCGGCGCGCTTGATTGAGTCGCTTTGAGCGTACCGTAAAGTATGATAGCGGGCGAGGGAAGGTTCGCTCGTTTAATTACGTCACTGGATTCGGGGGTTTTTTTATGTCAACCTACTGCTATAGCAGCTTATATATATATATATATCTACTGTGTCTATATCCTGTTAAGAATTTGTGAATTGATGCTCAGACACTAAAAATAACTTATCTGTGTAAAAGAATTGTTAGTAACTCGGTAGGAGTCAGTAATTGACAGGAGGAGCGACCGGCCGCTCGAAATGCGGCGAATTGGCGCTCTTTGCTATATTTACTTTGGATTAGCTGTGAGTGGAGTGAACAGTGAGATTTCTTTTTTGAGAAGTAGGCTCGTTTATGTAACAGCCTTACAAACAAAACACTTTTTTAAATTGATATATAGGGTTGCGTTCAGCGATGATGCGGTCTACGATGGAGGACGCTTGCATAAAAAAACCGATTCACTCGTGATTTGAAGACACCCAGATTTTATTTATTTTAAAATTAAATAATAGGCTTACGCTTGTAACGCGCATTCCACAGAATAGCAGTTCGCACAATAAAAGTGCAATCAAAGCGCTCCGTACGGGTTTTGGAATATCAACCATTAATCGGTGTCGATTTTTCGTACCTACACTGTTACTCAAGTTTAGATCCATATCCATAGATTTTTGCGTAGCAAAAAAAAATTTAGGTCTATGAGTTTATCAATGCTTAAAATTGTTATGTATCATTCCCGCGTTACAATTTCCATCATCAAAAAGTTTACAGAGTAATTTTAAGCATTGATTAATTTAACAAACGTATTTAGGTAAGACCGTAAGTACTTTGACTCTACGGGAACTTATAGGCATCTGTATGTATGTATGTTTGTATATATTTATTTGCGATAACAAGAAATGTAGTAAATAAGTAGTAAAAAAAATACAAAAATAATGGATAAGCCTTAAACTCGAGTTATTACCAAAAAAGTCTGCCAAAAACAGAAGGAACGAGGTACTAGTTAAATTTGTATGGTTAAGGTATGACAGAATCGACACCAATATGTTTTTTTTTTCCACAAAATACAAGTCACACTTTTTAGTGAATCCTGCCGTAATATCCATGCAAAGACACAGTCGCAAACGTAAATGGTTTTGGCTTGTAACGCTGCCGATGCGTCTAATTGACAGGTTGAGTGAGCCACCGCTTGCGCCGCGTCACATTATTGGCGGAAAGCGACCGTGTTTACTTTAAGATATACTTCGAGTTGGACATTATATTGCGGGAAACACTAAGATAGATTTATGAAAATGAAATATAAAAAGAAATTTTGTACATAAAGATAAAATTCAAGATAAAGATAATGTATTTGCTCAAATACACGTGAATAATACACACTTTTAGAAGCACAATATTATAGTTCATTATCATATACTTTCATGTTCCCACTGCTGGGAAACAGACCTTCTCATAGAGAGAGAAAGAGAGAGAAGATGCATGTTGGTGAATTTCATTATGTCTTTGAATTTTATAGGTTCTTGGACGTACCGGTTTCCACACGATGTTTTTCTTCACCGTTTCTGAACGCTGGCATCAAAACTGCACATAATTTATTTAGGTACTATATAAGTCATTGGTGCAAGACTGAGAATCGAACCGTACCGTCAGATTGTAAAGCGCACATACTACCGCTCGACTACCATCGCTCTATAGCGCATTAGCCCAGTCATATTAGGGCTTTCACCTCGGAATGAAAGATAATAAGCTGCAAATTGGTATGAACCTTTGTTTTGTCATTCTAAATGTTGTCTCAAAAGTCACAATCGTTATCGTGTCCGCGTCTCAAGATATTCAAGGTCAAAGGTCACAAAAATCGGTTTTTCGCGAATATCTGGCTTCCTATCGGTTAAATGAGATTTGCATTTATTATAAAAGTTGTAGGCTATAAAATTCCCTACAACTTTTGTTTAAACTTTTTTTTCATACGACTAACCGTTTTGAAGGTAGAGCGCGAAGAGTGCACATCGTACAGTCATATACGGCCTAATGCAAGGTCAAGCGTGAGTTATGGTTATCAGTACGTTATAAAGTCAATTATTTACTTGGAAATTATAATTATTAAACAATGCCTATTATTTATGTACTAACTATTAATTATTTATATTTAATTAAAGTAAGTAACTTGATTATTTATATATAATTATTCATATTTAACTATTTAAGTATAAAATATTATTAATTCTGGATTATATATTTTAGTTTTATTTTAAGTTAAAATGATAGTAAGAGTATATATTTTACACATATTTTTATTTATTATTAAATAAGGCATAATATACATTTATCAAAATGTGAGTTCAAATATCAAAAGTATCTTTGTTGATTTTAATTGTAATGAAATTGGAAATGGAAGCTAATTATCTTCTTCTTCTTCGTCGTCTTCTTCTTCTTGTCGCTCAAAAATGTTCGATTCATTGTCATCATCCTCATTATCTGTCATGTTCATCTCCAAACCTTCCAGAATATCGGGATCATATGTATTTTCTTCATCGGGATTACTTGGATACAGTGAAGCGTTGAGGCAAGCTTGTCCGTTGCACTGGCCGCAAGCTAAAGAACATTGTAGCCCTGATTTTCTGCATCCACAGCGGGAACCACAACCATTTTTGCAATTGCAAAATATTACGTTTAGTAGTTCGGCTGGTGCTGGAGGTAATAACGTTCGTATGGGCTCCAGGATTTCATTTTCAAGCATCCAGCCCCATTCTTGAGGTTCTCTACCTTCAAAACGGTTAGTCGTATGAAAAAAAAGTTTAAACAAAAGTTGTAGGGAATTTTATAGCCTACAACTTTTATAATAAATGCAAATCTCATTTAACCGATAGGAAGCCAGATATTCGCGAAAAACCGATTTTTGTGACCTTTGACCTTGAATATCTTGAGACGCGGACACGATAACGATTGTGACTTTTGAGACAACATTTAGAATGACAAAACAAAGGTTCATACCAATTTGCAGCTTATTATCTTTCATTCCGAGGTTGACCCCTTTTTTTACCTAATATGACTGGGCTACATCTACACAATATATTAGTCCCTTTGTATCATGTTTTGTATAGTAGGCGCACGAGTCTAATAGAGATGACTTATAAAATACCGTAAATTACATATAAAAAATAGCATTAAATAGTCGAAACAATTTCAGTAAGTAAGATATCATAACAATAAACTAATTAATTAACATTTCATATTAAACAATATCAGCGAATGTCATTTAGGCAACAAAATATTTGCTGATTTTAGATGTTGTTCTTTCGTACATCGTAGTTTATAATTTCATTTTATATTTATTTTTTGTTATAAACGTTAGAATATCATTCGTCCCATTAAAAAAACTTAGTTAATGAAAAAAGTCCCTTACACGTGGCAATTATTCGCGAAATTATAAAAAAAAGATACATGCGTCTTGGAATATATTTCCATAATAATTATGTTAACCATAACTTCTGTTTTTTTTTTCTCTTAGGTTTCGTTTGTAACAGCGATCAAGTTCCAATTACAATACATGAAATTGTTTATTAGAGATATTTAATCGTCTCTGATCGGAGCTCTATTCTGATCCTAAACTTTCATAATTAAACTCAAGTTTGAAATTAAGTTGGAGCATACTAGATGTAGACCATTCTATAGCCAGTTAGAATACTAGTTAAATGACTTGTCGAAGAACCGATAGTCAATTTACATGGGATTGAAATGTTGTAGCTAGATATACGTACAAGACACGGCCATGGAACTTAAAAAAAAATCTCTTAAGACGGGAATGAGTTCGGCTTATTTTTATACTTTTAGTACAGATTTTTTTTTCGGAAACTCATCATAGTCATTATCAGCCAGTCGACGTTCACTGCTGAACATAGACCTCCCGAGACTAATGTGAAACATATGTGAGTTTTTAATGTTTATACATTAAAAACTCACATATTTTTATTTTTTGTGTAAAAAATAAAAATCATATATTTTATAAGAAACTCATATAACCAAACTGAATATCCTTGCAAAATTTCATCAAAATCGTATAATAAAAGTTTATGTAAGTAAATTTATAAGAACATGAAACGATTTCCAAGACACCGTTAAGCTCGGGTGTCTTTTAAGCAACATTGATTGTAATCTGTAATGTCATTAGGTTTACCATGTGTCTCTATATTCAATTTTTTTTTTTTTTTTTTTTTTATTTGGAAAACATAAAGTGATAAATAACTAGATTACTTATATATTAAATAATTAAACACCATTTAGCAGCATTATGGAGCAGGAAATCACGTAGCTTAGATCAACACCCGGTTTTAGTAAAGAATATTAAAGTTATGGAAACTGACGTGGTTTTCACACATTTTATGTAACTATATGACACGGGAATTACTCACGTATGATTAAGGCGGTTACTTTAATTATAGTTTCCGGCGTAATCATACGTGAGTAATTCCCGTGTCGTATAAATATAAATAAAGTACTAAAGTTATTAATTATTCTATAATTTTGAATTAAATTGATATTTTTTTGTCATCAATAAGTTTTTCTTTTTATTCCCATACAAAATCCGACAAAATCTATGAAAGCTTTCATTGATAAGAAATCTCAAAAGTTAGCAGTCTCTTCAATTTACAGGTAAGTACTTTTAAAGTAGCACCTTAGCTCTCAAGTTTCAAAGTAGATAAGTCAAATTTTATTAGAAAACTTCACAAAGTAAACTTGAGACTTAGCGTTAATAAAAGCTTATTACAGGTAAAAAGGTTAATTTAAAACGCCCAATAGACAGGTAAAAAAATGTTTAAAACAAACCTGCCTACCGAAATTGCGTACGAGAGGTGAATTTTGATGGACCTTTAAACTTCGGGAGAATTAATGTAAGGAGAGTGGAGAAAAAACTCATTAGGGGAACCTACTTTCCCCAAAATCGACTTCGTACTGACGTCGATTTTGTTGGGAATAAAATAACTTTCATTCTCGCCGATATAAGCCTGCCCAAAAACAGGTCGAACTGCCCACTCAGTGTATGTTTATGAAATCATTTTTCTTACATTCAAAAATAGTGTATTTCTTAGCTCTTGTATTCTTTGCGATTTGAATAGATGCTTTTTAAGTGCCTATCAGGACTTATCTCACATTAATATGGTTTAGGTTTATAAAATACTAGTCGACCGCCCCGGCTTCGCACGGGTGTAAGCTCGGCCTTCGGCCTCGCTACTATGACCCGCTCCAGGAACACAAAATTTCATCAAAATCGGTCCAGCCGTTTTTAGAGTATCCTATGTCCGTCTCCTGGTTCTAAGCTACCTCCCCACCAATTTTCAGCCAAATCGGTTCAGCCGTTCTTGAGTTATAAATAGTGTAACTAACACGACTTTCTTTTATATATATAGATTATACAATCTCGCTTGACGTTTCGAGCGTGCAATGATCATCATGGTCACGCTGACTGAAGAAGAAAAAGAAAAAGATTCGTTTATTTGTCCAAACATGTGTGCAGGTAAATATCTTATAACATTTAAGACAAGACAATGTTAATACGCTAGTAGTCCCGAAGGCAATTAAAAATATGCTTGGCTCTTATCAATATCAATACAATAACAATTATTAAGTATTGCCATTTAGGCCCTTTCTTGAGTTGGCGGTGCAGCAGCGGTACGGAACGCCACGTTCGATATACGCGGTACTGAAAGCTTACAACGATCCCGCGCCCCGCCAATCAGGAATCACTCATCGATATAGAAGTCAAGTCAGGAAAAGGTCTTAGTTTGGCAATGTCACTACCATGCTGGGTGCGCCACGCCGTTTAATAAATTCACTTTCCCAGTAAAAACACTTCAATAAACCACAAAAAGGACACAGGAAAATAAATAAGTGATGACCAACCTTTACTGATTATTAAATGTACTGTGTTTGAACCTATCAATATCCGTTAGTGAGATTGTTTTAGTGATTTAAATTAATTCGTTTTAAGGTGATTGGTGAGAATTGCGGTCATTAGATTGCGTTGAAAAATGTCATGAAATATGAGGGTAGTTAATCAGCATTAAATATTTTTTCCGTCTTTTTCATACCAGAGAAGCGTAAAAAAATTGTAATAAAAGTTATCAATGCCAATAAATTTTAGATTATAAGTAGGGTCATTATATTATTTAGCAATATTTATTTATTCAAATGACTATAATTATAGCAAATCGTTTGTTTGACGGTAAGTGCATTCCCGTGACAGTGGCAACACCATCCACGATGGTGAATTTTAAAATCCCAACGGCTTCATCATTTTGGTGAGTCTAATTAGTTTTTAATTTGCAAATTACGACTGACTAGCAACGGCCCGCAGTTTCACCTGATATCCTGCAGTAGTCCTAGGACGGTCCGTGGTCAAAATGGTCTACAGTTTTTATCCACGCTTAGATGCGATTATGCTAGAATCATCATATCATCAGCCATAAGACGTCCACTGCTGAACATAGGCCGGACCTTTAACCTCCACACTGAACGACAACCTGCCATCTGCATCCACTGGATGCCCGCGACTCTCACGATGTCGTCGGTCCATCTAGTGGGAGGCCTACCTACGCTGCGTCTTCCGGTTCGTGGTCTCCACTCAAGAACTTTTCTACCCCATCGGTTATCGATTCTTCGAGCGATGTGGCCGGCCCATTGCCACTTCAACTTGCAAATTTTAATAGCTATGTAGATGACTACGGTTCTTTGGTTGGTTAATATCCACGTTTCGGATTCTATCGCGTAAAGAAACTCCGAGCATTGCTATCCTAGAATATGGATAAACAGTTTTAACGGATTTTATCACGTGTACTTTTTTTTTAAATCCTAACGTTTATACCACTTTGAAGTATCCGTGTTCACAGGTAGACTAGATAACGGTCGTCTGTAGAAATGTTATGAAATTATTTACAAGTGTACCGCCAAGGATATTAAATCAATACGTTTCCTGTGTCGTAGCTGTAGTCGTTCACGGTGTCCAAGGGTCTTTGGAATGGAACGTCAGGAAACAAAATAAATGTATGATTTAGTGGTATAACACACTCGATAAAATCCGTTAGAAGTGCTGAAGTTTAAGTTAGAATTAAATTAATAATTAGCTTAACATTAGGCTAGATAGTAATTAAATTAAACGGCGTTATTACTAGCGCAACTTATAAAAAAAAGTAGTACTTAATTTCAGTGTAAAATAATAGCTATCGCTATTACTTCGCATTTCACCTAAGAAATCATAAGATGTTAATTTCCTGAATATTATTTAGACACGCGATATTACGCCGTCACACAACATTGTTCACCCGTTATGTCGCTTTATTTCATTAAGCCAACAATTTTACGTGAGACAGTGTAGCGGCAACTTCCGGGCGCAGTCGTCTGTGGCCGCACGATAACGAATTAAATTGCCCAAATTGAGGGCGGCGTTGCTACCCCTCTACGAGCCTGTATGTCCGTGTTTTAGTGGTAGATTAATTGTTTGGTAGTAGACGTTCTATGTGTTTGGTTGATGCACAAGGAAAACAAATACTTCACATTATATTCCTTATTGAAGTAGTTTGTTTTTTATAGAACTTTTAAGAGTTTCAATACTCGGAAGTATAATTTATTTTTGCTCTATCTCATTTAACTAAATTTATGAAACAAACTGTTTTTTTTTTCGTGATTTCAGGGTTTGGCCAAAAGTAAAAGGGTTTTATATATTTTTTTTCATAAGCTTGCGTTTGACCGCCAACTCACCTGATGTTAAGAGACGATGCAGTCTACGATGGAGCACGCTTGCTTGGAAGGAACCGACACTTGTGATTTAAAGACATCCAGATTTTAACTATCGGGGAACACCCATTCAGGCAGCGTATTCCACAGACTAGCAGTTCGCGCAGTAAAAGTGGAATTAAAGCGCTTCGTACGGGTTTTCGGCATATCAACCATAAAGTGGTGTCAATTTTTCGTGCCCACTCTAGCAGTCTGATATAAATATAGGCAGGAGAGAATTAGATCATGCAGATCACATGCACACTCTCCGAAATGTATCCGATAAAAACCGATAGACTAGCAACTTTTCGCCGATGCTCAAAACTAAGGAGCTTAGTCTGAACCAGGGATTCGTTGCTGATGAGCCTCTTGGCACGTTTCTCAATAGACTCCAACGCCCCAATCGTACTTAGCTGATCCATCCCAAAGGTGATAGCAGTACTCCATGCACGACCGAACTTGTGCTTGGTACAGTGAAAGCAAATGTTCCGACGTAATGTACCGACGGACCTTCGATGGGTTCTATCCTTTATTATGCATGTATTTATCTATAAAAACATATGTAAGATTTTAGTTCAGTAAATTTCTGTAAGATTATTAATGACTCTTTAGTCATGGGTTATTAATGTATTTACATATATGAAAACCTGGTATTCGATAGTTTTATAAACACCAGAATGTTTATTATTGAAAACGTATTAAGTAATTGAAGAAATTTGTATAAAAACATTAAAATCTAAAACAATATCGAATGAGCAAAAGTTATTTTTTTATTGTTAATCTTCAATCGAGTATACTACCAGAGCCGATGGCTACGGTGTAGCGGCGTAGCACCGTAGCGCTCGTAGAGGCGGCCAACCATTAAACGGAGCGTCGCCGTAAATAACGGCCGGGCTACGATAAATGAATAATTAAGGGACGTTAAACGCTTTATGGGTGTAACGGTGGTCCTCTTGTCCGTTTGATGCGTACTTCTGATAACGCTATCTCTTCCTTTTTTGAGTGATGGTTGTAAATTATAGCTACCTTAGACATTGCCAACTTCTTTTAACGATTAACTTTTTCTTTATATGTCAACGATTTTAATACGCACGAAAATGTAATAAAGAAATGCATGATAAAGTCTCAACGCAATCTCTATACCTACCCTTGATTACATCTAACACAATCCTACAGAAATATTTTTTTCTTAAAATAGGTTTTACACTTTTATTCACAAGAGTTTTGTATGTAAATGTGTTAGTATGTTTGTTCCCACTCAATATGCGTAACGGCTCAATAGCGAATATCTTGGATTTAAAAATGGCTATTTTTTTATCTCAAATTTTTTTGAGAAAAAATTAATAGCCATAATATTTCTCTACGATATCAGTCGGAACCGCAAGGCGCTGCTAGTTGATAATATAACTCTTATTAATCAATATTTAAGATCACATTCTACAACAAAACACACTAAATTACGAATACATGTCATGCGTTATTTCAAACTAGCGTAGAAACATTTTGATCTTTTAATCGGAAATAGTTAAATTCAATTAATAAAAAGTTTCCAATCACTGAAGCTTTAGCTAGACTTAGAAAAGCAAAATGGTACATAACAGACTAGTATTTAACGGGAATTACAGTAAGGACAACTCTCACGGGCCGGACATGGTCCGCGCTCGGTGCGCACGTGCTCCGGGCATGGTCCGGCACGTGACGGGAACGTGGAATCAAAGCGTGTCCGATCCTCTATTCATCGGGACACTGGCACTGATTCGTCATACACATAATTCCGCTTCGAGGATCGTAACTAGGGATGTGACTCGACTGCTGATATGGACAATGAACACGAGTATATGCATCTGAGTAAATCAAACAGTATTCTTTATTTTTTATTACAAATTAAGCATATAATTAACAGAAAATCCAAAACATTACATACTGCAGCTTAAATGGGCAAGGACAATTTACCCATTACCCATAATTACCATTATATAAAAAATTTACACTTTTAATAGATATTACTGCGTGTATAATACATTATTTTAATTCCTGACGAATCAGACACTGCTGTATCCGTGGTCACAGGTAGTCTAGATGACGGATGTCTGTACAAATGTTATGAAATTATTTTGAAGTACAGCCAATGACTTTTAATCAAAACGTTATAATGTGCACTCAGTAGTCGCTTACAGTGTCCTCACAGTTCTGCGCCGGGCTTGTGAGTGTTTTTACTTTGTTAAAAGAAGTAAACATTCACGCAAAACCTCTGTAGTGTGAACCTTGTGCTTTTTCTAATTTTTAACAGGAAATAAAAAATGAAGCCGTTTTTTTTTGGGAAAATTTCTTTAGGCACTTTGGGATGGGAAAAAGCAGTGAACTCGCGTGACCGTGACACTCAAATATATGTATCTGTATTTTTTTTATACAGTGCCATCTCTTGTGGAATAGGTGAATTACTACTTCAGTTTTCACTTCTGACGTGCAGTCCTACGATCGATTCTTTTTTCTGTTTTTTTTTCTTCATACCTTACACTATGATGAAAAGTAGATTTACACATACGAGTAGGTGATATTTTACACCCTCAAACTATAACAAAATATCTCGTGTGTAAAAGATATCCTCCAACCCTTGTAACAATCTACTAGTAACTATGTAGTTTGGTAACCATATCACTGATTTTCATTGGTCAATGTCGCTTCCCTAGCCGAGGTCCACTCACCCGTACCCGTTACCACTTTACCGTATTGCCGGTGCACATTGGACCTAATTTGAACCCTCTCACGTTTCCAATACACACATACAACTGCATATGTATACTTGTATACAGTCTGCTGTATATGGAAAGGTTGCAATACACCAGTTAGAAGTAAACAGTCGGATATGTAGCTGTTCACCGAAGTATTATTTGAATGGGCTAAATACGTGGACGTAATCAGCTCGAACTAGTGTTGTTTGCTTCTGATAGGAGAACCTATTGATGTTTTGAGCTTTAACAGCACCATCATCATAGTATAATTACAAATGTTTGAATATCTTCACATTTTGGTCTTCTAGAGGTTTTTTTTTAACGCGAATAAGTCCGCGTTTGATCACCAACTCGCCTGTTGGTAAGCGACGATGTGGTCGAAGATGAAGCACTCAGACTTAGAAGATACCAATTCACTCTCTCCTTGAAAAGGCCCAAATTATATCTCTCAGGAAACAAGGAAGCCGGTAGGTTGTTCTAATCCTGAGCTATGCTTACCATCACGTGTCCTTATCAAATATTAATAGAAATCAGAAGACAAGTCAATTTTAACATCGTGCTGGAGCCGACACTGCAAGCTGCTTACAACCGCAGGCTCACTTGATATTTCCCTCGCTCTACAGAACTTAGCCACTCTGCGTCCTGCTCTGGTGATTCGACCGTTATTGGAGAGACTACAGAATGCTCTGTCTTTTTTGACCGAATCTCACCGAGTAACGGCCTGTATGGCCGCTGTAGCCTCCGTAGCTCGAGCCATGCTTCGAGGCCCAGCCACGGGATACCCGTAGGCCCGACTCGTGTTGTACCCCTCCTCTTCACTCACACTCACTCCTGTTGAGTCAAAGTCAGTCGGCGTTGAAGGGTGAAACCGTGGGGCGCAGCTAGTATTTAATAAAATGTTTTTGTTAATACTTGACACTAGCAACTGTACAAGATGTGTGACGCTAAAATCCTTACAAGTGGAAAGAAATACTAACAAAAAAACTATAAAAAAAATTATACACTTTTCAAGTTTTGGCGAATCAACGTTGTGTGAAAATAAGACGCTTAATTGCAATCTTAAAAAATGTTCTCTAATAGCATGCAATTTGCGTGTTAAAAAGCAAAAAGCTGCTAGTTTAACGTCTGCGAGAGGCGTTATAAAAACAAATAGCTTAGCTACCAGTTAGAGTCAGTGTTGAAGGTTTTTTTGTTCAGACTGAGTTTGCGTGACCGAGAATCAAAGCTACTTAGCTACGTAGCTAGCTGTCGTAGCGACAGGTTGCCGGTTATTTATTAAACTAAGCCGCTTGGCTTTATTTTTACAGTGCTACAATAGAAGATAATAAAATATTAAGTATTTGAAATAACGCCTAGGTAAGAAAAACGAAAATTATGTCAGTACTAGCTGGGCCAGCGGTTTTCCCGCGATTTTCCCTAGATATTATTATTCAATAGAATAGTTTCGTAGATTTTTCTGTGGATTAACTTCACGATCATCTGCGTTTTCAACTCCCGGTACGACATAAAACTTAACTTTTCTTTAATTTATCCTTAAAATATCTCTCACATATATTATATATCTACATTTTAAATGGTCAACTGTAAAGATTAAATGCTAATTGTCAAATCTTAGGCCCTTGAACTGCCCAAAAACGATTGACAAAAAATTGCACAAAAAAAATTGGTTAATTAAGTTTATCGTAATAAACACGCTCAAGAAACTAAAACAGCTATTTAAACCTTATGTCTTTAAGCTTAGTTCACAAAAGACTGTTAGTCCCGCGTAGAGCTAACACGTGACACGTTCTAACAGGTATGCGCTGACACTGACATAACGTGTTGTCACGTCAGCGTGCATGTGCGAGAGTGGCGACTGTCATGCTCGTCAACGCCCGTAGCGGGTAGTTTGTACGAAGCTTTTTTCGACACGCATTATGGTTTTGATAGTTGTATTTTGCACACACGCTTCTTCTATAGTTGGTGAAAAGATTTGTAAATGAATGACTAAACAGTTTTAAGTTTTTTTTGTATACTTGAAAGTTAATTCTGTAATAATATTACACTTTGCCTTAATTTATTTCAAATAATAATATCCAAATATAGATAGATAGAAACTCTTTATTGTGTAGACCAGAAATAAAAATTACAAACAGATAGAAAACACTTACGAGCTAGTGCCACAATTGGCGGCCTTATTGCTAAAAGCGATCTCTTTCAGGCAACCATTTAACCAACGTACTAAAGTAGCTAAATAAATACCTAACAAAATTAAATCTAAATATAAATTTTATATTTGATAATGTTACTTACGTATAGATTCATGGAGTTCGTAGTTACAAAACTATCAAAGAGTTTATAAAAACCGTCAAACATTACAATAATTAATAACTTCATTACAAATTTATACGCTGATTAAATATAAAACTAAAAAGTGTTATAAAGCTTGTTTGCTCATTTTTTTGCTACGTAAAAATACTATAAAGCTCGCCCGAAACATCTGCGCCTGTTTTAAAAATTTAAATCCTTCAAACCCAATTTTGCGCTAAAGCGTAACTTTACTAACCTTCTCGAATTTTTTACGTGCAACACTTTGACATTCATGTGACCTTATCCTAAGTTTGCGTGACTGGAAACCCGTAAACCGTCTCGATGGCTTAAAATATTTTACGAAAAATTCGAATCTTATTTAGAAAGCGTTTAGGTTCAAATCAAATAACAATTTTAATGATAACTCAAAGACTGTTAGGCACAAAAAAAAATGTAAATTTGAATGGCTCGGTTACTTTCCATATCTCTCTTATTTATGAGTTGCCTTTGTTTGCCGAAAATTTAATGCAACAGGACTGTGTTTATAGTGGCTTCTGAGGTTCCGAGGTTGTTTATCGTTTGGCAATGGACTTTCATAATATTAAACTCTTTTGTAAACAGATGTAAATTATTTGAGGAAAAACATGCATTACACGGGAAACTCACCTTAACATTGGTGTTTGTATATATTCAATTAGGACACTATTTGCACTAATGATAAATAATATTACTTACTAGCCACCCGCCCCGGCTTTGCACAGGTGTAAGCTCGGCCTTCGGCCTCGCTACAAAATATAATATATATTTTGTCACCCGGAGATAGTGTAGCTTCCCAACAGTAAAATAATTTTTTTTATCGGTTCAGTAGTTTTTGAGTTATTTCGTTACAAACATCCAAAAATACAAATATTTCCTCATTATAATATTAGAATGATAAAGTTACAAAATTTGTGCAATTATACCAATATTGCATGACTAGAGAGAACCCACGAAAAACCCATTTTAAAAATATCATTTAAACAGATTTTGATCAAACATAGCTAAGATCTGCAATGAATAAGAAAACCGCATTCAAAACGGTACAGCCATTTTAAAGAAAAATTTAAACAGATTTACAAACCCCTAACATCTTATTCTAAATACATTATATACCTTCTCCGTACCTTCAACGTAGGTTAAAACGATAGGATAGAATCTATAAAATGTTTAAAGATAAAGTCGTTTATTCTTAGAATATATATTTACTCGTTAAAACAGATTCATTATTACAAAATGTACTCAGAAATATACAAAACGCAAATAAAATATATTACAAAAAAAATATGTCAATAGTCAATAATTACAATTATTTAAATTAATATTTTATTTACTTAATGTTTTGTAGTATTTGTGTAATAGCTATAAAAAAAATAGTTATTATCTATATAGATTAACTTTCAATCGTGATATAACAACCTTTTCAATACCACAATGACATTGCAAAAACTTGGTATTCAAGAGTTGTATAAATTAATTAGTTGTGTAGAGCGAAGTTGAAAGGCGACCGAGGTTGAAAGGCACGCGATTTTATAATTTATTTCGTGTTTTAACTCATTTGAGGTTAATTCAGTTTATTTATTAATTAACAGAACGCTCACAGTCGAAGCAAAGCGCAAAATATTTAAATATAATAAAATATAACTAACTTAAGTAACTACTTACTTAGAAATAATACTAAATATGTAACTAAGTGATTTAGTTGGTATCTAAAAATCTAATGACTATAGAATGTTATTGTGTTGAATTGTCTTTTTTTTAATTCTTATTTTAAAATTATAATAACTTATTATGCACAACTTACAAAACAGAAAATTAGCAAACCTAATTGAACGAACTTAATTGAGTTTTTGAATGTGAGGTACTTATCGTTTTTATAATATACTAGCTGTTGCCCGATACTTCATAGATTTGGGTAAAAGGGGGATGAAACACATGTGTTTCAGCCCCCTTTTACCTACTCTAATTCAGCCCCTTTGCAAATTCCATTCTTATGAAACCTCTACACCACATAAAGTCACATTTCAGCTTAGTAAGACGATGTCGTTTTCGAGATGTGTGATTAATTAATGAGTAAATGAATAAGTATCACTAGATGGACCGACGACATTGTGAGAGTCGCGGGCATCCAGTGGATGCAGATGGCAGGATGCCTATGTTCAGCAGTGGACGTCTTATGGCTGATCATGAATGATGAATGAAATGAATAAGTGGTATTTCGTTTTTATCTATATATAAAAAACCTTTAAACCGAACCTTACCTACACCTTTTCTATTTACCTTGGTCACGCCATAGCTTGAAAACGACGGCACCGATTTCATTCATCCTTTTTTTTCAAGTTTTCTAATGATTTTAATAAAAATTAAGAAACCGATGACGTAAGACAGGACAACGTCTGTTGGATCAGCTGGTATATAAATAAAATATGAATTGTTCTTTGTATTTTATGCACCTTACTATTAACTGCCCCGGTGGCTCAGTTGGTAGTGAACCTACTTTCTGCGCTTGGGTTCGATTCCCATCTAGGACAAACATTTGTGTGATGAACATGTCTGGGTGTTAATATCTATTTAAGTATGTATTTAAAAATATATATGTATGTATATCAGTCTCTGGCAGCCATATTACAAGCTTTGCTTAGTTTGGGGTCAGATGACCATGTGTGCAATAATGTCCCACATATTTTATTATTAAAGTTTAATTTATATTTTTCTAGTAAAATATCAACCTAAAAAATTATGAAGTTCGATCTCTATAATCGATACTCTATTCAAAAAGATTATGAATTTTATGGCCAAATTACAAAGTATTTTTTTTTTTGCAAAAGAGTTGCTAAGCCCTCTTAATAAGACGTCTTCCGTTTAAAAAGTACACACATTTTAACTATAGAAATTTCTGTTGTCAAATTAAAGAGTATAACTTAAAAAGTTTATTTGTGAATTAAATTACTAAAACGATTGAATTATAACACGAACGAACCTGTGACAGTTTGACGTAATAATTCAAATCAAGTTAATAAAACGAAGGTTTTTTTCTACCATTATTATGAATGTCTGTTTAACAAAAAGCGCAGCTCATTGGCTTGAGGGAAATGTTTAATTGCGTTTTAACTTTTAACTCAATTCAAGTTTCAGCAGAACTTCAGTGTTTCATTCATTGAAAGCTCGGAATTGCTACTATTTCTGGGTAGACTGAAATTGACGCATTCCCCTAGATAGATACCTTCTATAGATAGGTACAAATTTCGGTGGGGAATACAGACAGAATAGCGGAAGCGATGGTGGCCGATCTGTAGCATGTGCGCTTCACAATCTGACGGTACCAGGTTCGATCCTCGGCCTTGCACCAATGACTTATTTAGTACTTAAATTAAATGAGATATGTGCAGTGTCATGTGCAATAATATTCCAAAAAATAGTATAACTTGAGAAAATAGAAGAAACTAAAGAAGCTACGATGGCAGTACTAATTTAGCCAAGCGGTGGCATGTGGTACTTAAACTGGTACTTAAATCAAATAAACTATGTACCTTTTCAATGCCATCGCTCAAAAACAGTGAACAAAAAAATACTGAGTAGTATTGTAAGTCCAAAAATCTCAAAATTTCAAAGACATATATGACATTCAGCCTATCCTCTCTCTCTCTCTCTCTCTGAGAGGTCTGTGTCCCAGCAATGGGAACATGATAGGCTGATTGATGACTAGAGCTTAGAGGCGTGACTCTGATACGCAGTGATAATTTGAAACCATTTACAATCAACTGGGAAGAATTGACTTTTGCCATGCTGCTTCGCCCCCTCCACTTTACAGTCAGCGTTAGGCATAAAGCCACCCGTAGGTTATCAATTTACAACTGGAAGGACTTATTTAACATGTATGTTATCGGAGTGACGGTTGACAGTTGATAGTTGTGAACGTCACTGTGAACCGAATCATCACTTCATCTTAACTTCGATGATCTCAGTTTCACGCTGTCAAATGTTGCGAGCGCTTGAATCTGGGTTGTAACGGGAACGGATGCATTGCTCTAGATACCTATTTTAGTGGTAAATGCTGCTACTGGAATTCGCATGGCGAGAGGGTTAAATCACTGTAGTTGAGGGGACGTAATGTGGAACAATTTCGAGAAATTTGCATAAATATGGTAGTGAACTATAGTCGGAGTAACCGGCTTAATCTTACGTAATTCCCGTGTAATATAAATAAAATATGGGAGTAATCGATGTGTAATCGTTTAAACTGTTTATATTATTGTATTCATCGAGGAAAGTAACACAATTTTTATGCCATTTAGATTATTTTGATTAAAAAAAAGCCAGAGCTTATTTTTCAAACTTTGCTCTATCAGGATTCAAAAAGTGTACCTTATTTCGTTTGCTTATTTTGATCTTAAATACCGAGATAAGACGGCTAATATAATCATGCAGGAAATGTTGCAAAATTTTGTAGAAACCTTTAGTAAAGCCTCCATCACTGTACTGGGCCATGACTTGGACTTGGCCGCACTTACTTTGCTTGACTACTAATTGTTTGACAATGTCTATTAAAACTTATCGATGAGGTTTTTTATATATATATAGAATAGATTTACTTTTGGCCACCAACTCGCCTGATGGTAAGCGACGGTATGGCCGAAGATTGAACACGTTGATCTAGAAGAAATCTATTCACTCTAGCCTTGAAGATGCCTAGATTGCAGTTCCAAATGACGATAAATGACGACCCAAATCGTTGAGTAGGAATCCTTGTAATTTCCACGAGGAAGGGGTGGTAGTGTGCAGTCCTTTTACTTGTCCTGTAGTAAAAGGAGGAGGGTGGTATAAGGTCGTGAAGATCTTGCGTACTACTAGGTACATGAATATTATATTCATCATCATCATCATCATCATCAGCCAGAACACGTCCACTGCTGAACATAAGCCCCCCCCCCCCCTTTAACCTCCACACTGAACGACATCCTGCCATCTGCATCCACTAGATGCCCGCGACTCTCACAATGTCGTTGATCCATCTAGTGGGAGGCCTACCTACGCTGCGTCTTCCGGTTCGCGGTCTCCGTCTCCACTCAAGAACCTTTCTATATATTATTATATTACTTGACACTAACTACACAGACTAGATACCTGCAGAAAACTTGACAGAAAGATGAATACTTAGAGTACTTTGTTTGGAAAAAAAGACAGCAAGAAAGTAAAAAATTATGTGTGTTTAGTTTAATTATACAATATTTTGACCAAATTTTCTCATAATGTATAACTGAAGTAGATAATTAAGCTCGTTAGTGCTACCATTACTGCTGTTAGTTAAACAGTATTTGGCAACTGCACGGTTGCAGTAATTTGCGGCCATTGTCTGAACAGTTAAGATAAGCGACGAAGCAATCTATTACACGTAGATAAATACACAATATTGTGTCGGTTATCTCCACAGTGTGATTTTAGGACAGTAGGGGAACTAGTGCACTTGATATATCTTCTATAACTCTGCCCTACTAATTCCACTTGCAGTAATTGACATTTTCGGGTCACGTTTTATGCAGAAATTGTATCCCAAGGGGATAATCTGTGCACAAAAAATAATTTTGATCTTGTTCTTGAGATACACTTAAAAAGTTATAAAACATAGACATGTTGTTTTTATATCCAAAAAAAGACGTTTTGCGCATTGTTCTCGAAACCGCCATTTGCAAGTACTGCATTTGTTATAAGGAGGCCAACTGCACTTGATATATCTTCTATAACTGGCCAGCACAAATTTTGGTAAAATTTGTGATTAATTTGAAGTATTTAAAATTTATTTTAAATTGTTTTTTATTGCTTCAATTATTTAATTTGGTGCAATTTTTTTATACTATTAATATTCACAGTATTTTTATGCTCTCTAGATTTCTACGCCTAATAACTAGGAAAACATTGTACAAAGTGACTAATATACTGCGCATGCGTTGTTAAATGATTTAGTCGTGTTTTGTGTAAATAAACTATATTTATCTTTAGTGACAACTAGCTGCATCCCGCGGTTTCACCAACGTTATATACATCCGTGAAGCAATCTCATTGGTAGAGACAGCAACCTTCTTTGACTTAGATGACGTTTTTTTTTCTATGATATAATGTGTCAATGAGTTCAATATTAATCAATCAGTCCAGCTATTTTTGCGTTTTTTGGAGTTCATAGCGAACATACATTCGTACATACATACATACACATAATTAAATCAAATATTAAAAAACTTAATCTACTAGACGGCAAGGACTTCAAATTATATTATTTACAAACAACAGCGTTCGTTCAGTTGATATTTAGTCCAATATTATATTTCGCTCGTACATCAGATTTGGCACTTATTCACTTAATTTCACTATCACTTTACAATTCACTTGATTTATTTCTTACATTCCTAAAACCATGTTCAGATTCTAGTTTAGTTAGAAAGAAGGTACTTTACATTAAAACGTTAAAAGCGCCCTTTGAAGCATTGAAGAACTCAATTAACCATCAGGCGAGTTGGTGGCCAAAAGTAGATTTATTCTATAAAAATAATAAAAAATAATAAGGGCTAAACAGATAGACTTTAGTCTTTTGATTGCTGCCTCTTTCTTTTCTCTTCTTTGGAGTCGTCTGACCTAAAATGAAGTTAGTCAAGCAGAATCAGAATAATCTACACCTGCCTTTCTAAACATACATGCCTTACTATACATTTTTACACGACTAACTGCAGTCAAGACTAGCATGGCCAACAAACAAGTACGCGCATCTATGGGCGTTCTAATCGGTCGTTCTATCCGCGCTTAATCACTTACCCAGTGACATCGGCCGATAAATCTAGCGATGGCCGCGGGCAGTAGACAAAACACCGATTAATTCTGCCGTTAAACTAACGACAGGCCATTTATTAGGCTGATATTACTATAGGCACCTCTACCTATCTACCTAGCTATAGTTATGTACTGCTTGGGTATTGCACTATTTGGTATCCATTCTCCTGTATTTTATAACTGTTTGAATCAGAATACTGTATTATCGATTCTGAAATAAAACTTTAGAAAAATTATTTATCAAAGCAGTGCCATGTTCTATGTCTCATCTGAACACTCACGCCATCAGTTTACTGTTCTGTTCAGCCATCAGCCAGCTTGTTAGTCAACATCTGTCTTCTGCTAGACATACGTATAATACGCCTCTCCCAAAGCACTCTAATCAGCCTGATCTTCGACTTACAACATCAACTACATACTACGCTTTGTAATCTGAGGTAGGTAATAGAAATCATATAAGAAGACCATGTATGCAGACCAGGGCCTTACGCCCAACTCTAAACGCGGGCCCGAATAGGTGCAGTTTGCAAAATCACGCGACCGCAAACCGTATATACTCGTATCTAGGCGCGTTAACGTTCGCGTTCGCGTGATTTTGCATACTGCACCTATTCAGGCCCGCGCTTAGAGTTGGGCGTAAGGTCACAGATAGATGTCGGCAGGCTCTGAGACAGAGGTTAGTGAGATCATTGCAGGGAAATAAAGAATGGTGTGATAAAGGAACTCTCAGTGTCTGCAGTGGTAGAGTGAAATTAATGATGATATGATATTTACTGTTTAATACCTACACTTGTCGTCGATAATATCACCATCATCATCATTTCAGCCATAGGACGTCCAATGCTGCACATAGGCCTCCCCCATCGATTTCCAAAGGGACCGGTTGGAAGCGGCCTGCATCCAGCGTTTTCCTGCGGTCTCTTTTAGGTCGTCTGTCCATCTTGTGGGTGGACGTCCTACGCTGCGCTTACCGGTCCGCGGTCTCCACTCGAGAACCTTTCGGCCCCATCGCCATCTGTTCTGCCTACTATGTGCCCTGCCCACTGCCACTTCAACTTGCTAATCCGGTAGGCTATGTCGGTAACTTTTGTCGTCGACATATCGATGTTTTATTACGTAATCCAAAATTGGATATTTATCGTAAAAAGATCTTTTCTAATGTTTTCACAACATAAATTCCGAGCGTCAAGTTTCTCCGGCACATTTTCTTGCGAATACATTCCCTCTCCTTACGACTGTTTACATTAGACGAGACCCAAAGCTGAGGAGGTCGAAGGGACGGAGAAAAGTAAACAAGTTGTTTTTTCTACTCTTCGCATTATGCAGATTCGTCCTACAAAATTACTTATTTAAGCAATAAACGGAGCGCGACGTCGTATAAAAATCTTCGTCTCGAATATACAGTCTGGGTGAAAAGTCTTCGGTGGAAGTCATAAACTTTTCGCCCTTACAAGTACAGGCTGATGCTTGTTCAGGGAAGTGTGGTTTGATGCTGCCATTTTATGTGATTTCTTTGGTATTTTTTATTTTGTTTTGGGGACGGAGTGCTGTCGAAACGAAGTAGGTATAAAATTTATTTATATTACACGGGAATTACTCACGTTAGATTAGGCCAGTTACTCCGACAAAAAAAAACAGGTATTAATTTGTGCATTAAAAACTGTCAGATTTCTTATTTGTGCTTTTATTACCTACGAAAGAACGACTACGCTGCTTATTACTGGCTAGTTACGTCAGATTTGAAGAAACTTAAATGTTTAATTAATTTACTTTAACTTGTATATGAGAACTGCTGATCTTCTATCGATGGAAACATATTATATTTATTTATTTTTCAAATTGACAATTAGTAAAAATTAAGCATACTTGTACCATCCTTTCAATATCCACAGTTTTGATAAATCTGGTCTTACATTGGAGTGCAGGCCATCTCAAAGCCTTTAAGCATGATCTTACTACCTAGATTGCTTATGCTTACATCGGGCAAACCATTCTAGACAAACAAGTAATAAACTTAGACCAAACGCGAACCAAAAGGCGGTACCATGCTAATGTTTATGGTGAAAGTTGTCCGCAGTAACGGTGGCTTGGCGGAACGGGATTCGGTTCCCACAGTACAATTAGCGACAGTAAAGAAGTTCGACGAGATAATCTATGTTTGGAGGGAAAACTTAATCAACTTGAAATTTTAGACCTAAATACCTTTTATGTACACTGTTAGCAAACATTTTCGTGAAACTGCAACATATTTTCCATTAGTAAGTACCTGACATTAAACATCTTCAGCCAGAAGACGTCCACTGCTGAACATAGGCCTCCCCCTTTAACTTCCACACTGAACGTCAGTGCCATCTGCATCCACTGAATGCCCGCGACTCTCACAATGTCGTCGGTCCATCTAGTGGGAGGCCTTCCTACGCTGCGTGTTCCGGTTCGTGGTCTCCACTCAAGAACCTTTCTTCCCCATCGATTATCGGTTATTTGAGCGACTTCCAATTCGATGTCATTTGGTAGTGAGACGGGGTCCTTAACTGTTGGCCTTTTGGGAAAACTCAGAGTCACACACGGGAAATGGAGAGAGCTATGCTTGGAGTTTCTTTGCGCGATAGAACCCTAATCGTAGATATTCGCCAAAGAACCAGAGTCACCGACATAGCTATTAAAATTTGCAGGTTGAAATGGCAATGGGCAGGCCACATCGCTCGAATAACCGACATTAAACGGCTTAAAACAATTCAAATTACTAAAGATAAAATCACGATCCAGTCAGCTATAAAATTTTAGCTTCACATAAAGCGAATAAAAAACCAGTTATGAATGCAAAATAATGCTCTAAGGTTAGGTAAATTCTCTGTCTGTTAACCCCCCTGGAAGATAAAGGAGACTTTAAAAACACTATGAAAAAGAGTGTTTTCTTTGTAATTTTAGAAAGTTTCACTACTGCTAATATGAATGCTTGTGGAAACGCGGTGGTGACAATTTGTGTCGAATGAACGTCGTAAGTCGCACCGTGTCTCGGGGTTTTCATGCGCACTATAACTTTAAATGTTTGACTTTGGTTCAAATTGTTTGAAGCATCCTTTTTTACCTTCGATTCTGTCTAAACGTGAATAAAAGTTTTGCCTCAAGTAAAATACTAAAAGTATTTACATATTTCTACCAATGTATAAGACAAATCGAACCGGAATTTGATTGCTAACTAGAAATTTAACTGTTTTTTTAACTGATTTGACTTACTTTTTACTACTAGAAATAATAGTCCGGTCAAATTAGACAAAAAATAGGGGTGAGGTTACAAAAATTCCCATTAAGCTGAAAATTGGTAGGATCAGTAAATGTCCGGTTATTTGATCGCCTGTCCTACAACTGGTGGCAGACAAATTGGAGGACAATCAAGACATTTTGCTGAAAAGAACTGTGTTTCTATCATTTGTGAATTTGTTAATATTCCCTAGAAGTGTTTAGTGATGGTAAATTGCTGTATAATCGGCTATAAAAGCCGAGGTGATATATATGGTTTTCTGTTTCATGTGGACACGTTATCCCATATTCTATAGATACCTATTCTCTGGATCAAAATGTACTAGTATGAGCCGCGCCAATACAAACTTTCTGTCTGTCACACACTCACACTAGTGTGCAGAACACAAGAGTTTTGAAACCGAAAGCCGAATGTAATTGATTGGAAGTCGGGCCCGGCGGCGTGCTACCCCGAAAATTGATAAAGTTTGAATGAATATTAACTCAAGTTTGCCGACTCGAATCGACTGCTCAACTGATACATCACTCTTATTTCATTTTACAACAAAGTATACAATACTGTAACGAGATTCCGAAGCGAGCGGCTCGAGGAGGCTAATGAAGCATGAAGTTTAAAAAAACAACTTTTCATTGAAAATTTTTGTTAAGTTAATTATATCTCAAAGTTTTATATTTTAATTATATCTTAAAGTTATTATTATTAAGTTGTTTTAATTTATTATCATTAAGTTCATAATTTTATTTCAGAACATACTTAAATATCCGTCAAATTAAACAAGTCTTTCGTACACAATAACTGAAAAATAACGCAATTATAGAGTCTAAGTCTGATTGAAATAAAAACTAATTTGATATTACCTAATTTTGTTTTTAATTCGAATTGGCTTGTGATTATAGGAACTCGTATTATACTTATTGGTTTAAATTCAATATATTTTTTATTTATTTATTAAGTTTCAGATTTTCAAAGTATTTTGTTGTCCATTTCTTTAAATTATTCATTCCGTTTTTCTAAGAATTCGACATAGAGGTAATATAAGTAAAGAATACCAATGGTTTTTTAATTTCTTGAATAATGGGAAAAATAAAACTAGGTGTAAAATACTCAATTTAATTCTTCACGTCAGCCAAAACAACGTCCAAAAAGCATAGAAGAGCGATTACATCGCAGACGGATGGCATTTTAATTAGAAACGTTTAATTAAGGAAGCCAAAGGGCTGCCAGAGCTAGCTCTAGACACGTTTTTTAATTCCCCTCCCGGTTCATCTGACTTCAGTTAACTTTCATATTCAATTTGTAATTAAAAAATTTCATGTTTTTCTTCTTTTTCAAATTTTTTTCATCATTTTCTGTCATGTTATTTCATCGGCTTAGGGCAGTGTGAAGTTGGGGAAAAGAAAATATATTTTAATGGTGGAAAAATATGATTTATGGTCAGATGGAAATGTAAATGTTTTCTTGGGGATTTAGTCACCGGGGGCCGTTTGGTAGAAGTATGAGGACCAATTTAGAGAACACATGAGTAAAATATGGTTCAAGGTTTCCGTGTTGTTTGTTTTAATATTGGCTTTTCAGATGACTTTCCCTTTTCTAGATCTTTTATATCTGTGAGTTATGAACGTACGTTTACACACACACTAACACACACACGCAAACAACACACACACACAGATATACACTGCCAACACACATATATACAGATAAATGTTAAACTTGATACTCTTATATGCATCAGGGGTTAAAAATAGTTCGGACAACTTGTGACCACGGCCATTGCAAATGAGCTAACGTCAGAGTAAATAAAATTAGCTTCTTGAGAACTTTAAGCTGGAGAAAAGTATCTATCTTGTGTCTCTATCTCTCTCTCTCTCTCTCTCTTTCTTTCTCTCTCTCTCTTTCTTTTTCTCTCTCTCTCTCTCTTTCTCTCTAAGTTACGTTGTGTACCATCTCACATCTGTCAAGAGATCTGTCAGCGTCCGTTGACTACAAGGCTGTCATTCGCATATCGCGTAAAACATTTTGTCCGCCCATTTTATTCATTTCTAACCAATCTAAATAATCTCTTGTCGTGTAAACATAAAACATTATTGCCTAACAGGCACTTTATAAAGGAAAACGTACGAGATGCGCCCTCATTACAAGGAACATTTCAAACTAAGCACCTCTTCACGCTGCCCCGCCGACCATCGGCAGTCGGGGGATACTGTGGTGCAGTACGTAAACTTGTGCGTTTTAACGATAATAGGGCTTACGATGGAGCACGCTTGCCTAGAATTAACCAATTGTGTGGCTTGATGATATTCAGATGTAATGTGGCTAGAAACAATCAGTCCAGTAGCGCACTTCACACTCTTTTTAGAGAAAGTAAAAGCTTAACTAATAATTATATTCCGTATGACTACTTCAGTTATTTTCTTCAATTATGTTTTTTGAAGTGAACAAAAATCATGTAACTCGCGTCATCGTCAATCTGTACCGTGTATTTTAAAACAGCGCCATCTCTTGTAGAATAAGTGATTTACTACTTAAACTTGCAATGCTATGACTAATGTTTTTTTAAGGTTTAACACCTGAAAATTTCAATAAAAATATTATTCAGGTATACAATTTTTTGTCAGTAGTAGAGTTTAGTTCGATTACTTATATACCTATTACTTGTTTGAAGGAGTATAAAAAAATTGAAAATAAAATAAAAATCCCGATATAGAGAGCCGATAAATCTTTGAATGACCGAACAAATTTTTATGAATCACACTTATGAACACTCTCGATCAAGTCACCATTCAAACAAAAAAACTAAATCAAAATTGGTCCAGCCGATTGGGAGCTACGATTCCACAAACAGACACACAGATAGATTTTTTTGCGTCGATTGTCAAAAAGGATTGCTACGAAGTTAACTTCCATAATCTGTTCTAAAGCCCTGCCAACTCTGCAACACGTTTAGTTAAATCTTGCATGAGTGTGCATATTCCCAGCACAGGCTAGACACATATCAGCGTCTGTTTTCCACAGTACCATCGACTAAATCCCCCCAAGTTTTTCCTTTGTATCCGATCTGATCCTTCTCAGGCCGGTCGTTAGTATAATGGCAGTATTAATTGCCGGCAGTATTGTTCGCAGTCCCCGCTGACCGGGCGAAATCTGGGGAATTGCCTCCGTGAGCCATAAATACTACTAAGAACTGATATTCCGATAACAGTACATCAGAAAAATGATTTTTTTAAATCGATAAATAAATTTCAGTTTAGGTGTATGTAGGCCGGATCTTGTTCTTCTTACTTTACAAATATAAAATAAACGGGAGCTTTTCCAAAAAAAAATATAAAAAAAAGTTTATAAAAATTCGATAGGTAGCGTTGATGAAACATAGATAATAATAGATATGAAGAGTTTGCAAAACCATAGACGAAGAAAGGTCAATAAAGAATTGTTTATTCTTATAGAAAAACAATATCTATCTGTCTGTCTGAAACTGTCTATCATGCTTGTTTTTGAGTTATTTTATTTCGTAGTATAGTCATCATGATCATCATTTCAGCCATAGGACGTCCACTGCCGGACATAGGCCTCCCCAATCGATTTCCAAAAGGACCGGTTGGAATCGGCTTGCATCCAGCATTTTCCTGCGGTCTCTTATAGGTCGTCTGTCCATCTGGTGGGTAGACGTCCTACGCTGCGCGTACCGGTCCGTATGCTCGGGGTTTCTCTACGAGATCGAAAAAGAAATGAGGAGATCCGTAGACGAACGAAAGTTACCGACATAGCCCACCGGATTAGCAAGTTGTGTAGCAAGTGGGTAGGGCACATAGCACGCAGAACGGATGGCCGATGGGGCCGATGGGGTAGTATAGTATTTTGTGATTATCGTTTGCTAACAAAGAACTTGTTTTTCCACAAGTCAACACAAATTAGTAGGAACAAAAGTGTGCCTTGCCTTGCCGTGTCCTAGTTGCCTAGTGTAAATGTCCTCTTCCTTGTATTGCAGGTTTCATTGAACAAATGGATAAAAAATATGTCTCATCAGAGCCACACATCGATGGTTGCAGAACTATGTTCCTAGAGCTGTCAGAAAACTGCCCATTGTATTATATTTCTGAGGTGTAGTAGTAGCACATAAAGATTATTTATCGGACCAAGATTAATAAGAAGAAAATAAATCAGGCGTAGCTTGAGAACGGTTGTGTCATTTAATATTTTTACCTACCTTTCTCCAGGCATAACAAAACTTAAGTAAGTCCTTTGAGAATATTTCCTAATATATTTAAGCACTAGAAATTTTAGTGTTATTACCCGAAGTAAAAGCAGATCTCTACGCCTGTATAGATTAGAATTTTGGAGGCCTTCATGCGCCCCAAAAACTCACACCAACTCTACACCGAAAATCTAGAACTTGTAACTATTCTGAATCCTATGAGCACCTTAGTTCAACGTCAACACCCAGGATATTCTATCTACGCTGATCAGTAGCGTAATGAATGTCACCACTTATTTTTATATCATGAAGTTTCAAGCCAGGTCTTCGTTTAAGGTATTGACGGACATACTAATTTGTAGCCCAAGACCATGCTATGCTACTTGGTAGCATGTGTGTAAAATATGTTTAGTTATAAGCATACTAATTACTAGCGTACTCACAAATCGTCTGCCTTGAGCAATTTGAGCATGCTATGACTGTTATTGCTAGTCTGCCCGCGCGACTTTGTAAAAAGCATGCTTATTGGTATCAAATATCTACTATTGAACAGCATGCTAATTAGCATGCTATTTTATGAGCATGTTCGTCAGTTATTTAGGGCTTCGATGTCTTAAGGCATATTTGTTATCTAGCTAAATATACCTATACATTATTTAGGATAGACCTCAAAAAACATTACTATCATCTACGCAATGGCCATAACGAATTCTCAATTGCAATATACTTTGTTCATAGAAATACGGAACAATTCCACAATTTCTAGTCCGTCCAGTCCCTGGGAATAAAAGTTAAACAAACGGACGTAGAGACGGCAAGTTTTAATAAGATTCCTGTGGGGTTTAGTAGGGAATTTTGTTTGGTCAGGCCACTTGTGCGTCGAGCGGAGTCTTATGAAATAACGCACTTAGGTTACATTGCTTATTGCTTCCTTGGAGTTTGAACGGAAATAATATTTTTACTATATTTTCTTTGATCACATACTGAGTTTGTTTCATTTATTCACCTACTGCCAATTATATGCTAGATACAAAACGTAGTTTATAATTTTTTTATTGTATATGTTTCGTTTTTAACAATGGGTTAACAGTACTACACAGACTTGCCTGCAAATACAACACATACCAGTAGACTATCAGAACTTGCGTCGTAGAGCTGGATATACTGGTACCCTGGTATTTATGTAAATAAACAAATATCTGCATGATTAAATTCCCTCCTGCCCATTTTTCTATCGGACTGCCAGAGCGGGCACAAAAAAACAATACCGCTTTATGGTTGATACTGAAAACCCGTACGAAGCGCTTTGATTTCGCTTTTACTGTGCGAACTGCTAGTCTGAAGAATACGCTGCCTGAATGGGTGTTCCCCGATAGTTACAATCTGGATGTCTTCAAATAAAGAGTGAATCGGTTTCATCTAGGCAAGCGTGCTCTATCGTAGTTCGCATCATCGCTTAACTTTAAGCGAGTTGGCGGCCAAGCACAAGCCAATTTCTTATTTTAATCTGCTAACTAAATACCAGTGTGAGATGCTGGCTCAACGATCAATATCTCGATAGTAGTTTTGGTGAAAGGCTTATAAAGCGAAGTCTCTCTCGATGCATGTCCGGTTAAAAAGGGTCACACTGCGCGTGCTCAGCAACCTGGGGCTGTACTGTCACCTGTTTTAAGCGATTCAATATAGGTGGCGAAAAGTCACGCGACCGCAAACCATATCCCAGCGCGTTAAAGTTTACGTTTCCGTGATTTTTCGCATTCACCTAAACTGAATTGCTTAAAACAGGTGCGAGTACGACCTCTGCCCACCTCTGACCTTTTAAAATAACTAAAGACTATTTAAACTAAAGTAGGTGTAGACAAAGCTTTACTTTGTATAAGTAGACAAAGTAAAGCTTAGTTGTTTGAAGAAAACTTCCTATAACTATGTTGGTGAAGGTACACAAAGCTGTACTTACGTCAAAGTCGTATTTTTTTGTATTTTTTATTTTGTGAAAGTGTACGAAAACTGGATATTCGCAAGGAAAACTGGGCACGGCTTACAATCAACAAATGCCTAGTTAAGAACTTTCGCAGTAGCCCCCCTGTGGGTGGCAAAAAAGAACTACTTTTCTCTTGACACTTTCTCGTGACATTTGAACAATGTCTCTTGAGGTGACGTTTTTATAAGATAGTGGGACCGAGTCTGGTATCTGATTGGTTATACCTGAGTAGAAACTTAGTCTGAAAAGTCGTGAACGGCAGCCTAAAAAAAGCATTTGTGACGTAAGTTAATTTAATAAATGTAGGAAGTTTGAGGTGGCACAAAAAAGTACTTATATTTTACTCCGACATTAACTCAAGTCACCAATTAATCCTACAGTAAGATCCTACCATAAGTGGCGGCTGCACTTTTTGAAGACACTATGAGTACAGTGGGGCTAGTACGAGAACTTGCGAAAAAGTATGCGTTCCGTAAACGATAGCAAATGTATGAAAAATTCAGTTTCCCTTTACGTCCGATAGGGGCGCTGTTAAATTTTTCATACATATTGCTATCGTTTACGGAACGAATACTTTTTCGCCAGTTCTCGTACTAGCCCCACTGAGCTCTCAGAAACTAAATATATTCATTACATGCATCTGAAATGTATACAAACATGTATGTAATAAATAACAACGTAATCGCCCTAAATATAAACCTTTAGAACTTATTGTAAAACTTATTGAAAATACCTTTGTCAACGCTAAATACCGGTTCCTAGTACCGAGGGACCAAACACCGCAACCAAACTTTAAAGTTTAAACCGCGTCAGCTTTAAACTGTGATAAACTTTAAACTACGACACATGTGTAGTTTAAACTACACTTGTACCGACCATGGGATTGCGTTATTGTGCAGTGCGGTCGAGTTGTTATAAAATTAGAGCAATCGTATTTGACAGACTTTAAGTCAGCGGAAAGTTATCTATCTCGCTCTTACTATGAGTCTCTCATCCAAATTTATCTCCCATCCTTTGCAATCCTGACAGAGTTTTCAAGGGCCTCGAAGGGCAGATTAAAAATCCATATTTTTTAAATATATAATAGGCATGTGGCCGAATGTTTAATTTATTACAAGTAACAGGCTTAGCCATGAATATAATTGAATGAAAAACATAGCGATGAATATGTGTATTGTACACATACTGAAAAAATAATATTGAATTAGCTGATTAATCTCTAGATATTGAGCGTTTAAAGTTTTAGGTGGGGATACCCGGGGGTGTGTGTGAGGAATGTATGTAATGATTTGTTGTTGGAGTGGCTGCAACCAGTGGTCGACATCCCGCCCAAGTCCCAGGGTATCAAGTACCCGGTGATACCTAGTGAAGCCTAAGGGTACCTAGTAGATGGCTCGATATTTTTGTTTTTATTTTCGCGGCCATTTTGTAAATATTACAATATTAGGTTAGGTATTTGCATATTGTAATGTCACCATAATAAAGGTGTATGCGGAATTTCAGCAAAATCGGTTAGGAGAAACTGCACGTAACACAGCGTGTTGAAGTTAACCTCTAAAAATTTGACCTCTATTCCTTAGGAAATAAAAGGCCAAATTTTTGTGGTCAACTTAACGCGCCGCGTTACGAGCGTGTTTGTAGTTATGGAATCAGGGCCCAGCTTGTAAAAAGGACGTAAGGCGTATAATGAGGCTTACCTATGTGTAACAGTAACACTAAGCAGCCGAATCATTAGTATCTTTAGTCAACTTCTGAAGAAAAAAAAACTGTCACTAGCTGGTGTTTTCTTTCTGTTTGTAATTTTTATTTCTGATGTACACAATAAAGAGTTTCTATATATCTATCTAAAACATACACATACACATCAAATTAAAATACACATAAAAAAATGTTTAGTCAGTTTGTTTAAAAAGTTGCTTTAATTATTGTTATTATTATTAAATACTAACTGTACCCGAGACTTCGTCCGCGATTTCTACAGAAAAAAATAGCCTATGTCCGTCCTTATGATACATACTATTACCTCCCAACATTTTATCGAGATCAGTTAAGCCGTTTAGCTGTGATTATGTAGCAAACAGACAGACAGACCGAGTTACTTTCGCATTGTAATATTAAGTGTGGATGTTTTTTGTATGACACTACTTAAAATTATAGAGAAACGTCTCAAAACTCATGATTTATATTGCGTAAATTTGTGTATATGTCTGTCTGCACTCATTTCCGTAACAACTGAATGGATTTGAAAGTAATTTCGGATGGAAATCACGTAAACGCAGGTTATTATCCTGTTTTTTTTTTGTTTATGGAGGAAACCGCTTTAAACCGCGAGGCTCTGCTAGTCGACTATAAAACTTGAAACGTTCAAAACAAAGATTCTTAAGTTCACAAATGGCTAGAGTCCCGCGGCCAGCGAGCCAGGTGCTACAGAAAATTGTTTCAACCGCGCAATGTAAATATTAGTTAATTAACCGTAAACCGAGCGCGGCCGGTTAGCTCTGCCCGGACGCGCCTTGGCAACTGTTTGACTTGAGATTTCGGATTAAAAAGTTGGACGAAGCGGCCCTAATACAGTGTTACACAGTGTTAAAGATCTGTACAAAATAATTATACAGTATTCCTATTTCATTTAATACTAGCTGAGCCCCGTATCTGTATACTTAGTAGAGACAGCAAACTCTTTTGACTTAGATGACAATAACTACATATATTTTTTCTATGATTTAATTGTTGTATAGACTTCAATTCTCGCCATACAAAATGAATTTTCTTCATTATTTTCCCCGTTAATTTTTAATACTTATTATCCTATTCGGAACGGAGAGGAATCCAATAAATCAAAGATCATGAAAATCGATCCAGCCGTTTTTGAGTTATAGGTAAATGGTGTAGCTAACCCGATTTTGTTTTATATAAGTAATACTAGCTGTACTCGCGACTTCGTCCGTGATTTCTTCAGAAAAAAATAGCCTATGTCCGTCCTCATGATACATACTATATTACTTCTCTAAATTTTATCGAGATCGGTTAAGCCGTTTAGCCGTGTTTACGTAGCAAACAGACAGACAGACAGAGCTACTTTCGCATTTATAATATAAGTGTTTTTTTTTTATGATACTGAGTGACGAGACGAGCGAAATCGCTCGCTTGATGGCTCTTCACGCTTGCCCATTTGCCCAAACAGCTCTACGCCACTCAGAATTTTGAACATCAACAGTTCAAAACCAAATTCAAAGGCAATGCACTGCGCTCGTCACCCCGAGATATAAGATGTCAAATCTCTGTGTGTCCTGTAATTTCGCTGGAAACATTGCCCTTCAATCCGGAACTTTGCACACTACTGCTTGGCGGTTGAATAACTGGCAAAGGTGTGGTACTTCCCCAGGCGGACCCCTGTAAAAGAGTCCTACCACTACAAAAATGTGTATGTATTATGTTATATTAGAAAATAAATAAACGTTATATCATTAGATTTATTTTATGTCAGTCCATTGTTGTCTTGATGGTGATGTAATCTGATGATTAGATTTTAGATGTGATTGAACTTAGAAGCTTTATACCGATCGATCATAATTTAAATCTTAGTTTCAAATCATTTCTTTAAATCACATAGATTAAACGTTACATTAAATTTATTAAATAACATTTGTTAATTCATCAATACGACACGCTACAAGAGCTCGTTAACCTTACACATTTCCTATTTCATACAAATATGTTAGGCGTTTATTTTGGAACCTTCATTATGATCTATTTCAAAGGATGGGGGGAAGGAAACGTGTATGTGGTTGTTTCAGCTATATCCTAGTGGAGCTTACGAAGTACTTTTTTAATCGATATGATATTAGACACTGTATCTTAATACTGTGCACGGTCATGCCGGTTAGTAGATTGCAGGAGGACCGCTTGACTAGATTTGTCCTTTGAGGGTAGTCTGAGCAGAACTTTATTTTAAAATGGCTAGTCTGGATTGCTATTAAAATCTGCAAGTTGAAGTGGCAATGGGCAGGCCACATCGCTCGAAGAAGAACTGATAACCGATGGGGAAGAAAGATTCTTGAGTGGAGACCGCGAACCTGAAGACACAGCGTAGGTAGGTCTCTCACTAGATGGACCGACGACATTGTGAGAGTCGCCGGCATCCAGTGGATGCAGATGGCAGGTTATCGTTCAGTGTGGAGGTTAAAGGGGGAGGCCTATGCTCAGCAGGGGACGTCTTCTGGCTGATGATGAGGTATACTCAATTTACGCGTTTCTTTTTTATTGCGTATTGAAACTCTTGAAATGGTCCTACAAAATTTTCATCAACTTTGGCTAATTAGTTTTTTAACCAGCTCCATTAATATGAATAATTTCGTTCGAGCACCAGTTGATTTGCCAATAAAAAATTAAGCTGAGCCACTAAATTTGAAAATATTAATATAAAAAAGACAATTTACACGTGAAGAAATAACTCAATTTCCTTGTTGTTACAACATTTCTATACATTGTTATGATGTGTCACTTACAGATTGTCTCGTATTGTTCAGCTGGCATACACATTCTAAAACTAACGTCAAACCTTCTAACAATAACCGCTTCCACGATAATAGACCTTCGCGACTTCACAATACTCGTTTTTTCTCGTGACAAATCGATAAAACGTAAATAAAAATACCGTAAAATTTACCCATCGCGTCCCTGGGGACTCATATTTTACTAGAAATATCTATAAAACCATCTCTCCGACTTATTCTGTTTCAAAGGACCTTTCAAGAGATATCTTAAATAAGATTCTCTCAAATCCCAAAAGTAAATTCAATTCTGTAAAGTCTTGATGTTTTAACGTAGCTTATTTAGGCAAGAAATCTCGAGAGTTTAACCCGGAAATAATTAGAAATGAATGATATAGAACTTCTGTGTGCGGGCAGTTTCACAGAGTCTCTTCTGTATTCATGTTTGTTTTTGTAGTGGTAGGACTCTTTTGCAGGGGTCCGCATGGGGAAGTACCACACCTTTGCCAGTTATTCAACCGCCAAGCAGTAATGTGCAAACACTACTGTGTTCCGGATTGAAGGGCAATGTTTCCAGCGAAATTACAGCACACAGAGATTTGACATCTTATATCTCGAAGTGACGAGCGCAGTGCATTGCCATCCAGGGTTTTGAACTGTTGAAGTTCAAAATTCTGAGTGGCGTTGAGCTGTTATGGGCAAGCGTGAAGAGCCACCAGGCGAGCGTCTTCGCTTGTCTCGTTACTCAGTATCATAAAAAAAAAAAAAAATGTTAGGTGTGATAGGGTTAGCGAGTGGAGTGAACATTTTGTTTGGATTTAACTGCTTAAATCTTTGTGTGAGGTCAGTGCACTATCGCTTAAGACTCTTAGGAGTGAATAGTTTAATATTCTGGTTCATACTATCCATGAGGATTCCAACAGTCTTATTAGTACTCCTTTTTAATTTTTTTTTTTATAAATTTTGCAAAATTACGTCATAGAAGATTTCAAACTGATTTCCAGATTACAGAACACACTTTTAAGGCTTTGAATACGGCGTGGTGCTAGATCACTTTCGCGTTTGAAAATAAATGGTAATAACAATGTCCCATTTTTAAAGGTCATTATAAAAAATATTCATAATATAATAAAATAAAGGCACATTGACCAAATATACTTAATATTATTACAAATTTAGGAATCTCTCTTATTTAAACTAATGATGCAATTGAACATTGCGCACTTTATATAATTGTACACTTGTGCCAATAACAATAGTTGATGTAAATACCAAGTACATACATGTGATAAAATATTTCATGGCTTACTAACTTAAACATCTTAAAATCATGATTTTAATACTTTGAAATTAAACCTTGAAAAAAGAAAGAGAGTAGATTAATTTTTTTGACAAAAATTTGCAAAACATAGACGATAATACAAAATGTTGTTCTAAATATTTTGAAATATTGATCTCGCAAAATGATCGAAGCATATTTTGAAAAAGTCATATTATATATCAACAAAAAACATCAAATGCGCGAGCGAGATTGCGGAACCCGGTATTCTGACCCTTAACTAAAGGCTGATTCACATAGCTCGGAGTCTCGGAAGCATCTCCACCTTTGGAATACGCTGTCGGAAGTGAACGAAATAAAGCAATACCTGGGTGAGCTTTGTCCGGACAGAGTAGTAACAGTGCAACAACTCAGGACTACGAATAGCTATAACTCATTTAAAATAGGCGTACCTGAGGACTGCTTTTCGGTAAATGCTTGGCCGGAAAACGCACGAGTCAAGAAGTGGATCAATTACCGACAGCGCTCTCCTACTTCGGACTGCCAAACATTTCGTCAAGGAGTCGGCGGGCAGTGATGCGCGCGCCGCCGTACGTGAGCACCCTTTTAGCTTTTTTACCAAAATGTTCGAAGTTTGAAGACGAAGCTCCGGTCATGGTATGATAGCATGCTACTCTCCGATCATTTGTTCGTGGCTGCTACTGAAACATTCCTCGACGGGTCGGTGGAAGATGCGGAGGTTGTGCCGTACGGCTGGAGCCTGCTCCGCCGCGACCGCGCGACGCCCTGCGGTGGCGTGCTGCTCGCTGTGAGGCCGGGGATCGCCGCGCGCCGCCGACCCGAACTAGAGTCTGACCTTGGAGAAGATCTGTGGGCTTCTCTCACTTACCGTGGTATCTCGTTTAACGTTTGCGTGGTATACATAAAGCCCAAGGCCGCTGACTCAATATATATGGACGTTTTCAGCAAAATTGAAGCTTTCTCTTTGACTAATTCAAATAGTATTTTTTTTATCATCGGTGACTTAAACATGAATAGCGCTTCAACCAACATTAAGCATTATTATTGTTATTTTTTATCATTTTGTAATTTAACTGATTATAATGACGTATTTAATTCACACGGCGGCATTCTTGACGTAGTGTTGGCGCAGGAGTGCAATGAGGAGACGTCTCGGGCAGTGCGCGTGCAGCGCGCAGCTGATGGGTTCGTCCCACTCGACGCGCTTTACCACCCCGCGCTCGAGATAACGCTCGCCCTGCGACTGCATAGTACCAACTCTGTTAAACTCCAGCCTAGTAACATAGAATCGACACGTGACTGGAATTTCAATAAAATGGATGTACCACTTTTTAACTTGTTGCTTGCCGAGACCTCGTGGACTCGAGTCCTGTGACATTTCCACTGCTACTGATGCTTTCTACAATATTATATATTCATTGTTCGATATGTCGGTGCCTAAAAAGAATAGGCAACTTGCTAGACGCAATAGGTACTCCGTATGGTTTGACTCAGACATTATAAAAGATGTTCGGCGTAAAGCTAGGTTACATAGAGCCTGGCTGGATACAAAATGTAGCACAGCCTATAGGTTGTTCTCAGATTTGCGTTCTAATTTAAAGTATCGTATCTCTAAAGCCTATAAGTCTCATATGGCTCATATAGAAGATAATCTACAGTTGTATACTCAGCATTTTTGGAAACATGTACACAATCTTAGGTCGAAGCGTGGTTTCGAATAAGTGTGTCGTATAATGGTAAAACGTGCATCGGTACAGAAGCGGCTGAAGCGTTTGCTAGCTACTTCTCTAGTGTCTATTTGGATAATATACCTGAGTTAAGCGTCAATGCGTGTTCTGAATAAGGGTATCGTGGTGGATATGTAAGCGTGTCTGTGGTGTCCCCAACAGATGTGGAGCGCGGTCTCAACAAGTTAAAATTAGGCTCACCAGGGCCGGATAATGTGCCCAGTTTCATCCTCAAGACCGGCAGGAAACATTTTGTGCACCCGCTTTGTCACATATTAAATCTTTCGCTTAAAAATGGAAAGTACCTCACGCAGTAAATGTTATCCAGAGTGACCCATATTCCCAAAAGCAGTAAAATAACTTTGGTGGAAGAATACCGGCCAATAGCAATTATTTGCGCGCCGGCCAAAGTATTTCTTTCTGCACAAAGATATATACAGACAAGTAAAACACCAGATAGGTGAAGAGCAGCATGGTTTTAGACCGGGCCGCTCGGTTAACACCAACCTGTTGTGTCTTGTGACTATATCTCCAGCGCCATGGATAAGGGATCGCAAGTCAATGTCATTTACATCGATTTCCAGAAGGCCTTCGACAAAATCGATAATGACATATTGCTGCGCGAACTCTGTGACATTGGTTTCAACCCCAGTTTGCTTAAATTTTTCGCTGACTTTATGAAGGACCGAAGACAGTACGTAAAGCATGACACACACGTTTCTAGACCGTATCATACTAAATCCGGTGTGAGTCAGGGTTCTATCACCGGTCCACTTCTCTTTCAAATTATGGTCCACAAGATAGCTAGAGTATTGTCGACTGCCAAATGCTTATTGTATGCTGACGATCTCAAGCTTTTTGTAGAGATCAAATCCCCTTGTGACTGTCTTAATTTACAAAATGACATAAATCAAATTTTTAATTGGAGCGTGACAAATAAAATGATATTTAATGTTAATAAATGTAATTGTATGACCTTTGACCGTAAAAAGAAACCAATCCACTTTGCCTACTGTTTAAATAATTTGCCTATTAACAGGGTATGCGCCGCTAAAGATTTGGGAATAAATTTCGATCGTAGCTTAACATTTCACGACCACATATCTGAGCTTTCAAAGGAGGCTTACCGTCGCTTGGATTTCGTTCTGCGTAATGCCCGGGACTTTAAATACCCACAAGTTATCAGAACACATTATAATTCTTTGGTAAGGAGCAAACTTGAGTCGGGTGCATGTGTCCGTCAATCCTTATCACGTCACCTACACGCGAATGCTCGAGAAGGTCCAAAAGGCCTTCTTGAGATCGCTCTACAATAAGGTTTATGGGTACTATCCATACATGTACCCGACCAAGTTCTTGCTCGGCCAGCTCGGCTATAACTCGCTGGAGGTGAGAAGATTAATTGACCAGCTCACTACCTGCTGTAAGGTGTTTAGGGGGACAGTCGATTCTATGGACCTGCATAACTTCCTGTTGATGTTGTTCGTGCCGGACGAACCCGGAGTCCCAGCAAACAGGCGCGAACAGCTGCATGATTTATTTTATGTTAACAGCAGTCGCACGGTGGCGTGCTCTATGTCGCCTTTAATTCGCGCCCGTCGCCCGCCACCTCAATGCACTCCTCGCTGCCAACACTGAAGTTGACATTGTATTTGACAACTGGAAGACCCTTATTGTATCTTTCTAAACATATTGCGAGGGTTTAACTGACCAGTGGGATAGATGCAATAAGACCAACTCTGATTTTGACTTTGATGATTATATGGAATTTTAGTATATATTTTTCTCTGACATTTGTATTTTACTTATTGACATTTTTTAATTTTTGTGGTTCTTAATTTATATTAACACGTGTGATATTTGACATTTATTTTTATCCTTAATTATTATTGCTGTTATGTGACAATGATTTCAATGTAGTAAATAATGTATTTTAATTTTATTATAATCTTTTTTTATGTATAATGATAATTTGTGAGATATTTATGTAATTGGTTTGACCGTGTTTTATCTCAATAAACAAAAAATAAAAAAAATGCTCTATAGGCCTTCACGGTACCCATTGCCATTCATCGCATACGCACATTGTTATGATGTGTGCTGTGTAATACATGAGATTGTGCGACATTTTCGCTTTGCAAAAAAGCGCTTAAAATAAATATTAAAAAAATACACGAAATAGGTATCATTTTAGCGTCAGAGTCGGTCCGATGGCAAAGTAACGTGTATCTACCATCTTTATACTTTTTTGATGAAAAACAAGTTCCATGTTAATGTATTTAGGTACTAATGTAATAACGCTGGACGCACGTCAAAGTTGATTACGAAAATTAGGTTTGCCGAAAAACTCGTTACGGAATCAAAGTCCGCGTTTATAAGTTTGCCGGCAGTTCCGTGTATCAAGGGATCAAAGGGAAACGAGAGGGTATCAACACCGTTGATTTGTATACCTACAGAAACTAGCTGAGAGATATGTTGAATTTCGCCGTAAAACTACGTAAATAAGATAAAGTAGTTTCCGATATATATATATTTTTGTTTTTATCGCGTATAATTCCGCGTTTGACCACGTTTCAATCCACACTTCCACACTAATATCATAAATGCGAAAGTAACTTTGTCCGTCTGTCTGTTTGCTACATAATCATGGCTAAACGGCTTAACCGATCACGATAAAATTTTGCGAGGTAATAATATGTATTATGAGGACGGACATAGGCTATTTTTTCTGAAGAAATCGCGGTCGAAGTCGCGGGTACAACTAGTATTAAATAAAGTCAAGATTTCTAGGCTGTTTCTTTTTCTTTCGCAACTTTTTATAATTCGCTATACGTAAGCTTTAATTGTATGGACAACCATAAAGTCAAGCAATTTCATAAACAGTTATTGAGAACATTATTTTGCTGAAAGAAAAACGTACAAAATTAGATCGCGCTGTAGACTCAATGTCACACACAATTTCAGCCGTTTTCATGAAAAAGTGTGAGCTGTGTTGAGCTACGATATGTTAGTAGGGGCAAAACTTATGGGTTCGAGTCACCGACATGCTAATGTGACGTATACACATCTGTGGCATGACTATATTTATTATTTTGAAACTATTTGACGGTTTCAAAATATTTAGTAGGTAAAGTAGATATAACAAAACATCAACTTTCAACAAAATCGGACGAACACATTCCAGAAACTACAAGTAGAGACAAAATATTTACCGATTTGATCGTATTCATTTCACTCCAACAGTATTTTTAACATGTTCTTCTGTACGCAGCTACTGTGGCAAAAACATTTCGTCCAATTATGTTCTGACTATAGTAAAATGTATGGTGACAGTCGAATCAGGGCAATTTTCTACGTAATAATTGGCTACCGGGTAATCAATGCGTGAAATAATTGCGTCTTGTAGGGCGGAGATGAAATGTTGCCATGGTGATGAGGAAAAATGTGGTATTATTACGACAGTGGCGTAGAATGATTATTTATTACTATATTCAACTAGCTGAGTTCCGCGGCTTACTCAAGATTTTAATAATTTTCTTATTTTTTTATAAATTAGGTAGTTACTCCATTTATCATATTCAAAATTCAAAATTATTTATTACAGAAACTGGTACATTTACACTCGTATATTGCACTAATGCCCAAACTAGGTGTGGAATACACCCGTATCTTGGGAATTAGGTCTACCCGTATATAAAACAATTTTTTGTACACTTCGTCATTTTAGTTAGTTATTACCTATTATTTATTTATTTATTGAATATTCTTCGTTTAGACTTAAATTCTCGCTAACAAGATTGTGTCATGGACGAAGACAAGACATGCGTTAAAACATGCGTTAAGGTGGGAATAGGGTTGAATAATTTTTAGGGTTTCTCAGAGGGTTAAAAGGGAACGAACGAGAATGAATTTTTGTCTTTGGACTAGTGTAAATCAAATTTGCGTCAAATTTGACGTGATTATTGTTCACACTAAAGTAGCACAACAAATAATATATTTAGTTTATATATTTCAGTAGTACACTATGCTTAGGCTCAGTGCGCGAGCCTTACTCGCACTTGACCAGTTTGTTATACTTTTATTCAAAATGATCTTCTAATAAGCTTCTGATATAATAGACTTTTTTTGGTAAAACTGCAGAGCGCAGCTTTTTTTATATTACACGAGGGATCTTAATCACTGTGCAACTATTCGATCGTAAATCAGGTCTAAAATTGACCCATTGTCGCTGATACGTTGTTTTTCAACCAAGCCAAGGTCGAAGGGCTGTGTGAAGGTGGGGTGAAAGTTGGCTCAATGAAAATTAATGAAATTCCCACTGCGCGTCCTCGGTTTACAAAGTGGACCGGCGGCGGTGTCCGGTCTGCAAACAGGGCTGTACCTACATTTTGAATGAGCAAGAGTCTCTCTTGTTTTATAACTATCGTTTGACTGTTTATTCTACGGTTTGGACATATTTAGTTGTTTTCTTTCTTTTTAGAACATTACGTATTCAACGTTACGAAAAAAATAAGCTATGATTCGGACATAGAAGGAGCACGCTAGCCTTAAAATTACCGATTTATTCGCGATTTGAAGGCACCCGGATTGTAACCATTGGGGAACACCTACTTAAGACACGTACGGTACAGGGCTTGCACAGTATAAATATAATGGCAATCTATACCATTTCTAGGTATATTGTGATGTACTTACTAATTTCTATTGCATACTTTACCTAGGTAATACTTACTTTATACATTGCCTAGACGCAGCTAGTTTTAATGTAGAATAACTAGGTATTCTATACTATGACTGAACTAAGTATATATTTTTTCGGTAACATATATGCGGTATATTCTATTGCATATTTAGTGATGGTTTGGAGATCCCCACCCTGTGATGTAGAGCGAGCTCAGTAACCCTATATCTCAGCGGCTAGAGCCGCGGGCTTCGTTGAATTATATGCACTGGATATTGCATGTGTTTCGGGGAAGCAAACTTCGTGCATATACACGGGTTAACCGACCTTGCAGGGAAGTTATGAGCGGCTCTTTTACCGCATTATCAGACCATATTGAGTGACACTGGCAGGCAGTCTATTTATCCACATGTAGTGACGACAACGAATACCTAGAGCTATTAAAATTTGCAAGTTAAAATGGCAATGGGCAGGTAACATCACTCGAAGAAGAAAGGTTCTTGGACCACGAACCGGAAGACGCAGCGTAGGTAGGCCTCTCATTAGATGGACTGACAATATCGTTAGAGTCACGGGCATCCAGTGGATGCAGATGGCAGGCTGTCGTTCAGTGTGGAGGTCTAAGGGGGAGGCCTCTGTTCGGCAGTGGACGTCTTCTGGCTGATGATGAAGATGATGATGACAACTCTGGCTTAGTAGGAAGTACGTAGATAGTAAGAGTCAAACTAAGCTTCTGAGAACTACAGTTATATGATTAGTAACGAGATTATTACCCGGGTATGTCCTAAAACTGCGTCCAGAACCACCGGAGGATGGGCAGCAGCGTCCTAATAGTACACGGTGAACGTACTGCAATCCCCAAGCCGTCTGCCAAGCGTGGAGATTATGGCAACACCCCTATGAGGCCTCCTATGAAGGAGGCCTTGTCCAACAGTGGACGTTAATCGGCTGATGATGATGAACGAGATATTAACCGTGATAAGGTTGTGGATGGACCATCTAAAATCTTATCACTGTGTGTTTTCCATGGCATTCTCTACACAGGGAAGTTTAGTGGGAAGTCCGCTGTTTTACATAACTTATTTTCTAGAGCACTGAGCTTGAACTTTGGCTCTTTGTCTGCATCCCTCTTAACAGCCACATAAGTTAATTGTCTCTTATCACTAATATTATAAATGTTACAATTGTGTATAATTGAGCATGTTTGTCTGAACTCAGCTCCGAAATTATTTAATTAAATTTGGTGTGGCGGTTACTTATACAACCTCCTTGCTTATACAACAATCTTGGATTAAAACGTACGCTACTTTTTACCTTGAACAAAACAGGTGAAAATTTGAGTTGTTTTTAGATTTTTCTTTATTTGTTAACTAACATCAATGTTACACAACTTTATAATATTTCGTTGAGGCAGACTACTTAACAGAATAAGTGTGTAGTTGTAAATACTACTTTCATTACACTCAGTATTAAACTATACTTTCGTGAAGGTTTCGTCAAATTATCATGGTTCACCAAATTTGTTTTGACGCGTTGCACTGTTACCCGAAGATCTCCCCTATATTTTTCCATCTGTCTCTTTCCTTTCCGTTCTCTATCCAATAAATAATAAAACAAATATTTAGATTTTTCCACCACCATTCATCAGCATTAGACCTTGCACAGCAAAAATCCTAAAGGGAAACAGGAAGGGCCGCAGCACACCCTATTCGTGACGTCGTCGATTTGGCGTGCCTAATAAAAAAAATCTCAATTTATGTTCGCGTAATAGGCAGGCAATGCGGGTAATTCGCAAAAGCTACCGTTCGCTGTGGGCGGGAGCGAGGGATTCTGAGAGGGGGCTTAAATATTTTATGAGACTGACGATATCATTAATCATAAAACCGCCAAAGGTCATCAATTTAAAATTAGGACAGGAAGAACACTGATTTTTAACGGTATGTTATACCAAATTTGACGGTTTTTCAATCAATTTTAAATAGTTAAATAACAATATTTGAGCCGGAAAAAAATACATGTCATAGATACATATGTGTTTGAGATAAAACCGTGGTTCAAAACACGATAGGATGAAACACTGTTTTAAACTATCACTACAGTTATATGATCATTTACGGGATATTAATAAAATCGAGAGCTCCTTCCACAACCTTACCACGATAAATATCCCGTAAATAATCATATAACTGTAACGATAGGATAAATTTTATTCGATAAAGAAAAATAACGAAACAGAGTTGATTTAGTAGAATTTAAGTTTTTTTTTCCCGTTTTATGCTCTAATGAAAGCTCGTAACAGCCTGGAAATCGCATGTACTGATAGATAATTGTATTCAACCATTTTTTCTTGTTATAAATTACTTTATTGTTTATGGGGGTTCGCCGTGGTGTGTAATTTTTCCGTTGTAAATAAGTGCTTAGTGTGAATTGGAAAATTGTGAATAGTGTGAATTGTTTTCTCTTTGGATAGTTTTGTGATAGTTTGTTCTTTCGTTACTTATTGAAATTAAAAACGTAAAAAGGTTGATTTGCGCGCACCGCGCTCAGACCCGCGCCACCTGCCGTTAATAAGATCTCTTTCGGAATCTACTATACACAATGTTTGCTGTTTGGGCTTTTTATTTTATTTGTATTACAACAAAATAACACTTTATTGTCACCACAACAAGACCATTATAAGAATAATACGTTAGAAATTTGTGCAAAGGGCGGTCTTATCGCCAAAAGCGATATCTCCCAAACATCCAAATTTTTGTCTATAGATGGCGACGAAATTCATTGAATACGAGTTATATACATATACGAATATTAAAACTAGAAGACTTACACTAAAGTTCGGCTGCTAAAAGAATGCGTCTGACAGTTGCCATAACATTGTAAAAATATGAATGAAAACAGTAAATACTGATAACTTTTATAAATATTTTGATCGTAAGATTGTAGCTAGTATAATATTATAGTAAAATATTTTTTTTTTAACAGATTTTTACAATGTTATTCCAGCTGTCAGATCTATTCTCTTAGTCGCTGGACTGTACATATAGATATACTTACATGAATACTTTTTATCAGACATTAACACGTATGTAATACCTATCAGACATTAACACGTATGTAATACCTACCCCAAAAAAAAAAATAGAACACAAAAATGTGTGAGGTAGGTAGCAAAAAAAATGCGGTGCTAATGGTAATTTTATACATATACACATATTTATTTCAAGTTTCGATGAGTTTTTAGTTTTGATAAACGGTTGAGGCGCCCCTACCCTTGATACGTCCACACTGCAATAAAAACGCGACCTGGGGATGTAATTTTCAACTGCCTTAGGTATACTTTGTTGTGATTCCATACGTTGGCTAAGTGATTTTTCAGCTTCCACGTACAGATGTAAAATTTGCGTTTATTATCAGAGATGGGGAACGCGGTACGTTTACAGCTATAAAATCGTACATTAAAGTTGGCAATGTCATTATTTTTATTTTAGATCTGTAATCAGTTATTTTACTAACTCCCGACGCAAAAAGAGGGGTGTTATAAGCCGTGAACATGGTGGATGTAAGTACGCCGAAATATCGGGAGCACCATCCACAACCATATTATGACGGTTAAATATCTAGTAAATAATAATATAATTGTGCAATTATAATAAAACTAGTACGTGGTCTCTCACTATGGGCCTCATTAGCTAGCTCAAAATCGCACAACGAGCTATGGAGAGGGCTATGCTCGGGGTTTCTCTACGAGATCGAATCAGAAATGAGGCGATAGTTACCAGATCCGTAGACGAACAAAGTTACCGACATAGCCCACCGGATTAGCAAGTTGAAGTGGCAATGGGCAGGGCGCATAGCACGCAGAACAGATGGCCGATGACGCCAAAAGGTTCTCGAATGGAGACCACGGGCCGGTAAGCGCAGCGTAAGACGTCCACCCACAAGATGGACATACGACCTAAAACAGACCGCAGGAAAACGCTGGATGCAGGCCGCTTCCAACCGGGCCTTTTGGAAATCGATGGAGGAGGCCTATGTCCAGCAGTTGACGTCCTATGGCTGAAATGATGATGAAGAATAAAACCAGAATTATAAAGTGAACATAAAATCACTAACCTCTAATATGTCGACCTCTGAAAGCACGTAATAACAACTATAAATGTGTAAAGTGAATTTTGGCACGGGAACACAGATTCGCGGCCGTGATTTGGCAGCTCGGGTCAAGCATTATGATAATAGAAAGATATTACTCGAATCTTTATGATAATGTTACTTAATATTATTTAAATACGAACCTAATTAGTATTATTATCTTAACCGTTTTATTATTTTATTTTATTTATGAAATACTTACCTTGTATGTGCATTACAATTTCCCAATTCAACCATTCAAGGTTCCTAATCGCGTATTAAAAAACTAAAAACAACAGTCCGTAATGATGAAAGTCTTAATTATAAATAATCCAATAAATACTAACAATAATATAAAATCTACTATAACTTACAAAGACTTATGATCTAAACCATTAAAATAAAAGATGAAACGTTTAATTAATATATTAAGTCCCGTTAAAATCGTTCCAACCGAGTTTATACACAAGCATCTTCTTGGAATAATCTCTAAAACGGTTGGACCGGTTCTAATGAGACTTCACTGGCAGATAGATTGATGTTATAAGGAGTAATTTAGGCTACTTTTTTTAGCGCAGCTAGTTTTTTTTATGTTTTTTTTTTATTGTAAAATAGGCTTGCTCTCGGCCGCCAACTCGCCTGATGTTAAGCGATGATGCGGCCTACAATGGATCACTCTTGTAAATAGTATAGTTAATTATATTACTTGAATCGCAACCCTCTTGTAGATTTTGAATGCATTAATAAGTAATCAGATCACATTAATCACACTTAATATCATATATGTGAAAGTTTGGATGGATGGATGGATGTATGGATGGATGGATGGATGGATGGATGGATGGATGGATGGATGGATGGATGGATGGGTGGGTGGATGTTTGTTACTCAATCACGCAGAAACGGCTGGATGGATTTGAATGAAATTTGGAATATACATTGCTTATGTCCTTGATTAACACACAGGCAACTTTTCATGATCATCATCATCATCACCGATTTTCATCACCACGCGGGTGAAACCGCGGGGCGCTGCCAGTCTAATATCAAATGAAAATGAAAATAATGATTGCAGAAACAGCCAGTATTCATCGCAGTATGAAATCGGAAATCCTAGTTGATGTTTTCAAGTTCAGCGCAACGTATGCGATTCCACGCTCCAGAGTCCCATAACTTTTATTTTATGACGACACGAAAGCGAAATGGTCACGGTAAGAATGCATAACCCACTTACAGCTTTGGGAACAATAAAAATAAACATTTTTATTGTTTATTTACGTCCCGATATGTACGTAAACGCGAGCAATATAACGCAGTTAAAACGGCGTTGGATACCTGAATTTGTTGGATATCTATGGCTGAATTAACATTTTATTCGACTCTTAAAGGCTACTCGTAAAACTCAACTTTATACTTTACAGATTAAACTCGTTTATTGATCTACTACTAGCTCTGCTTTAAATTAATCTCGAGCTTTACAGAACTTCGTTGGGAATGAGATATTGATATAATGAGATTGTATTAATTTCTATTCGAATAGATGTTTAATAGAATGAGATCGCTCTTTGCGATAAGACTTTAGTATAATTATTTAGAATGCTATTGAACGCAACTATAAAGTACAAACTTATGAAATGACCTGAACAACTATAGGTATGTTAGTTATGACAGGTAATATTTTTGGTACAGGCAAGCTAGAATGAACTGAGTAGCCAAGTCAGACACATAAGCGAAGTCAATTGCGAGCACGCAAGCTTTCTATACTTTGTTCCATATAAAATCATAGAAATACAGTAAGTTCCCCCAAGCATCACCTTTTTTATCACAACATCATACAAAGGCCGCCTGTTGTTTTAAGATGTGTTAGGTGTAAATAAAGGTTTAATTAGCACATCCCTGTGGATATCGCATCCAGTTGCCTTATTTGAGGGCAAAGTTTTCTAACTACGTATTATCTCAGCTCTTCCGCCATCGACATCGTCGGTAACACAACGTTTTCGTCCTCTCCCGGAGGCTCACTTGGATTGAGGCCCCACTTTCAACCGTCCCGTGCCCAAAGGTCCCTCTAGCATATAGCCTTACTTCAGGCAGGAGGTATCAGTGCCGTATTCATTGCCCCGCCGGTATCTGGACTCCAGGAGTCCTGTAACCTTACATGTGCGCACAGCGACAATATTTGGTGAATGTTATTATAGTGCAAAAGAGAGACTGGCATATACATAAACGTAGCCTTGTCAAATTCTCGCTCGACTAAAAGTAATGACAAGATTTTGGCGCAGTGCACACTAAGCCTGCAGTTTTGACCCGCGAATGGGAGTAACATTTATTTTATATAAGCGTTTGACCGTCCACTCGCCTGATGTCAAGCAATGATACGGTCTATGATGGAGCACGCTTCCGTAGAAGCAACCGATTCACTCGTGATTTGAAGACCCCCAGATTGTAACTATCGGGGAACACCAATTCGGGCAGCACATTCCACAGACTAGCAGTTCGCACAATAAAAGTGGAATCAAATTGCGTTTTTGTGCCTGCTCTGGCAGACTGATAGATATTACAAACGATTGTCTATACTCTATATGCCATACGACATATTCCAAATTAAAACGTTGTTAGTTATGGTAGAGCCGTGTGTAAAGTTTCTACCGGCCACAGGAGTTTTCAGCTTTTACGATTTCCTTATTTTAGAAAGCTATCCAAGTTATAAAATTGTGTCAACTGCCGAAAAGTTTCACACATCATGCAAATCTCGCACACAACAGATGCACTGGAAACTTGGAGAAACTTGGCATAACTTAACTCAAACTAGTCTGTCCCACTTACTCCCAGTCAAGACTCAGTCTTGTTAGTGGAGAGTCGGGGACTGTGGTTATTTGCTGCGGACTTGATATTGACTTGAAGCACATTTCAAATGTAACTTCTCTGCAGCTTCAATTGGGGTTTTCAAAACTTTATTTTCATTTTACGTCTTCCTGAAACATTGAAGTTCCATACAAATGGTATGCTAAATAGTTCAGTTATTTGAAGTTTTTTGTATTTTTAGTCCTTTATAGTTAAAATGAGCACCAGAGCAGACACGCCACCAACCGATGCCAAACAGCATATATCGACAATATAATTTAGACTAATTTAATAAACCAGCCAAATGCGAGCCAGGCTCATGCACTGAGGGTTCCTTACCACCACAAAATACAATAATTATCAGTAAAAAAGACTGACTTCAAAACAAACCATACTAATAATCATGCAATTTCGATTCCGTGAAAGACATAATAAGGTCGTCCAAATAACCGTGTTTTTCAGTTATAACTTGGTAATGAACAGAAATTTGTCACCTACTCGCACCTGGCCATTATTTATTATTTGTTGTTATACTTAGTGTGTATTATAATCATGCCAAGCTTGACGCTTGTACGTGTTACCGTTTTTTCACTAAAGCAAATACAAAAATACGGTAAAAAAAATACGTTTGTTGTCTATGAAAATGTCAACTGGCTATGTATTCGTACGGTTCGAAATATACAGCCGTTTAAAGGTAGGACGCACAGGCGGACGGACAGACAGCGTAGACTGAGTAATAGGGTCCCGTTTTTACCAATTGGGTACGGATCCCTAAAAAGGAAACGCAAAACTATCATTAGCCATTCGCGGTAAACACTGGCCACTAGCGACCGCCGTCACGTTTTTTCACTGGCTCAGATGTAATCCTGATACCACGACCGGTTAATGCGCCCGGTTAATTTGACCGTTTATCCGGCACGGTTCCGGACGTAACCGGAGGTCCGGAACCCGGCTTGCTAATGCGCGGTCGACGGCGGTTGTGTATTAATGACTTGATTAGAGGGTGGCTGGATAATTTGGCCTAATTGGGTATCCGGTTTATGGTTGATTCGGAAAAGCACTGAATTCTAACTTTGTTGTAGAAATGCTAAACTTGGCTGTACGAACCGCACAACAACACAAACGTCTAGATTTCACAGAACATCTAGAACACCGCTAAAACTAAACTCGGTCCAAGTATATACATTTGCTCTGACAGCTGCAAATAACATAGTAAACAAGCTGAATGAAAGCCACGAACTTTCCTTTAAAAAACCTAGTCACTTTCACTAGGTTTTTTAAAGGAAAGATTGTAAATGTTATGTTAAATACGAAACAAATGTTAAATAAATGATTATTTTTATATACCCCTCTATAAAAGAGCTGATAATGTTCAAAAGGCTGAACAAATTTTCTTTCTTGTTTTTAGCTATATGATAGCTAAAAACAAAATTGATCAAGTCAATTTTCAAAGAAAAAAAACTAAATCAAAGTCAGTTCAGCCGTTGAGGAGTTACGATGCCACAGACAGACACACATGTTAAACTTACCTATAGCTCTCCTCTTTTTGCTGCGGGGGTTGGGTATAGGTACTTCCAATTTGGTCCCATTGTCATCAAGTCAGGATCTAATGATGGGATCACAGGGAAATCGAGGGCATCCATCGAATTTTATAGGCACTTATTATATGTTTTTCATAAATTGTTGAAGTCAGTTTTTAAAGTGATCCACTTGTTTTTAGATAAGATCGATAACGATGGCTTAGCTCTATGATAATAACTTAAATGCTTAACAGTTATATTACAACACATTATTTTATTTTTGACAAAGCTAGTTGGATAAATGAACATTCGATAATATAACTAAATGTTTATTCCAACTGTACCCTGGCTAAAACAAAAATTTTGCTCCAATTTAATTTCGCCCGTACCAAAGTCGCTTACGCGTAGGTACAAACAAACAAAGAAATAACTTGTTTATACCTCCAGCAATAGCTTAGGCAGCTCACGACAGATTTTCACGTTCTGGCAATTTAATATAACCGCGAAAAAACAACGAAAGCTTTCACCCAAACGCCCGCGGTCACATATTTCATTACGTCGCGGATGTGCTTTGCTATTTGTTATTGTTCAGGCGCTTTTGTAAATCTCAACACCTTGGCTCATCTTTACTAGGGGAATTTCCTTAATTTGTTTGTGGGATTCTGTGGCTTTTAGTTTTGATTCATTTTGCTGTCACCATGACTGAAACACAACAAACGACATGAAACGACAAAGGACTTCTCGCGAACATCTTTAAAAAGCTATCATAATTTACTGTTTTACTTTTTTTACCTAGAGTACCTACCTACCACAACTTACCCATATGTTAGCTGTCATGGCTTATGTAGCTACACAACTGAATTCTTCATCTATTCTAATCGAAACCGTATGCCACTGCTACTTCGAAAATCGCTCTTCATCGCAACCTCACCTCAATCAGTTCAAATCCAACAGTTCCCAACTTCGCCGGTAAAATAAAGTGACCAGTGCAAAAGACAAAGTGCAACAAAAGTATCCCCAAAAAGGAATAGTGATGAAAAAATGTCAACACGACTCATGAGGCGGACAGGACGCTGACCCCTATCGGCGTTCAATAAAAAATCGTACGTTTATAAAGAGTGGAGTGTGTGTGTGAGCGTGTGACAGTGTCAGGTGGCGATGAGGCGGGGGGCGGTGGTGCCCCCGCGCCTCTTATCAGGAGATAAGGCACCGTGGCTCGGTGGAGGCAGGTCGGCAAAGAGAGTCGAGTCATCGGTGTGACCAGGCCGCATTGTGAGCGGCCGCCGCCCGCCATGCTTCACTCCCTGAACGCACTCGCCGGCAAGATATCGCCGGGCGGCGGCTGCGACTCCAACGCCAACCGACCCACGCACCCCAACAGGAACCACAAGGCGTCCTCGCCCTCTTCGCCCTACGCCAAGCCGAAGTAAGTCTCTATTATTTCTAAGCTTACCATTGTCAAAGTGTGACGGAGACAGCTAAGTGGAGCGGAGTATAACAGTTTGGCCTTCCACTGAAAGAGTTTGATAGAAACCTTCCATAATTTGAAGTACTTACCTAGTCGATTTCAGAAGTGGACGAATTAAACCGTAACCAATCATTCAGGATTATACTTATGTCTATTCTGCATCACTACTAAGGTACACCTTATAGAGAACGACTTCGGGCCGTTAGTTAGTACATAGCTGATTCAACGCCTTCAGTGAACATGTCTAAAGCATTTTGATCGTACACAGCCGTGTAAGTGATGTTATACAGGCCACTTGTTGTCACAACGTTATTTCAGTCAAAGTAACTCTCACTTTGCGGGTTTATAAATTGATCGAGCCATTTGTGAACATTGTGCAAAATAGAAGTTTTGGAAGTTACACAGTTTTCATCTGATAAAATTCAAAGATGTTTAAATTTTCAGAATCGCCACCAACGCGCTAATAACGGCAATAAAATGCAGTGATAATCGCATACTTATTTGAGAGTCGAAACTATATGAGAATATGGTTGTTTTTTTGAATGGTCGTTTATTTAAAGAGCGGTCCTTTTTCGTTGTATGATTCAATTTGTAATGTTGAATTAATTTGCAGTTTTACATACCTTTGGATGAAACAATCAAAACCTAGTCTGTAAATTCTGTATTATGTAAATTATGTTGCATATTGCATCGGCTGATTCAGAGTTGCAGTTTTAGAGTTGCCTAATTATTTTGTTAGTAAGGGTTATTAACTCTATATCACAAAAAAATAAGTGCCTGTTGGACTCACGCACAGAGGCCTATTTTTTTAATACAGTCGATTTGATAACCTCCTCCTTTTTGGAAGTCAGTTAAAATAGTATTATGTAGGTATATTCTTCACTGAAAATAGATACAGATAGATAAAATAAGCTCAGACAGGTAGTCATTTCATAGTTTAATATTTTCAGTGTTATCTGTGTGACGTTGTTGACTCACTGATTCAGTATGATTACAAAATGTTCTTCCCACTGATACTTAAGTTGCAGTAACTCGCTACGTCCGTGGTTTCACCCGACGAATAATAACGATTCTTTTAATTAACTGAAAATAGGCTTGCTTTTGAACTCTAAGTCACCTGATGTTAGGCAATGATGCGGTCTACGATGGAGCACACTTGCTTAGAAGAAACTGATCGCGCTATTTTTATGCAAAAAGTTACTTCGTTCCTTTGATATGTTGCGTGAAAGAGAAACAAACTAATCAGGTCACCTGTTGTCAAACGCCTACCTATATCCTCTCAACCACGAAAATACCTTCACAACCACTTTTATGCATTATAATATTAGTGATGAAGTAATGATTGAGAGAGGCAAAGCACAACGAGCAATGGAGGGAGCTATGCTCGGAGTTTCTTTGCGCGATAGAAACCGGAACGTAGATATTCACCAAAGAACCAGAGTCACCGACACAGCTATTAAAATTTGCAAGTTGAAGTGGCAATGGGCAGGCCACATCGCCCGAAGAACCGATAACCGATGAGGAAGAAAGGTTCTTGAGTGGAGACCACGAACCAGAAGTCGCAGCGTAGGTAGGCCTTCCACTAGATGGACCGACGACATCATGATAGTCGCGGGCATCCAGTGGATACAAATGGCAGGTTTTCTCGTTCAGTGTGGAGGTTAAAGAGAGAGGCCTATGTTCAGTAGTGGACGTCTTATGGCTGATGATGATGATGAATGATTGAGAGGGTATGAACCAACATCAATAAACACTGGAGTACGGGACATACTTAACTGCTCCTTACTATGTACAAAATTCCAAAGCAATTATAAACCATAAACAAACCCATATGAAGTAATCACACAAGCCCTCTGACGTCAGACGTGATTTCATATTCGCTTCGTGTCACCTCGGACCCGGACTAGCGGCTAATCTATCACCTTTGTAAATATTTGCCGAAGGATGATGTGGCCACACGGCGAAACCAATATACAAGAAAAATAGACTCGAAATTGGACGATTGTCTTTTATACATAACTTGAGAACCGGGATTGTCACAGGTTTTTAATCTAGGGTGCAAAGGGTGTAAGGAAACCTTCCCTTTTTCGTGAAAGAAACGCATATGGGTGTTAATATCTATTGAAGTATGTATTTAAAAATATATATGTACGTATATCAGTCTTTGGCAGCCATATTACAAGCTTCGTTTAATTTGGGGTCAGATGACCGTGTGTGCAAAAATGTCCCAGATATTTATTTATTTATAGCTTGGTGGTGAGGTGTGCTCTTCTGGCTATCACCAACAAGTTGATCGCCATGCACCTAACGGTGTTTTCTGGAAGCTTTCTTGAAAGCCAGCTCTTATTCCACTCTTTATCATTTTTGACTACATCGTCACTACATCAGGTCAAAGATCTATCCTGGCGATCTAGAAATTCAATCTCTATAACGATAATGTTAAAAGAAAAACGATAAAGCTTCCACTTTGTATTTAATACTACACGGCTGGGTCCAGAAAAGTATAGTTAGGTTCATCATCATCACTACATCAACTTATCATGTTCCCACTGTGACACAGGCTTTCTCTCAGAGATGAGGGGCCCTAATCCACCATGCTGGCCCAGTACATGATGGTGAATGTCATATGTCTTTGAACTTTTGAGGTTCTTGGACATATCAGTTTCCTCAGTATGTTTTCCTTTTTTTTATTTATTATACTGAGTGACAAGACGAGCGAAGTCACTCGCCTGATGGCTCTTCAAGCTTGCCCATAACAGCTCAACGCCACTCAGAATTTTGAACTTCAACAGTTCAAAACCCTGGCTGGCAATGCACTGCGCTCGTCACCCCGAGATATAAGATGTCAAATCTTTGTGTGCCCTGTAATTTCGCTGGAAACATTGCCCTTCCATCCGGAACACAGTAGAGTTTGCACACTGCTGCTTGGCGGTTGAATAACTGGCAAAGGTGTGGTACTTCCCCAGGCAGACCACTGCAAAAGAGTCCTACCACAACGAAACTTATTTTTCCTTTACCGTTATTAAGCGATGGCATTAGAATCGTAACTGAACATCATTTATTTAAGTCCTAAATTAATAACTGATGCAGGGCTGAGGATCGAACCTGGGTGCCGTTATATTATAAAACAAACATGCGGTAACACGGTAACGAGGGTTACCTCGACCACCATCGCTGTAGAATTGAAATAACCCAACACAATTCCAATAACCGTGTCACTAAGTGAGTAATTGAGTGTCTAAGACGGAGAGAGACCAGGCTGCGCCAAAGTATGAGACCCTCAAGAAAGTACCACAAAGCCCAAATATCGGACCCCGATGGTGCTCAAGATGCCGCCCAATTCGCACCGGGCTGGATCCCCTCTCCTTCCAATTTGCCTGAGAATACAGTCACCCAGAGTCGGCAAAGAGATAGAATTTCGAAAGCAATCTCCTCACTTCTCTTCCTGTAAGTTTGGAAAGAACATGGATGATAAGAATATCGTGTTGCTATGGATCAATTACTTTCACTCAGTCTCCTTAATCTAAATCAGCAACAGGGGGGTGACCACGGTCAGCTAAGCCGAAAAACGTGGCCATAAGTATACATATATACATACAAAACATTACTGCACATTATGAATGTGCTGTACGACACATCAAAGTGGCTGCGATAACGTTGTAATCTCGCTTTATCAACGGCACAATGTAAATAGCCACCTTATTGTGATGTGATACTCGAGCAGTATCTGTGATAGCCTAGTTATGTAGGTGGTACTTACACAGGTAATGGGAAATTTCGTGGTGAAATGGTACCATGTTCTAATCACTGGAAATTTCAAACAACAATTTCAACAAACTGCTGCATCTCGTGATTTTCTTTACCGGGTTTTCCAGGGTACAAAGTTCTATATTCATCCTCAGGATGAACATTACTTTGTGGTCAATCTTCTATGTTATTAATATTTGTGTTATGACAGCCCCGTTAGCTCAGTTGGTAGTGTACCTGCCTTCTGCGCTTGGGGGCGTGGGTTCGATTCCCACCTAAGACAAACATTTGTGTATATATGTATATCAGTCTCTGGTAGCCATATTACAAGCTTTGCTTAGTTTGGCATCAGATGACCGTGTGTGCAATAATGTACCAGATATTTATTTATTTATTTTTCTTATAAAAGCCGATGTACGTATTGATGTTTGTATGTATCCCTATGAACTCCAAAATGGCTGAACCGATTTTGACGAGACTTCCACTGGCAGATAGCTTTAGTTATATGGAATTATCAACGCAGGTGAAACCGCGGAGCATAGCTAGTTATCCTTAAAATAGCTTCAGAAAATGAGGGTATTTTAAGTGCCATACAAGGCTGACAATAATTTTAAAACAGACAAAAGGTATAGACAGGCAGTGTTAGTATCATATTTTATTGATGTGTTAGTATCATTACATGCTCAACTGCTGTCAATTTTTTGAGACATTCCAATTCCAATATATTATAAACATTAATTTTATAAGATAATTCAACAAATAATATAATAAGTTAATGCATCAACTTAGAACTTACAACTTAGAACAGGGGCCAGAAGATTCTCACGTCTAGAAAGGGTCTTGTCAAAATTCAAGCATTCTCTCCTCTGATCTCCAATAGCTGTGCTTATTACTATTTCCAGCGCGTTATCAGTTATTTTTCCGAGTGTAGTAACATATTGCCTTGCAATGACTTTCCACCTCATAGATACCATAATCACTTTCAGTCAACACATTGGCATATAAGTGCCAATAAAAATAGAGCATTTTTATTATACCCACGAATGGTATGCCAGTAATTACATCGATGTCGTAACTATTGATTATTACACGTTTTATATTAGGTTCACCTAAATACGTGTTTGTAAAAAATCGAATAATCCAAATTGCACCTACTTTTTTTATTCGAATCTATTTGGACCTTTGCATTAGTGTAGTTTAAATTACAATATCGTACAATAATATGACTAAATTCAGCTAGTTTAATGATAGGGCTAGAAGGTGAGTACGGAACGACTAGACTAAGGGACGACTTTTCAATCCGCAGTTAAACTGTCAGATAGTTAACAGATCAATAAATTTATCTGTCCAATAAATTTACTGGTTTTACTCCGCAGATAACCTCTGACTATCGAAAAATTCGAAATCATGCTATGAATGGAATAAATCCTATCTGATTCCTTGACTGACGATTTAAAATCGGCCCTAAACCGGTAATCTGTGTAAGACTATATTTTGTTGCATGCTAAATTAGGCACAACGTAGGATTTAAATAATTTTTTCGTGAATTTTTTGCTATTCCACTATTTATGTTTTCATATGCTCATTAGGTTTTTTTTTGTTATAAATTGTGTAAAAAGTGTTTAGTTGTGATGAAATATATTACCGTGTATTGTCTATAGGGTATCTGGTCGTTGCCTTGCAACATGTTCGCTCGGCTTATTATTCCTACGTGTGACGGTGTGCCGTAGCGATCCCTCTGTCCCCCCGTGGTACCCTCGTATCCCCCTCCTGTCCCCTATGTGTTCCCCGTGGTGTCGATATGAAGGGGCTTGCGTGTGACGTGATTTCATCGTAATGATCCCACTGATTTTGGGAGAAATTCGAAAAAACATTTCACTGAAAATATATAAAAATTATGATGTTGTTATTTATATGATTCTGCCAACTTTACGTAGTTCATATTGGACCACGTCGTCGCTTACGATCAGTAAATTGGTCAGACAATGAACTATTTTCGATACAAAATGCAGAGGCAAGAGTAATTGTCTTTCTCTGTTTGTTTTCTCTCTCTCTTTTTTTTCTGTTTCTCTTTTTTTCTCTCTCTGTATCATTTGCTTCTTTACAACACAATTTGGGTTAGATAAAATTTTGCAAGAAAATAATAATGTCAGCATTCTCACTAAACTAATTTGCCAGAACTACACTACTATCTGCGTCTCTTTTCATTTCAACACGTGAGAAAAGGAAGCTGTCAAATTAAGTTTAATAGAACAGAATCGACACCTCTGTGTATGATGAGGATGCCTTTAAGACTCTATTAACTCGCCTTTTGAAGAACTCCATGTTGTAGTTTCTCGGAAACACCGCGGAAGGTAGATCATTCCACATTTTGCTGGAAAGTGCGGGGGAATCACCTGTAAAAATGCAGAGCGCAGCTAGTCTGTTATAAAATTCTCTCTGGTTTCTAATATAATACTAAAACGTTAGATTAGTAACGGTCACCATCAGCAAACATTACAAAAGGTGTTTGATCCAGGTGACGATATAACAAAAATAGCGTATAGCCGCCCTATTTTCGTATTTCTCACCCTATTTTTGATTAGAGTTCCGTACTCAAGGGGTGTCAACAATATCCATTACTAAGACTACGCTGTCTGTCTGTCTGTCCTACCATATGACGGCTGTGCTGTATCTTTTGAACGGTAATCGATAGCCAGTTGAAATTTTAGAATTCTAGAAAACGTAATGTTATGGCGTATTAACCTTTATTAACCTAGGTTAAAATAAAGAGACCATACAACAATAGTATTTTTTTACATATTTGTATCTTTATTGCTTTACTCTAGCGATAAACGGTGATACGTACAAGCATCAAACTTGGTTTGATTATAAGTAAACACTCTAAAGTAAAAACAACTTATAATTAACATCGGACAAGTGAGAGTCGGGCTTGCGCTAAAGATGCCGAACGGAATGAAACAATTCACTTTTTTTTACGGAACCTTCGGTACGCGCATTCGTCTCGCACTTTGAGGGTTTTTTTAAATTATAGTTTCTATCAATAAATACTTAGAAAAACTGGCCAAGTGCCAGTCGGACTCGCGCACGAAGGGTTCCGTACCATTATCTTTAAAAACGGCAAAAAAACACGTTTGTTGTATGGCCCCCTTAAATATATATTTTAATTTTGTTTTCTGTGTTTGTTGTTATAGCGGCAACAGAAATAGATCATCTGTGAAAATTTCAACTGTCTAACTGTCACGGTTCATGAGATACAGCCTGGTGACAGACAGACAGACGGACAGCGGAGCCTGAGTAATAGGGTCCCGTTTTACCCTTTGGATACGGAACCCTAAAAAGGGCAGGAGGGAATTAAATCCGATGCACACTCTCCAAAATGTATCCGATAAAAAACCGATAGACTAGCAACTTTGCGCCGATGCTCAAGAGCTAAGAAGCTTTGTCTGATAGTAGACTAAAATCCTTCAAATGACTTAGTTTGTTATCTGTAGTGCATAATAGATTTATGACAGGATGCGTTTGGCAAACAAAAAAATACCACCGACATGGCAAGCAATTTTCATAATACCTGGCAATAAAAAGTAATTAAAGTAATTTATCGTGTTATCTTTTACAGTAATTAATTATGTTCCTTTTTAAAGTTTTCTTAGTTATTAGCAACCTTCATTTTAAGTTCATAATCAAACCTTTGACAAGGCACGGAGTGTTGTATATCGGAATTATACAAAAACGCGGGTAGCTGTAAACTTTTCTATTTACGGCGGCGGCCAACTCTCATTTGCGTAAGTTTCGCCCGAACGGAGGAACAAGTCGAGTGGCGCGCCGCGTTTTGTTGATCGACTGATAAGGCGATAAGCCTGGGCCCAATCGAGCGATGTACGCTCTTATCAGTGATAACGTCATGACAAACAAGTGCTCGCAATATGGATTGTGGAACTACGACTATCCTAGCATATTGAGGTACAATATAACCTATATTACACTCTTCACTACTTTGGATCTAAATACTTTGATTCTATGTAAGATACTACCGATTTTTTCAATTAGTTTGGTTCGTGTTTGTTTTGGTTACCTAATCTAAGAGGTTTAGGCAAGATAGCATATGTAGTGGTGAGGTTTCGTAAGGTAAATATGTGGACTGATAATTACTTTTATACCAAAGAAAAAAATGCCTGCCAGGCGAAAATTTACCTTATTGACTTTGACATAGTGATCTCAGGAGACTATAGACAAACTGGTTTAGTAACATTTTTGTTTTTTAATCAATAAATTAGTATAGTTTGCATGTTGATGACCTTGCTTGATCAACAACCCGCCTGATGGTAAGAGATGATTTTGTCAAAAATGGAGCACGCATACTTATTCACATATAAAATCCACTAGGGAAGGAAGGGGGAGCATATCATCCACTTATATTTTATATACAAAACGTAACCTCTCCACATGCATGCAAATCAATACTTCAAAATATGACATGGCCGAGAGCAAAATCAAAAACGAACAGATGAGATGTGGATTGCATGTGATTAAGTAGTCTATGGATATCATTTGTTTGGTTATTATTGATTAACTGATATTTCGGCGCAGTAATAAAGTAAAAAAACGCAGTTGAAAAAACTCGAAAACACGCTTCAAAACAGCCAATCCTGAAGATCCTGTTTAGGATAATGGGACAAAGTATTTAAATTATTGCATTGTCATCGGTCCTTGATAAGTATGCAGTTTCAAATCAATCCGTCGTGTAGAAAGGCATGAAAATCTCGTTCAAAGATTCCGTTACATGGATATATACCAAGCTATATAGCTACTAATTTTAAAAAAAATTTAAAAACAGCACAATTTTGACAGTAGGACTTGTAGCGACTCATCCTTACGCAAGAAAGTCAGGTTGCCCTGAATGACCCAAACTTAGCTGGTGCTTGGAGTGTAAAGTATCTACCGAAGTACCTACTCTGTATTAATATGTGGTTTGTTTGTTTTGTTCACAGTGGGTTGAATATGAACATCAACAATAACAATAACATCGTCAATATAAACAACAACAACAATGAAGAGAAGCCTGAGATGCCGGACGCTGACTACATTAAGGTTTGCATTGATATAACTAACTATACTATATTAATTCGATTCCCACCTGGGACAAACATTCATGTGATGAACATTTGTGTTTGTTCTATGTCTGGGTGTTAATCACACTAATCACACTAATATCATATATGTGAAAGTTTGGATGGATGGATGTTTGTTACTCAATCACCCAGAAACGGGTGAATGGATTTGGATGAAATTTGGAATGTACATTGCTTATGTCCTGGATTAACACAGGCTACTTTTCATTATCATTGTCACCGATTGTCATCACCACGCGGGTGAAATTGCGGGGCGCAGCTAGTATCATATGTGAAAGTTTGGATGGATGTATGGATAGATGGGTGGATGTTTGTTAATCACGCAGAAACGGCTGGATGGATTTGGATGAAATTTGGAATATACATTGCTTATGTCCTGGATTAACACATAGGTTACTTTTCATGTGTCACAACTTATGTATGTAACGAAATCTTTGAACTTGATTTTCAACTACTTCAAAACGTCGAATCGAATTGAAATTTTGCACACTTATCAAGGACTGATTACAATGCAATAAATCTACAAAAGCTTGTTTTTTACTTTTTTTAAACTATTATTTATTATTTGGAACAAACTGTGAAACATATATACGAAACTTCGAAGTAACTAAGTACCTTCGAAATTAGAGATAATAATAATATATTTACATACCCAAGTGAGCACTTAAAGTTTTAGCACCACGGTTTCCTCACATGGAAGCTTTATAGTTCTGTGATTACTTGCATCTTCACTCTGTAAAGTGAAATGCTATTCAAATCAAAACACCAGTATAGTTTAACCAAACACAGTAAAACAAGAATGTACCATACAATGTACCTGAGTCACGCACGGTCGGAGTGTTTTCTAAGCAAATACCTAAACCGCCGTGTCTTTGACCTCTTTTCACGTCCTACATCTAAGTACGGTTCTTTGAGATAACGATATAAAAGTCTACAGGGTTATGCATTTACCCTGTACTAAGCTGAAAGGAGGTCATTATACTCATTAACAAACTTTTATATCATGGGACCAACTCTGAAATCGCGGGAAAAAATCAGCTGTTCCGTAGGTACATTTTGTCGAGTGTCAATTACCGTTTTTTATAGAACAGCTGTTTATTTCCGATTTCAGTGCTTTTATAGTAAAAGTTGTTGATAAATATGAGTACAATAACCTTCTTTCGGCCACAGGGTACATGCGTAACCCTGTATAAGAAGTTTGACGTTCTTAATAACGCAATATTTTTAAATATAAAAAAACACACCAATCATAAGACTGCACATGAGAAGTGAAAACTTAAGTAGTAATTCATATATTCTACAAGAGATGGCGCTGTTTTAAAATACACCGTACTGTGTATTATGTATTCTGTGACAGCGTGACCACGGTGCGAACTTCATGATTTTTGTTCACCCAACGTGATCAACGTGCAAGGTTACTCACACAAGTTGTTAAATTGTGTTTTTTTTTTTTTTTAAGTACAGTTTTGCTTTGATCTGTAAAGCGATGATGCGGTCTACGATGGAGCACGCTAGTCTAGGAAACCGATTCACATATTCGAACAGATTGTAACTATTGACCGCATTCCACAATAATGGCACAATAAAAGTGGAATCAACAGAACGCTTCATTGTATGATTGCTATTAGTTTTGTTACAAAATAAACTTTTCTGGTTTCTGATGTTTGTATGTACGCTGCATGAGTAGCTAGCTTTAGGTGTCTGTCAGAGTTTTTAGTAATTTCTTTCCTCTTGTGGGGACTTTGGTATCGCATTTCTTGTGCATTTACCAGTGTCAAGTATTATAAATTATCATTTTTGATTAAATGTCGTCAAACAATCCATAGTCACAGTCAGATTCAAGCAAAGTAAGTCAAGTCAAAGTCATTGACTACCCCGGTGGCGCAGTTGGAAGTGAACCTACCTCCTGCGCTTGGGAGCGTGGGTTCGATTCCCATCTAGAACAAACATTCATGTGATGAACATTTGTGTTTGTTCTATATCTGGGTGTTAATATCTATTTAAATATGTATTTATAATATATATGTATGTATATCAGTCTCTGGCAGTGGCAGCCATATTACAAGCTTTGCTTAGTTTGTGCTTATATGACCGTGTCTACAAATATTACTCTTTTTTTATAGGCTTGCGTTTGACCGCCAACTCGCCTGATGTTAAGCGAGCCTAATGTCAGCCTGATCATTGTACTTAATGAAACTTGTGATTTTGTAATAGCGATAAAAATGCGAATACTATTTGAACACAAAACAATTTAACATCAATGTATTATAGGAATAAGAACTATTTCACTGCAGCTCATCTCGGGCATTATTATCAAAAAGCTCGGTACAAGCGCAGTGAAGTTTTAAATTCGCAAATGAAGTGATATAGTGACGTAATTAAAAGGGTTCCACTTCGACGGATACAGGCTGCGTACTTATCTCGGTAGGGTTGCTCCTTAATTTAGGAACGAAAATTTCTAACTGTGCTACACTTGTAAAATATACATTTTCCAGCCTGATATAAAACAATGCGTCGGTCGCGTTTGCTATTTTAAAAGCAAATCATAATAGATCTTAGAAGTTTTTGAAGTGAAGACTTCTTTAGGTGCGTTGAGCACTTTTTAGCTGAACAAAAATCATGGAACTCGCGTCATCACCATCCTGTAGGTACCGTGTATATTAAAACAGTGCCATCTCTGGTAGAATACGTGAACTACTACTACAGTTTTCACTTCTGACGTGCAGCCCTATGACTGATGTGTTTTTTGAGTTTTTTTATTACATGCTGACCGAGACAAAATTATTAAAATAAAAAACTACAAATATGTAGATTAATGTATTTTTCTCGTCGCTGGTTTCGTCCGTCAATTAGCTTCTTACAAAAATTACTTGCAGAAATTCACACGGTAATTGCTAACTATTACATTGATTAGTATACTTCTAAAAATCACTTAAAGTTTATTGTTACAATTAAAAATAGGCAATTGAAAAATCCAGTGGCAACCCTAGTTTAAGTCTAGCGGTGGCGCGCGGCCACCCAATTACGACTCATGATTGCTTTTATTCGTACCACGTTTGTCAACCCTGACTTATTACGTACAGACATAATAAAAACTTAATTTTGCTATAAATATTACTCCAGCATTGCTGTATATTTTTAAATAAGTGTCAATGTGAAAATTTGCAGCGAGGTAATTAATTTTGGCTGCAGTCAATTGATTACTTATATTGTTTATGTTTTAGGCTTCATATTCATAGTTATATCGTTCCTATAGACTATAATATAGATAAAACAACGACACATGTCATGATTATATTTTGAAGTGAAAACTTCTTTAGGCGCGTTGAGCACTTTTTAGGTGAACAAAAATCATGGAACTCGCGTCGTCACGCTGTCACAGAATACATAATACACAGTACCGTGTATTTTAAAACAGCGCCATCTCTTGTAGAATAGGTGAATTACTACTTAAGTTTTCATTTCTGACGTGCAGTCCTATGACTGATGTGTTTTTTATTTGATGGTAAGTGCAATCAGCGTAAGCAGCGTGCCACTCGGAATTTTGGACTTCGAAATCCTGCACGGGACTGCGTTCACTCAGTGACGTTTTATAATCACTATATGCACTGATTCTGTAGAATTATATCGTCACCTGGCAGTGTTCATAGCAAGGCGTGGATGAGATCGATGCAAGGCTAGAAAAATGGAGCCCTAAAGAAGTGGTATATGTCCAACTTGGGGTACGAATGAATTTTTATGTCTGCACGTAAAACCTGTGCTAAATAAATTATAATAAATTAAGCTCTAAATACATTAACGATCCTTCAATCTGGGACCCAGCAAGTAATCCATGGTATGATGCTACAAACTAGAGTAAATTAAATCTGGTCCATTAGTAACAATAATGATGGTAACCCGAACATCTGTTTGATTCGTTGTAACATAAGGCTTAGTAAAAAAAAATACAATAGGGTATTTGACTATAATAAAAATATAATTAATACTGGTGTAATCCTAGAAGATTATTATTTTCAAAAAGTATTTAATGACTAAAAACTAATAAATAAAGTCCCTATTTCTAGAAAAATACATAATAAAAATATGTTTTTTACTGATCACGTGACTTGACTGCAAACGCTCTATGTTAGCCGAATGTCCTTATGTCGTCACAGAAAAGTAAATAGAGGCAACAATTGTATGGCGAGATTAACTAGTTTGTTTATATGTGACGTCACTAATGTCACGTGGCCCCATGAATGTCAAAGGTAGCGTTTACGCGGTAGTTTAATAATTTGAATTTTGATCCGTCATTTAAAACACAAATACTGAAAATTATGAGGATTAAATTACAAGATTGCTTTATTTTAATGTAATAAACAATTTAAAATGGTTTTGTAAAATCAGTCAAATACCCTATTACTATAATACGAAACTGTTTTTCTGATAACTTCCGCAAAGTAACGCCTGATTCTAACTAATTACTATAATACGGTTACTAAATACATTATGTATAAAGTTCCGAGATATAATCGTTTAAAGTTTTTGGTCGGATTAGGAAAGGATTTTCAGTCTCTTTCCCGCAAAATGGAGTTTGTATGGTGTGTATACAAGTGACGTCATTTGTAAGTGTAGTGCGACAAGACATTAAAATGCTTCATTATCAGTTATAAAACGTCCACTGCTGAACATAGGCCTCCACACTAAACGACAGCCTGCCATCTGCATCCACTGAATGCCCGCGACTCTCACAATGTCGTCGGTCTATCTATTGAGAGGCCATCCTACGCTGCGGCTTCTGGTTCGTGGTCTTAACTCAAGAACCTTTAATGCATATATTTGCCTTTATTTTGAGCATATTATTATATTAATTTTGTTTTCGGTGCTCGGTTCTATTTATGAACTGCTTTTTTATATGACAACAAAAATAATCAGTCCAGTAGCCTACTGTACCAGTGCTGGGCACAGTCATCTCTTCCATATTTTTATGGTCTTTAAATATTGCAAACATCGTTATCACATTAATATCATATATGTGAAAGTTTGGATGGATGTATGGATGGATGGATGTTTGTTACTCAATCACGCAGAAACAGCTGACTGGATTTGGATGAAATTTAGAACATACATTGCTTTTTTTTTTAAATTATGTATCTCAGTGTATAAAGTACATGCTATGTATATACAACTCTGCCAAACTGCACTCTGCTGCTGCTTATATACTGGATTAACACATAGGCTACTTTTCATCATCATCATCATCACCGATTTTCATCACTACGCGGGTGAAACCGCGGTGCGCAGCCATTATCATATATGTCAAAGTTTGGATGGATGGATGGATGTTTGTTACTCGATAACGCAGAAACAGCTGGATGGATTTAGATTAAATTTGGAATATACATTGCTTAAAATGTCCTGGATTAACACATAGGCTACATTTCATTATCATCATCATCACCGATTTCCATCACCACGCGGGTGAACAAACGGGCGCAGCTAGTTAACAATATCTCGGTAAAATGTTCCAGATGTTCGTAGGGCAGGTGCCCCGCAGCATGGACGAGAACGACCTCCGGCTGATGTTCGAGGAGTTCGGTCGTGTGCACCAGATCAACGTGCTGCGGGACAAGATCACAGGCTCCAGTAAAGGTACGTAACCTTCATTCACGTGTTTTTATACCCAACTATTCAGAAAGGGTATGCTTAACCGACTATCATCATCATCATTTCAGCCATATGACGTCCACTGCTGGACATAGGCCTCCCTCATCGATTTCCAAAAGGGCCAGTTGAAAGCGGCCTGCATCCAGCGTTTTCTCTGCGGTCTCTTTTACATCGTCTGTCCATCTTGTGGGTGGACGTCCTACGCTGCGCTTACCGGTCCGTGGCCTCCATTCGAGAACCTTTCGGCTCCATCGGCCATCGGTTCTGCGTGCTATGTGCCCTGCCCCCTACCACTTCAACACTTGCTGATCCGGTGGGCTATGTCGGTAACTTTCGTTCGTGTACGGATCTCATCACCGACTATACTATCATTTAAGTGGGCTCTTCCCGTCTGCCGCCTGTTTTCGCATGTTGACTGTTAGGTAGTTCATTGGAGTCACTGCAAGTTTCTTAGAGTGGTGACAATAAGTAAGGAATATCTTCCTTGTTTCTCTGATCTGAGATTGGTCCCATCGCAAAGATCCATAGTGATGAATAATAACTATGAGCCCTTTTGGGCTTAACACACTTTTGCAAAATAACTTTGTACAAGTGACGAATCGTGCAAGTCGTTGGCATAATGATAAGTGCCAAGGTAGCAGCAATTTAGTACCATCGACAATGTTGAACTTCAAGAGTCAAACTCAGAATTAGCCACATTGCCATGCGCTCGCCACCCTAGCTGTTAAATTTATATTTATGTATATAATTGGACCTGGCAGACGTCATCCTACCCGGAAAAGCAGCGCCACCCATTGGGTCCAATTGTGTTTCCAAACCATCCAGGAACCCATTGAAATATACACCCAAAATTTTATCTAAATTGGTCCAGCCGTTTAGGAGGAAGGTGACAAACACACGTACAGAAGAATTATATACATATTATTAAGAAGATAATATACATGTATAAAAAAGTTTAAAGCAGGAGGTTCTTGGGCTTCCCTTTCATGAATGCCCATGCGATATATGACAAGTACTGAAATAAAGTTAACGCAATACTGATTCGGAGAAAAAACAAAACGAGCTTTTCGCTCCTTGCAGTTATGTTTAGTCCCCAAAAAGTCTTCAAACCACTTTCAAACAAGCCAAATAAAATCCATACTAAAAAAAGTTGGCAATTGATGCTTCGACTTTGTACTGTACGTGCTCATTTTCCATGCTGCATATTTGAACTTACTAAGACAACAGTACCTACCGAGTTTAAACTGAAAAACATCGGTGAGTTTCTTACTAATATCATAATTACGGTTTTGTGTGTTTATAGAATAACAATTAATAAGATAAGGCTACGCGACCACATCGCAAGAACCAAATTCATTAATTTACTTGACACTATGGCAGATTAAAAGTCAATAATTAACATTTTTTTTAAATTGTGTTTAAATTGGTACTCGCGGGATTTATTCCGTGATTTTGGGGAATTTTGAGTTCCCATAATTTCGGCGCAGTTTGCACCATGTTCAAGCCCAGACTAAAGAATGTTGGCGGATGTCCAAAATTTCCAAAAATACTATATTAGTAGTTTTTATTATGGAAACTGACGTGGTTTTTACACATTTTATTTATATTACACGGGTATTACTCACTTAAGATTAGGCCGGTTACTCCGACTATAGTTTCAACTGCATTCACCTTCGCGAGACGCAGCCGCGCGTGCGCATACACCTTGATAAAGACCGCCGAGTGCGGTTAAAACTATAGTCGGAGTAACCGGCCTAATCTGACGTGACTGATTCCCGTGTAATATAAATACAATATTAGTAGTATTAGATAGATAGATAGAAACTCTTTATTGTGTACACCAGTTTTTTTTTTAAATACAGATAGAAAACACTTATAGTATTATATAGTAGTAGGGTATCCCGTGAGTATTAAATCAATTAATTAATAAAACACAGTGACAGTCTAAAGCAGGGACTACATTGTTTAATTAGACGGGATAACACGAAAAATGAAACTTTAAACTGAAGCATACAAAAGAATGTAGGTACACTAATTATCTCGTATGGTTTGTTTCTTTAAAAAGAGTATGAAAGCAGTCGTCGCTCTCTCTGTGTCATTGTTTAATTCCACAAAAACATATAACAAAAGGTGGTCCCGTATGTTACAATATATGTTGACATTTTTGTTTGTCCCGTTTTGTCCGTCTTTTGTTCGGAAAAAGCTCCTTTTGTCAGTTTCATGCAAACGTACCCTTTTGTATGTGAGTGTACCTACTCGTAGTGGTGTGTGGTGATGTAGGGGAGGTCTTGGTTTTTTTAATCAGTACTCTTAATGAGGGTTGTATCTCCTTTTTATCAGAAACTGGAGAGTATCTACCGTCTAATTCTGGTTTTCAAATATAGGCTAATTTTTACTAACAAAAACCATTTAATAAAATACATTGCGTACTCTGTCCGTCTGTCTGTTTGCTACATAATCACGGCTAAACGGCTTAACCGATCTCTATAAAATTTTGCGTGGTAATAGTATGTATCATGAGGACGGACATAGACTATTTTTTTCTGAAGTAATCGTGGACGAAGTCTCGGATACAGCTAGTAAATTATATAGATAGATAGATTTCAGGGTTCATTGACATTTTGTTACGAATACTTAAACTGTTTAATCACGATTACTTATAACTTTAATAGTACTTAGCACGAACAAATGGTAGTTAGCAATAATTAAGTGTTTGCGTGCTCTAAACGACTTAGCTTGAACGTTAAAGCTCAAATGACGTTTGACTTGACACATTTCTGATTGCTATAAAACTTTGTGAAAACCCTTTGTAAATAAAATAAGTTGGAAGAGTCGATTTTGAAAGTTGACATAACTAAATTAAACTGGAATATTTACATTTCTAGTCTTTTAATTTGTCTGAATAACATTTTCTTTTAATATTACACTGAAATATGTATATCGGGTACTTGCTACAGTCTTACGTTCAAAAACCTAGCGATATGTTTACATAGTTTTTCCAGTAGTTAAAGAAAATAAATGCCACGACTGGGTTTAGTGGGTAATTATAAATAAGTTTTAGGTACTTAAGACGCTCTTTTCCGACTTTTAGCAATTATGGTCATTCTAGATTAAGTGCTCCATGGTTAGCTTAAAATTATAAAAATTGTGTCATAACAAAATTGAATGTTTATCTAGGAAACCCATGAAACCAAAACACGATTAAGCACATTTCGCTCGATAGAAAAAATTTATCAAAGTAGCACTGATTTGCGGTTTTATCTCTGTTTTTTTGGATTCATTCAATTACCTATTTATTAAATTATGTCTGCGATATCTTGATATATAGATTTCATAATTATTAAGGAAACCGGTGAGGTATATTTTACATTACAGCTATACTTTTCGAAAAATATGAGAAAAATCCCAAAAATAGAAGTAGCGAAACGCACGACTGTGTGTAAGCGCCATGATTTTGCTTCGCTCAATGCGATTTTAATACAATAAACCAAGGATTATGGTCATGTATAGTTAATAAGCGTTACTTAAAAGTGGGCATACCTTGCCTTAAATTTATTTATCTCGGTGACTATCACAGAATGATTTACATAAAAAGCCTGATTTTATAAAATAAAAACAACTGTAAAGTCGATTAGTTGAAAAACAAGAGCACAAATTTCATACTCATTTTGTTTATTCTCAGAATCTTCTCAGCATTTTCGCCTAAATATGTAAACAACTTCGTCTAATATCTGATTTAATTTTCTTATCACGTTACTAAGTTTGTAAATATTTAAATTACTTAGCTTTTTTGCTGAAGTGGTCTTTTAACACAAGCACCTAAACATTTTGGTAAACAACTGAAGCATTTTCTCATTTTGTTAAATCATCACAGTAATATGAAAAATTGTTTATTATAAAATAACATCAGCGCTGTTAGGTACCGGCGGCGTCGCGCGATACACACCTATAATACTCTTATTACTTAACTCACACACGACCGCATTGCATATGGAAAATGGTGTGTGAAAAAAGTGAAAAACGGAAAATTCTATTTTTTCCGCGCAAGTTCGTGCAGAGAACTTTTATTCTGATTGCATTGTGGGCCGGATTAAGGTAGTGAAACAGCGCACCCGTTCCGATTGGAAACTCCAACCTTGTTAGTGGCTGACCGCCTTCTGAATTTCTATCGTTTTACATGTAAATGTCGAGAAACTGCTTTTTTTAAAGTGGAAACATCTTTAGGCGCTTTGAGCACTTTTTTAATGGACAAAAATCATAGAACTCGCGGCATCGTCACGCTGTCACAGAAAACATATTACACAACACCACGTATTTTAAAACAGCGCCATCTCTTGTAGAATAAGTGAATTACTACCTAAGGTTTCATTACTTCTGACGTCCAGTTCTATGACGGATGTGTTTTTTTTTTTATTCGTGCTTTGATATATCTTCTGGTGTGGCCTACCCCGGAAATAAATAATTTTACTTATTGGCTTTTATCTAAAAACTAGTATCTCCAATTTTATTTTGTCTTATACATACAAGTTATAGTGGGTTGGCATCTGTTCTCACAGCAAACAAAGTTACTTAGATTTTTTTAACTAAGCAGGAACTTATAGAATAAGAGAGACTATTTAAAATAAAGCTGACTCAAGAGATGGCAATATAACTGCAACTATATTAGGTATATTTTTGAAAGAAAGAAACTACGGAAATACTATTTGACATTGTGCAAAGAAAGTTGGCAGTGTTGGCACCGACGCGCAAATTTTATTCATCCAATGAATTTAGTACCACCTAGTGAAGCTTACAGGAACAAAGCCCTGTAAATCTGGCATTTTGATAAATTACGATGCTTTCAATTCGTTTAAAATAATTTAGTATGTTAGGTACGAAAAAATTTGTTGTCGAACGTTAAAAAATAACATTTAAGTTGGTATCTTATTCTTTTCTAGTTTGTATTGATATGCGTCTCATTTCAACGTGTCCGATTTTCGCTGATGTGTGAGTACAGCGACAGCGTGTCTGTGTGTGTGTCGTAGGCTGCCCATGTACGTTTATAATACTCGTATTTCCATGTATTTGCCTGCAACTACATTACAGCGTAATATAACATAGCACGCTTTCATTAACAGATAAGTTATTCATGATATTTTATCTGTAACGCGTTTTATATCTGTGATTGAAGGTAACGCAAAAAAAATTTGTGATCATCAATATCTTTTTAACTGACGAAAAAAGAGGACTCTAGTCGCCTCGTAGTTACTCAGTCACTCTATTTTTAACCGACTTCCAAAAAGGAGGAGGTTCTCAATTCAACTGGTTTTTTGATGATTATTTTTTTATTTGAAAACTGTGCGGTGCTTCCCGTATGGTCCCATTTCAATTTGGTCCAGTTCTGACATTTTATGATGTCGGTTTTTTATATTGATCATAATAATTACAATGGGAATTAGTAGTAGTGAGACATGTTGTGCTATGCTACGTTATAATGTGATTGCGTTCAATGTGTGCGTGCTGTGTGTGTAAGCGTTCGCTTCTGTTTCCAGGGTGCTGTTTTGTGACGTTTTTCACGCGCAAAGCGGCGTTGAAAGCGCAAGACGCTTTACACAATATCAAAACGTTGAGCGGGGTAAGTGCGTCTTAAATGTATTTCTTCTTTATTTATATGTATCGATCATTCCAGATAGATAGAATATTTTTTATCATTATTCGTGATGTTTACATGTTAGGGTATACTAGTAACCAATAGAAACGCATTTAATAAAAATTAACGCGACATACAGTGGCCTCAGTACGAGCACTTGCGAAAAAGTGATCGTTACGTAAACGATAGCAAAATGTATGAAAAATTGAACAGCGCCTGTATCGGACGTAAAAGGAAACTGAATTTTTCATTTGCTATCTTTTACGTAACGATAACTTTTTGCAAGTTCTCCTACTAAGGCCACTTGTCTGGTTTGTGTGCTACATCTTGTCGCTTGGTTGAGTGTGACCCTCAATATGACACGGCATTGTGTCTGTGACATTAAATTAATTAATTAAAAGTAAAATATCTTTTTGGAATGACCGTATTAACTGTGTAATAGGATCCGAAATGTATACGGTACTTTCACTCCCCTGTTAGAGTAAAAATTAATTATTTTGGAGCGGTAGAAGTTATTCTTGTGTTTGGGTGATTTCAAAACTCAGCTCAATCTACGACGACGTGCCCCACCTTTTCTCTTAACTGCTAATGCGTCCTGCACACAATGCACGTAACCTGTTAAACTTAGAACAAGAGCGCGCGTGCAAAAGCAGAAGCACTTACGTAATGATACGTGCATTTTTCTCAACCTTAGATGCACCGTATGCAAGAAGCCTTATAGTGCAAGTTAGCAATGTACTGCTGGTATGTTTGTTACTAATATTACATATTAATTAATTATCTAATGGGCACAAACACACTAAAGTATGTAGAATAATCACGATCAAAACATAGTACATTTGCACTTTAAGTTATTACTGATTATAGAAAGTGGATCTTCATAGATTGAATGGACTATGATGATGGCGTGCTATCGTGCTACGTAGATTGAAACATACTAAGTAGATATTAGACTAGCAAGGACTTCCTTTAATATATTGCGGCTCGTAGAGTCACAGTAAAGGTGACAAAGTTTAAAAAATACGCAGATGTCAGCTCGTTTTAATATTTACGGGAAAGCAACTTAACAAATGTCAAATCAAATCAAATATTTATTTATTAGCTAAAATTAAAATAATTTATAACCAACAGCAGGTTCACATCTTTTTCTGTGTACAGAATCTAACTCGTGTTTATTTATGTCCCTAAAACGAATGTGAAAATTTTTATAACACGAAAATTACTTAAATAAGGTTGAGTCTTCCAACTATAGTTTTACCCACATTCGGCGGTATTTTACACAGTGAGTGCCGTTGAGTAACTGGCTTAATTTAACGTGAATAATTCCCGTATAATAACAACAAAATATGTGAAAACCACGTAAGTTTTCATGATAAATGATCATTATAAAGTTTTCTCGCAAATCTGAATTAAACTTTTCTATATTACTAACTTTACAACTTGTGCATCATATAATTTGAGCACAATAATAACATTGGTACGTAGAACCTGTTGATTAACACGGAAAACGATTCACTCCATTGCATTACACACAAAGAAAGTGGGAAAGGAAACAAACATAGATTCGATACCCGATTGTTATCGAACACAATCGAATTATCCGACTTTGGAGCGCCCTTCTTCCCGAGTCGTCTTTATCCCGGCGATAATTCAATTCTATTATATCATCCGAGTTTTTTCTCTCTCGATTGATTTCGGGTACGGTCTTTTGACGGAACTGGCAGGTGGGCGTCAGGAATATCGATTCTTAACTCGATAAATAATATAAATGTTTATCGAAGCGATGGAAGTTTTTGATGTATCATTACTGTGGCTCGCTTTGTTTGACGAGATGCGTACGTAATTGTGATGCGATATTTCAGTTGATAACACAACAGTAGTAAGGTTTTAATAGTAGAGTGTTGAATATCATATTGCTATATGCTTTTAAAATTTCGCAATGGTATACTTTATTTTCTTAAGTCGTTTGTAATAAAAGACATATACGTTTTATTCTTAGTTTAATAAAATCAAAATCTTTGATTTATGTTCGTTTTTTTTTACTATGCATATTTATCTATTCTTATTCTACTGTCTACTTTATATTGAAAAGAAATTTTTTTTTTTTTTTTTTAAACTTACTTGTGAAAATTAGAATAAATGTGGAAATTCTTTTTGCACATCCGGATTTTTCCAAATTTATTTGAAAGATTATTGAATTAAATTGTTGATTAAATAGAATTAAAATTATTAAAGTATTTTGGAATGATTATATTACATAGTTCAAGTTATAGATAACTTTAATCTATTTTTATCTCAAAGTGCCTCTTGAACCCAAGCCTATTCAAACACGCCTTCATCGGATCTAAATCAAGCGAAAGAGATCGGAGGCGAAAGTTTCTCCGAAGTTCTCCCTTCTCCTCGCCTAAATAAATAATAACGCCAAGCGCCAACTTTATCTCCTGCATGATTGATGCCGAGCACTACACTTAATGGAGCTATTACACTAATGCCGAGGACAAATTATAAATTTATTACCAGTGAAAATGTCGTGGAAACTTTGTACGCGAGTATCAAGTCTAAATCAGACGTTCAGGTAAAGTTACCAGGCAAACTTTGGCTACGCGGCTAGAATGAAGGTCATGCATGAAGCAAATAAATATTTACAAAAATACTGTATGTCAATAACTTTACAGTTATATGACTATTAACAGGACAAACAACAGTTTGTTTAAAACAGTGTTTTGACATTGATTTCACGTACAGGCCATCATTTTGTTTTACATCCTAAATTTGTCGCGATAGTTCTAACCCACGATATGGCAGTCTTTTGAGGGTGTGCCAAATGTCAAATCCAATTATATCCATCATCCTAGCTTATAAAGAAAATTTGTTTATCGTCTGTATTTTTTTCTCTCCACTTTCTTCTCAACATATTACAACAAAAATGGATCGATCTCTGTCCGTATTATGACAAAAAAAATCATATTTTTTTATATTAATCAAATTTAATTACTTGCATAGCTTTTTAATTAGTAGTTGCACTTACAAAATTTTACTACATTTATTTCATTTACGTACAGTTTTTAACAACAAACTTTTCACTTACATTGTATGCTTTAAAATGAGTTCTTTTGTAAAGCGTTTCGGTAACGTGTCAAAAACCTCACCCGAAAGTTTCAGGTCTCGTTATTATGTGTAAACTAGAGAGGTAACCCCTAAGTGGGCACATACGTCTCTCAGAAGCATAGTTGTGAACTTACCCCTGGCCAAAAACAAGTTTATAATGTCGGCTGACCCTAAAGTGGTCCGCGGTGATGTATTGAGAGGGATTTTTGAAATAGTTTGTGCTCTGAAGAGCACAGACTATGGCGGTTGATCTTGCTTAGTTTCCCTCTAAAAAGGCTAGTAACGTTCCACGTCTTGGCTCACACAATCTTTATCTTTGACACCATTTTCCATACTCTTGTATGGTAAGAGTTTACCAATAAGCTTTTATTAGTACGCCTACTCAGCAGCTTTTAAAAATAAACTATTTTGCTACTTCATTAGACTGCATTTTTTCGGTGAATTTGTAGTACAGTTATATGATTATTAACGGCATATTTACCGTGATAAGATTGTGGATGGAGTTCCCAATATTTTGTCTCAGTGTACTGTAGTGAACAATCGTTAATTTGTAGTAGTTTGTATGATAAAAAGCCGTTTTCTGGCGTCACGTCATTGTTCGCCAATATTTTATAGTAGTTTCACATAAAAGACCAAAGACAGAAAAAAAACAGCTTCACTAATGTTCTCAAAATTTTCTTAGAATCAAAATGTTACTACACCCTAGACGAATTTTTCAAGGATAATTTCGATGATATACAAATAGACCGTTCCGTTATTTCTATTGCCATACCCTAATAGGGTCATATGTATTTTAAGATGTGTTATTTATGACAAAAACATGTTAGTTAGGTCTGTATGCATACATATGTCGCAATAAACAAATTGAGTATTGAGTTTTAATCGATTGTACATTTCAAGTTCGTATCAAACTAATTAAGGGGGAGGCCTATGTTCAGCAGTGAACGTCTTCTGGCTGATAATAATGATGATCCAACTAATTTCTTGCAAATAAAGATGTTTGTACGCAGTATCCTGAAATACCTCCTTCAACCTAGGATCGCACAGAATTTTTGGAATTCTAATTTGAATACGTTCCGCGAATATTATCATCTCTTTCTTTGAATTTTATATACGAGGCAGGAATCTTGTTTTACAGGAATGGTTTAATAAACGATCTTGAGCAGACGTGTATAAATGTGTGATACACTAGTTATTTACTTGGTTTCTGTCTTCATTTGCTACTTACACGTATTTTTTTACATGAAAATTGTGTCTGAAGTGCTCTAGATTTTAGTCACATAAAATGGAGGCACAAATTTTTTATAAACATGCTTTTTTCCGGATATGTTCAATCCCCTCAAACCAAATTTATATGATTATTTACGGGATATTTACCGTGGTAAGGTTGTGGAAGGAGCTCCCGATATTTCGGCGCAGTTACATGCACCATGTTCACGTGAAGACTGAAGAAACCCAGTCAGTTATTCAGTCTTCCCGTGAACAAGGTGCATGTAACTGCGCCGAAATATCGGGAGCTGCTTCCACAACCTTACCACGGTAAATATCCCGTAAATAATCATATAACTTTATTGAACAACCGTGATAGTTTAAAACAGTATCTCTCAAACCAAGGTTCAAAATACCTTGGTTCACGCCTTTTATCCGTATCTCAGAACCGTAGGTCAGCTTTTTTGTTCACGTAATCCAGTTACATACAACCATACATCGTGCAATCACTTTTGCATGAATTATTAATGTTCATATAACGATGGTGGCCGGGCAGTAGCATTTGCGCTTTACGATCTTTCGGTACCCGGTTTGATCTACAACCCTGCACCAATGACTTATTTAATACTTAAATAAATTATGCGCAGTTTCGATGCCATAGCTCAATAACGGTGAAGGATAACATCGTAAGGAAACCGGTAGGTCCAAGAACCTTAAAAACAGTTTGAAGATATATGAAATTCACCAACATGCCATGGTGAATTAGAGCCCAGCTAATAATGATAATGGTAATACTCTACATGCCGCACCTAAAAGAAAACGCAGGAAAACGCTGGATGGAGGCCGCTTCCAACCGATTTTTGGAGATCAATGTGGGAGGCCTATGTCCAGCAGTGGACGTCCAATGTCTGAAATTATGATGATAATAATGAATAATGTACATTAGCGTAGACTAATCATAAAACGTAGCAACGCTACGGCGTAGAACTTCGTAGCAAAAAGTATCGACACGTGTAATGTAACAGATATAGCACAACTTTTAATGAAATTACTTTGCGAATAGTTATTTCGTCATAACTTTGTCGTATTCATTAGAATCCGAAGTAATTTTATGACAAGGTCTCGTCTTCCTCGCGCCTAACTACCGTATTACGCAGAAACGACATGTTTTTTCATATAAAATTATGATATTATATTTGTATAAATATTTTCAGTACTACATTGTTATAAGATATTACGAGTAAACAATTTATGTAGTCTTGTGAATTGTTAGGTGATGGTATTAAAAGTAGCGAGCAAGTTTTAGAAACTGATTGATAGTATAATGCAATTCAAATATATATTTAAGTCCAAACTGTAATTCACAGAATCAATTAAACGTGTGATTACTAAAATTATTATGACTTATTTTGTATTTAAGTAAATTACGTGCAGTTTCGATGCCATCGCTCAAAAACAGTGAAGGAAAACATCGTGAGGAAACCGGTATATCCCAATTACCTCTAAAGTAAAAAGTCATATAATATTCACCAACATGCACTGGGCCAGCATGGTGAATTAAGGGCCATCATCTCACTCTCTCTCTCTCTCTCTGAGAGAAGGCCTGGGTTCCCAATGGGAACATGATATGCTGAAAAGAAGATGGTGATTAATATAATTGTTTTTTTTTTTTTATAAAAAATAGGCTTGCGTTTCACTTCCAGCTCGCCTGATGTTAAGCGATGATGCAGTCTACGATGGAACACACTTGCCTAGAAGAAACCGATTTGCGCCAATCATTTCCGCGCGCGTTGATTTTATTAGATTTAAGTTGTTAGAAAACGTAAATTGTAAAGTCTGCTACTTCACTTTGTCATGTAAATGTTCTAACAAAATTTGTAAAGTGATGTCACGTAATAGCTTCTAACCTGAAGAAATTCAATAAGTGACCGATGAAATGGCCCCGATGCTATAATAAATCAATCTTTCGTTTGTAAGACGCGGCCGTCGGTTCACAAAGGCGTATATAATATGGGTCGACTCGTGCCCGGGACGAGTGAGCTACTGAGAAAGTCAGAACATGCTCCACTGTCTTGAGATTCCGCCGATACCGAAAAATTTTATTTAAAAAAAATATGTCTAAAGCCAATGTCCAAAAGTAAAAATTCCAATAACAAAAACCTCAAGTAATAAAAAATCCCATTAATAAAACTGTCCATTAGTAAAAGTTTTCAATAAATATAAATACCAATTTAAAAAAGACGAGGTTTAGCCGAAAGGAGGTTATTGTACTCATCTCTATGAACAATTTTTACTATGGGAACAACCCTGAAATCATGAAAATAACAGCTGTTCCATAGAAAACGGTCATTGACACTCAACAAAATGTATGGAACAGCCAATGACTGTTTTTAAAAGGGAAAGGCGCGTGACATCCAAACATTGTACCCATTAAATATGCCTCGGTTCAAACAAAAATTTTACAATTACTTCACGTGCTAACACAAACGCCAGTTCGATTGTGACTGAAGTCGATTAGGCCCGTGAACCTAATTTGTGCGGTCCACGTCAAGGAATTCGTCCCGTATCTTCCCACAATTTCTTACATCAATGGGGACAGCAGATATTTTTTACACGATTTCTGGGTTGGTCCCATAATAAAAGTTGTTCATAATGATGTGTACAATGACATCCTTTCAGCTTAGTACAGTCTATATGCGTAACCCTGTATAAAAAAATGATTGAATGCCTACTCATTCACAAGTCAGTTTTTTTTTCAAAAGTTTATTTATAGTGTAATAATGTAACCCTCTGCAGGCTTTCCTCAGTAGCCCCGTCCGGGTAGCGTCCGCCCCGGACACAGCGAACTTTGATCGATAGTCCGGATTTATGATCGAGTTGGCCCGGTCTTAAGTAATTGACTGGCTCCATTAGTGAGCGGCGGGTCCGCGGACAAATGTTTGAGTTGCGTCTATGTTGGATAGTTGGACGGTTACTGGCGTGAGTTGGTCGTTTACGGTCATTATACGGGATGTTATGAGAAAACTATTTACTTACTTGCCGATCTTGTTTGTTTCGTACCAAAATTAGCTATGGTTACTTTTGTGTCTTTTTTAACTAGTCTTGCCAATGTTAAAATTTCAGCTAGTTAGCTCGAAATAGTTCTATGAAAATAATATTACAGTTTAACAAACTAAATAATAATTATCAATATAAAAAATCGACTTCATAAAAATAACAGAACTGGACCAAATTGAAATGGAACCACACTGGAAGCTCCAGGCTTCAAATAAAAAGAATCATCAAAATCGGTTCACCCAGTCAAAAGTTCTAGGGTAACAAACATTAATAAATAAAAAAACAGTCGATATGTATTGATAACCACCTCTATTTTTGGAAGTCAGTTAAAAATACGCTATCTGACTCGAGCACGCGCACGCAAAGACAAGGAGAGACGGGATATGTCAAAATTGCGCCTCTCGTTTCATGATGGTTAACGTCTTTCCCGCTAGATGGCTCTGTAAGTGTAATGCACATCATTAAAGAGTTCCACTCTCCACTTGACTCTTAACAGATCAGTTCGATGATACCATATTATTGTATTCGATCGAGCTATGGTGACCGAGCGGTAGTATGTGCGCTTACAATCTGACTGTTAAGTACTTAAATTATGTGCAGTTTCAATGTCATCGCTCAAAAACGGTGAAGGAAAACATCGTGAGGAAACCAAGATGTCCAAGAACCTCAAAGTTCAAAGACAGAATAATATGACATTCTCCAACATGCACTGGGCCAGATGAGCCCTAATTCATGATGGATTAGAGCCCGTCCTCTCTCTGAGAGAAGGCCTCTGTCCCAGCAGTCGATAACGTGATAGGCTGATAATGATTATTATTACTTCATCGTCTAAATTGAATTCTAATATTTTACATAAATGGTATACAGTATTTTACAGATTAAAACATTTTGTTTCGATCCATCCATTTATTTAAACATTCATCTATCTCCATTAACCTACGTTTTATTGAAACAAAGCTATCAAACTTTCACATCATCCCTAAAACTCACGTCGCTTTGAAATCCTAAAGCTTACTTAAATCCATGTTTAACTACAACCCTCTTTATTGTATGAAATCGCTCGTAAAATCAAAATAAGTGAGTCAACAGAGCGCGTCTATCCATTAAACAAAGTTGACCGGCGCCCGACCGCGACGTCAAACTCGCTTACTGACACTGCTATGTTGAAACGAATTACTTCAGTAAGTTTGCAACTTTAGATGAATCCAGTGCTGGCATAATAATATCTGTATTACCGCAGCGGCAGGAAAAAAGTTGTTTGATGGATGAACGTCAAAAATATGGGTCAAGATCAAGCTGGCTTGTAACTAAAATCCGTCAATATCTTTTTGCCGCAAAGGGTTGTATTTTTATGTCATGGCAAACAAGCTACTGGGTTGCTGATTGGTGGTAAACGAGCACAGTCGCCTATGGACCCGCAGCAGTTCGGTCGTGCATGGAGTACTGCTCTCTACTACTAGGTACTACTACTACTACTTCTACTACTACTACTTGTTACCTACTACAAGTAGGTAACTTACAGTTACTTACTTGTAGTTCTTTAATTAATCTACTTCGTTCCTGCCTATCTTGATGTAATGTACTAATTATTTCCTTTTTTTTTTTAAATTAAATATTGCACATGTTCTTGATGATTATTTGTTGTAAAATCATTTGAGTGTGAAAATCAACTTGACGTACATACACTCTATAGTAGTGGTTTTGTTCTGATTACATTTTCATCTTTATTTGCAAAAAAAAAACATCTGACGAAGACTACTTTTAATCCCTTTTTTTTCTCCTTTAAAATACTTACAGATGTTATTAAACGAATACGAAACATAAAAACTACAAAAAAGTTAAATTTAATAAAACATACAACATTTCATTGATTGATCTAAGCTTAATAATGTTTTTGAATTTAATCTCAAAATCAGTCAAAGCTTATCCTTCTAGCTTATTGAGATAAAATTTATTGCCAAGATTGAAAATGTCAATTTAACTAATTCGCAAAGGGGTGGCACTGACTCCTCGTGCACTCTAATTAAGCTTCGAATTAACCTGGTTAATGGTACTATTAATGAAAATTATGTAAACTTGTTTGTTGTTTTTGATATTCCAGTAGTTGGCTCCAGTAACTAAGTCGTTCAAAGGCATCAAGGGATCAAGGATTTATTATCTAATTGTAGTTAGTCTAGTTACACTAATATTAAGAATATATTTCACTTATAAGAGTGGTCAATTAGGGCATGGAACACGTTAATTGAATTTACAGGGATATTGTTTTTTTTTCTTCCAAATATTATTCAGACAATAATAAGTCAAAGTCAAATTATTTATTGCACATTATGTTATGCTAAGTATATAGTTAACACTTATATTAACACAATCACCCAATTAGGGTATGGCAATTTAGGTATGGAGCGGCCCGATCTGTTTATAATGTTTTGTCGGTTAGATAATTTTCTACTGAATAATAGCACTTTTCAATTAATAAGTTTTCAAATTCTTTGCGAAATTTTGTTCCTTTTCGTCACTCTTTAAGTCGTCGGGTAATTTATTAAATATTTTTAATAATGTTGCTATTGAAAGTAAATGATACAATCAGTAGGTACTCAGATTATACAAAGGGTCACGAAGTCACAGTTCGGGGTGAACTACTCGTTAATAATATTAGTATACTGGGATACGTAATTTGTGGAATGAGCTCCCTGCAGCATTTCGGAGTAGCTTCAATATAGGGTTCTTCAAAAGGGCTGTTAATAGAGTTTTTAAGGGTCGGCAACGTATCTGTGATGCCCCTGGTGTTGCAGGTATCCATATTCCAAATTCTTATCCAAATTCTAATCATAAAAATTCTTTATTTTAGGCATACCTAGCATTTAATACATAAACATTGGGAGAAGCCACTGGCTTTCGAAACACAGTTTTTTACTAGTTCGGAGCCAGTGGATTCAATTATTTGTTTGTATTTTTTCCTTGTGCCAAATAAAGATTATTATTATTAATTACATTCTCGGGTCTAGCCCGGACATTTGGTAGGCATTGGTGGAGCCGAAGCCAACACCAAGAGGCCCTGTTGAATATAAAAAATACAATTATGGAATATGTATAAAAAGGAATATGAAACTATTGTAAAGTATAGGATTAAAAAAGTCTGGGCTATTGAGGTGAACAACTTGTGGATGGAATAACAGATCTATAGAATGAGAAACGGCACCTGCCTTATCCTGTCTCATCTCAAAATATATTTAGGCAGGTGATGACTAGCCACCCACTGAATGGGCCCCCCATAAAGGCTGCCGTATCTTGGCACCGGAGGGGCAACATCGGCGTGGGTGGCTTAGGGTGTAGAGAGGTGTGCTGCACTTTCACTAAGAGCTACTCGCGGCGTTATGCCCTTTAACACTTCCACCCTGGAGCTTAGGTTCTTAGCTCTTGCGGTTTCCACCCCTGGACGGCCGGTTAAGGCAAGCCAGGGTCAGGGGTCTCATTTAGCCCCATGGAATCGGGGTACGCGGTGTCGCCACTCACCGATGGCTCGCCATAAAGCCGCCCCTGCGTTTATATTATATTATTATGACACTTTATTTAATGAAATTCTCGGGTCTAGCCCGGACATTTGGTAGGCATTGGTGGAGCCGAAGCCAACACCAAGAGGCCCTGTTGCATATAAAAAATACAATTATGGAATATGTATAAAAAGGAATATGAAACTATTGTACAGTATAGGATTAAAAAAGTCTGGGCTATTGAGGTGAACAACTTGTGGATGGAATAACAGATCTATAGAATGAGAAACGGCACCTGCCTTATCCTGTCTCATCTCAAAATATATTTAGGCAGGTGATGACTAGCCACCCACTGAATGGGCCCCCCATAAAGGCTGCCGTATCTTGGCACCGGAGGGGCAACATCGGCGTGGGTGGCTTAGGGTGTAGAGAGGTGTGCTGCACTTTCACTAAGAGCTACTCGCGGCGTTATGCCCTTTAACACTTCCACCCTGGAGCTTAGGTTCTTAGCTCTTGCGGTTTCCACCCCTGGACGGCCGGTTAAGGCAAGCCAGGGGTCAGGGGTCTCATTTAGCCCCATGGAATCGGGGTACGCGGTGTCGCCACTCACCGACGGCTCGCCATAAAGCCGCCCCTGCGTTTATATTATTATTATAGGCGACGGTGATTGTTTACCATCAAGCGGCCCGTCTGTTTGTTTGCCATCTATGGCATTAAAAAAACGTGGAATGGGTGTACGCCGAAAAGGGTCCATAGTACCTATCATTATGAACTTATAGTATGGAAGCGTTTTTAATGGAATAGCTGACATTTTTTTCGCGATTTCCGAGTTGCTCCCATATTAAAACTTGTTTATTATGATGGGTACTATGGAACCCTTTCGTCTTAGTACACCATTTCCGCGTAACCTAGTAGAAGTATAGACAAGTACTCCCAATATGGCTCATGACCGGAAGTATAAAATATCGGCTGGTAGGTGTCACTAGCTGGCCTGGAACACGTACAAAGGTGTGATGTGACCGGCGGAAGTGGCAGGCGACGCCACCGCCGCCGCGCCGCGTGCCGCATTGTGTTGTTATGATTTACCACCGCGCCTGAATGTTCTAGTACACCGAATAACAGTTCCTACCTCTAGTGGTGGTTTCATTGTTCTGCATCATACTAGTGCTTTGTCGGTCACGGCTCGTCTTAGTGTTAACGAGAGCCCACGACTAAAGCCTGTACATAAATTGTGTTAAAACTATAATGTCTTATCGTTTAAAGACTAAACCCGTGTCTCACCCAGTATCATAAAAAAAATGATTAATTAAAACCACTATAACAAACTAAGCTTTAAAGCACTTGAAATAATGCTACACTTTGCACATAAACTAATTCTTTAGAAAATATTATTTAAACAAAATCCGCAGAAATTGTCTCTTCGGCGTAGGTCTCCCCTAACCTTCTAACTCCTTTCTATACATTTCTTTCGTCATCCAGTCAGGTCCCACTCTTTTCGTGAAAATGTCTCTCCACCTTTTCCTTTGTCATCCCTGTTTCCTTTTCCTTCACGTGGAATCGAATCAATGACTCTTTTTGTCCACCGTACGTTTTCTAGTCTTCAGATGTATCCTGGCCAGTTCCATTTCAATCATCATGTTTTCTTTTACATCAAATATTTTAGTTTTTGCTCTTATAATTTGGTTACTGACTTTGTCAGAAAGCTTTATACTCAAAATGCTTCTTTCCATCTTCCGCTGGCAAATTGCTACTTTCTCTTCATATTTTTTTCTCAGTGACCATGTTTTGCATGCATAAGTTAGGCATGGTAATATAGATGTTTCGTATAATATTTTCATGCCTATTTTTATTTCTTTGTTTTTCAGTATCCCTTTTAGACTCCAATATTTTTTCCAGGATAATATAATCCTTCTTTAATAATATAGAATATATGATCCTGAATCCGACTAGCGCAGTAAGGGAACAAAAGATGTCCGGTGCTTATTGAACCGAAATATAATCTAGTAATTCATAGTTCTGGCCCTACATCTATGTCCATAAAAATATTCAATAAACTACCAAATAAAATACATAGAAAAAGAAAATAGCATCACAAATGTTCTCAAAAAGTTCTTAGAATCCAGATGTTACTACAGCCTGGACGAGTTTTTCAAGGATAATTTGACGATGTACAAATAGATCTTTCCGATATTTCTGTTGCCAGACACTAACAGGGTCATAATTTTGTACTGATTGCGATTTCAGATGTACAAAAACATGTTATTTAAGACCTACATGCATACGTAGACATTCTACAGTTACAAGAACTTTCTGGAGTGTAAAGTTGATTGAGCTACGCTTTTAATTATTATTCAACTTTTCTATTACAGTTTATAATAAGATTAATTTTTTAACAGATTTTTAAATAGATTAATACTGACAATATATGTTAATAACAATTACGCAATAAATGAATATTAATATGAACACATATATCTCAATAAACGTATTGAGATTGGTTATGATGTATGGGAAGCTGCCTGCAGCAGGTTTTAGGTGAATTAAAAATAACCCTGCATATAAAACTCCGGTGTGCGTGTGTTCGTAATTCTTCTACTAGACGGTTTGCCGATTTTGATTTAAAAAAAATGTACTTTAGCGGTCTTTTGGATAATTCTTATAGTTAGAGCCGCTAGATGGCACTGTTGTCAAAATCCACTTTTTTTGTTAGCGCGTTCTGCGGCCGTACGCCGTCTTCCTACCGAGCCCGCTAGTTAACAATCAAATTTTGAAGTATTTTTTGTGAATTATACCACAAATAATCAATTCACGGTCGAGTCTTCATGCAATTTTGTGTTACAATCACGGCGTCTCCAGAGGAACATTAGCTCCCATATATGCTCCCTTGTAATTATGTTTGTAATGTACTGTTGTATAATAATTCTAGAGGTGTTGAATCTAACCCGATTAGTCAATTAGTGGGCGCCTCACGTGCGCGTTACCACTCTCTGTGGTCGACTGACCTCTGGTGTAGGGATGGGTATGTTATTAGGTTTTATCGACTATCGATGCTTAAGATAAATAAATAAACAAAGCTCACACACAGCTCTTCGCTAGGATTATCTATGGGGATGTCATGGAACACAAAACACGTACTAACACCCGGACCCAGAGAATATATTTAAACTCATCAATCAAACATCTGCCCGGCCGGGACATCGTGCTACCAATCCGGTCGCCATCCCTGTTAAGTGATGTTTTCACAACCCCAAACAGAATATGACATAGCGACAAAAACATAGCCCTCTGAAACAATCGGATAAAATTGTGAGTGCCATTGAATACGTAAGTAATTTTTTTTATTACAAGTTTTAGGTATTGGATGTTTTATGTTAAAACGAATATAATATGACAAAAATGCATTTATTCTGCCAGAGAGAATACGGGCTTTACTTGAATCGTGTCTTACCCAACGGTATGTAATGAAACCCAGATCTTGAATTTATTGTTTTAGAATTACTTGGGTATTACACGAATAGACCTGCTTGTTTTAGATTTCATGATACATTTTCTGGCTTGTTTTAATATTTTTCTTTAAACATCAACACTAATATTTTTGTATAGTCCCAGATTTCACGCACAATTGTTTCCCAAACTTGGATGCAATGTAGGAACCATCTGTGTCTATTGTGAGGTCATTTGATATCAGTGCTGCTTGGATAAAATATAGCTGGTTAATTCAAATAATCAATAAATGTACCTTAATTTATTTCGTAGGTATGTACGTAGAGTTAAAAATGTTCATAGAAGTGTACATATTTAATCATGGTTGAAGTGAAGAGCAAAGCTCACTTTATAAAGTTTATTTTCTAAGTGTCGGTGAATGTAATATAATGTATCAAACAAAAAAATGTTAGAAGTATTATTTAACACTAAATGTGATGTGGTCAAATGCGTAGCTTGTCAATCTTAAAAAAATATACTAGCTGAATCTCGCGGTGTGACCCGATCCACATTTTTGGATAGAATAGTACTCTATGTTCTTTCTCATGATGCACACTGTCTTCCTGCCTAATATTGTTAAGATTGGCTTAGCCGTTTAGTCGTAAAAAGTAAACAGACAGAGATAGATTTATTTTCGCTTTTATAATTTTTAATTATGTTAACAAAACTAATTTAAAAAAAATTAAATCTAATTAAGTAAATAATCGTATAACTTTAGTGAACAACCGTGATAGTTTAAAACAGTGTTTAAAACTAATTCAGAGACAATAACACATTTTTTTTCCAAAGGCAAAATTTAAACATTTTATTTTATACTGAAACAATCGACGAAAAGGTAATCGAAATTGAAGACGCTATAAAATCGCAAAGAATTAAAGCAATAAAAGAGAGTGACTATAAATTTTTACGATTCACCTCACCTCCTCTGACATCTATACCCCAGTGTCCTGTATTCAAGCGATGCGATTTAAAAATCAATCTTATTTTATAGCATTGTAGTTTTTGAAATAATCTAGTTTTTTAAGGTCAGATTAAAGAAGTATCTGCTAAGTGCGCACACTTACCACTTTTGACCACATCGTTATTCATCAATAGGCGTGTTGGCGATGATCAAATGCGGATTATGCATTTTTATTTATTACTAGCTGCGCCCCGCGGTTTCACCCGGGTGGTGATGAAAATCGGTGATGAGGATGAAAAGTAGCCTATGTGTTAATCCAGGCTATAAGCAATGTATATTCCAAATTTCATTCAAATCCATCCAGCCGTTTCTGCGTGATTGAGTAACAAACCTCCATCCATCCAAACTTTCACATACATGATATTAGTGTGATTTTTACTTACTGATTGAGTTCTGCAAAAGCGTTAATATAGTCTTAATAGGTCAGCAATATATTGGCGATACTTCAGGTGTGAAAGGTTTATGTAGACAGACAAGCCGTTCGCTTGGTTGCCATATTCGCAATAATATCTTTCTGCCAGGGTTATACTTTAGTTATCATACAAATATATCACGTGCAAATATAACAGATCTTTCTTTTTAACTGACTTCAAAAAAGTAGGCGGTTTGACTATATTTATTGTGTATGTTACGCGTTATATTATTGTAACCCGATTTTTGTTCTTTTTTATAGAATAGGCAAGGAATAGGAATAAGAAACCAGGACTACTTTGACATTGAAAAAAAAAAAAAAAACATATATTTGTAAAATGACTTGCCCAGTGTAACAAATGTGTTATAAGGTTAATAAATAATTCTATTCTATTCATATCAAAGTAGTCCTGGTTTCTTGAGGAGAAAAGATTCTACCACTAAGGGTGAAAAATTTAGGGATGAATCCTTATCCCCTGGTTTTTTTTATGTACGTCACACAGAAAAGAGAAGTAAAACAAAAAAAAAATCTTTTCTGTGGTACGTCACATAATATTATTTCATTTCATTAAATAGCTGCACCCGGTGGTGAAACCCGCTCCCCTACAGCCAGTTCTTAGTATCCTACAGTCCTATTTTGTAGCCTATGTGTTAATGAAAGCTGCTTTCATGTCAATTTACATCCAAATTTATTCAGCCGTTACGGACAAACGTTCACAAACTTTTTATTTACAATTTAAGTATGATAGTCCTCGTCGCCGTGACAAAATAAATATTAAATTTGAACTTTATGGTTATGTATATTGTGTTTATTTAATACTTTATTAACCCAGCCAGTGGAGAGCGCAGATTTATTTTGGTATGCGGTCCACGGTTGATGGCCACCAAACGACTGTCATATAAAAACCACAGCTTTATTTACTCTTTGGTTAAAGTTCAAAGTTAAAATGTGAACGTTTGATTTGAAAAATGTACGCCGAAATAGTTGGCTATTTGTATACATTTGTATTTCTTCTCTCTCTATAAAAGTAGGCATATTATGTCCTAGTATTTTGATAATATGCTCATCTGTGAGTGTGCTGTTACGTTAATAAGCTAGTATTTGTTTACAAAAGTGCTGTGATGAATGCGAAGTAAGCCGCTGAGACAGCGGAAGTTACCGGATATTGAATACATGATCAAAGATGAACAAACCTAACTTGGAAATATTTACTTCTCATTAATATCGTATACCTCATCATGAAGGTAGCAATACTAAAAGAAAAGTCAATTACAACTTATTTTTAGCATCTACTTACTTCGCTCTCTTGAAATTCCTTTTCTGAAACACTTAACAGCCTCATTTTTGCATTTCGAGTTAACGACGTCAACGTGTCTACTGGAAGATACTCCAAACATTTCAACTTTATGCCCTCCAATAAAAGGATAAAAACGAACATTATCTGTTGACAGGGAGATTCAACAGAAAGAAAAATTCCCCGCTGACAGGAGGATTATAATTTTAATGTTATTTTCCTTCGAATATAACCCTATCTTAAGTGAGGACGAGGTGTTTCCGTGTTCAGTCTGAGATTAACAGAGACCCCTTAAAACGAATATCGAGCAAAATGCCCCTCATATTTCATAATGGGCCCGTTACCCCGCGATAAGAGGGGGTCGGGTGACCCCCATAGGGGTCCTGCGTACTCGTCCGATTCTTGATATGTTTATTAGGACCCTTTTGCTTGATTGTGTTTGAGTAAGTTGAAGTTTGCATAGTTTAACAATGATTATTGTAACTGTTTGCGAAGGATAGTGTTCATATCGTAAATGTTTAAGATTTATCTCTTTTACTTATCACAATAATTATTAATTATAGTTAATTAACAGCATCAATGTTAATTAACATTGATGCTTCTCACATAATCATCAGGGCATATTATGCCCTGATTAAGTTGTATATAAAGGTAGAATCGAAGTATGTCCTAAAACAGCGACCAGACCACCGGTGGATGGGCAGAAGCGTTCTATCAGTACACAGTGAACGTACTGCAATCCCAAAGCCACCTGCTATCAAGCATGCAAAGAGACTTTTAAGAAACCTCTAAGGAAAAAAAAGAGAGGCGCTACGAAAGCCTTTATTCAGCGGTGGACGTGACTGCTGTTTTTTATATATAAAAAGAGTGGCAAACAAAAATGCGGTCTGCCTGATGGTAAGCAGAAACCGCCGTCTATGGACACCTGCAACACTAGCGGTGCTGACGGTGCTTTGCGAGCCCGGAAAGGTAGTTGTAGATTTTTGAAACGGTTCATGTTGAAGATCTTTGCGGGAAGGAAATGATGAAGTTGTATATTAGTAAAATATTGATAACAAGAAAACATATATTTTTTTCTATCAAGAGATATAAAAAAATATGATTGATTTCGAGTTCTCCTTCACACATCTTCTTTCCCATAGCTGTTGCATATTTAATAGCCTATAAGCCGGACCGTTTTTCCGATTTCAAAAATGAGATAAAACACACTCAGTGATCTGATCCCTTTCCGCATTCGCCGCGTAAGATAAATATCACATTAGATAAGGCATTAATAATTCTCTGAGCTCCATTTCCTGTAACGAAAATTATATTCGTGACTGAAAACAATGCCCCAACCTTCGTCGCGTTGAATGGGCCTATATTGTGTAATGTACATAGTCAGTATTTTTCAATTTTCCTCTTTACTAGCGACCCGCCCTGGCTTTGCACGGGTTTTTATTATAAAACCTTTCGTGAAAAACTGATGGTGAAAACTGCATTGAGATACGGTTTGGGGTCGTGTGATTTTGCAAACTGCACCTATTCGGGTCCGTGTTTATGCGTAAGGTCCAGGAGCGAAACATCTGCCGCAACGAAGAAGAAATTTTACTCAGAAGTTGATAGAAAATTACCCTTAAACCTCGTCCACCACTTTCCCCGATAAAGTATTAAAAAAGGAAATATGTTTTTACCGCACTGCATCTTACAACATTACGTCTCTTTACCCTCAATAACACCCCCCAAAAAACATAAAACACATCCGCACAAGCCATCCATATCGCCAAGTTATCCGGCTTCCATCTCTCCATCGTGCCACATTATTCGGCGGAACAGTCGGTCCGTCACAAATGGCCCTCGTGTGTGGGGTAGCTTTGTGCCGGGTCCGTCAGACGGTCGTTCCTTCCGGCACGTTGTCTTATCCGGCCTAGTCCGGCGGCATCAATCATCGCGGGGTCGACGAGTGGACGTCGGCAACGCAAACTATATTTTGGCGTTGACCCGAAAATAATATGGCTTTGGTCTTGTAGAATTTTTCTAGTAGCTTTGTCTGTATAAACCTTTATATTACAGAATGTTCGACTTTTGTATTACCTTCACATGGCTTTCATTACTACGAGTAATAATATTCATATTATAAAACTGTTTTTGTGATGAATTTCTAGTGTAATTCCGCCTCTACGTCGCTTTAAGTACAATAAGGAATTTGTGATAAAAGTACCTGGCAGATATTTGTTGATAATGTTAATTTTATTGAGTTTAATTTTGCCTAACCTGATATAAATTATTAAATAGATAAATTGAAAATTAAAGTAAACTGAAACCAAAATTAATTAATTCTGAAATATTTTTAAATTATAAAATTATTAAAGTAATCTAAAACAAAAATTAATTAATTCTGAAATATTTTTAAATTATAAAATTATTAAAGTAATCTAAAACAAAAATTAATTAATTCTGAATTCAGTTTTGAAAATGGACTTCCGCAAAGTAACGCCTGATTCAATCAACTACTTATTCATATTATCTAAAATAAATGATGATTTTGCATATAAGATTGGCATAAAATAAGAAATAGTGTGTTTAAAAGGGCTATGTACAGATTAATAAGGGACGAGGTGACGATGATGATATTTTAGTGAGGAAGGCAACAAAAGACGATTAAAAAGTTGGTGCTGATAAAATTAAATTTCACCACAAACTTACAATAGTAACTAGAAAACCGACTTTCTCTCATTCGTGGAATTGGAACAAAGATCCAACTAAAGCAAGCGTACCAATTTGAATTGAAATTGCTCGAATTGGTTCGTTGGTGCAGTTGCAATAGTTCTAAATTGGCTGACAAAAGACGAAGTAGCTCACAATCTTTTTGATTCTTGTTAAAAAGGCGTAAAGTTTTTGTTGCTTTTTTAAAGGATTGAACTGGACTTAACTAAAATTGCGCCTCTGGGTTTAATGACATAACTTTGTGTTGATTTTCAGCGTACAGCTTCTCACTGTTGTGTTCTTGCTTCAGCACCTTCAACACGTATTCTTGTGTCCCGATAAAAAAAGGAAATTCTAGAAAATAAAAACAGCCTTAAGAATTTTTATTTATATTACACGGGAATTACTCACTTAAGATTAGGCCGGATACTCCGACTATAGCCTTAAGAATATTGAAACAAAAGTATAAATAGCAAAATTTTAACAACCCCCGACAAAAGAGCTGATGATCTTCGAACAGCTGAAGAGGTTTTTCGTAATTACAGCTAAAAAAACACTCTCGATCGAGTCGCCTTTCAAACAAAGAAAACAAAATTAAAATCGGGCCAGCCGTTTTGGAGATAAATGGGAACATTCGTTTTTTACACAACAAACAACCTCTCACCTTAAATGCACACACCTTTTCCGCTCCATCGTCGGTAAAAATTCACAATTTCAAATCAGCAAGATTCTGTTTCCTGGCGTCCTTTGACTCCTAACGCAAATTTTTCGCATTTTTATTAATAACGCGGCAACCGTGCGCACACGATTAGAAAGACAGCTAATTTAAAACCAAATCTAATTAGTTTATTGGTTAATAACATTTTAACAAAATACATGATGAACCCGTTGACTTGAAACTACTAATAAATACTGTTTCAATAACGGTATCAAGTTGCGTAAACCAATCAGATATAAATAAATAGTGGTTGTGATATTTTTTTGTCATCCTGTGCATACGGTGCTGAAAAACTATCGGCACAAAAGAATTAAGGTTCCGAAGAATTAGAGTAAACGCTTACAGCGGAATCAGCTAACACCGCACCCGTATCCATTACGGTAGCAATTTTCATTTGCCCTTATCCGGGTCAGACAAAAGCTCTCTGCAATTCCAACCGGACTGTGTACTGACCATAAGAAATCATCGCGGTCGTGTAGATAAAGAAATAAACCCGCCGACCGTCGTCGTACAGAACAATCAAGGAAATTGAAAGGTCGACCCGGGTAACCGGGTGCGCCTTTCCTTTCCGCTACATTGTCTTATCCGGCCATGCATCATTTTGCCCGGCTCCGGCCGATCGGTGCCGATAACCAATAACCGGGTACAAGGGTACCGGGTACAAGGAAACCCGGGTTACACCCGGTCTGCGGTTATTTTAATAAATCCACAGATTTCGCCGTGGAGACCTTGTTACAGAGATGTTCGAAATCGGGTAGGGGGTGCGAAATGACCCATATTTTAGGGTGGAGTTAGGTGTCGAGTACGTTTTATCAAGATTATCGTGGTTGGCTGCAGGAAATTTGAATGGATATCTGTTCTTCGAGTAAAACATTACGCCTGAGCCCCAATATTACTAACCAGCCGCCCCAAGGATATATTATACTTACTTACTAGTTAGGGTAAACCTTTCCACGAGACCGCCAGGAACATGCTCGGGACATTTTGTACAAGGTCTCTCCACATGAAAAATATGACCATTGATTTTTTTCTTATAATAACTGCTAAATTCAATTCCCGCTCCAGTCGCTTGCCAAAGACGTACCACACAACCAAGACCTACATTTCTGGAATATAATAGAAATTTACGTGTATCGACGGAATCGCATTCGGTTCACGTACTGGCGGATTGAAATCGTATTGTATCGATTTACAACAAGTTTTCTTTCGATATATTGCAACTACGTCGGTTTGGCTTTTGATACTATTGTTGAAGTGGCAATGGGCAGGCTACATCGCTCGAAGAACCCATAACAGATGGGGAAGAAAGGTTCTTAAGTGGAGACCACGAACTGGATGACGCAGCGTAGGTAGGCCTCCCACTAGATAGACTGACGACTTCGTGAGAGTCACGGGCATCCAGTGGATGCAGATGGCAGGTTGTCGTTCAGTGTGGAGGTTAAAGGGGAAGACGTTCAGAACATAGGCCTCCCCCTTTAACCTCTACACTAAAGGACATCATGCCATCTGCATCCACTGGATGCCCGCACTCTCACAATATCCTTGGTCCATCGAGTGAGAGGCCTACCTACGCTGCGTCTTCCGGTTCGTGGTCTCCACTCAAGAACTTTTCTTCCCCATCGGTCATCAGCCTGACGTGGTCGAAATACTATTCATTCGCGCACCAACCGTTTTGCCTCCGTAATTATTCTTATTTAGAACGGTAAAACAATGGCCTTACCTCTGTCTGTGTTTCCGCAGTATTACAATCTTGGAGTGGCAAGTCTAGGGTTAGTAGGTAGTATTCCTAGGCAACCGCTTCTTTTTCGACCGCATCATCGCTTTCAATCAGACTTCGCTTCATCAGACATTGCTATTCCATGAGGTCGCATAGGTCCATGCCTAAAAAAGGCTAGTTATTGCTTTATTATTTCAAATTCCTTAAAGTCTAACAACCTTGAGTACAGCTTCGCTCTTAAAAGCAAATTTATATCAAAGTATACCTATCTATCCGGCAACTTTGGTGTTAGTTTTACCAATCTCTAAGGGCAGGTATCAGATACTATGGTAATATCTCTCAACTTGTTCTAGTAACTATTCATTGCTGTAGAACAAACTACTGTTGTTAAATTATTTCGTATATATTCAAGGGCCCTATTGTGATATAACATCAGGTAGGTAGTTTAGGGCTCACCGCCCAAATACACACTAAAAATACACACTTGTCTTACATAAAATCATGGTTTACTATAATTGTTTTACTAAATAGTTGGTCTAGCTTTGTAAGTTACCTCTTTTTGTGAATAAATGTTTATGATATCATATATCAGAGGGAAAACTCTGAAAATAGGGCTGGCTACACAGCCTATATGGACTTGTTTAGTTATTACTAGCTGCGCCCTGCGATTTACCTGGCGTGGACATTTTGGAGAATCTCTATGAAAAAGTACGGTTATGACAACCCTATCACTATACTCAAAACCCGTCTCTTTGACCTGTTAATGCGTGAAATACAAACAAACCAACCAATAACACACTTTAAGTATAGTATGATAGACTGCCCACGTGATTCATTTTGCAATATGTATTCTTTTTTTTTGTTGCTTATTTAGATGCAAAACCCATCGTCCTTATTACCACATAAGACAGGGTGGCGGTCAAACACTAGCGCATTATTAAATATGATATATTTATTTCAAAATTAAATAGAAACATTTTTTTTCCTACAACTTATCTCACTCAAGTTATTTCCATAATTTTCATCCAACTTAAGTTTCCCCTAAAACATTAATCACAGCTTTATATTTTTGTATTATTCATTAAATTTTCATTTTTCTCGACCCTTACAGCGGTTCCTTAACTATAATTACAATTTTAAGAGAAAGAAAAATGGCCGTACAATTACAAGAAAGGCGAAGAAAAGTGAACGCAACAAAACATTTTTCTTCATTAAAAGCTCGGAATTTTAGTGCCTCTTTTAACAAAAGCAACACCATTACACATAAAATAATATCTTTGTTGCGAACAGACAGACAGATGACTGTTATTATACAGCGTTGTGTATAAAAAAATGTTTTCAAGAAATGAAAGGCGTTTAAAAGAGGACAAAAATTGTAGGTATAAAAAGCGAAACTCATTATTCTAAGGGTCTCGTTCGAGCGTTCAAGTGAAGGGAAATTGCAGACGACCTATAAGAGAAAGCACCTACATAGAGTTGTGATGAATGCTGATTTGTCCGGTATATTTTATCTGATCTCGTAATTGTCAGTAACAAATGTTGTCTCAAACGCAGTGCCTATCATCTGTAAAGACTGATTATTTATTTGTTTATTTAGTTTAAACTCTCGTTATGTTTTTTTTTTAATCGCGTATTAGTCCGCATTTGACTACTAACTAGCCTGTTGGTAAGCGACGATGTGGTCAAAGATGAAGCACGCATATTTAGAAGATACCTATTCACTCTTGCCTTGAAAAGGTCCAGATTATATCTCTCAGGAAACAAGGAAGCCGGCAGGTTGTTCCAATCCTTGGCAGTACGGATTAGAAACGTAGAATCGAAACGTTTGGAACTTGAGTTTGAATCATTATTTATAATACTACAAAAGACAACGACAAAAAGTAAATTTACTGAAGAATATACCTACATAAGCAAAGAGACTATCAGACCCATCAAGACGTAGGTATGGCAATGGGAAAACGGGAATAACATTATCGATTTCTCACTGTCCTCATCAATGGAAACGATGGAAAAAAATATTGGCCTTTCGCTGTCCCCATTAATAGGAGAGGGCAATGTGGACAGCGGGTAAAATAAATACTTCATCGCGTTACCCCCATCGATTACCGGGAACACACCTGAAATGCCTAGCCTTTCAATCATTAAAAAATACAGTTATATGATTATTTACGGGATATTTACCGTGGTAAGATTGTGGAAGGAGCTCCCGATATTGCGGCGCAGTTACATGCACCATGTTCACGGGAAGACCTCGAAATATCGGGAGCTCCTAATAATCATATAACTGTAGTGAACAACCGTGATAGTTTAAAACATAAAAAAATAGCAGGATGGCATAGCTTTCTCCGGAATGGTTAACACATCCCTAAACGACATCACTTTTGACACAAGAACCCTCCAGTATATCTAGTATCCCGTCAGATAGCACGCATCAGGTTCCATTTTTAACAAGACTGCACAGTAACAAGGAACCTTTCAAATACACATGCGGCTCGGAATACGCAACTACGTAGGGTAGACGCAGACTATACAAAATAACAGACATACTACTTTGGAGACACAACTACAAATTATAATTTTATTGTAATAGAATTTAATAATCTAATGGAGAATATAATACAATGTTATACTTCTGTTTAGCTATAATTAATTGATACATATAACTCATAACCATTGGCATTAGGAAGAAGCCATTAACTCCCGTCACACAGTCTCTGACTAGTTCGAGAGTCCCTGGGATCAATACTATAACTTACCATAAATTATGCCCGAATAAATTATTTGTATTTGAAATGTTACAAAAAAAACCTTAAAAATACATAGGCTTAATCATACCAACATCACGTTACTAACTTCAGAATCAGAAATCATTTATTGTCAAACTGTAAGTAACGAAAGGAATATATGTAAGTTCTTAAAGCACGTTCAGTCTCAACAGCTTTGTCCTTCAAGAACTTCAAATATGACGAACTTCAATACAAACTTTCCTCTCCTATTTAAATACTATTTAATTTTATTACCCCTCCCCATTGGAGCTGAATTTTCAAAAATCCTTTCTTAGTGCTCCTTTCTTTTTATAAGTTAAGCTACCTAGCGTCTTAGGCTGTGCATTATCGGTTAGTGAATGAAAGAATTAATGAATTTCAGATTTTATTAAGTAGACGGACATTCTTTATTCTTGTTTTTTAATAATTTAATTATATAACTGGTTTCGTATCTACTTCTACAAATCCGTGGATCCAAATGTAATTTGTAAGATATTGTGTTAATATAATATAATTTTTGTCAATGTCAGTTTTATCTATGTTATCTTTAATTTTTCTTGAGTTGTCTTTCTGCAGCACTGTGGTATGCAGTAGTGGATGATACTCGCGATAGAGAATAACTGTATCGTTGCTTTTGTGAGAAATATACGAATATGTAAATTCTTTTCAGTTATTTTCTTTGTGAACTTTGCAATTGGAATTTAACAAGCTTTTCCTTTTAACATAATTTTTTTATGATTTTTGAAAGTGAAGTGTTTTACTCAAACTTTCTAAAACATCAATATGATTAAATAAAAAACTTTATATGTCTGATTTTTTTAATTTACAAGCTTGTAAGTTTTCTTGATATTTCTTAGGTTATCGCGATTATTATACATAGAAAATTATACATAGAAAATGGCGTCTATTTTACATTATTTTAATTCCTGACGGATATTTTGCACATATTTTATTTTTGATCCTTTCACAAGTAAACTTTGATCATGGATGTAATCAAAATTTTACTGAAAAGACAAAACTTTTTGGCGTGTTATTAATTTTCTTTCATTCGGAAGTTTCATAAACATAATTTCAAATCATAAATATCAAACTAGCTGCGACTAACTAGCCTGATATTTTATATGAAATTTACATTTCACGGGATAAAAAAAGCTCAATTCAAATCCAAAACATAAAGCTTAAGATTTCGGGAACACACACGACACTTCTAAACTATAACATTTGTAGTTTGAGTGTGTTTTTGAATGTGTACCTAAAGAAAACAATAAACAGAAACGCAAACTTTCACACTACATTGTCTCTGACATTACTACATTCGTACAGGATGCACGAAATAACCTGACCGTTGACATTTTAATACCAAATGTTAACTATTCAGCTGAAAATTGTATGATCTAACGACGCTGTTTCACGCTAAAATAACTTTTTCCAGTTTCACGTAAATAAAGTTTATTTATAAATGGCACATAATAAAAATATCAGGTGAAATGCCCATTGTGCTTCTCAATACGAACATTTGTAAAGCGAGCCTAGGAGCCTACAACCGATATTAGGAGTAATACTTATTTCAACGATAATCATAATGAGAAACGGTACGTATAATAGCTGTCGTTTTTTTTTTATTCTTTTCATTGTGGGATTTTGGCGTCGCACTTCTTGTACATTTGCCAGTGCCAAGTATATAAATAATAAATTTTTATGAAATGTCGTCAAACATTCCATAGTCACAGTCTGCGTCAAGCAAAGTAAGTCAAGTCAAATTAATTCCCTTGTAAAGTGGTGGAGGCTACATGAGAGGCTTCTATGGAGTTTTAGAAACAACACTAAAAACAAGTTTCTCCGCGTTATATCACTTTTCCAAACTAGAGCACGTCCGCGAACAGTAAAAAAAAACCGCTATTATTACGCATTAAAACTCGAAAATACACAAGTTTAGGAAAATAATACAATGAGCCGATATTTATTTTTTGCGTTTGCGCAGGCAACTGTCAAAATGCCGGTAGCACAAGCAGTATTTTTAAAATAAAATTAAAATGCACTTATTTCAGTCAAAAACCTATATACAGCGAAACAGTAGGTAATTAACAATATTTAGGTCACACATAAATATATTACTCACAAATAAAAACAATACATCAAATAAAGGTCATCATCAAAATAATTATAAATAAAATTAATGAAGGAAATAAGTTCTCAAAAATTCAGTTCAATATACTTTAATCTAGAAAGTTTAATGATGAATAATGTGTCATATTCAGCGAAGCTACTAACCCAGTTTAAAAAACACATCAGTCATAGGACTGCACGTCAGAAATGAAAACATAAGTAGTAATTCACCTATTGTACAAGAGATGGCGCTGTTTATAAATACACGTCACTGTGTATTATGTATTCTGTGACAGCGTGACGATGATGCGAGTTCCATGATTTTTGTTCCCAAAAAAGAAGTTTTCACTTCAAAAAACTGCTCATATTGCAAATAACAGTTACCTAATACCAAATAAATCAAATTATTTATTTGTCAGAACATGGTAGGCATACATACATATAAAATAGTATACAGGGTCGTAAGAATGGAAACGTATCTCATGTCCTTGCCAGGTACGGCGTACAAATGTTAATTTTTTAATACCTTTCCAGATAATTATCGATATAAAAAACCGACTTCATAAAAATGTCAGAACTGGGCCACATTGAAATCGAACCACAAGCGAAGCACCAGCTTTCAAATAAAAAAAAAAACATCAAAATCGGTTCACCCAGTCGAAAGTTTTGAGGTAACAAACTTTAAAAAAACAGTCGATTTGATAACCTCCTTCTTTTTGGAAGTCTGTTAAAAATAAGGAATAAATAATAATAACAAAGACCCGAGAATTTAGTGAAATAAAGAGAAATAATAATAATAAATATCTGGGACATTATTGCACACACGGTCATCTGACCCCAAATTAAGCAAAGCTTGTAATATGGCTGCCACAGACTGATATACGTACATATATATTTTTAAATACATACTTAAATAGATATTAACACCCAGACATAGAACAAACACAAATGTTCATCACGCAAATGTTTGTCCTAGATGGGAATCGAACCCATGCCCCCAAGCACAGAAGTTAGGTTCACTACCAACTGAGCCACCGGGGCAGTAAAATACAAATAGGTATGTTTCATCAAAACACGATCTGAAACCTGAATCTTGTAAGAATCTGTACTGTAAAGCTTGCATTGTGTCATAGTTGCATGACTTCCAAGCCCTACAATATGCGTCGTATCTTGTAAGCCGTCCAATACCTCACGGATCACTTTGAGTTTCCTTCACTCGGATATTACAAGAAGCAACAGAGCTTACGCAAACATGCTGAGGCTTCACTATGGCTCGCTCTACGTGGCTTGACTTAGCTCGACTGAGGCTTGACGTGGTTCGACGTATAGCAGAACTACTCGACCGGTCTTTTGTGCTGACCGTGGAAATATTCAGAAAAGTTTAGACTAGTAGCAAGACGCTTATTTTCAATAAGCAAAGCTTGTAAAATTGCTGCCGGAAACTGATATACGTACATATATATATTTTTAAATGCAAACTTAAATAGATATTAACACCCAGACATAGAACAAATACAAATGTTCATCACATAAATGTTTGCCCTGTATGGGAATCGAACACGCCTCCAAGCGCAGAAGGTAGGTTCACTACCAACTGAAACACCGGGGCAGTCGAAAGTACCTAAATTGAAAAAAAACGCAACCACCATCTCGCTTGATGGAAAGCGATGATGCTGACTACGACAGAAAAAGAACAAAACAAATACAATACAAAACATAATTATAATGAAACTCTGAAATCAAGCTAGCCCCTCGGCTTTGATAATAATTAAATAGTTTTGATCTGCCTTACAACTCGAGCTAGTACCGAAAAAAGTCTACCAAAAACTGAAGGGGGCGAGATAAACACGTATTGCACACACTGTCATATCCTTACTAGTTCTACAAACGCACACTTCAATATTGAGCGCACACAACTGCAAATGATGTGATCAAAATGTATACGAATGGACTGAGGGGGGATGTAAATGCTAGAGGAGAAACTGAAGGTATAACGCTTCTTTCTTTCTTCCATATTTATTTTTTCTGAGTCTCTCGGCATGTGCGAAGTAATGTTTTATGATATACTAGCTGCGCCCCGCTTTTTTACTCGCGCGGATAACTCCTGTAAAAGTTCCGTCAGAATCCAGTCATTTCGGAGTCCATGGGAACATACACCTTCAATTTTGAGTTTTTCCAAAAGGCCAACAGTTAAGGACCACGTCTCAGTACATATTGTCATCACTGGCAACACACACACTGGTCAAAGACCTTTGTCTTTAGGCACTGTTTTTTTTTTTTTTTTCTAATGTGACTTATTGCTGTTGGCCTTGCGGCCTCTACAGCTTGACCGGACTAGTTGGTGAACGCAGAGGGCGTTGGGCCAACATGGTTTAGATTTTGGGCGACAAGCGCAAGGGCACCTCGGAGGTACGAGCCTCGGCTTGGACCGTCGCCGGGAGTGGGAGATTAGACTTGCCCTGGCACCCCAGAAGGGGTGTGCCCTGTGGCCCTAGTAGGTTGTTGAACTGAATGATTATTTGGAGAGAATCTAACCGATCTTCTAACAGATCCTGGGGGTCTCCGATCCCGCCGGCGGGATCGTTGTGTGTGTGTGTGCCTGTGGTAACCGGCGCCTATACCAAAAACTGAATATTTCCTGTTGCCAGGAGTAGTCGGATCGGGCTTTAGGCACTGTGTTATCTTGGACGAGAAGATGTCACGCAGTTTCCCGAACGCTGCCCATCCGAGTTGGATTCTTCGGGCGACCTCTTTGCCTAAGTCGGACTTACCTAACTGAACAATCTGTCCATTTAAATCGATAACATGGTAAATTTCGATGTAGGCTCTTAGACTATTTTATTTCCAATCTTGCAACAAACAGTCCACTGTCGCGGATAGTATAAAGCAATATCTGTCGAGCATGGATATTAGAAAATGTATTGAAGATCGGTGCTGTGAGTTCTCGTGAATGGCTGTGCGCCTTTAAAGGAGCTACGAGTACTTACTCCAGTCCTATCACGTCTACGAGAGAGCTAGATAAGATGTAGGGGCCTTATCTGACTGCCAAAGGACTATCAAAGGCTTTAGGGAGACGGTGCGATACTAAGTACATCTTTTGCCAAGCATTTACTGACCGTCCCGTTTATTTTTGATGAAAACTTGATGAGTGATGTGGTTTTTAACTGACTTCCAAAAAGGAGGAGGTTATCAATTTGACTGTTTTTTAGATGTTTGTTACCTCAGAACTTTCGACTGGGTGAACATATATTATTTTGATGATTCTTTTTTTTTATTTGAAAGCTGGTACTTTTCGTGTGGTGCCATTTCATTATTTTATTTGGTCCAGTTCTGACATATTTATGAAGTCGGTTTTTTATATTGATAATTATTCCTGCAAGGTTCATCTTGCGACACGCTTGTTATATGATCACATATTATATGTTTGAGACTAGATGTACTCAAACATAATCAAAATTAATGTAAACAGGGTCATGTTAACTGTGGTCGAACGTCTTTGATAACGTCTCGGCGTAAAATTTCAAATTATCAAGATATCATAATGTCAAAAAAAGTCAAATTTTCAAGATATCACGTTCGCTGTTTGTTACGTTTGCAAGATGTGATGCTAGCAAAATGTCCCATTCGCATAATGTCTCATTTGCAAAATGTCGATTAAACCCATGCTTATCTATTGACTTGTAAATTTAAATAAAAATAATATTATATTGAATAAGGAATATTATATTTATCAATGCGAAAAGCCGTATTCAGACTGCGTGTGTCTTGTGAGAGTCATATTGTCTAATGATGATGATGAATAAATAAAGAAAATATGTAGACAAAAATTTGCTCTTAATAATTTGCTCTTAATCTTTCTATCTCTTGTTTGTTTAAAAGTTCCAACAGCATCGTACAGGTAACGCAAGTAAAATGTCTTAATTGCATCATTATAAAGGAGTAGAAACTTTAATTCACTGCTCTACGAGTACGTTCTCCAAGGAATTTATATTCCTTGTAGTACGGTGAAATATCACCGTGCTCCGGTAACCGTATAACAATACCGTGCTACCGTATATCTCCCCGACTTGCCGTATAAAGTTGTCGTGTAAGGGTAACAATCGCAGGTCGGGTCAGGTAAGTGAGATAGATTACTTTCCACTGAGATGATTCAATCATGGCCCTCCCAGGGGACGGTCATTTAGTTTGATTGGAGGTCTACATCCCATCGCGGTTTGAAAATAAGGTGGCTTGTATGGTAGAATGGAATCATTGTAATTTGGTGTGCGGTAAACTTACCCTGAATAGATTGTGTTACGGGTAATTTTCAAGTAAAAATCCGTAGCACTCGACAATCTACAAAGTACGTAGCATACAGCGTAGAAGTTCTACGCAGACTTAATACTACCAATATAATTATGACACATGCCAGAACAAACTACCATAATTTTAAATTAAAAAAAAAGTTAGAATATTATAAAAATATACTTACGATGAAAAGTACTAACTTTCGCTTCCTCGGGGTGTATAAACCGTAGCTTCATGGCACGTTTATGGTAAACTAAGGTGCCGTAAAAGCAAATGCAAGACATTGTTATTTTTCTCTCCTGCAGCTGTAAAAATCAGGCTGGGTCATTGCAGGCGTCATATAACTAGAAATATGGCAAAAATTGTTATTTTCACTGGGTATTTGTCGTTCAAAAGCCGGGCACGTCAAGCGTAATAATGCGGCACATTCATGCTGCGACGGAGCCGTTGCACTTTGTGACGCTCTGCTGAAATCGTCTGGAAAATTATGACGCGGCAAATGTTCGCTTTGAATGCTTAGCAGCGGCGCTATGTCGCGACGTGAATGTGCTTTTCGGGTTTTTAGTGGTATAAAATAACGAAAATTTCAAAGTGCTATTCTGAAACGGTCTTATGTTATTCTTATAAACATAACAGATGATGGAAGCACATATAAGGTCGGGGAAAAAGTTTCTTCGTATTTTATAAACAAATTCAAGACATATTTTTTTCAAGTTTAATTACATTTAATTATAATATATATGTACCATTTTGTTCGATAACTTGTTGCCATCTTTTAGGTAGTGACATGACCCCGTTGCTGTAGAAATTTTGGGAATTCTGATCAATAAAATGCAACAAGTAGTTTTGACAGTCCTCTCTTGATGTTAATCTAACACTACCCAAAGAATTCTGAAGAGATCGAAACAGGTGGAAATCTGAGGGTGCAAGGTCAGGGCTATGTGGTGGATGCATTAACACTTCCTAACCAAGCTCTCTAAATTTTTGCTGAGTGGCCAAAGATGTGTGCGGTCTGGCGTTATCATGATGAAAGACCACACTCTTTATGTTGATCAATTCCGGCCGTTTTTTCTCAATTTCTTGTTTGAGTCTCATCTGCTGTTGGCAGTAGAGATCCGAATCGATGGTTTTGCCCGGCGGTAAATGCTCATAATGAACGATGCCCTTCCAATCCCATCATACACACAGCATCACCTTATTACGTGTTAATCTGGGTTTCGCTACAGTCTGTGGTGCTTCACTGCCCTTTGACCATGATCGTTTGCGCACATTCTTGTCGTAGGTGATCCATTTTGCATCACCAGTGATCAATCTTTTCAAAAACGGTTCGGTTTCTTTACGTTTCAATAGAGAATCGCAAATGAGTACACGATTCATTTGGTTTCTTTCAGTGAGCTGGTGTGGCACCCAAATATCGAGTTTTTTTGTATACCCAGTTATTTTCAAATGGGTCAAAACTGTTTTGTGGTCAATCCCCAGGTCTTCAGCTACGTCGTAACTACTAATATGCCGATCTTGGTCCACTTTTTCAGAAATGGCATCGACTTTATCCGTAACAGGGCGACCAGAGCGAGCTGCATCTTTGACATCAAAATTCCTGGACTGAAAATGCTTGAACCAACATTGTGCTACTCTTGATGACACTGCATTAGGTCCATAAATGTCACAAATTTTATTCGCGGCTTGTGTCGCATTTTTCAGTTTTTTGTAATAAAATTTCACAATATATCGAATTTCTTCGTTAGATTCACTCATTTTATCGAACAAAAAAACAATTGAAAAATGGCGGGAAATTGCTTTTTACTTTTTGTATTCCTTTTTTAAAATGTCATATTTTTAATGGTATCAAAACCAGCCAGATACAAACAGTACAACGGATGAGATTTTTACTACAACCTTATACATACAAAATACGAAAAGACTTTTTCCCCGACCTATTATTAATATTTTCAATGTGTCTAATTTTTCGTTCTGACGTTTTGATCTCCACTATACGTAAATAAACGTTTCCAAAGTCAAACAATGAAATTCAAATAGTTAATTCCCTCTTGCCCATTTTTAATGGCATGAAAACGCTAAAGTCGCTTAACATCAGGTGAGTAGGCGGTCAAACGCAAGTCTATTTTAAAATATATAAAAAAAACAATGCTTAAATTGCATTGTCAACATCTCGCGCCTGAAAATTGCTCTGTTAACTTTTCGGTGATGAAAGTAGTGACGCGTGAATATGAGACAAAAACCAATTTACAAAGCATTTCAACTAACGATTCTAAGCATGGTCGTTAGTTTTCATAAATTTGCAGCTAAAATAAAGCTTTAAGTACTGCAAAAACGAAAATGACAAAGTACTCCTCGAACGTTTTCTGTAAAATTCTTTATAACTTAGCCACATTTTACAGCGCACTAGCCATTAGAAGTCGTCACGTTCGAAGCGTAAAATCGCGGGTGAATGGCGAGCTTTACGCAAAAAGGCTACGTTGGCAACTTTTAAAAGTTCATTCCAGTCGTCCGGCCCATTAGTTCGGGGCTGATTTTTTCCGACCCTCTAACTTTCGGGGGTCGCTCCAGTGTCCACGACCCTTAGGGCACCTCCACACTAATCTATACCGACAAGATATATATATATATCAAATAAAAGCACGATTGTAGCGATTGCAGATCAGTGGTTGGCATGTTCAACTTCCATGCCAAGGTGTGGTGTGGTGTAGTCAAAATTCAACAATGAGCTAGTCTGCCGGTGAGGTGAAGAAACCAAAGTATAGTGCCCACTTTCTATTACTCGGCTGGCTAGCTACCAATTTCAAGTTGAAAATCTGGCACTTAGCATCTAACAGATCGCTTTATTAACTGAAAGCAATATATTTTATTTATAGGTCTTAATAGGTATACCAATTACAGCTTATTGTATTTATTTTCACTAACGGGTCTAGCCGCCAACATTGAGAGATATTTTCGTGTAAACCCGTACGAAGCGCTTTGATCCCACTATTATTATGCGAACTGCTAGTCTGTGGAATGCGCTGCCGGAATGGGTGTTCCCCGATGGTTACAATCTGGGTGTCTTCAAATATCGAGTGAATCGGCATCTTCTAGGCAAGCGTGCTCCATCGTAGACCGCATCGCGCTTAACATCAGGCGAGTTGGCGGGCAAAGGCAAGCATATTACTGAATAAAAAAAAAAACTTTGTGGATGTTGTATGTTGTTGGTAAATTGACTATTGATGCTATGGTGTTACAAAATTACTGGGCTATACGGGTGAATAAATTTTCTATTATATATCAAATTTATTGTCTATAGATCTTTCTATTTGATAGAATCAGAACGAAAAAAAAACAGTTTTTGTTGCTTTTTTCTTCAAAAAATATAAGAGAGCCCTTTAGTACTAAATAAGTAATTGGTGTAAGGCTAGGATCGTATCGGCTGCCGTCAGATTGTAATGATTATATAAAGCTCAAAATTATATAAAGTAGGTAACAAATTCCAGCATCGACGTCGTCTAATGTGAAACCGCCCTCTAGTTACCGACTCATCGAAAATAAACAGGGATCACACGAGTTTTTAGGATGGATTCTTTCGCATGGACAGTCCTTTGTCAGTGAGCTTGTATTTTGGGTCACGTAGAAATTAGGTTCATTGTGTGTGTAAACAAGTTCGCGGATAACGAGCTTCATTGAACTGAGCTGAACGCGTTAATGTGTAAAAATGAGATCTTCTTACGCTAAATATATTGAAATATTCCGCGAAAATACCTTGGCTTCATTTCACTTGGTTAATTCACGTTTGTGATATTTTTTCAGGCGTTAGCGTCAAATTTTTCCGGGAAAAGCTTACATTACGCTACGTGATAGTTTGACAAAATACTCGTAGTATTTATTGCGGAAGTATATTTTTATTTAGTTAGTTTTTTTATCAGTATTTGCTGTAATGGTAATGGTACTTCTCTCAAACATGTTCGAATATATGTTAATTTACTTAAGTATGTTGTGTATTTTTTCGTGACAGCTCAATACAAGTCAAATTTCTTCCGGTAATTAACCAATGCTGGACTAACGTTTTGAGTTTTGTATACCTCGGCTTCGTCTAGTCACACATTTTTTTCATTCGCTCTTGAATCAAATGCACTTAGCAAATTAGATTTTTTTTCTAACTATTCAAATGCACTCCTTACAATATCTACAACTACTAAATAGATAGGTATCTATTAAGCCAGAAAAACATTGGACGCACACCGACAACCTACAAACAGGAAATGCGAAGTTTTTCGCTCGGGGAAATTATCCCAAATAGCAAACGCAACTCAGTTCGAGGCTGGTCCCAATTCTACAAAACAATTGTTTCACAATGACAATGGCATCGTCAAGTTTTATGAATTAACTAGAAGTTAGACGTTTCATTACAATTCGTTCCTCGGTCTGTCGAATGTTCCAAGAATGTGACAGTATGACAATACACGTCTAGTTTGAAATGACAACTGCCCCTTAATTGAAGCAGCAGGACAACACTTAAATATTGACTGGTTTTTGAGATTTCATTTTATTTATAAAGTTACCTATATCAAACGAAGCAAACAAAAAGCCTTTATTTATTACACTTGAACTAAAAATCTAAATTAAGTAGTTGTCTGTGTAATAAAATACCAAGAACGTTGGTTGAAAAGCCGAAGAAATTATCTGTGCGAAGAAAGAACCAGCTGTCTTATCACCAGCAGTGTCCACTAAATGTGGCGAAATTTGTTTAGAAAACTTTTTAGTTCATGGACCCCATGGACCAAAAGTTTTATTGTTTTGAGCAGAGTTTTTTTACTGTTATATTGGCTTCCATGTTTTGGTTTTGACTTTTTTGATTTTTTAAATGTTATACTGGTTTTATCTCAGACTAAAAAGAGACCATTTTATGAGTTTCATTCTACTGACGAAAGTTTCAGTAGTTATCATTTCAATAGTCATAGTCGTTAAGACTGAATTACTCCTGAAAAAAAATTTTTTTTTTTGGCATTTTAATACAATTGTTAAGTAAAATTGGGGCCCTGCTAGCGCGAAGCGGTACAACTTAACAAGGAAACAAGGTCAAACTTTGCGGTCACAATGGAGACATCCTGAAACCGCAAAGGAAACAACTAAACTATTTACGCATCGTTCACATTGCTGATGCATGTTTATACGTTCTACTCACTGAATACATTTTATTCTTGCCTTTGTTGGAATCGCCCTTTACATAAATTATTTGTTTAATAGTTTCGTCTCTTGAATTTGCACGATGCTTATTTTGACAGTACTATTATATAAATATAATACTTTTTTTTTTTACGATAACAATGCTACATTTTGTGCTACAGAAATAAAGTTGACAATAAAAAATCTGAATGGCTTCCGCGTAGATCGTGTGCAAGTGCGTCTGTAAAGTAAAAACTCTTTAAGACTAATTATATCCCGTAGACTGTCTATCTGGGTATCTTTAAGTCACGAGAGAATCGGTTTCTTGGCAAGCGTGCTCCGTCACAGACCGCACCATCGCTCAACATCCGCCAAGGTAGCGTTAAAACGCAAGCCTATCATAAAATAAAAATAAAATGTGTTTTTTCCAAATTTCACCAAGTAAAATATATCTGTATCAGCTCTCTTCACACCTTTTGTACCAGTTCGCATTTTGTCATAATTTGTGTTGGGCTCAGTTTTGTACGTTGAACAAAGTTATTTAGTTACAGACAAACAAATATGTTAAAGTTCTGATTAGTTCCAAACTATCTCTCGGTGGGAACAACTTCCGTGATAATCGTAAACTAGGCTAGGCAATAAGATAGCAAAGATTTGCTAGCAGTGGAGTACGTGAAGGAACTTTCGTAATCATCATCTTCATCAGCCCACATCGGTCCACAGCTGGGCGTAGGCCTCTCACGCGCACGTCATTTAGCCCGATTTTCGGCTTTTTACTTCCCATCACTGTCAATAATCTTACGTATATCGTTACTGCTTTGTGTCGTAAGGCGTCCTATACTTTTGCCAACTCTTGCCGTATTTGGGCTTATTTTGATTAGCACACCGTTCCGATCACAAATTTCATAAAAGCTTGGTTTGAAGAAGATATTTGTCAAAAAAAAACTTATTAGGAAAAGAAATCACAATGAAAAATAACATTTCTGTAAACGCAAGTTATTCTATTCTTGTTCGGAACAAAACTCGATTGATTAAAACTTCATTGAGAGTCTCGCGAAATGTTTCATATAATCAACGGCGAGGAGTCGGCTCAACAAAACTTTACAATTAACTAAAACTTCGTAATATTAATGTTGTTGTTGAATTGTTTAATGTTCACGGAATTCTGTTGAAAGTAGTGAGAAGCTGGAAATTTGTTTTTATCTTTTTTATTTCATCAACATTTTGGTAGCTGTCTAATTTGTACTTTTGTACAGTTTACAAGTATCTACGTTCTCTCTTTAGGTGCTATCTAAACTACCAAGTGAGTTTGCGACTCTATTATTGCGATAATATGGTCACTTAATGAAAAGCACCCCAGGCCATTTTTCGCTGGAAAAGAGAACAATTGATAGCTTAGGTACTTACTTGGTTATGGGAAATAAACAGAGCTTGTTGAAATAGTGTCAAACTTGGATTGGACCTAGACAATCAGCGCAGAACCAAGAGATGACACAGCATGAGAACTAAACTCAGCAGTAGGATAAAGAAGGTTTTAGTTGGTTTATAATCCTGTGTTCAACATAAGGGAGATATTATAGCACAGTTATTTAGCCCTGCTTGTTTTTTTAAACTGTATAATTGCGTTTTATCAAAGGACTTTCTCTAATCAGCATCGTTACAGCTCCAACCAATTGAAACAAAACATCTACCGTGTAATTATCATCAAAAGAGCACATTACGGTTTCCGCAACCATTTCCATTGTTACACCACGTTGTAATCGTTGCATTAGTCCCATTTCAACCTAAAATAAGAGATTTTTTCCGTGACCCGAACCGTGTAATAAGCCTAAAAGGGTCCTTTGATTCCACTCCCTTTTAAATGTGGTCCTCGGTTCACCTTTTGTAAAAGACTAACGATCTAAAAATGTCAAATCTCGGATACCGCTTTGACCGTTCACGGAGATAGATATTCACAAAGGTATTAAGTTTTGTCTTTGTTTTTCTCAGCCTTTTTTTACCTTGAGGGTTTCGCCTTTGATGTAGAAAATAGTTTGCTATCTGATTTACTCAGTAAGAAACGGTGAGGTTTTACAAATTCAAAGGTTCAGAGTGCGATTAAAGGTCTTTGTTTGAATAATCATTTTATTTATGCATTTTCCGGTCTTCGAGATTATAAGAGTATTTTTACATTATTACAAACATAAATTTCGAATTTCTGCGAAAACTTCATCGCTGAGATTGTAGGTGTTTTTTCAAGAAGCATAATTGTGTTTAGATTTTTCTTGTTATTATTAAAATGATTGAAAACGGAAATTCCGCTTGATGTTGAGAAAAGTTCAATGCCACTCAAGTAATACTAATAAAAGGCATGAAGAGTAAACGCAACAGATTATAAATTCATCGAATTTTATCCACCAAGTCGCCTTTTATCATACAATTCAACTAAACATTTAGGTATTCTTCATATGATAGAGTAACGCACAGTTCCCTTTTTTTTTATAGACACTCACTTAAAATGCTCTTAAAGACGTAATTCCTGAGATGTAATTCGCAAAATACTCGATACATCTCGCTTTACAAGTTATAAAATTAAATAAGTGTCGGTAATACCGGGTACACACTTGATAACTGTAACAATGACGTCACAGCAATTTACCAAATCGTGTTGTGCGCTTAGCGTACTTTTTGCGGGTTGCCGTTAGTGACTTTTACTTTCACGACAAGTTTGACGAGAGAACAAATGGACATCTACTTTTAACTCGAATGAAAAGGTAATCATATTGCATACTACCTCGGTATGATTGGTATCCTTCAAAACGGAAAGGAGATAAATGGCGAGATATTGACCAAAATATTTGACATCTCCACCACGTCTCGTTGATAGGGCAATGTTTCCAGCGAAATTACAGGGCACACAGAGATTTGACATCTTATATCTCGGGGTAACGAGCGCAGGGCCCTTATTCCGCACATGCAAACGCAAGCTATCGTGGCCACGTTGTTTAGCTCAAAAATTTGGCCTCTATTGCTTAGGAAATAAAGTTCAACTTTTTGAGGTTAACTTCACGCGCCACGATAGAGCGCGTTTGGCCCGTGCAGAATAAAGGCCCAGTGCATTGCCACCAAGGTTTTAAACTGTCAAAGTTTAAAATTCTGAGTGGCGTTGAGCTGTTATAGGCAAGCGTGAAGAGCCATCAGGCGAGCGACTTCGCTCGTCTCGTCACCCTGTATCATAAAAAAGTTGAAATTTTAGAGGTTTTCAGAAAGGCAATAAACATATTTTTTTCATAAAAATGCGATGGATGGTGTTTATGAGACGAGTTTCTCACAGACAGATAATATCTATCCGTCTCTCTGTCACTGTCTGTCATTCTTGTATTTGAAATTAATTCCTAAAAAATCCATTTAATTGTGCAGGCTAACGGCTCACTTCACTGCGGTCAAATGATCCTTGTAGCACTGTATAGTACTTTTCATTACTCATACTCGGAAATTAGGTCTGAAGTTGCCTGAGGAGCGGGTTGAAAGTAATATATTTCAGCCCTACTGACACTGTAACTGTCACTGACAGTGACAGTTAACAACTGACAGACACTCAAATAAAATAAAACTAGTTCTATTTTCTTATATCTCGGGGTGACGAGCGCAGTGCATTGCCATCCAGGGTTTTGAACTTTTGAAGTTCAAAATTCTGAGTGGCGTTGAGCTGTTTATGGGCAAGCGTGAAGAGACTTCGCTAGTCTCGTCACTCAGTATCATTAAAAAAAACATTTATATTGATCCGTGTTCCAACTTTTTTTTTTCTCCTCAGAGGATTATGGTCCCGCACTTTTCGTGCATTTGTCAGTTCATGTTTTTATTTTTAGTTTCCTTGTATTCGTAATGAAAAGCACAGTGTTTACCTCGGGGTTAAAGACTTATTTAGTCCCTCGAACTATTAGCCAAACCCCGTTTCAGGACTAAATAAGTTACTTTCACCCCTAGGATAACAATGTACTATTGTGGTTATTGTCTATTGTTTTTTGGTTATTTCAAAAAATTATAATCATATCTCGTCAGCCTCATCTATTGATGCTTGCAGAACTATGTTCCTTCTGCTGTCAGAAAGCTGCCCATTTAGACAACGTTACGACGTACTTCTCTTATCGTATTTTTTACGATATGAGTACCCCGCCTTACGTTCCGCGTTAAAGCTATAAATTAAATAGGTGTCAGTAATGATCCGAGCGGCGCGAGCGCATGTCTTGGCGCGAACCGTCACACCTCATTTATTTTTAAACTGGCCATCCGTCGAGCTGGTACAGTGGAAGCGATAAGCGATTGCATCTATTAGAAAAATTAGTTTGTTGACGACTTTATTAAGTAACTTGCCGCCCGCCCCGGCTTCGCACGAGTGTAAGCTCGGCCTTTGGCCTCACTACAAAATATAATATAGCCTATGTCACCCGGGGATAGTGTAGCTTCCCAACATTGAAAGAATTTTTTAAATCGGTTCCGAATTTTTTGAGTTATTTTGTTATAATACAAACATCCAAAAATCCGAAAATACAAAACTTTCCTCTTCATAATATTAGTATAGATTACTTTAGGGCTGATTATACAACCCGCAGTTTTCAGGAGGAGGTTTTTTTTATGTTGTTTACCTCAAAACTTTCGACTGGGTGAACCGATTTTGATGATTTATTTATTTATTTGAATGCTTCCAAATAAAAAAAGCAACTGTGGTCCCATTTAAATTTGGTCCAGTTTTGAAATTTTTATGAAGTCGGTTTTTTATATTGATCATTATCTATACATATTCTAAAAAAAAACTGTGATTGCGTGATAAGTACCAAAAAAAACAAAAGGCGTCTTCAAATAAGCAGCTGAACACAGTTAAGACAGTTTTTGGAATTTTGTCTGTTTGTTTGTTTGTTTGTACACGCACATCTCCTAAACCACTGAACGGATTTAAATGCTGTTTTCACTAATATGCTTAGCTATGATCAGATTGGAAGTATAGGCTGTTTTATTTTGCGCAAGGGCCGTATTGAGGGAGGAAAATAGGGTTGAAAGTTTTTATGACAATCTACGCGTACGAAGTCGCGGGAACAGCACTAGTTCTAATAAAAAGTGTGTATAAAATTTCATTTAAATCCGTTTGATAGTTACTGAGTTGAGTACGGACAAACACACAACTCAACTTTCGAATTTATATTCGCACTATGTTATGTAGTGTGAAGTGTGACAAAGCTAAGCATTCTAATGTGAACTAGTTTACGCCACTGTACCCTCTCACAATAGACATACGTGTATCAAGCACTGTGTACAGTCATGCAGAAATGCTTGTCGCGCCGATCAGGAATTTATATTGGAGTCGGAATTGAGTCCGTGTCGGCTCCATCAAGCATTGTGCACTTACGAGTACTGTCTTTACTGTTAATTTTGAAATGGGATTCTGATTTTTATTTCATTAAAACACTAGAATAAAGCGTTTGGTAAAACACTGTTTTAAACTATCACGGTTGTTCACTAAAGTTATATGTTTATTTACGGGATATTTACTGTGGTTAGGTACCGTCAGTCTTCCCGTGAACATGGTGTATGTAACTGCGCCGAAATATCGGGAGCTCCTTCCACAACCTTACCACGGTAAATATCCCGTAAATAATCATATAACTTAAGCACGTGGTGTTTTTTTATGTTATGACCGTTTGGCAACACCGTCAACCAATTCATCATAAAAATAGCCTAGTAATCTGAGTTTTATCTTGACTAATAAAAAAACACGTATTTTATATCCGGCTGAACAAGCTGGATGAAATATCCAATTGGATAAAGTTTGGAGTTCCACTTTCTAACCAACCGCGTTCACTTTGATGGTGAAATCGGCCCTAAACCATTTTTTCTTGATATATACACTAAGGGCCGATTTCACCATCAAAGTGAACGCGATCAACGCAAAACTAAACTGGTATAAAGTGGCTTATTGAGTTCAAAACGTCAATTTGGGTTTCACCAACATAAACTTAACTGCGATCAGTTTATGTTGGTGAAACCCAAATTGACGTTTTGAACTCAATAAGCCACTTTATACCAGTTTAGTTTTGCGTTGATTGCGTTCTCTTTGATGGTGAAATCGGCCCTAAACCATTTCTTGATATATACACTAAGGGCCGATTTCACCATCAAAGTGAAATGGTGAAATCGGCCCTTAGTCGACATTGGACCTATTCGCAAAATGAGAAATGTCCCTCCAAAGCAGATACATAAATTATGATCAAATCCATCCCGAGAGGCTGTACAAATCACATCCCTTATCTAATTAGCGGTAAGTGATGATCCATCAAACCAGCGGACACGCAACACTGTATCTAACACTTGAAGCAATTTGTCACGACGTACTGAACATGTACATGTCCTGGAGACTTGTAGTTGGTTCGGGGATGTTGAACTGATAAACCTTACATGCGGCCGCATACATATCATCATCTGCAGCCTCGCTTATCATGCCACTGCAGGCCCCTTGCTACGGATTTACTCCTTCAAACTTGGACCGCCTTTTAGAACTGGACCAATATTAATGCGTATACTGGGTTGCACGCAACGGTGGTGCTATCCGAATAGAGTTTTACCAATTTAAAAGTTAATTTACCTTATTTAGATTCTGTTTTTAGTATCACAAAATTTTAGGTGTTTATTTATTTAATTTCTTTATTTATTTAGTTGATTTTAAAGTTTATTTTAAAAATTATTATGTTTTATTATAGAAACTACCACAAATTTGCAAAAAACAACTGTAATCGTCAAACACGTCAACCATACAATCATAAAAAAATGCTGCTGTGTCGTATCTACAAGTCGTCATGAATAGATAAAAAATAATAAAAAAATACTGACGGATAGACAGACAGACAGACGGACAGACAGAACGAATTTATAAGCGTTCCTTGTCGGCTACGGAACCCAAAAAATTACACTATTTTAGGTTCAAAAAATTACGTGCTCTAATTCATTCAGCTTTTTACAATGTTATTACAGCAAGTAAATGCTTGGACTCAGTTTAACATTCAACTAAATGTATGGAACTGGTGATATTTTCTTACCTTTTTAGGGTTAGTTCCATCATTAAAATTGTTTGCAATGATGAGTACAATGACCTCCTTTCAGTTTAGTAACACCATTCCGTGTAACCATGTAACCGTCTCGCCGGTCACGTGCTAATCTAATCCAGATTCCACCTGAAACAGTAGCACTCCGTTCATGAAAATCTATGCGGAATGGTGAAGTGATACAGTTTTTTTCATAGTGTGAGATGTCAGTCACAAGTGTTCATCATCATAATGCTGCTGGGAACAGAGGAGGCCTTCTATCTGAGAGAGAGGATGGGCCGTAATCCACCATGCTGGCCCAGTGCATGTTGTTGTGAATGTCATAATGCCTTTGAACTTTGAGGTTCTTGGACATACCGGTTTCTTCACGATGATTTTCCTTCACCGTTTTTTAGCGATGGCATCGAAACTGCATATAATTTCTTTAGGTATCAAATAAGTCATTGGTGCAGGGCTGAGAATTGAACCGGGTGCCATCAGATTGTAAAGCAGATATGTTTCGCTCGACCACCATCGCTGCTATTCGCATCTTAAGTGTTATCTATAATTTATAATTACAATTTATTTTTATTTTTTAACGCGAATAAGTCCGCCTTTGACACCAAGTCGCCTGTTGGTAAGCGACGATGTGGTCGAAGATGAACTGCCTATTCATTCTCGCCTTGAAACGGCCTAAATTATATATCTCAGGAAACAAGGAAGCCGGCAGGTTGTTCCAATCCTTGATGAAGCCTACAATATACACCTTGACGAAGCCTCCTATCTAACAACCAAAACTATTCTCTGGTAGAAGGTCATCCTGGCTAAAAGTTAATGCAACGCCACACAAAAGCATGATTCTCTTGCACTACATACATATCGAGTTTTTATGTACGAAACAATAGTTTGTGTGTTTCGCGCACTGCCAGGAAATTCTATTTTTCTGGCTCGCGCTCGTTCCGGTATGCAAAATATCTACGTGAAGCTTCCCACTTGGCATAAAACTCTGTGTTCGTCATGTTTTCATTCACAACTGTAAAAACTAAAGCAAATAATTATCGAAATCACGAAAGTATTGAGCGGATTGAGTAGTCATAGCTCTGAAAAATTCAATAAATATTTTGCCTTGCCACAGGAAACGATTCGTTTCAATTTTACACGTAATTTAGATCTGATAGAGCACAGATAAAATAAATCAATCTTAGGTTTTATATGTATGTATTTTTATCAGAGTTACCAGCTTGGGGTGTGCTAAGCTGAAAGGAGGTCATTTTAGTCATCATTATGAAAAGTTATCACAATGGAATCAAATCGAAAAAAAAATGCTCTTCCATAGAAAAAAGACAAATGAATGTGGAACACCAGTTTTTATCGTGATTTTAGGGTTGATTCCATAGTAAAAGTAGTTCATTATGATGAACACGTTGACCTTCTTTCGGCTTGAGACACCCCAAGCTTAAAACCCTGTGTATATTAAGGCAAATATTAAATGTTAATTTCAATGCAGACAGTGAAGGCAAAAAAAAAACAAATCCTGCGTTGTCAATAAAACAAATGCTATTTCATACAGGGATTGTATAGTTTTTTTTATTTTTATTTTATTCTATCAGTGTTCCTGTAATTATTTCAAATATACATACAAACTTTACTGCTTTATATTATTAGTCTAGGTTTTTTTTGCATTATACAAGCACAAACATAATATACATAAATTACTTATTCTATTATACAAAAAAACAGTAGGATTGCTCATAGACCATTGAAGGTAGATTTGATTAGACAGGTTCGAAGTGACAATGGTAGAGTTAGATCCACGTCCCACCTGCAGAGCTGCCAATACTTCTGCAGCCATTACTCAACATCGAGTCGCGAGCTGATGCGTGCCTGTAAAAATAACCGCGCGTTGATTGACGAGTGACGCGGAATCCGCGCACCGAGTTACGTGACCGAATGCGAACACGCTACAATAGAGCACACTGACACGGGATTTAACTCTTTTACAAGCTTCTATTTTAACTAGCCCTGTTAGTAAGGATAAGTAATTTATATTTATCATGTTTATTCTTGTATTTTTGGCAAAATATAAAGAAGTAAGGTTTGTGTATATATATATATATAAAATAATTACGGGAACAATGATAGAATAAAAAAAAATTTAAATCAATCCCTAGAATACAATTACTGAATGAAATAGTATTTGTTTTATTCACGCAGGATTTGTTTTGTTCCAAACATTTTTTTGATCACGTTCTTTTTTTATATTAACATTTAATTTTCACCTAAATATATACAGGGTTTTAAGCTTGGGGTGTATCATGCCGAAAGAAGGTCGCAATATGTGTGGGACAAATTTTGCAACTGAATTTTAGACCTGTTATCCTTAACTGATTGAACTGAAATTTGGCATACTTATGTAAGTTTGCTGACAATGCAATGTTATGGTATCATCGAGGTGGTTTGATGATGGACCGAAGGTGGCCATAGAAACTTCTAAACGAAACGTCATAACCCCGTAAGTTTTGGTTCGTCAGATTTGTCTTCCCAAGGTAAATTTATTGGACAGATAAATTTATTGATATGTTACCTGTCTGACCGTTTAGCTGCGGATTGAAAATCGTCCCTTACAAAACTATTTTCTTACAACTACCTAGAGTTAGTCAGGTTTGTAGTCTAATTTAACGTATTAATCTCTACTCTATTAATTTGATCTTTTCTTTTGTCAAATCTCAGTTCCACGACACTACCGGTTATCTAAGCGAGGGGCTGGTGATTATTTTGTCGTTGATTGAATTTATAAAGATTTAGTTAAAGGTCACAGTTAGTTGCTCCGTATTAGTATTAATAAGAAGTTTATAATAACTTTTGTCACAAAGACACATTCGGCAAAATTTTGTCACGGCTTTTTTTGTGTTAAATTTCGCATTTTTCCAATAACGTTGAATCTGCGTATTAAATTATATCTGTTATTCTGTTTGAATGGTCCCGAAGCGGCGTCACCTATCGCATTGAACCGCAATTCGACGCCTGGCTTCTCGCTGTCGTCTGTATGCCGTTCCAATACCGCTCACGTGTGACTGAGTTGAGGTCTGAACGCGCTGATCCGATCCGATATCAACCTAGATCGGTATTAGAACAGTATTCAAAAAACCATATAATAAAGATAAATCAATTAATAAAAATAGAAAACAGCTGCAGTTCCAATAACAGTTTTTTTTTTTTTTTTTGTTTAAACTAGAACGGCTGTCAAGGCATTTTTGTAAAGAAATTAGTTGTAGCCACTTGCATATATAAACCCATAGCAACTGTGTTAGCAACTGTGATGCGGAATTCGACGCGTTGACATAAATAAGAATGTTTAATCAAGTATCTGTCATAATACCTGGCGACAGAGTTTCCTTCTCATTTCGGTTCTATTTACTTCTCTTATCTGAGGTTCCAATCATGAGTATATTTTTAAGAGGATTTTGGTGTCCAACGTTTTGTGCATTTTCCAGTGTCAAGTATTGAAATGTTTTCAAGTTTAATTGCATATCAAACAAGTTACAGTCAGAGTCAATTAAAGTCAGTTGCGCTCAAGTCCGAGTCATCTACACTAATATTATAAAGAGGAAAGATTTGTACCTATTTTTGTATGTTTGTATGTTTGTAATGAATAGGCTCCGAAACTACTGAACCGATTTGAAAAATTCTTTCACTGTTGGGAAGCTACACTATCCCCGGGTGACATAGGCTATATTATATTTTGTAGCGAGGCCGAAGGCCGAGCTTACACTCGTGCGAAGCCGGGGCGGACGGCTAGTGTCTTAATAAAGTGCTAGTAATTTTACTAGAGGCTAGTATGGAGTTTTGGAAACATCACGAAAAGTTCACCTAGCTATATAGCAGTGATATCACTACCCCAAACAAAACATAAAATTAGGTGTTTAGGAACGCGCTCAAACGTTCACAAACACTTAATAATTAATAAGCTATCATCATTATTATATGTATATTATAAATAAAATAAAAATATAAAATAAAACAAGTTTAGGAAACTAATACTATGAGGCAACATGCTTTTTCAATTTAGCGCCAAAACCTTGAAGTAAGTTATTCGAAGTAGTTGAACAAATGGAACGTCAAACGTCAATGCTAGTGACATTGACATTAAATGATTCAACCAATCAATCAATCAGATCCATAGCTTTTGGATTTGTCCATCTTTCTGTAGGAATAAAAGCCCAGACGTCAAATTTCCTATTCAATAAACTCGTTTTTATTTCTTTAGTAGTTTGGTTGTTTCTGAGTAAGATGCAGTGGGTTTACGCCACACCGATCGTGTTTACCGATACATCGACGCTGTTTACGAATAATTTGAACATATCCGAATTGTTTGCGTATGATCGACTCGCTTCAATAACGCATATCGATTCCGTGCGATGCGTCGACTATCCGCACACATTTTAATGTCGAATTAACATCTAATAGGGTTAATAAATATGTTTGCCAGTTCATTAATTAGCCGACACGCTGGCTATGTTTACGGGTAGGATAGCAATACTTCAGGATACTGTCTGATATTTTGGTTTACAGACTTTAAAAACTCAGTTGGATGCGTTCTAATCTCTGTGTTTATTTTATTCTTGCCTTTATGTTAATTACTCTTAAGTTCTTATTTGTTTAATAGAAAACGCGTTTTGTCTCTCTCGGACGTTGCGTATTTTGACAATAGCGTGCATTTTTTGGCTGCTTTGTATATTATTTTACAGAAACTTTAATGCTATTAAGATAAGGTCGAGAATGGAATAAACTCAGAGATGTTTTCGCGTAGAACGCGTGCGGATGTGCCTGTAATGTCAACAAAGTGTTTAGGAATTTAAAATCTAGGTATTTGTCAATATAAAGATATTATTTTACACATCAAAGAAGCTGTTATAGAAATTAATTTTAAAAACAGCAGTACTGTTTTAAGGGATGGGTTAGGAATATAATTATTATTATAAGAAGCTATCCATCTCCGCAGGGGTGGATAGCCTATAATTGTCAAAGTCTGCTACCGTGGCGCTGAGCACAATGGCAGACAGTAATTCAATATCCCCGCGTGTCCCCTCATTTTTCATACATGGGGATCGTTTGCCATAATTGTTACTATCTGCCACTGCGAGGGGGTGAAGGTAATAAACTCTACCTTGTGTTATATTGCGTATCTATCCCTTTTCGATAGATTCCTTACTTCGACTAAGAATTACTTAATCTCTCACAGTATCATTTTATTCGTTCCCTAAAATTAAACTCTTTTTTTTTTTGTTTACAGATGCACCATCCAATTCAGATGAAGCCGGCTGACAGCGAAAACAGAAACGGTGAGTACTTTATCATAAACGATACAGCCTTGAACATTCTTACGTAATACAAATGTAACTACATACAAAATATTAGGTAAGTAAAATAGTAGTAAAGGTGTGTCTATTTGCTATTGACATTTTCCATGAGTAACCAAGGTTATGCGTTAAACACCACGCTTCGATATAGACAAGAATGCATTGTTGGCTCTATCGGTGTTTAGCTAGCTGATAAGCAAGCCTTTTTTAATATATAATATATGGATCCTTGAATATAGTTTCTTGAAACATACTTTACAAGAAGCTAAGCGATAGTCAGATCCGTAACTTAGATATGATAGTACCGACGGCTTTAAGTACAGAATACGTAAATTGTTGACCACTCACGCCTCTACAGTATCAAATTAAGGAAAAAAACTTACAAAAACACTATATATAGATCACTACAGTTAAAATAAAATAAACACAGTGCCTAATTTTCACATAAATTTGGAATACCAAATCTTGAAATGAACAGTAAATATTTTATTTTATTTGGTCATTCTACTAATATCACATAGTCAAAACCAAGCAAAAAAAGATTTTTAGTGATTTTTCCCCCCATAAAACTACATTAAATCGCCTACAGGTTAAAAAAATCAAAGACACCTCACTAACAAAAAAATTTTTTTTTTTTTTTTTTTTAAATTTTTGATTTGCAAGATGTGAATCCAGAATGGTGACAAAATAAAACTTTGAGACTTTGTAAGATTTGGTACAATAACATCAGCTGGAAGACGTCCACTGCTGAACATAGGCTGCCCCCTCATACCCCTCATACAACATAGTTGTATGGAAATTAGGTGCTACTTTGCCACCGTAAAGCCTAAATTACTTGCCACACAACAACCCACAACAAGCAATGAGCCACACAAAAAAAATATTTAGCAATTTGTTCAACTTCCCTTTGTAAATATTTACACAAAACACCACAGCTAATGAAGAATTTTACGCAATTCTTTTTTAACACAGTTATCAATGCTGTTTTACTTGGTAGACTAAAACAGCAATTCATATATGAAAACTAACCAAGTCAGACCTTAGGCTTCAATATATTATCCTAAGTTAGATCTCACTTCTTTTGTCGTTGAAGTCAACAACCAAAGCATATACCATAATATTCACTTGGCTCTCATTTCACATTTATGTTTTTGATGGGACTATCATTATCTTCATCATCGTCAGCCCGATTATCCACCTAATGTAAACATATCGGTGCGTTTCTATGAAGATCCCGATGCCCGTAAAGCAAAGAGGCTGGCTACCGAGAGGTTTTTAGTTGATGCTCTACATAACCTGGCTGTAAATACAGAGGGGTATAAAAAAAACATTTCCTTTATGTTTAAAAAGGAATAATTGTTCAGACGAGGTGCTTGTCAAGCGCAAGCCAATTCATTTATTATTTTTTAATAATAGGCTTGCGTTTGACCGCCAACTATTATTTAATATTTAATAAAATCACTGAGTTCTGTTTGTGATGGTTATAACTCACAATAAAGCACAGTCTAGGGCCGCCGTGTACAACGCATGACAAATCAATTCAAAACCTATCGCGTTACATCGAAGGCACGCACACAGACACACTGTAATCAATACAACTGCATAATGTATGAACTATGAGTGTTGTATTATGTTAACGGTACTGAAACAAATAGAGGCATTTTATTAGATGCCTAGAAAAAATATGATGTGCTTGCAAAATAATATCATTTCAACATTGCTTAGTTGAATTTTTATGCGAGGTTATACAGAACGGTAGTACTAAGCTCAAAGAAAGTACTTAATTATACTCATACTTATGCTTTTTTCTACTATTACACTAAACCTGAAATCGTGAAAAAAATTTACTAATCCATACATTCTGTTGCGTGTAAATGTCATTTTATCTAATAGTTGTTTTTTATGATTTCCTAGTTATAATCCAACAGAAAAAGTAGTTCATAATGATGAGTACACTGATCTCCTGTCGGCTTAGCAGTACCTTTCCTGGTAACCCTGTATAATTCACGTTGTGTCAAAAACCTTTCTCATAAATGACTGTATTAAATTACTGCGAATAAGAGACTAAATATTTTCAAGAAAGGTCTACCTCATACTCGTGTGTACATTTTCTTGTTTTATATTCAAATTCTACCCACACTTTAGTTTTGCTAATGGCTCGCGTAGGATTAAGGGTTCTAATTCTTGTTTGGAAACTAAGCTCGATACATATAAACAATAATTACATCAGTCAACTAAATATAAGAAATGAAATAATATAAAATAACGGTATATTAAAAATATTACTTACACATGTCATTACATAAATATACATAACTAACGGACCGAGCAGACGTCGTCCTGCCCGACCGAGTTCAATTGTGATTTCTAACCACCCAGGAACCCATTGAAATACAAAATTTCATCCACACCGGTCCAGCCGTTTAGGAGAAATTAGGTGATAAATACACGTACAGAAGAATTATATATATTAAGATATACCTATGTTATAAAAATGTATGACATTTTGCAACAGCTTGCTGGCTATTTATAATTTTTCATAAATTAGCTAGATTGCCAGCGACATAGACACATGTATACATTTATACTATTGTGAGATGGATTATCGTCTAACCGATAGCATCAATCAGTGTGATTGCGTACATAATGTATTGAGGGTTAAGTTTGTGCGACAATAGGACGGATTAAGTAATTCAGGTTCAATATGATGCCACAAGGAGATTTACTACGCAGAGATAGATTTAAAGTGATTCAATAAATCATGTAGATAATACATTACATACTTATTAAAAGTTATGGTAGTGTAATAAAAGCGTGTTAAAATATAACTAAACACATGACCAGTCTACATATTTCTACGTACCATTCACGTTATTTACAAACCAGCCCCAACACGTACACTGTACAGAATATAACGCGTCCAATTCGAAGCCAATCGATGAACTTGTGAATTCAATAGTGCATACACACATTGTCTATTCACAAGCGGTAATGCACGCCTATTTTGGTGGACCGCACAGTTCTGGCCGCGCCGGAACGAATCGACAAGCACCTTAAGTAACAACGTTTGGTCACAGTAAATATGGTTGCAGGAAGGTAACTATCGTCGCTCAGAGCATTTATTTGCTCTGACAGCTGAAAGTAAAACAAAAAATAATAATAAACATCGGCCAAGTACAAGTAAACGCGCGCTAAAGATCGTGAACTGAATAAAATAATCAAATTTTTGGGTTTGAAACCATCGTTGTGCGATTCCGATTCGCACTAGGCGGTGTTTATATTATTTTGTGAAAAAGAAGGAGTTTAGTTTCTTTCAAGTTACGTTACTAAATTCATTATTTCCGCTGTGGTTTGTGCATATTCGGTACTCCAAGCACGTACCCGGCTACTCGAACCTGAGTGGTACGCGTGACGATTTTTCGAGTTCAAATGGTAGCAAGCCAATCGGGAAGTAGTGCTTGCTACTTGATAATGTAACTAATATTTTAGGTGTCTGAAATTTTGCATGCAGAGGAACCCTCAAATTCAAAGATGGGGACCGCTAAGAAAAGGTTAAGGGTTCGTATTCTTCTATTTATTTCTGCTTAACAGAGATGGCATCTAACACCTTATTGGTATTTATTTAAAAAAGGTAAAATTATTGCACGGATTTAAAAACAAAGGTAATTTAACAATAAACTTGCATGAGATCTTGAATTAGTTACATCTCTCTCACTAACTCATAAAAACAACAAACAAAAACAACAGACTTTTGATAAAGTTATATGATTATTTACGGGATATTTAACCCGCATTCTTCAGTCTTCCCGTGAACATGGTGCATGTAACTGCGCCGAAATATCGGGAGCTCCTTCCATAACCTTACCACGGTAAATATCCCGTAAATAATCATATAACTTTAGTGAACAACCGTGATAGTTTAAAACAGTGTTTAGACTTTTGATATTTTCTACTCAACCAAAAAAGATAATTCACGTCGTAGTTGTCCGAGGGATGAGGTTACGAAAACGTGCGATAGAGTTTTTATATTATTGTTTTCATATTTCATATAGTATGGTTGGTTTTGTATGTTTGGCTTCATGATTGAGATTGCTAGTTTGTCAATAGAATCACGTTTGTAGATAGATCACGGAAGCCAAAACTACATGTTCTCAAATAAATGGTGTCAAAACGTACAGCAAACTTTATAAAGCTATATAGGCAATTATAATGATTCCCCCACCTTGAATACTGTGAGTGTCGTCAGTATGATGCAATATCAAGTCATCGCTTAGTCGCGCGATAATAACACTAGCAAATTCCATAATCGATTGTATCGATTTTGTCGTTTCACACTGAGAGAACATTAATTGATCGCCTCTACAATCAGAATCGCAGGTGTCGAGTTAATTAGATACCGAGGCAATATGCCAAATTGATGTACCAATAGGCTGATACAACTGAGGACATGTCGCGTATCGTGATTCTCCAATAACACAGCTGACAATGGAATTACTGACATCTCTCTATGTCTGCACAGATCTCGATACTCACGATCTAATCACAATCAAAATTTGATTACGGCAGCGATTACCTACCTTGAATGGGATAGAAAGAGCTTCATTTTCTTTTTATAGAAGAATGTAAAACATATCTAATCGTTGTTTTCATGTGGATTCAAAGAAGTATAATTTTATTCGTCTATTTCTTACGTTCACGTAGAGGGTCCAAATCTGGGCATCGCAGAGATCGAATAGTGAGATTTTAAGTAATTAAATAACTCTTTACACTAATTGCTCCCAATTAGGATTCCCTGCGTCGGGAATGTTATGGAACAGATGCAAAGAAACACTACTAACACCTAGTCTCAGAGCAAATTTCATTCATTATTTAAACGGCTGCGCAGTCGGGAATCTGACCGTTGCTTAAAAAAGCAGGCGTACTATCACTGAGCCGTACTAGTCATCGATTTTATCTGTTACTCGTCATCGTCTCGATCGTTGGTCGTACTTAAGTACTAAAGCAAACACTTTCTAGTCCCTCATCTCCAAGGAGATAGAAACTGGTCACAGTTCACAACATAATTTTTTCAAGGCAATGTAATAAACTTAGCCAAACTCTGAGAGAGTCGCTATCGTTTAGAGTCCGTGTACTAATTTGTCAACGCTAATTCTCCGTGAAGGCTTTCAGCGACTGCCTGAGGAATTGTGTAACCGTAAAAGGCAAAAATTACCTTTTGTTACGGCCTAAATTATAACCGTCGCTCGGCTTCGGGGTCGTTTAAGTTTATTTTGCATCTTGCTTAGTGCTAACTGGGAAAGTTTTGGATATTCTTCGGGATTAGACTTCTTTATCACAGTGCACAGACTTTTAATCTTATATTGACATAGCTGATATCAAAAACGTATAGATCATAGGAGCATATTGTTGTCAGGTATCAACAGGTTAACTTTAGGTTGCTCTACTGCAATTGAATCGCGAGTGCTGAGGACGGACGCAACTCATTAGCGAGAGGGGAGTGGAAGCGGCGTGACACGCGGTCCACGAAGAGTGACTGATCGTCCGTCTGTCACCGTTTGCGCGCGCGCAGGTCTCTGCCAGTCGTAGAGTTAGTTGTGTCGCGGCCGCGGTTGAATGCAGACGCGTCATGTGATGTGTGAAGTGAGGTGAAGTGTAAAGGATGCGCGGCGAGACGGGCGGCGCGCGAGGCAAGGCCAGGAACGGGAGCAACTACCCGCCCATCAGTGCCGCCTACTGGCTGCCACCGTCCAACCCCACGCCCTACCATGTGCCAGGTTCGGGGAACCACTGCAGACGCATGCAGCATGCGCTAGTGCATCGCCTGCGAAATTCGACCTTAAGGCGCCACTTATCAATTTGCAAACACGATCGCTTCTTGCATGCTGAATGGGTCTTCGCAGTACTACAAAAAAAATTGTGGCAACGTTGCTAAGTAATATAAAGATTAAGAATTTTAGACGTGTTAGAAAAGAACACACGTGTATACGAGGAATGTTTGTACTGCGATAACTGAGTTACCTACCTGGACATGACTCATGAAGTTATAACACTACAGATGATACATGAAAGGAAAAATAACAATAAAGTATATAAAATACCGCCTAATCTCAAGGATTTTACAACACTTATTAGCTATTGTTTAAATGCGCTGAAAACTGTTGCTTGAGCACACGGCGCCCGTATGCTGATTGTTGAATTTAAACGATTTCGAAATACAGGAAAACGTGAATTTCGAGTTAAGTACCTATAAGTTGGAACCGCGTAATTTTTAAGCGGTGAAAAAACATTGTCCGTGACCAACATTAGACGTAATTATCCTCATAATTACCGCATCGTGTTCATTATGGCTGTTGAATGACGTTGTCGGGTAAACCGAAGTATTTTTCTTATTTCACTGTCCACAGACAAGTTGCAGGCGTTTTTCTACCTATTTGAAATGGAAAGCGCTGACATTGACCGATATGCGAGATGAAAAACAATATATCCACCTCGGTTACTGCCCGGCTTCTGGTTAAATTAAGCGAGCATATTTAAAATTTACGATCGTCAAGGATAATTTTAATGGGACATTTATTAGTTAAATGATTAGGAACAGTTCTTTAATCATATCCATTTACATTTTATGGCATATTTTTAAAGACCATAATGTTGACATAGTAGGTAAGTTAATTTTATTTGAACGTGGCACATTTCTGTTCATAATAAGTTTTAAATAAGAAGCAAGTAAATCTGGTATTCTTTATTTCAGATTGTCTTATTTCATGAGGTTGAAACTTTTTATTTCGAAGTAATAACTGACAAATTTATTTTTACTTTGTCGCTTGAGTATGGCAATGATTAGCATACAATGCTGTGCATACGTTTATACGTTTGTTGGGACCAATATGGCAGTGTGCACATAGCGGTAGTCATAAAGTACCTACATAATCGTAAAACGGTTTTTCCTGTATGACCCTACTATTGCTACTTTTCAAATATAATAACTATAGTTAGACTTTTGACTAAATTAAATCGTACCAGTCGTTGCACTTCATATCTATAATAATAAAGTACGCTAGATTGTTTATTTAAATTATTTGTTACATTACCGTAATTATTTTTTTATGGATTAACAATGTCAATAGTCAAGATCAGCATAAACTTGAACGTCTTAAACATGTATTGTCTTAGTTATATTATCATATGGAAGGTCATCGGAGCTAATAAATAATGAAGCATAATTAGCGTGAACTGTTACATGAACTAACATGAGACTATTGTTACTCCTGTCTCCGTCGAGGACTGAAATAAATCCGTTTGTTTCCTCGTTTTGCTTTATCCTCCTTGCTCGTGCGTTGACTGTAATACTGCTCGTTGGTACCTCGGTAGTGTTTAGTGGCTGATCAATTCATATTCTGTCGTTGGCTTGTTTGCTTATTACATGTACATAGCTTGATTTTCTGTAGACTTTATCAGTCTGAACAGGGCCAGATATATCCTCTTTGTTAACTACATTTCACTATAATAATCTAGTTATTTGTCCCAGATATTTACTTGTCCCAGTTAGGTGCTTAATGCACTTTATTTTGTTCGACATTACCTTTTGTATTTTTTCAGCTATTTAACCTAATACTGTAAACAGATCTATTTGTGATACAATAAAGAAAACTATTGCTTATTTCACATAAAGGAAATTTTCGTTATAAGTGTGTTAAAATTGCTAATTTTAATTGTTATTCCGTTGTTTAGTCTAACTATCTAGGTTCTTAATTCCGTGTTGTCGTGTCGTGCAGTCTGCATTTCTAACGTTTAGTAACCGTACAATTTATACTGTCCAATCGTTGCTTTATTTTTACATGCTGTCAGCTCTTTGAACATCTGTGTTTCACACATCGCACATGATTATTTTAAGAAGACGTATTTTATTATTTAAAATTAGGCGTTTTTGTCAAATACAAAATATGTTAAATCGAATGTTACTTTACTATCATTTGGTAAATTTTATTGGGTTTAAAACTAAATGTAAGCTAAGAGCTAGACAGTTTGACCCTTACACAGTTTTATCTACAAATATATTTGTACTAGTTAGTAAAACTTTTCCTCTTTTTGTTGAACTTATAAAGGAGTATGGTGCGTACGAGTAAATGCAATGAAGTAGCACACAGTTCTAGTTGTACGACCTCTACTTCCATAACACAGTTAGGTGTCTTGGTTGCTGTTTTCTGTAAAAATATACTTAAACTATTGTTGCATTTGTGTAGAAACGACAAAACGTGGGAAAATGTATTCTTACGAAACTTCATAGCAGCATTATCTTAATGTCTTATGTTAGTAAGTAATGCTATGTTTGCTATTAGAAAAATACTTATATTTAACTTATATTTGTTTATAGTATTATCAATGATTTTCCTTGTTTCATAAATTTTCTATTCTCTATCCGGATTTCTTAAGCAGGTACTCTGTGGTTTTATCTCTTCTGTTCAACATAGCTTTGTGATAATTAAAGATAACCGTAGCAAAAGACTAAGAAAGAGGGTAGATCGTTTTGTCTGTACCTAACTTTGAACTTTTTCACCAACCACCCGCATTCTTCAGTCTTCCCGTGAACATGGTGCATGTAACTGCGCCGAAATATCGGGAGCTCCTTCCACAACCTTACCACGGTAAATATCCCGTAAATAATCATTTAACTTTAGTGAACAACCGTGATAGTCTAAAACAGTGTTTAAAGATAATTATATTATTGATTATATAATTTTTGTTACTTACAATGACTTCATTTGGAGTATGTGTGTGTACTTCTAATATATTATCATTAACTCAAATTCATTTTTTTGCATTGCATAGTTTCTTTAAGGTTTCACACATCTTCATCCTCAGCTTTTCGCTTCCAGTAATTGCTGTCTTACGTGGGTATCGCAGAGTGCCCTACGCTATGTTTACCGATTTGTAATCTTCGCTCCAAAACACACCTGCCCCACGGCTTCTCAATAACTTCTGTGTGGATGAACTAAAAACATGATAGCATTATTTTAATATGCGAAATTGTATGAACGTCTAAATCAACCGTCCAATTAATCATGTGCCACGTGGCATACGATTAAGTGTTAATTACGTACGCAATACACAGTAGCGATAAAACTACAGTTAAATTTTACTGGAGATATAACGGACATCACAACTTAGCACGTGAAATTATGTCTTGTCGAGACGTGCGTGATTCCTCCGCGTGTTAAACTCCCAGTCTAATTAACACTTTTAATGTTGGCAATTCAGAATAAGCGTTACCATAATTAGTTTGTATTTTTCTGTAACTGTTTTGAAGTGATGCGAATTCGTTGGCTAACTATATCTGAGCTAAGATGCTCTAAGCTAATATTGACGACAATTTGGTAGTAAATTTAACCCAAAGATCATAACTTGATGAAAAAAGATACTTTTTACCTAGAGTTTGTGTAACATTGCATCATATCAACATATTTACTTCAAATCAAGGTACAGTGGTTTTTATTAACGTGATGAAATATTTGACGTCACATTGTTATGGAATCTTGCTCTAAACACATTGACTGTATGTAAGTCACATTCTTATTACCTACTTAATTGTTAATTAATTTTTTTCCTAAACAATTGACAAATAAAAAAAAATAAGCAAACAGTTGTTAAATTTGTCTTTATTACCGTTGTATATTTAAAAATGGCTAATTTTCTGATGAATACGTTTCGAAATTGAATTTCCCCAAAGTAACGCCTGTTTTAACCATTATTTTCATATGTTATACTAGCTACGCCCCACGGTTTCACCCGCATGGTGGTGAAAATCGATGATGATGATAAACAGTAGCATATCCAGGACATAAGCAATGTATTTTCCAAATTCCATTCAAATCCATCCAGCCGTTTGTGCATGATTGAGTAACAAACATCCATCCACCCATCCATTCAAACTTTGACATATATGATACTAGCTGTACTAGCAGTGACTTCGTCCGCAATTTCTTCAGAAAAAAATAGCCTATGTCCGTCCTCATGATACATACCATTTCCTCGCAAAATTTTATCCAGATTATGTAACAAACAGACAGACAGACAGAGTTACTTTAGCATTTATATTATTAGTGTTATTAGTGTGATCATACTTATTCTAAACTTAATATAAACTGTTATTAACATAATATTATAATCATTGTCTTTCTGTGACCTTATCCTATAAGTTATCTAGTAGATGAAGAGATACCTCGTTCGTTGTTTAACCCGATAAGATAGCCTAAGCAAACATTAAGGTTGTAAAACTGCTTTTTATCTTAAAACCCAAAAAGCCTTTGTTGTAAGTTTCAAATTATCACGTAATTAGAGATAATTTTCAACATCTAGCTACACTAAAGAGTGTACATTCTCAACTGACTTTTTTTTAAACTACTACTTATATGCATTGTTTGTGTTACGAATGTCCTTGATTATGCGAGAATAATAAGTAGTTAGTTATTAATTCTGTGTAAGTAGTAAGTAAATATCAAAAAAACGTTTTGACTGCACAAAATTGTGTGATTAAAAATATTGATCAATAATAATATACGCGTAGACTTAAAAATTTACTCCGTTACTTCGTCGGTTAAAAATGAGGCGCTGTGTTTCCTCTTTTAAGTTTTTATACGATTATAGACCACATAGTTTCTAATTCTTCGGAATTTTAAGAATAGAAATATATGCGGTCAAAAATTCCACAAACATTCCTGGTTTTATGTGGGTTTTCAAATTTTTCTGTCGGGACTTATTACACATTCGCATATCCGTTTATTATCTTAATTTTTTAGTTTTTTACATCAAATATAATTATAAAACATAAATAATATAAAAAACTTAAAAACTAGGGTGCAGGGCCCAAGCTTCCGGTGGTTAGGGCTGCAGAGTGAGGAACCTCCTGACAATGCGTGCCGTGTCAAGAACTACTGCCTTCTGCCTTATTACACATTATTATTGTTGTTTTGGTAAAATAGGTACCTGCTGGCGCCATAGGGAGGTATTCCCAATGTGATCAAAAGTTTTAAAGTTTCTTTTTAAGCTGTATTGCGCATACACATAGAATAACATCAACAAAAAGGATGAGCAAAGTCCAAAAATTATATACGATAAAGATCGTCGTAATAATAATTATAAATGTTCAATAGCCCAGACTTTTTTAATTCTATAATGTACAATAGTTTGATATTCCATTTTATACACATTCCATAGTAATTGTATTTTTTACTCAACGGGTCGCTTCGGCCGCAACTCCTACCCGTCCCGTATGTCCGGGCTAGACCCGAGAATGTTTTGAATCATGCATATCATAGCATCCTCGTACTTGCAAGCATCCTCGTACTTGCATGGTGAAACAGTCTGCGATCCCCAAGCCGCCTGCCAAGCGTGGGGATTATGGCAAACCCGAATGACAGACAATCATAACTTGCAGGATGTCGTTCAGTGTGGAGGTTAAAGGGTGAGGCCTATGTTCAGCAGTGGACGTCTTCTGGCTGATGATGATGAATCATGCAATCTTTAAAATAAACTGAGTATCAAAGCAACTCTACAATTTGTGCTCCTGGTATATCAATGTAGTGCCATATCAATGTTTGGTTCCAAACAACAAACGGTGCGTACAGTGCACGTCAACCACAATACTTGATTACGTACACCAGTTACTGTGTCGTGTCGTCGACCGATTTGTTTACATTTGATGACAATCGAACATTCCTACAAATGTGTTTGTATACCATTCCCATCTGTGCTCTGTAAACAAACAAGCCTTGCACTGTGGAGGAATCTTCAGCTTGTTTTCAATCTGAAAACTATGTTATAGTGGCGGGTCTCAGTACAAAATTAATCCCGCGCATTAAAACTTTTTATTTTCTAACCTTTATTGTCTGAAGGACAAGGGCCTTCCCGTCTTCTCCCATCTATCTCTCCCCTGTGCTTGTCCTGCCATTCTTTGTAAAGAATGCATTTAAATTCACCTAAATCGTTTTTGTGGTCATTTCCCTTGGGGCACCTATAGTGTGACTTTCTTTGCCTATCTTTCTGGATGCTTTCTGATCAGTATATAAACACTCCATAAAACTATATAGGAAAAAACGTAAGTAAGATAATTCCCCAAATTTAAGATATTCTTACACGCTTCACTTGAAATTTATGGTTTTTGTTAAACAGTTCGACTGATGGTGAACATGAAAACAATATTTATTTTTTTGGTCCTTCAATTTACTCGTAAGTTTCCATTACAACCGCGTCAGTTTAATTTGAATTTCATTTTATTTTACACGAAAACAAACAGCTGCTCACCAACACTGTAGATATGAATTAAATGTTGGTGGTCAAAAGCGGACTTATTCGCGATAAAAAAAAAAATTACACTAAACCCAAGAAGTTTTCACTAATACAAACTAAAATGGTTATTTAATTGAATCAGACGTTACTTTTCGGAAGTTAATCTTTAAATGTATTTTTTTTTTTACGAATATCTATTTTATTTCCCCTCTTTTTTAGTACCTGAACTAAAATAGTGTAGGTAAATGTCCCGTTGCAACACCAACTTGGGCTTTGGTTCTTCAATCACATCTAATTGAGAATAAGTCCAACCATTTGTCTAATAAAATAGATCGTTAATATTTCATTGAATTAAGACAGGTAACGCATTTTATTTGCGATGAGTGTATTTATTTATCTTTCAGCCACTCGCACGTAGCAATAAATATTGTTGGAATATTTTATACGTTTCTGTGAGTGTAAGCAGATAATAAAATTTGTATTTTAAATAGCCGGTCTTTGTTTATACTAGACGGAATTATCGCTTCGGATGTATGAAAATAAGTGGCGAAGAATTTTTGCAAGAAGAAGTTTTTAACTGAACCTCCTCAGTTTTATGTGGACCACTTCCGAATATATGCAGACATCGATCCATTTCAAACGTGTTTGAGATTCGTATACATTTGTGCCTTGTAGAGCATAACGAAGCATATAAATGTATGTGTAAATTGAGAGTGTCATTTGAAAATGCTACATGTATACATACTTTAGATAAAGATACATACAATACAATTAATTGTAAAAAAATAGGTTTTCGTGATTATTTTATATTAAAAGCAATAAAATCTGTAGTGTTTAATTTCAACAAATAAAAGATAGATAGAGATAGGATAACTCCTATCAATGAAGTTGCAATGTGTGTCACTATTAGACACTACACATCACACATCATCAGCCAATTAACGTCCACTGTTGGACAAGACCTCCCTCATAGAGAGGGGTGTTGCCGTAATCCCCACGCTTGGCAGGCGGCTTGGGGATCGCAGTACGTTCACCGTGTACTATTAGGACGCTGCTGCCCATCCTCCGGTAGTTCTGGTCGCAGTTTTAGACACTACATTAGTACATAATAAACATCGGCCAAGTGCGAGTCAGGCTCCCACACAGGGTAGCCTAACAATTATAAAAAACTTATTTATTATTTTCTTTTATTATTATTTCATAGATACCTAATCCGATGTAACATTACATATTTTGTAAAATTTACAACTGGATACATATTATGATTCAAAAGATACAGCCTTTAAAACGTAGGGCAGACAGACGTAAGCTTAGCAATAGGGTCCCGTTGACATTTGGTTACGGCACCCTAACAAGAAATGCTACAAGTATCTCATACTCAGATATAAGAAACAACCAAGCTATTGGATTAAGGCCTTAAGTCATTGTTTTATAGGCGCTATTCTCGGTAATGTAAGATGTTTATCGTGAAGGCTGCGCGGGCGCCGCTCGCTCTGTTTGAACAAGTGCTTCTTACGTAAACAGGCGACACTGGCGCGGCAGTGTGCTGCTACAATAGGTATCAGTATTCGTGGCTTACCACCGTCGTGACACGACAGATTTATAAAGGACATTCTGTTGGGTCAATAGAATCTACATTAGAGGTAAAAACACGCAAATATGGTTATGCATTTTAATCTGTATGCTATCAGGTATCCGTAGGTGACGGTGATCGCTTACCATCAGGCGGCCCGTTAGCTTGTTTGCCACGTATGGCATAAAAAAGAAGAGGAAATTTAATCCTTATAACTGGTGTTATCGCGTGTTTTTTACATTATTACGTAAATTCTTTCCATCCAAAGGTTGACTGGAAGAGATCGCTCTTAGCGATAAAGCTGCCACTTGTGGCACTAGCTCGAAAGTGTTTTCTATCTGTTTGTAATTTTTGTTTCTGGTGTACACAAATATCTATTATTTTAATATCTGACGTTATCCGTCACCTAGTCTCCCTATGGCCACGCACACGCACACTGCGAAGTGTTTGAAGCGTCAGGAATTAAAATAATGTAAAATAGCGATGAAATCAGTTAATTAATTTTAATTTTAAATGTGTAATAATTGCTAAAACCTAAAAATCTTTCTGTATGCTGCCATTCTCCTATCGAGTCTATACTTTGCAGTTTTTTTTTTGTATCGTATTTTGAACCGAATATGGCATGTAAGGCCTCGTTTAAGTGTCACCCTCGTTAGAGATAGATAGGAACTCATTATTGTGCCCACCAGATATAAAAGTTACAAATAAAGAAACTTACAAGCTAGTGCCACAAGTGTCGGCCTTTTCGCTAATAGCGATCTCATCCAGGCAACCATGAATTGATAGAATTTACGTAGACGTTAGACGGGGATGTTATAAACATATTTTTTTTCTTAACCTATACTGTCCCACTGCTGGGCAAAGGTCTCCCCCATTTCCTTCCATAAATCTCGGTCCTCCGCCGCCTCTTGCCAACCTCTCCGGAATGAGTCAAGATCGTCACGCCAGCGTTTCCTAGGCCTTCCTTGACTGCGTCGTCCATCAGGCACCCACTGTGTGACGATCCTGGCCCATAATTTTGTTTAATAACCTCGTAATATTTTTATCAGGTTATAATAGACCACTGCTGGACATAGGCTCGTCCCAAAGTACGCCACTCAGTCAAATCTTCGGCTATTCGCTTTAGCAACTGCCAACCTTACGTATATAGTCAGTCTATCAACTCTCAGGGTGGACATGTTTTCCATTAAATAGAGCTTCCCCATGCAAGCGCTAAAAACTACTACCCCGGAGCGGCGCACCCCGATCGCTCGACCACACCTTTGTATAACAATGCAATCGACGATTGAAAAGTATAGGATCTAAGCGTAATAATGTTCTAATACGGAACATGTAGTACCTAGTTACTTATAACAATCGTATAATTCTAGAGACTTGTTTAATTTCACACGGAATTAAATAACTTGTTCCTTTCATTTTCATTTTGCTGTAAATAGCAGCAACCCGTTAAGTTAATCTTTATCAAATGCATTAATCGTTTCGCCTTTTAGTTTATATTTAAATGTATGCATATACTTGTTTACCCCGGGTATGTCCTAAAACTGCGACCAGAACCACCGGAGGATGGGCAGCAGCGTCCTATTAGTACACGGTGAACGTACTGCGATCCCCAAGCCGCCTGCCAAGCGTGGGTATTATGACAACACCCCTCTGAGAGGCCTTTGTTCAGCAGTGGACATTGATGGCTGATAATGTTATATACTTGTTTCGGAATTATTATGTGGTTTTTCATAAAACGTTTTACATAGGTACTTATTGGTTGCTTTATAATTTTAATCATTTTGCAGCGATCTACATGTACACTCATTATATTGTAATAGACGCATTTACATATTTAAAAGTTTAAATATTTTGACCTCCTCGTTTCCAACTTTGCATGAATTTAACTAATAACTCCTTGAACACATTGCGTTATTGTCTATGACTAACATTGCATAACAACAATAAATGTAGCAAAGTACACAAAATTTCAGAATGACCAACATTGGTAGAGTTGAAAGGGCGCTACAATTGTATTTTCTGAACGAAACTTTAGTTTAAAAACCGAAATAACCGTACATAAAAGGTATATATTGAAAATAAAACTGCAAATGTTATATTTTGAAATGTTTGCTTTCTAGATTGTTTACAGTTAAAAACTGAAAAAATGCCCGCGAACGATCTTTGGGTAAATATGACCAATTTGTTTGGCAGTATTATGATAGTTCTATCAAACAACCATACTGTAACCACTTTGTATTTTGATGACGTATAAGTACAATCAATCAATTACACATAATATACTTATTGGGTTACCCTTCCATCCTTTATGAAATGGCATTATGTTAAAAAGAAATATTATAAAATCGCAAGTTATATTATTATGATATGTCACGTCATTTTCAACCTGTTTAATGTCGACATTACGCTAAAGCATTTATAAATGTTCACAAGTGAGTCATTAGTGCGGTGTTCAAACAATGGCCAACGTAATGTTTGTTTTAAAAAGTAAAAACTCGAATGCAAACGTTATCACCGCAGGTTATTGAGGACAGAGTGCCTAGTGTGAGTTTTTCGAATTGGGTTTAACTAATCGATTTGCGACGATTTGTTTGAAATAAGAGCAGTTCCATCTACATACACTAGATGGCCCTGATCTTATTTCATACAAATAGTAGTTAACGTGGACGCGATTAGCTGGATAGCTTGAATAATACAACACGGATAATAACCATTTTTTCTTGGCTGGGTTATTTATTATTTTTTATTTTATAATAGGCTATCTTTTGTCCACCAACTCGCTTGATGTTAAGCGATGATGCGGGCTACGATGGAGTACGCTTGCTTAGAAGAAACCGATTTACTCGCTATTTGAAGACACCCATATTGTTACAATCGGGAAACATCCGTTCAGGTAGCGCATTCCACAGACTAGCAGTTCGCACAACCTATCCCAGCGTTGTTCGTCCTGAGATGTGGGGAAACTAGAAATCGCGGCTGAAACCACAGATAATCCATGATAACCAAGCGCAGATAATCATTCATGAAACTGGTAAGAAACCGAAGTGAAAGTTGAAGTGGCAATGGGCAGTCACATCGCTCAAAGAACTGATGACCGATGGGGAAGAAAGGTTCTTGAGTGGAGACAAGGAACCGGAAGACGCAGCGTAGGTAGGCCTCCCACTAGATGAACCGACGACATTGTGAAGGTCGCGGGCATTCAGTGGATGCAGATGGCAGGAAGTCGTTCAGTGTGGAGGTTAAAGGGGGAGGCCTATGTTCAGCAGTAGATGTCTTCTGGCTGATGATGATGAAGAAACCGAAACGTGCAAGTTATTCTCCCAATATGTTTATTGGACATTTTTATTCGCCGTCCATCAAATACGATGGTATCTCGCGATTCCAGCGTCAGCTGTAATTGTAGAACGTCACAATTCATACGCCTACCTGCCTCCACTCCGCTAACAAACGGTATATGAGCCTCGATAAATTCAAAGTGCATTGCTGCCTCGTGACCGCTTTGTCGTAATATAGTAGCGGGTAAACGAGCCATGGTAATGCTCACCGGAAAATGTTCGAACATGACTCTGAACTGTGATTCGCGTCACATGACGTTTGATAGGGCTGCCCTCTGCATTTAGATGAGGAAGTTTTTTTTTATTTTAGATATTGAGTTACCATAAATTTGCAGCTTATGCCATCTTATTACATTACATTATTAAGTAAGAAATTCATGCAAGATCAAAATTAATTAATTAATTTCTAAATTTAATACAATTATCAAATAAAACAAGATTGAATAAAATAAAATAACTTATGTGACGCCCTAGCTCCCACAATAGGATACCCTGAGTTCGTAGGAGATAAAATTTAGTAAATGCGTAACTAATTAAATATCTATTTGTTCGCCTCGAACTGTGACCCAACCCTTATTTCGCAACCCCTTGGGCGATTTTTCTCATACTTAATTATTGGAATAAAAAAATATTTTTTTATGAACTATTAAATTAAAAACCGAATTAAAAAAGCAATCTATCAATGTTATGTACCTGGATTTCCGGGCATAAATCGAAAAAAATAAAGCCGTTTCTCAAAACGTTTATAAAATGAGTTTACCACAGTATTACAATTGTATATTTTATGATAGTAATGTAACGAAATCCACTCCAAAACTTTTCTTCCTATAGTGTTACGAAAAACTACTTTTGTAAATTCGAGGTTATAAGTTGATATGTTGATCTTTTCCAAAATTTGAACCCGTTATTTGCAATAAAAAATACAGAGCTATTTATTAAACAAATTGTTTTTTAAAGTTATATGATTATTTACGGGATATTTACCGTGGTAAGGTTGTGGAAGGAGCTCCCGATATTTCGGCGCAGTTACACAGTTAAGACGGGTCTTCCCGTGAACATGGTGCATGTAACTGCGCCGAAATATCGGGAAATCCTTCCACAACCTTACCACGGTAAATATCCCGTAAATAATCATATAACTTTAGTGAACAACCGTGATAGTTTAAAACAGTGTTTAAATTGTATTTTTTTCTTCTATAGATCTATATTTTTAATAGAATCAGAACCCCAGAATCCAGTCAATTTTTGTCAAAAAATATAAAAAGGCTCTTAACGGCACTCTTACTTCTTACAAATATACGTACACACATACATGCAAACGCCAATTTGTTCTTGTAGAATGAGAGTTATGCTTTGCTCGGTCAAATATATTTGTTATATAAAAACCAGCTCGCGAACTTTACATTCAAGACATTTATAATAACAACTACCGGGGTAATAATAAGTAATATTGTGCGGATGCAAATCAACAGACTGGAAAGCAAAATTTGCCTTAAAAGGCGGCCAAGTGCGCGTCGGACTCGCGCTCGAAGGGTTCCGTACCATTATCTATTACAACAGAAAAAAACACGTTGTATGGGAGCCCTTTTTAAATATTTTTATTTTATTGTGTTTTAGTAAGTATTTTTTGTTATAGCGGCAACAGAATTACATCATCTGTGAAAATTTCAACTGTCTAACTATCACGGTTCATGAGATACAGCCTGGTGACAGACGGTCAGACAGACAGACGGAGCGCGGAGTCTTAGTAATAGGGTCCCGTTTTACCCTTTGTGTACGGAACCATAAAAATTAAATCTTCAGGAAACAATATTGTCTCAGGCTGTAGTAACTTTTACTGAACAGTAAATTTTATAGTCTAAGAGTCATTTTGGAGCCGTTTACGCTCATAGAAAGTCAATTTGTTGGAATGTTTACGACTGCCGAGACCGTAAATGTTATCGTTAACGGTGGTGATGGTAACTATGTGGCCACTAAGAAACACGTAGACTCTTTACTTGATAGTGACGAGTGAAGCGAAAGTCGCAAGAGTTTACGGGAACAGTTCAGCGTTTGTATGTACGTTTGTGAGTTTGTATGTCTGCACGACGATACACTGAGTACCATTGATCCAATTATCATAAAATTTCATAGGCAGGTAGTTAATTCCAATACAAAAATCAGTTATGAGGAAAATTGGTCATGAGGTTGCGAAGAAAAGGGGTAGCGAGTCAAAAAAGTGATAACTTTTAAGCAGTGTTTTTCAAAGGGGGTCGCGGAAGGTCGCATAGCCTCAGAAAAAAGTTATAGGTGTCTGTTATTATGGAATTAGCTGATACGTAATTCTAAAAATGTTGTACATATTTGATATTTTAATATAATTAAACACAGATTATAAAAAGTAGAGGGTAGGGGTCACGATTTTTTATATTTCATACTAAGATATCTGCCTACAAACTGCTACGCAGTTTGGCAGAGTTGTATATACATAGCATGTATATACATACACTTTATAAACCGAGATAAATAATTAAAAATATATATATATATATATACCTATATATATATATAAAGATGCATCTTGTAATAAATCACTGTTTTAAACTTTTACGGTTGTTAACTTACATAGTTATTTGTTAGGCGCCAGATAGCAAGGAGCGCCAAAATACAAAAAGCGAAAAAAAAAAAACGAGAGAAAAATTTAATTATGATGGCGCCTCGTGCCTCCGTGTGGGGCCGAGAGCGCAAGCGGCGTTGATGTGGAAATAGTTTGTATCCTGGATTAGCACGTGGAATACTTTTTATCCCGGAACCAATTCCTGTACGATAGAAATGAAGCTCGCCCAAAACTATACTAGGCTCGCTCTACCCTGATCAAAGGCTAAGGCTGGCGCTGTGTTTATTATTGTATTCTTGACTCACACAAAGCACTTTTACATGTACACTGACCACGTTTTATGCCAGTGTATAGAATTTCCTCGTCTGTTTTCTCTATTACTACAATGTGGCTGTTTTAAAGTCACGGTTTCTTCGGGACAAATGTAATCCTTCGTTGAACTCATCTTTCTTTAACATGAGGTAAACAATCATGGTTTTTCACTACAGTTATATGATTATTTACGGGATATTTACCGTGGTAAGGTTGTGGATGGAGCTCCCGATATTTCAGCGCAGTTACATGCACCATGTTCACGGGAAGACACGGGGTCACGGGGTGTGTCTTCCCGTGAATATGGTGCATGACATCACCATCACCATTTCCAGCCATAGAACTTCCACTGGGTCGGATGCAAAAAAGCCGGTTGCAAGCGGCCTGTATCCAGCGTTTCCCACCGGATTAGCAAGTTGAAGTGGCAGTGGGCAGGGCACGTAGCACGCAACTGCGTGCATGTAACTTCGCCATAACATCGAGAGCTTCATTTACAAACTTGTCACAGTAAATATAAGTAATAATCATATAAATTAGGTGAGACATCACAACAAAATGCAAGCTTAGATTGACAAGCTTGATGAAACGAATACTTACTATTTAGTCCACTGTCGGCAGCCCTGTTTGAAACGAGCTAGATTGAAGCGGTAAACGTTCACCGAAGCTATTCTCTTCAGTCTGTGCCATGACTACTAATCTATTACTGCACTTTACGACTGCATGAATAGTTACTCGAAAATATAAATATTTAAATTATCATAATATATGAATATGACTGGCAATGTATAGTTAAGTACCAGCGCAGTGCGGTTAAACACACGAATGTGAACCCTAACGCGCTGAGATACGGTTTGCGGTCGAACAAGTTTTCGCTATCACCTAAAAAGAATCGTTAAAACAGGTAGCTGCACGGGACGGGAGGGGGAGGTAACAAGATAAACTACGTTTAGTGTTCCGTTGAACACCTTAGAGACAAACTCAGTTTAACGAGAAACCTGCATATCATCATCATCATCAGTCAGAAGACGTCCACTGCCTGAACATAGGCCTCCCGTTTTAACCTCCACACTGAACGACATCCTGCCATCTGCATCCACTGGATGCCCGTGACTCACAATGTCGTCGGTCCATCTAGTGGGAGCTGCATACTCCTACCTACCTACGCTGCATAGTAATGCTTTAATTTTATTATCGGTTGTACAGTTATATAATTAGTATCGAGATATTTAACTTGATAATGTTGTGGACGAAGCTCTCAATTTCATTATTCCCCGTATTTTTTTGATAACTTAATTAAAGTGAACAACCGTGATAGTTTAAAACAGTGTTTTATATTTTGTAGTCTAATTATCTTGAAGTTAATATTAATACGTGGAAAATTTACAATATTTTAATCTATTTACAATTGTTTCATCAATTAATAAGTAATATATTAAACGTGACATATTAAGGCGTAGTTTTCTAAAACCACAGACATCATTATCATAATCAGCCTATATAAGCCACAAAAAATACCTAATGTACGTAACATGATATGCTATTTAGCAGTGCTAAATAGCTGTAGGCCGCATCATCGCTTAACATCAGGCGAGCTGGCAGCCAAGAGGAAGCATATTTTTATAATAATAAAAAATCTGCTGAATGAGTTTGACTAAAAGCATCGAGCCCGATTCAGGCCAGATACGTTCACACTAGCCATGCCTATTATGTCTGATTGTTTCCATAGAAAACTTCATTTGAGACTAAAACGTGACCGTTATGATCTATCCCAATTCAATTTAAAATGTTAAGTAAAGAGAGATAAGTTACGGCGTGTCCTCCTTCGATTTCAAATGAAAACGTTAACCAGTAAAGTGTAACACCTTCCGGAATCCAGTTTGTTGCCGGTGACGGGTGTATTCCAGAAGTTGCTAACGAGCCGAACCGGCGATGGGAGGCGCGACCGTGCGAGCCGGCAACTTTTAATTGAGTTTTGGAACAAAAGACGGACGCGCCGCCCGATGGCGCTCGAAGCCTTGAACGCAAGCGATGCAATATGCAATAGGGATTTTGGGGAAGACGTTCAGTTTGGTGTGGTTGCTTGATTTAATTGTGTGACGAAAAAATACATTTAAATTCAGTGTACTAAAACCCATGGGTAAGATAGTAGGATAGATAAACTATTGTTCCCAGCGCAAATTACATATACAAGATACAAATAGCTTAAAAAACTAGAGCAACAATCAGCGGCCTAAAAGCTGGCATATAACATGTTACTATTTTGAATTCCCCGTCTTCGAACGGCGGTCTTCGGTCTTAAGTCGGCTGAACGGTGGCAGATTTTCTTGAATCATGCTAAATAATACTATCGGTCAAGTCACCTTTCAAACAAAAAAAAACTAAATCAAAATCAGTTCTGTTTAGGTGGTACGATGTCATATACATACACACGTTAAACTTATAATACTACAAATCGTTTGCATCTGGGGTTAACAATCATGTACAAATCTACCTTCACTATACTTCTATAGGTATGGTGGTGAAGTACAAGACTTGCTTGACTGAAATAAGTGGTCAATAAAACTATTAGTCATAGTCATACCACGAGTTATTAAGTGATAAATGTTGATAGGAGCAATAGCAGCAGGAGTTTTTTAATGTTCGATGATACAGATGTAATCGTTGATGCTGTCTAAAATATAGCAGCTAAGAAGCCTTGCTAAGAAGAAACATGATTTAATCTTTAAAAATATTGTCACCAAAAGTTCAAAACATTTAAGTTTGTGTTGTTCCAATAATAGCCAACAGTGCTGTGAAGTATACCCATATAAAATCACAAAACAAAATGTAGTTTCCATTCTTCCAAGTGACACTTGCCAACTGCTCCGGAGCGCGGCTGGAGTGGTAGTGACAGACGACAGGGCAGCGGCTTCGAGATCGGGCTGCTATCGGATCGAAAACGAATCTGAACTAGCTTGCGGTGTTATTTGGACCGCAGCTAATGCACGGAATACACGAAACAAAACTCTATGATGGTTTTCAACTACCAATTAGTGAATCTAGATTTACTATGGTTTATTTTAATCGACTTCAAGACTTCTTCAATTCGGTTCGTATTTATATTTTTATGTGTATACTGTACATTGATTACTCCGACATTTATGAACGTTTGATACGTAATTCTTTTTGTATTATTTAGAAAAAGCTTTCGATGTAGTCCCACAAAAAAATCCTTAACTCTGTCTCAGTACTTTTTTCACCAGCTCAAATAATGTAAAAAAAAATCTGACTAATTTTGTTCGAGCGCCTGTTGATTTATCAATAACAGTAATTTTGTTCGGACGCTTACTTATACTTACTTATTAGTCGGTTTTAAAATTGATAATTATGTTTCTTTTAACTGGAGTCTTTTAACGTTTTTTATGGAACAGTGTTTTTAATTTTATCATTCCCATATCATAATTTTGAGCACATTCCATTGTATTGTGTAATCCTGTGTGTTGCATGCAGACAGCATGCAGCAGCATGCAATGTTTAGCAGGCTAGTTTGTTCTAGATAATGTAATGACAAAGAAGCAAGCAAGTTAACTTATCGACATGATCAATTTAACCTTATCTCTTAAATAATACGAATTCTGAGTTATTATTTACTTAGTAAATTTTTTTATAGCAAATTTTGCAAAGTTTCATCATTTTGAAAACGACTCGAAATAATGAAACCACGTAAACATAAATAAAGTTTGTAGTTCACGTCGAGTTGCTTCTTCGAGTGTCGCACTCGAAACGCTGTGGATTGTGGCGGTGGAGTGTCAGCGACAGTTTGCCTCGAGATCGGTTCGTTATCGCACTGCTTCCGGAATAACCCCTCTAGTTACGTAATAGAGTTAAGTTTTTTTTTATATATATATTATTCTGTAAATAACATTGCATTGTGCAGTAGAAGTAAAAAATCTTGGTTACATATCAAATAATCTAATAAAGTCGGATTTAATCTATATGTTACCGGCAATATGCATAATGCAGGTATTCTATACAATACCTAGGCAACGTTTGGAATCCCTGGGACGTCCAGGTAATGTACATATGAAATATTATGAATATTATTGTCCGTTACATACTTTACCTAGGTAATGTAAACAATACCCCTGGGTATTGTATAGAATACCTGCTGGTCCACTGGCAATGTGTTAAAGTAAATAATAGATTTTGCTCCATATTTAACAATGTTAGTGGAACTCGTGTGGAACCGCGGGGCACAGCAAGTTTGTTATATTTAACATTAGGTAGACGTAGGTCAAACTTCTATAATCTGGCCTACCGCAGAGTTAAGTATTGCGTTAAGTATTTTGCAGATCAAGCACACAGGGTATATTTTCTATTGACTATTAGCATAGCCCGCATATTTAAACCTTATCTAGAAGCTGTACAGTTTAATCGCTACCTTGTAGTCTACTTACTACTTATAGCCTATAGTCTACCTGAGATAAGGGCTAAGTACACTTCCTCGGTTTAGAGCCCGCGGCTGTGGTCTGCGCGTGTGGTCTCGACCTTAGACGCTCGATGTGCCTTATCTGCCCCAAGTACTCATTCCATGACACTGTTGGCACAAGCCAGGATTGGTTAGTTTAGGGTTGTCTACAAACTATATATATTTTTTATAAATATATTCGTCGGCTACTAAAAAGTGTGTTTTACTTAAATAAAATTAATTGTGTCAAAATGGAAATGCTACACTGGTATTCGAAATACGCCTTAAAATATTCCAATAAAATTTAAAACTCTATGTGAATGTGTGTGCGTGTGGAATGCGCTGCGTGAATGGATGTTCCCCGATAGTTACTCTAAATCACGAGTGAATCGGTTTCTTCTATGCAAGCTGGCGAGTTGGCGGTCAAACGCAAGCCTATTAAAGCCAATTAATAACAATTTTAAGGCTCACTATATATTTTTATGCCACTATACAGGTATATAGGTTACTCGGGCAAAATATAGAGAACTAGCCGTCCGCCCCGACTTCGCACGCGTGTAAGCTCGGCCTTCGGCCTCGCTACAAAATATAATATAGCCTATGTCACCCGAGGATAGTGTAGCTTCCCAACAGTGAAATAATTTTTCAAATCGGTTCAGTAGTTTCGGAGCCTATTCAATGCAAACAAACAATCAAATGTTTCCTCTTTATATAATAGTATAGATTACGCTCTTCAACAAAAAAAAAACTTAAATCGAAAATTTGCCATAGTTTACTTTAGCAACGTTAGAGGCCTTAAAGTTAAATGTCAGTAGAAGTGCGTTTAAATACCATGTTTGAGAAGTTTGTTTACTGTGGTAACCATACTAGTTTGCCCCGATGGGGGACACAATTCAATATCGAACTATTCCGATACAGAAGTTGAACGTTTGAAGTGCGCTCCGTGCGCACATCTAATACCTACTCTATTGCGATATTTTAAACTGCACTTTTATCTATATTTTTATCTTCGAAGTATTTTAAACGAACGAACGTTTTATAAACGAAGTTTTAAAATAATGTAGAATGAATACATAGTAAATTATAGTAAGTACCGGATACCAAAAACTTGCTATTCACTGGGCTTAAACTTTTTTTTACAAAAATGTTTGTATTTCTAACTGGTTGGAGGAATATAAAATGGTGCATCAATAATTTATTTTGAGCCTAGTCACAAAGCAGACCGCTGCATAACTATACATACATATATACGTATACAATCTATATAATTTTATCCCTCACTATAAATGTATTTAACTGTAATGTAAATAGCATTAAAATTTAATTATTTGCATTTTGTTCTAGTATTTAAATAATAGCATCATTGTTTAACAAACAATATGGATGTAACGTCAAGTATAAAATTCGGGAAATAATTCTACTATCCGGAGTATATTTATAATTTAGATTCGATACATTTTAGAAATACTAGCCAACTAATTTAAATTATATATTGCAACAAAGTAGAAAAATAGAATAAAACTATAAAATAATTTGTAAAACAAATATTTACAAATGAAACGCCGTCCGAATTGCCACCGTGCGATAGGATCCTCAGAATGCTGGCAGCGTCACCCCCTGGAATGCAAAGCTCATCTTTTGAGCAAAATATTCACCAGCTCTGAGATCCTACATAACGAGGATCAATCTTTAGCCAGATTATAGTTTAAGTCTATTTTTGGTTTAAACGTTTTTAAGCGTTGACCCAATATCTATAGTTTTAAATATATTTGCTAAACTTTGCAATAGAGGCCTTTTCCTTTTTTACGATTGTAAATATTTTACAACATTTTAATGGACGTGATAGGATAAGTTAAAGAAACCGCAAATTTTTGCGATCCAGCGTGCGACACGACTAAAGAACGGTTTTAATCAAAGAAAATTCCAATATCAAGTTTTTGTTCGCAGCACGAAAACTCGGTGAAGTTAAAGCCGTCGCAGGCATTTTCTCAAAAACTTGAAACACATAACTCGCGAACTTTCTGCGGAGCGTCCCGACCGAAATCTGGGGGCGGAACTATTTGTCCCCAAATCTGCATTCTTCTACTGACAACGCCAACAAACTGCCGCTGGCTTGTGACCAAGTTGAGGTCACTTCAACGAAATGGCTGCTATAAAACTTTTTATCATAGGACCATGACTCAAACTGAATGCAGTCACACCTTACACCAAGATTGCGAATCAAATTCAAATTATTTACTGCCATAAAAACAAACATTCATTTTCAGTTCTCTCGTTTTCATGTGTGACAATTTCCGTCAGCGAGAAGTTAACAGAGCAATTTTAAGCATTGCTTAACTTAAGTAACGTTTATAAGTAAGACTCAAATTGCATTTCATATTACTTACATTACATTTTTAAATCATTTTCAAATATCTATGCTATTATATTACTACCCATTACCATTTACCATTACCACTACTATTTATTTATCTCCTATGGTATTTATGGTATTATGGTATGATGTTTATTTGGTTTTTTGTTTGTTGGTGGTTTTGGTATGGTATTTTTCTATGATAATCGCGTGCTATCCTAATCGTATGACCAACTCAAAAGACGGCAGACGTGGATTGTCACCACCAGACTTACAAGACGGCAGACGTAGATTATCACCACCAGACTTACAAGGCGGCAGACGTAGATTATCACCACCAGACTTACAAGGCGCTAGACGCAGATTATCAGACCAGACTTACGCGAATATGCCTCATCGTCAAGTCATCACCACGCAATACCAGAGTGACAGGCGCGTGTCTCAATGACAGGAGCCTACATGTGACCATGGCGCGGCACAAACCTACAGCCTAGTTTACTCGAACCGTTAACAATACTGTGCTAAAGTGATTTAGCACGAAATACAAACTCCGTATTTGTTTAAATCGACAAATGTAGTAGCCAGTGGGTTTTCCTGTATGATTGCGTAGTTACGTCCCTAAATGTATTGAGTTAAATAAATTATTCTATTAACTAGGCATTTTACCTACAATGTTTAGGGAAATATGTAAAAGCCAAATGAAATCCCAATGGGAAATGATAAGGATTTCGAAATAATCGTTATATTTATCAGTTTTTATCATATATTTATATTATTTACTAGCCGCCCGCCCCGGCTTCGCACGGGTGTAAGCACGGCCTTCGGCCTTGCTACAAAATATGATAAACTTAGCCTATGTCACCCGGGGATAGTGTAGCTTCCCAACAGGTAAAGAATTTTTAAAATCGGTTCAGTAGTTTTTGAGTTATTTCGTTACAAACATCCAAAAATACAAATCTTTCCTCTTTATAATATTAGTATAGATTACAATACAGGTACACATTCGAAAAGTCAAAATTATTATAATGTGTTTCATAGCATAGTCAAATGTAACCGAAAAAGTGAAAAAATATAACAACGTACAATTTGGCGTTGCTAAGGGTTTGGCGCTAACTTAAACAAAAATGAGGCCTCATTGCATTATTTTCCTAAACTTGTGTTATTTCGAGTGTTAATGTGTAATAATGGTGGATTATTGTTTATTATTAAGTGTTCTTGAAAGTTTTCTAGTGTAAGCAAGGAATGTAGCAAGGGAAATGTGTATTTTCGTGATGTTTCTAAAACTCTACAAAAGTCTGTAGTAAAGTATCCAACGTTTTAATGGCGCATGACTTTGACTTACTTTGAAAATTGACTTCTTCACAATGGTTGATATTCCAAAACCCGTACGAAGCCCCTAGAATCCACTTTTATTGTGTGAACTGCTAGTCTGTGGAATGTGCTGCCTGAATGGGTATTCCCCGATCCCCGATAGGCGATCCGATAGTTACAAACTGGGCGTCTTCAAATCGCGAGTGAATAGACAAGCGTGCCCATCATAGACCACATCATCACTAGTCAAACGCAAGCCTATTATTAAATAAAAAAAACTGTTTGCACGTCGTCGTTGTCGTCTTGAATCTCCTATGGGCGTTGCATAAATAATGCGGTAGAAAATTCAAAAGACAGGCCCCAAAAAAATATCATCACATCGTCACGTGATCTGTTTATATCACAGGAGCCCGTTCATACGACACGATTTCAACGCGCGCTGATCGCGTTCGGGTAACTTTTCATAAGGGGAGTAGAGACGGCGCGGGCACTGCGCGTGCGCGACGCAGGCTCGAAGCGTTTTCTATCCGGGCGCTGAGCGTGCGCGCGATATTTATATCGATAAAATATGTACTTTATGTAAAAGACATAAACTATAAATTCCAAAGTTTCTGAGCAGCAAGCGGCGCGTACGCGAATCGCACGCGGTGTCGCGACGAAAAAATTTGCGCATGTGTGAACGCAACCTAACGCATGTTTGTATGTAGTAGTATACTTGTAGTCGAAGCTTTCGTTATACAAGTGACGGCAACCGTCGTGAAGTAGAGTTTCGCAGGCGCTAATTGGTCGAGTTAGCGTGGTAACGCCACAGGTGAACTCCATACATCGTGCTAATAAACAAACCACGTATTCAGGTATATGTGTCGTATATTGCGGTCGACTAGCGATGGGACTCGCTCGATAACATATGTATCGATAATAAGAAAAAAAACGTCTATTGTGGTGTAAAATTTCAATATTGCATACTCTAAAGTTATATGAATATTTACGGGATATTTACCGTGGTAAGGTTGTGGAAGGAGCTCCCGATATTTCGTCGCAGTTACATGCACCATGTTCACGAGAAAACTGAAGAATGCGGGTGGTTGCGGGTTGTGGTTGAGTGTATTGCATACTCTATCTTCAGGGGCCTTACGCCCAACTCTAACTGCGGGCTCGAATACGCGCAGTTTGCAAAATCGCCAGACCGCAAACCGTATCTCGGCGCGCGTTCGCGTGATTTTGCAAACTGCGCGTATTCGAGCCCGCGGTTAGAGTTGGACGTAATACCCCTGGCATATATTTGACAACATTGAAATATTGAACATTGATTTATTATTGTAAGAAAACTTTTAGAAACACACAAAAAGCAACATAATCTAAATTAACATCAGGCGAGGTGGCGGTAAATCGCCAGCCTATTTTTTTAATGAATGCATTTTCCATAAGTTCAGTAATCTAACATAGTACTTAATTTTTGCATGGAATATGGTCAATAAATGAAAACACAATAACATCGATACATGATACCAACATCTATTTACTTGAAACATCGATACAAATAAGTTATCCGTGTGTGCACAAGTTATTATGTAAACTTGGAACATCCTCCTTGGCATAGTTAGTAAGCCCTAGGTCATACAGCCTTCCGCTAACACTTACTTAATACTTGTATAATCTACCTACCTTGTATTTGCAATGACGTAAAATGTGTATTGTTCAGCCCGTTGCTAAGGAATCAATGCATCATGGTCAAAATGGTCATAGCTGCGTTAAATCTTCTTATATAACGGTGATGTATGTGACCCTATGGCCTCCAAAACGGACAGATTTTGACGAGACTTACACTGGCAGATACCTGATGACATGAGGAGTAATTCACGAGGGTGAAACCGCGACGTGCAGCTAAGTTATTCATATTTTTAGCATCTAACGCAAAAAGGGGGGTGTTATGTGTTTAAAGTGTCTGTACGTCTGTCTGTGGCATTGTAGCTTCCAAATTAATGAACCGATTTTGATTAAGTTTTTTTTTGCTTGTCTATGGGTGACTTGATCAAGGGTGTTCTTAAAGAACCCAACTATACTAGCGGGGGTTAGAAAAATATAAATTTATAGTGTTACTGCTTCGTTATTAGCACCTAAATATACAGCAAAACTTTCCAACATGAAAGCTCTCTCATCTTTTTCATTAAAAATCAAATATTGGGTGGGTTTGATTGGGGTTCGAACCTAGGTAAATCGACCCGCCCGTGTAAACGCCCCCGCTGCTTTCGCCAGCTAATATGACCACTGTCTTTCCACTGGCGCCTAAATCAATTAATTATCTGTTCGAAGTTCCTCGTTGATTTCTTATATTAGTTAACGTTCTGGGTTCTCACCATTGAGCTATTAAACTGAAAATGAGTTCTATTTTACGGCTAATTGAGAAATTTGAACTTGTCATCATCATCCAGAAGACGTCCACTGCTGAACATTGGCCTCCCCCTTTAACCTCCACACTGAACGACATCCTGCCATCTGCATCCACTGGATGCCCGCGACTCTCACAATGTCGTCAGTCTATCTAGTGGGAGGCCTACCTACGCTGCGTCTTCCAGTTCTTGGTCTATTGAACCTTTCTTCCCCATCGGTTATCGGTTCTTCGAGCGACATGGCCTGCCCCTTGCCACTTCAACTTGGAAATTTTAATAGCTATGTCAGTGACACTGGTTAGTCCCGTTACACGGTTACACATATAAAACATCTGTTAAAATTGCGACAGCTTAAAAGTTATTCAAAAACAAAAGCAAGAATTAAGATGCTTATAAAAAAGAAAAAAAAAAACTTATTTTCCTCAAACAAATATTCGTAAACATGTCCAAAGATGACAATAACTTTAGAAAATTGCCAATACAAAGTTTATGCAGCGTTTCAGTGAAGGAACAAGTCAATCGGACCGGATAATGGACTCTATCAATATCCAGAATGTCGGATGATCGCGTGCATCGCTGCACCGATCGCGCGATCGATCGACGTAATGTCGTCGGATGGGAACTGGCTCGATTTGAATTGAAAAATGCTAATATGTACTGCCCTATATAAATCAAGTCAGCAAGGCTATCGTGCATGGAAAAGCCTAATAAATACAAACAAGTGTCGAGGTTTTCCGACACAGCATTGTACTTCTATTGTCATGTCGTAAGTTCTGACTGGCCGATGGCTAGTACACGTATGATCAGATATACTATATGTATGTTCAGTGCACATACACATCCAATCCATACAATAATGCGACGCGTGACCAAAAGGCTGCTTTCTGGCTCAACGCATAAGTATTGCGATTCAGCGTGGTAATGCATCCAGCATTCTGGGAACGCTGTAAACTGATAGTGGGTTTGAGCATATAGAATGTCCTTAGACCTCAACGGTCTATAATCCATACACATACAATTTTAACTAACACGCTCTTACTATTCACTTGTAACGATGTAAATAAACCTTGGAAGTCAAATTTAGCCTAGTTCTGATTGTCGCATCGATATGATACTTTGCAAGTAGACTTAATTCGGATATAAAACAATAATTTGGTACCATTAAGCTGATCTGATGGTGGAGCCAGGAGGTGGATAGCGGATCTCTTCAATAGCTACTAGTTAACAAACCTAACTAAATGAGGCCAAACTTGAGGGATGTTTGGGCTTATTTGGTTAGCTGTAACGAGTCCTATAACAAGAGTTCCACTAATTACCTCTCGGCTCCATCATCAGAGCCTCACACTAAGTGTAAAGACCCGTTATGTTTAGGTTTATTTACATCGTATAAGTATGTTTTTAAATAGGTATAATATAATAATTATTTTTCTCTGATCGTATGTGGTACTCGGTAAATATATAACTGTACGTCGTGATTTTTCGGTTCAAACAAAATATATTAGTTATCTTGGTTTTATCTGCGTAAAAAGTTACTTTGAGGTTATATAATTACACGAAATATTTCAAATTATACCTCACAGTAAATATAAATTACATTTACTTTGAAAATTATACCGCTGAAAAATGTTGACACTTACTGACTTCATGCAATTCTTGTGAAGTTTTTCAATCGTTTCAATTCCGACTTGATCTGATAAAAGTTAACAAAGATATCAATAAGCTGATAAGAACGTAGTTGAAGCATCGCGTGCACGGATGCACGGCCGAATAATCGATTGTCACTTTACAAAGTAGGTCGATTCGAATTGAAAGAACGATACCGCCACAAGCCGCACTATTGACGGGCTAACGTAACCTAGGTTCAGTAACCGAGCTACCTAGCCAGGGACGGCCTTGGGGGTGGCGAGAGGGCAACCGCCCGGGGCTTCGCTCTTGCAGGGGCCTCGTGCAATCGCGCAACGATCAGAGAAACATTAGAAAGAAAGCAAGAAAAGTTTATTTGTGACCAAAAAGGTACGTTTAAGAAATATTTTTAAAAGACAAAGGTAAAATAAAGTCACAAATCAGACCCAACTTAACATAATTCCGGCTGTAAACCAGCACTCGGTAATACATTAGGTATTATAGTACGAATGTATTAAATACTAATAGTACTAATGTTTTTTAAAGTATTTTTTTCGACCTCTGCCGCGAAAATCTCGCGATTCACTAGGATATACTGAGTGGATCCACCAGTTCACTGTGATCAGGGTTCCCATATCAAAATTTGGAAAGTTCTGAGCTAAAGCCAGATACCTATTTCAATAAAAGTCCGGACATTTTAGTCACAAAATTTTAACACTGCTAAAGTCGTTAAAAGACTTTTGTTTTGTGTTTAGGAAGACGGATTCAAGATTAAAGACTTATTTTATATAATTATATCTGTTTTTCCGACTTCCAAAAAGAAGGAAGTTCTCAATTCGACTGGTTTTTTTTGTGATTTTCTATCTACCTACTTTTTTATTAATGTACTAGTTTTTTTGCCCGCAACTTCGTACGCGTAGATTTTCATATAAAACTTCAATCCTTTTTTCTTCCCTTAATCCGGCCCTTGCGCAAAATAACATAGCCTATGCTTCAATCTGGTCATAGCTAAGCATATTCGTGAAAACCGCATTTAACCGTTAACCGTCCGCATTGTCTTCCAGGGATTTAAGAGATGTGCGTGAACAAAGAAATAAAAATTATAAAAACTGCCTTAACATTGCCTTAGCTGCTTATTTTAAGTCGCCCTGTGTGAAGTATTGATAGAAGCATAAAAGTAAAAACACCTTCAACAGTTTTCCAATCAAAAAGATAATATGACCACAGTGCAGAGCATGTTTTGAAGTTTTCTTTTTGTCTAAACCATAAAAAGTATATCATGTCATGTCGGGATGATACATCTCTGAAATTTGACTGTCCAGCTTTGCTTGTTCGAATTTTCTATGACCATGCAATTTCTGAACTATGAATACGACCACAAGTATTTGGCTTTGGCTACGGAACCCTGACATATGCTTGTCTTGACACGCTCTTGGCTAGTTATTTCTTATTTCGCGTGCATTTGTATGTATACCATGATTAAAAAGCCATGAAATGGAACTACTCTATTTATCAGTTAAAATATCACAGTAAAATAGATAAATAAAATAAATAAATAAATATGTGGGACATTATTGCACACATGGTCATCTGACCCCAAACTAAGCAGAGACCCTAAATAAAATTATACACTATATTATTGCAAATATACACTTTCTTCTTCTAGAAGCTAAGTTTATTTATATACCCTGCATAAAGGGTGCAGCAATGGCTTATGTAGTGGCTGTTCACAAAACCACAGACACACCACAGACATAAATATATACATTTAAGTATAGTTAAATCTATACATAAATATTATATATATATATTTTTTTTTTTTTTTCTTTATACATAACAATACAATTTTAAATTAATGTTGCACCAAAAAACCACAGTTGGTTTGAGATGGTATTCAAACTTCATAGGGTGAAGTAATTTTACAAAACAAAAAAAAACTTAGTGTGATAGGTTACTTAATTATTATATATGAGGTCATACAAAACTTATGACGCTACTTTCTTAACCATTTATAGATCAATATTTATTTTCTAATTATAATTTTCTAAATTTTATCGTCGAAAAAATCTTTTATCTCGTAATAACATTTTTGGGTTAGAAACTTACGAAGTTGGTTCTGGAAAAGTGTTATTATTTCTTTCTTTCTTTAGTGCGTCCGGAATTTTGTTGTATAGGTTTATTGTCATGTACAAAAGACCTTTTTTGAATATTTCTATTCGCGGGACTGACTTAAAATAGAATGTGGTATATTTCGTGTTTTAAATGCTAACATAGAATAAAATACAATGGAATCACCAAAGAGGATGTAAGGCCTATGTTTTTATAACATCCTTGATCTACATGTTCATTCATCTAAGAAGGTTCCTTAATTTAAATAAAAAGTTATAATCTGGCTGATTATCTGAATGACAGTTGACAGTTACAAATTTTTAATGGCTATGCCAATAACATTCTCTTTACTTTGGACCTCCTTGCTTGAGGCTATGTGACGATCCTCATATCACGTTTTGGGTAACGAAGAAAATAATCATTGATTTTTTAATTTCTTTTATGTAATAATAAAGAATTAAAATAAATGATATAACATAGCCTATGTTTTAATCTGGTAATTTCTAAGCATATTCGTGAAAACCGCATTTAAATCCGTCCAGTGGTTTAGGATATGTGCGCGGACAATCAAACAAACAAACAAACAAACAGACAAAAATTCTAAAAACTGTCCTATCGTGTTCAGCTGCTTATTTTAAGACGCCCTGTGTGATTTTTTCTTTGTTATCTCGCAATTAAAGATTTTTTTATCTCTATGGTTTTATTATATGTATAGAATAGATATAGATAGATATAGATGTTCCCGGCAAACTACTGTTTCAAGCAAAACAAGACTATAAGTCATCATGACATTACACACTAACTGCCGTTAGTCATGATGACATTACGAAACTACCGGTAAAACTTCCCCGAACAAAGGCATACGATGATAGTTGCAGTAAATCTACGGAAGTTCCCCGTGGATGCGGCGGTAAAAAAAAACAATTCCGTGTATCACATTTCTTAGGTGAAATATACGTTTCCCGCGTAATACATAGTTCGCGTGCGGTATAACTATTAGACGTTCTGTGGGTCGGCTTGACTGCTCTGATGGCATACTTTGTTTCTTACTCGGTTACTTTTGGCACCCACAATGACTTGTAATAAGTAATGCAGTGAAAGATATTTAAAACTATTTATCAGCAAGGTAGGTCAGTAAGTTTCTCGAATGGGACCACGGACCGGTAAGCGCAGGGTAGGGCGTTCACCCACAAGATGGACAGACGACCTAAAAGAGACTGCAGGAAAACGCTGGATGCAGGCCGCTTCCAACCGGCCCTTTTGGAGATCGATGGGAGAGGCCTATGTCCAGCCGTGGACGTCCTATGGCTGAAATGAACTAAAAGCAGACTAACCCCCATATTTATAGACGTCACCTCTCCCCATCATCACCTTTAAAGCCATCATCACCCTTAAGGTTCTCTCTTAAGTCATATTTTGGCATTTTAGTCGGCAAAATAAGGTAACTGTATCCATTATTATCAGCCTAACATGTTCCCACTACTGCCTCTCATGCCTTCTCTCAGAGACAGATGATGGGGCCTAATCCACCATGCTGGCCCAGTGCATGTTGGTAAATGTCGTGTCTTTGAATTTTTGAGGTTTTTTGGACATACCAGTTTCCAAACGATATATTTCTTCACCGTTTTTTGAGCAATGCCATCGAAACTGTTTATTTTAGATGTATTAAATGTGTCACATCAATGAACGTGGTCGCACTGTAACCAGTTATTGATGGCTCTGTGTCGTCTACTCTGCACAACAGAGACTGCGGTCGTGTTACTCTATGCGAGCTTTTGCTCACGTCACGAGGTGGATTGTCTTTCGTGTCTATGGTCCATATGTTATGGTTATTAGAGTCTTATATTGGTAATTTGTTTTACTGATTGATAAACTTGTGAAGGTTTTTCGATGGCAGCTGAGTGTCTCAACATTATTGTATGATTTGAGTATGATTTTAACTACTTTTGCATGCTGCATCATTTTTCATCAAAAATAAGTTTACACGTCATGTCATAATCGGGGTAACTTCGTTTTTCTACGCACATCTACTAAACCACTGGACGGATTTAAATGCGGTTTTCACGAATATGCTTAGCTATGCCCAGATTAAAGTATAGGCTATGTTATTTTGCGCAATGGCCGGATTAAGGGAGAAAAAGAGTTGAAAGTTTATATGAAAATCTACGAGTACGAAGTCGCGGGAAAAAGCACTAGTAATTAATATAGTAAGTACTGTAGTAATTCATTTGTGCAAGGCCGAGGATCGAACCGGGTACCGTCAGATCGTAAGGCGCCACATGGCACCGCCCGGCCATCACCACTCATCATAATGCTAAACTCCAATCTAGGTTCTCATTTGTAATACCTAACAGAAATAATAACTTGATCTCTCTCTCGACTCCAAGTAAGAAATAACCATTACTTAACTCCACCTGGCGTGTATTTAGGTAATTACTTACAGAATAAGCTATTAAGTTGAAATTATTAGGTATAGTTTAATTATAATTACTTAGATATTGTACTTACTTGGAATGTTAGCTTCGGTAATAGAGCTTAGTGTTTCTCTACAGACCCAGTAATTTGGTAAATCTTAATTAAATGTGTCGTTATGCTCAAGTCTAGACTGGGTTTTAAATATTGATGTTAAAATTTTGCAATAGCTGCTATGATTACTAATATTCGTTTCAATGTCGGGTACTATGTACCCCTTTCGGCTTAGGACACCCTTTCCACATAACCCATAATAACATTAAAGTAATAATTATTATCCAAAAAACATTTCTAACACTATAAATGTCGAATGGCCCTCCGAAAATGAAGAGGTTAAACACAAGAAATTTAAAATATATAGTACGCACACATCAACTAAGAGTTTTATTATTCTAAACTCATTTACGTGGATAGTAAATGTTTTTATCGGCCGTAAATAGGCGTGAACTGGCACGTCGCGTGCGCAGGCACTTGGCGGGGCTGCGCTAATACCAGTGGAAGGTCTACTAGTGCAACCATCACTCCTAAAGGTGCTAACAGACGTGTGGATTTCGTTGACGGACCGCCGTCTAACCAACGGGAGAGAGAGTGGGATTTATATATTTCCCTCGCTTTCTCTACCGTTGGTCAGACGGCGCCGGCGGCGGTGGTAGACGTCAGCCATATCTACGTACGTCTGTATAATATTAGTATTGCTTTCCTAATTTCTTCATAATTAATAATAATGACCACCAATAATTCAAAATCAAGGACCGATGACAATGCAATAAAGATAGATAGATAGATAGAAACTCTTTATTGTGTACACCAGAAATAAAAATTACAAACAGATAGAAAACACTTACGAGCTAGTGCCACAAGTGGCGGCCATATCGCTAAAAGCGATCTCTTCCAGGCAACCATTGGATATAAAGAATTTACGTAACAAGATCGACGGGCGATGCTAAAACATTTTTAATAATACTATAAATATTACCAAATGATATATAATATATATAAATAAATATTATAAACACTCACAATGATAGAGCAAACAACAACCAACATGAATCAGGAGCAACATCGTATGTCCAAAACTCCACATAAAGCGTGTTTTTTAGTTTTTTAAACTGCGAGAATTATTGCTTGAGGAAATATAACTCATTTCGGTGTTATCAATAATCATTACGTGAAACAAGTAAATGCTGCATTCATTGGTTTTTGTTACAAAACAAGTTAATTGCTATTTATAAAACGATCAATGCATTAGACAGCAGTGCAGTAAAATTGTAAAACCATTAAATGAGTTGCAATTTTTGTGTACACAGCGTGCATTGTTAGTTTTGTTCCCAAGTAAAACCATGCAGTCCTTGTATGACAAGAAAATGTTAAGGTAATGTCTATAAAGTCGTTAGCTTGTTTTGAAATATAACCTTCAGTTTCGGATAAGTAGTGTTCCATGCAATAAGGCGAGGTTAAGGAGCAAGAACAATTGTGATGAAATGTCAGTTATATGGTTATGTTTCTGACAATAATTAAATATTGTGATGCCTTCGACGCTACCTGGTGACATCGTTCACGGACTTATTTTTAGGAAGGTTAGCGTTCATCGAGCTTTTGTTATAATGTATATTTATATACATCGTGTTTATCTTTTTGCTCTGCTGAAAAATCAATAACATATTTTTAATACAGGAGATAAGTACTTTTGAAAGGGGCTTGTTTTATGACTAATTTAGCAATATCAACTAGATTTTCAAAAGATAATTATCAATAAAAAACCATCTTGATAAAAATGACAGAACTGGACCAAATTGGTTCATCGAGCCGAAAAAAAAATTTTTTTTTAAACAGTCTGAGCTCTTCCTGTCGTTAGGAAGTCGGTTAAAAAGGCTTTACTTGCCATCAATGTTGTCAAATAAAATACATTTCATTACTTGAAATGTGTGTAGGTATACTTCCTACTTTCTTATGCAAAAACGTTAGATATTCTAATCTCTACTAGAAAAAATACAGATGGTACTCTAGCTTCGTATTATCCTGGGATACTTATGTACGTTGTTTATTTTCCAACGACTAACTGGATGCATGAGACTGAGCTGTCATCTGTCATTATTATTACCTACATAAATATAGGTTATGGCGTTATGGTTACTAGGATAGAATAGATAGATTTGAGAACGTCCCTCCTTTTTTAAAGTTGGTTGAAATGTTATTCAAATATCAAAAAACAAGATGTTATGGATGTAACATTACATAAAGATATCATTTTTTTTTTTTATAAAATGTTCGATGAAGTAGTACAATGCAGAAATGTTTAATCTAATTTGCGAGTACTTATGGTTTTTAATTTTTTATTATTAACCCGTCCAGATAATCGCTCGGAACTTCATATTATAACTTTTTATTTTTTTAGTTTTTAGTTAGTATTTTAAGTTTTCTTTAATTTTCTGTTTTTTAAGTTGTGCATAATAAATTATTAAACTGCTTATAATATGGAATTCCATATTATAACGTTATTATAATATAGAATTTATTTCCGGAAATTCATGATTTTATTTCCGCGTGAACAGTAATCATTTTGTAAACGAATTTTGAATGCAAATTGTCCTCATTGTAGACAAAAATGTGTGCGATGAATGAATTGTATATATCCTACAAGTGTCGTTATTTGTGTAGATGATTGAATTATTTTAGTATTTACTTACACATTAATTGTGATAATATCATAAAGAATTAAATAGATTCAAATAATATAATGAAAAACAAATTACGTACTTACTACTAAAAATCCAATGTATAAAACAATTATTATTTGTTTTTGTTTTTTTTAATATCCCATTATTATTATTTTGGACTTTCTATTCTAATCTAGAGGACTCACGTCAAAGGTCACTTAAAGTGACTCACATATCCGAACAGCTTTGCCACACCTTTGCCAATTATTCAACCGCCAAGCAGTAGTGTGCAAATACTACTGTGTTCCGGATTGAAGGGCAATGTTTCCAGCGAAATTACAGGGCACACAGAGATTTGACATCTTATATCTCGGGGTGACGAGCGCAGTGCATTGCCATCCAGGGTTTTGAACTGTTGAAGTTCAAAATTCTGAGTGAGTTCGCTTGTCTCGTAACTCAGTAACATAAAAAAGGTCCCTGGCTGCGTCCGAGTTGGGTTCAGACAGTAGTCTGTTAAACAGACCCACATCTAGTCTGTTCAGATGGTAAGTCACCTCAAGTCTCCTTCTCTCATGCTGGTTATCTATGTATAATATACAGGGCTACAGTACTGGTACACTTAGTATCCTCTTAAGGGCGGCCTCAGTATATCAAAACAAACAACTTTTGTTCTACGACTTTTCCAAATTTGTCAAACCTTTCAATCAGTTTTTTTTTTTTTTTTTTATTGTAAGATAGGCTTGCTTTTGGCCGCCAACTCGCCTGATGTTAAGCGATGATGCGGCCTACGATGGATCACGTTTACCTAGAAGAAACCGATTCACTTTTGACTTGAAAACACCCAGATTGTAACTATCGGGGAACACCCATTCAGGCAGCGCATTCCACATACATCCATCAGTATTAGTAAAAGAAGTTTTTTTTTTGTTTAGAATAGATCTACAATCGTCTTGTCATGTATGTCTCTTCTAACTATGCAGTTTCTGCTTTGTATATTCATATTCAAATATCAACAAAAACAATCGTTTACCAAGTTTTTTGTGCGTCTAGCGACCCCGACCTCCCCTGCAATCGTGAAATGAAATGAACCGATCTTATCTAGAGATATATGCGCATATTTATAATAATGTCATTAAATCTATTCCGGGGACTCTCTTCCATTTTTTATTCCGTTTGCATCTAAATTCACCGGATACTCATCGCGTCCGATATGTCTATTCTTTTTATTATATTCTTTTTTATTTCAAATAGATTTATTTTACCAACGATGTGTTACGACCGAATATTTTCGATATCTTTTGTAGCGATAATACTACACACACATTAATTATTCTAAATATATTCTGTTGAACGTAGTACATATAGATCGTTGTGTTGAACACCTTTTTAGGGTTCCGTACCCAAAAGGTAAAAACGAGGCCCTATTACTAAGACTCCGCTGTCCGTCTGTCTGTCTGTCCGTCTATCACCAGGCTGTATCTCATGAACCGTCTATCGCTCGAGAGAAAGGTATCTATTTTTACCTATATTTAATATTGCGCGATAAGTCCCGAGAAATGTTACAACAACAGAAGGCTTTCCCATGGCTTTTATTATACCAAGTAAACTAAATTTGACACCACCAAATTGCTGTCAGCACCATTTTCGCACATATTGAAATAAATAATGCAAAAAAAAATGCAGGTTGTTTTAGCGCGGTGTCTGATTAGGTTCTTGAGTGGAGACCATGAACCGGAAGGCGCAGCATAGGTAGGCTTCTCACTAGATGGACTGACGACATTGTGAGAGTCGCGGGCATCCAGTGGTTGCAGATGGCAGGATGTCGTTCAGTGTGGAGGTTAAAGGGAGAGGCCTATGTTCAGCAGTGGACGTCTACTGTTTATACTCATATTCGCCAGAATACAGCCCCCTCGAAGCTTAATATTGGCAATAACGTTGCTTTTACCCCCTTTTTACCCCTTCTCATCCCCTGTGGACACCCTCAGTTGCCTGAATTATTCCACCATGAATCACGGTAAGCTTCTGTATCCAATTTTTTACGAGCAAAAAATATGAAAGTTTTATTTATAGCGAATGTTTGTGTATCGATTTTTTTGATGATTCGGTTTACATATGTGTGTGGTTTTGATCGTGTAATGGAAATTCATTGAAAAAAGTGAACAATTGATTGACTGTTACGAGCATGTAAATATATTATGTACATATAATGTTTGATAGTTTATAATAAAAAGGTAGAAATAGGTAAGGACACAAAACATGTAAAGCATTGTTTCAACAATTCAAATGAATACATAAACTGGACTCACTTTAATAGACCAGGGTCGAAGCCTTCAAAAATGGTAAAAAGTGAAAAAAAAAAGTAGTAGGATGAAACCCATTAGAAAAGGAGGGGAATACGATAAAAATGAAAGGAAAAATAAATTACGGCGATCTGAGTTCGGAAAGTGGGGGGGGGGGGGTTTAAGGGTAAAAAATGAGTACATAAACTACCCACTCACTTTAAATAAAGAAAGAAATGTAGAAGCATAAATAAATATGTTTTTGTTCACAATAAAAATGACATGCGTAGGACCATACATCACTTATGCACATACATACTCGTACATTCACTTCTAGATGTGTTAATTTATGACTACCAAGCCCGGATCTAGGTACCCTGGACGCCCAAGCAGCCTAAGCTAAGGGGGCGTCAAACTCCACTTTCGGGAGAGGGGCGCCAATGTCAAGTTTTTGCCGCTGTTCGGAAAAATCGTAGACTGTGGCGTCGTAGCTCCCAACCGGCTGAACTGATTTTGATTTTGTAGCTATGATTTAATAAAATCTGATCAGCCGTTTAAACATTATCAGTTCTTTTATCGGGGGGTTTCAAAAATTTCAATTTATACTTGTTAATAAAGGGCCTTACTTAAAAACTTAACTTAAGTTGATCTATGCTTAACATTGCTCTCTCAACTTCTCGCTGACGGCAACCGTCACACGTGAAAAATAGACAGAGCAATTTTAAACATAGATCAACTTAAGTTACGTTATTAAGTAATGCCCAAAGATTTTTCTATCTATTTACGTGGGTACTATTTCATTTTCTTGTATCTACGACATAGTTTTGATTTGCAATAAATTTCTACATTCATCAATAATTGTTTTTCAAGAGAATTATTTTTCTTTCTTCTTTGATTGCGTAAAATTATGACACGTTTCATCCTAAATCGCTCGCATCTCGCATCACCCTGTATATTGTAGTTTCGGCACACCCCCCGCTTTCAGCACGCAGATGTAATCCGTCATGACGCTCTCTTACGTCACGTGTCGTCGCCGTGTCGGATCAGATTATCCTTCAACAACTTGCTTGTGTTGGCACTTTTATATCTTTCACAATAGAGACCAAACTCGCTTGTTCAGAAGTTTTTGTAACGTAGTAGAGTTACATTAAGACATTCATTATACACGAAAACAAGTTGCACGTGGCAACACTTTTATTTTTAAGTGATTAGAGAGGGGTTTTGCTTGTAGGAGTGTTTTTTTTGTGTGGTGGAATTTCATTATGATTTTCACATTTGCGCATGTTTTTACAACGCGTGAAGATTTAATGGTTTCTTGAATAGTGGTATTACTTATATCGTACATAGTAAAGGTTGTGCCAGTTTAGGTAAATTTTTTAGGAATTTCTTGTAAGTTTCTAGCACCAAGTTTCTTATGTTTCTTTATTTTTACTTCTTCATCATAGCACTTGTCAATGCTATTTTATCTATATTTAAAAAAATCTAGTTTATTTATAAAAAAAACTACTTAACCAGTCGGAACACAAAATTTTAGAGTAGTTAATTAAAATATCTAGTAATTCAATTTTTTTTTATCGCGTTAACAATGCAGTAGCTCTCGAGAATTCACAAGTAAACGCTGAAAAAAAAAATTCATCCCCATTTCACATGTACCAGAGCCACCCCTAAAATGCAATATTATATTTTTTTTATTCTTTTAAAATTGAGATCTATATTACAACTGTTATTATGCAAAGTTTCATTCACTTATCTAAATAATTTTAGAAGTTAGAAGGTTTTAAAAATTTTGGACGGGCGGACAGAAAGACAGACAGACAGACGGACGGACAGAACGAATTTATAAGGGTTCCTTGTCGGGCTACGGAACCCTAAAAAACTGTTTTGGTGCAACGGAAATGTACCTTGTCGCATTAAGAAATTTGGGTCAACTGCTCGAGTTCACTCGCAGACATTAGGGAAATCACCTGATTATACGCGAACTCGGGTAAGAATTACTTCGAAAGGGACCTCCATGAAGATAAACGACCTCGATAACGAATCTTGATAAAATAAGAATCAATGAATTAAAGAATTCTGATATTCCACAGGTTTCTGAAATATAATTTGAAACCAAATTCTGTCAAGAGAAAATATAAGAAAAATTACCGTTAAGTACATACGACTATACATATATCAAACATTGTAAAAACTCCCGTGAATAGAGTTGATAATCTTCAAACTGATAACAGATTTTCATTAATCATAGCTAAAACACCCTCGACCATGTAACCTTTCAAACAAAAAAACTAAATCAAAATAGGTTTAGCCGTTTGGTTGGTAAAGTTGGTGGCTAGTATGGTTGAGACGTTAACTTATAACACCCCATTTCTGCGGGTGTTAAAAACAAAAGACGCCTAAATGTTCACAAAATTCTAAGTTTATAGAAAAAAAAACATGCCTGTGACATAAGCCGAACGGCCCCATGATTATATAACTTGCAACTAGCGATTTAGTCGCAAATTTGACAGTGTCACTATGACTGAACTGTCAAATTAGCGACTAAATCGCGAGTTGCAAGTTACATATTCAGGATTTGGCTAATGTCACAGGCTACACTGCACTGACTGCACAGACTATAAACTTAAGTTTTTTGTGTACATGTAGGCGTCTTTTGTTTTTAACTCGCGCAGAAATGGGGTGTTATAAGTTAACGTCTCAACCATACTAGCCACCAACTTTACCAACCAAAAAGCTGAACCGATTTTGATTCAGTTTTCTTGTACCGCACTGACCTTAGATAAAAATACGCTAATAATCCAAATAAATATCTAGCACAGAGTGAAATACATGATTTAGTTGCTAGTTAGAAGAACTGCTAACTAGACCAGTCTCGTAACTCATCCACCTGAATGGATGCCGAGACGGCACAGAATATGTCGTAGGCAGAACGCTCTGCAGACGACTGCACATTCTTCAGGAATTCAAGAACTACAGACTATGTAGCTGTATCTATGATAATTAAAGCTGCACTCATCGGCCACAGTTATCTCTTTCGCACGTTTTCGATATTTTTGAAGATAAAAAATCTCTAAGTAAAAACTTTAAAAACCGATTGGGAATTGGGTACGAGGTGTACCCAAAATCTGTGAAATCAATTAAGCTACAACATATAAAAGACCGCCAGATTAGCAAGTTGAAATGGCAGTGGGCAGGGCACATAGCACGCAGAACTGATGGCCGATGGGGCCGAAAGGTTCTCGAATGGAGACCACGAACCGGTAAGCCACCCACAAGATGGACAGACGACTTAATAGAGGAAAACGCTAGATGATGGCCGCTTTCAACCGGCCCTTTTGGAAATCGATGGGGGAGGCCTATGTCTAGCAGTGGACCTCATATGGCTGAAATGATGATAATGATATAAAGGACACAGAAACAGAGACACATAGAGGTAAGAAGAATAAGGTGTACATTATCTCAGATCAGAAAAACAAGGGAAATAATCGCATCTGGCCTAAATAAGGCTTAATGTCCTTTTGTCAAACTCACCCAGCAGACGACCTTGTTTCTCTTTCATGCACGTGGCATATTGGTTAGTTCATTGGTGTCGCTAGAAGTTTCTTATGGTGCGTAAAAAATAATCTAGGTGAGTTGTACTGACAGTTTAAATGTATTATGTTTTTTTTATGAAACATGGAAAAGTTTGAATACGATAATTGTACTAAGGTTTATCTCTATTGTTCATCTGCTCTGTGGTGTGTCTCGTCGTGATGTTCAGCATTTTGTGAAACTGCAGCCTTTGTACTACGTAGCAATTTGTTCATGAGCTGAGTGCGTAGATTGTGTAGTAGTCGGAACAGCCAGATTGCCAAGGTGGGCGTGTTCACCAGACGTTGATTGATACGGTACAATGCTCGCGTATTCCGTTGATATCATTATCTATTTGATGGACTAGATGGCACCGGACGCAGTTCCAACGCGTGAAATTGTTTTATGTTGTGTCTGGATAACATCTTTTTGATAAACTGAAGCAGTGTTCAAGGGTAGAAAGGCGACATTTTTTTTGAGCTGGTAATGTAGATGATTCAGTAAGGAATAGAGCTAGATAGAGCCTCTTTTTCACAAGAGTTTGATAAACGTTATGTAGGCTAAAGTGCTCTGTCAATCTTCCGCTGACGAGAAATGAGACGCGCAAAAACCAGACGGCACATTTTAACCAAAATGATCGCGCATAGGCGTGAGCGATCCCCAATATGACCAAGAGTCAATCATAAAACAAATACGGAACCCTAAAAAGCTCGATATGTTTTACAAGCTTTTATTTAACTTGCCTTATTAACATGAAAGGGTTACGAAAAGCTTGTTTAACAAAGTTTTTTTTTCAACTAATAATTAATTTTCTTCTTGGCTAAAAGCTAGATAGAGCTAAGCTACGAACACATCGTCGCTTACCAACAGGCGAGTTGGTGGTTAAACGCGGATTATTCGCAATCAAAAAACTGGAAGAACAGGATCAGTCACTCGTGTTTCAATTAAAATGGTAGATCATTCGTCACATGTATCTACGTGTGGTATTAACAATGTGATTGTTGGCTCGTAATGAGCTTCTTAGGAATCATGCAATCTCCTTCTGGAAAATGGACTTTAATAAAGATAATATCAATACAGCATGGTAAGAAAACAGGGAAATGAATTTATTGACACAAATACCGAAGAAGTCGCGCGCTTGTCTTGCACTTGGCCGGTGTTAATTATTTAATGTTCTAATTTAGTTTGTGTTCGATATTAATACTAAGTTTGACACTTGTACATATTACCGTTTTACACCACCACAAAAAATATGTTTTTTTGTATTGGCCCCTTTTTTTTTAAATTTCAACTTGTTATCTATTAGGGATCAAAATATACAGCTGTTAAAAGGTAGGACAGACAGACGGCATTGCCTCATAAATAATAATCTTCAATTTCCCTCCATTTGGGTATGGAACACTAAAAATTATCGGAACCACTTTTTCCTCTCGATAATGTTCACTTTAAGCTCTTTTGTGATCTCGTGGATCGTCAATAGATGGAACATTAGTTAAAGATCACAATTCGCAATCATTACAACATAATCCGTGGTAACATCAACAATGTAACGTTGCAAAAATAAAACCGCACGGTCGGTACGCGCGGCGCGGCCGCGTCCACCGCGTGAAGATTGACGTCCGTCGTCCCACATCACTCCTGCATCGGCATTCGGGAACAGAACCCCTCTAGCACGATAACTGACATCACTATTTATACCCCCGACCAGATAACGAGACCTGGAACTAGCATCAGCTTCACGAACACAGCCGGTTCAGAGAAAGTTGGCCATCCAAAAGTGCCGGCTACTAATGACCTATGCGTCACGTTATGTTATTTTTTAAGTATTTAAAGACAATGGACGGCGGAGAAACAATACATGTGTTCGGTTAATGGACTCGTGCCTTGTGCTAGTATCGAACAGTAGGTGAATTCATTTTTTCGTCGCGTCGTCGTCATGAGCTCCATATTTTGAGTGGGTAATCTTTTCTATTTGCTATTGTAATAGGAAAAAATATGGGACATTTTGTGGTGAAATTAGAGTTGAATTTCAACTATCACAATTGTAGGGTGCTTTCTTTGGTCATTCTGATCTAATATTGACTATCTATACTAATATTATAAAGAGGAATGATTTGTATTTTTTGATGTTTGTAACGAAATAACTCAAAAACGACTAAACCGATTTAAAAAAATTATTACAATGTTGGGAAGCTACACTATTCCCGGGTGATATAGGCTATATTATATTTTGTAGCGAGTCCTAAGGCCGAGCTTACACCCGTGCGAAGCCGGGGCGGGCAGCTAGTAATAATATATAAATAAATTTGTTTGTTTTGAGTCATCAAATATTTCATTGTAAAAGTTTCACCCCGAGACAATTTACTCCGGACAATTACCGAAATCTCGAGACATACATACACATTTAAATATTGTTAAGACTATACAGGGTTAAACAGAGATAGTACTGAGCCGTAAGGAGGTCATTTATTATCTTACATACAACTTTTACAATGTAATCAACCTTGAACTCTCGGCAAAATACCAGCTTTTCCAAATGCCATTCACCCTCAACAAAATATCGGGAACACCTATTTTTATTCGAGATTTCAAGGTTGATTTCAATTAAAAGTAGTACATAATGGTGAGTACTATAACTTCCTTTCGGACAGCTGCCAAAGTCATACGTTCCTCAAAAGTTATATCCGGTTGAAGTAGCCTGTTTTCTCAAATCTCCAAAGTTGATGCGCGTGTTTCTATATAAGAATGAAAGAAAAAAGAAAACATTTATTTTGTGCACAAAACACTACAACAACAACATTACAATACAATAATTCTCACAGTTAAAAAAACTAAACAGCGTGCTTTAAAGTCGCTAATCCTGAAGATCCTGGTAAGGATAATGGGACAAACTATTTAAATTATTGCATTGTCATCAGTACTTAATAAGTGTGCAATGTTTCAAATCAATCCGACTTTTTGAAAGGGGCGAAAATCACGTTCAAAGATTCCGTTACAGAAAAAAAAAAACGCGAATATGTCCGCGTTTGACCACCAACTCGTCTGTTGGTAAGCGACGATGTGGATGAAACACGCACACTTAGAAGATACCTATTCACTCTTGCCTTGAAAAGGCCCAGATTATATCTCTCAGGAAACAAGGAAGCCGGCAGGTTGTTCCAATCCTTGGCCGTACGGATTAGAAACGATAGAGCATAGATTCATATATACGAGTACATACCAAGCTAATAATAACTTGTTAAAAAGAAAACTTCTTTCTTTCATTGTAGAAAGAAAAATAATATGTTCAGTTGTCACTGTAGCGTCTAATGTTTCAGATTTCTCTGCAGCACTGATTTTCAGCACTGGCCTTCGTCATATATTCTGTATATATATTCATATGCATCCTCTACCTCTATCAGCTCATCTATACTGTTCTAATACAGTCCTAGTTTACACCACAAACCCGTCGTTAGATAAATCAAGAAGATAGAACGCCATTATCTATCGGCGTGTTGAGTTGCGAAACACGATTGCACTAATTTTACTACCCAGCATAATTCTTGTCCAGTTTTCTGGTCGCGATATGTGTGTCCACTTGTAGGACAACCGATGGACTGACGATTCGTAAATTCAGTGGCTGTGGACTAATATAACATTCGGAATTTCAGTTTTATTTAATACCACTTAAAACTGGCTTAAAATGAAACACAACAAGCGCAGATTTTCATTGAGTTTTCCTGCTGATCAATATATACTATACTAGCCGTCCGCCCCGGCTTCGCACGAGTATAAGCTCGGCCTTCGGCCTCGCTACAAAATATAATATAGCCTATGTCACCCGGGGATAGTGTAGCTTCCCAACAGTGAAAGAATTTTTCAAATCGGTTCAGTAGTTTCGGAGCCTATTCATTACAAACATACAAACATACAAAAATAGGTACAAATCTTTCCTCTTTATAATATTATATATATATATAATATATATATAAGTGTAGACAAGTGTAAAAATGCAAACTGGTGTTAGGTTTACGAGTTGGTTGCCAAACGTAGATATATTCTACGAAAAAAATATGGTTTTTAGTTTAAAACTGTTTATAAACGAAAAAATGTAACGTATGAAAATTTTGTTTTAGCTAAACAGTGTTTTTACCACATGGCCCTGAGTTATTGAAAAAAAACGTGTTATAAGTTTAACGTGTGTATCTGTCTGTCTGTGACATCGTAGCTCCCAAACGGCTGAACAGTTTTTTTTTTTTTTTAAGGTGTCTTGATCATGAGCGTTCTAAGCTATTCAAGAAAATATGTTCACCTGTTTGACGAGCTTGTTTAAAAAAACAATTTATTCTTGATTATGACTGTGGTTGAACGTATAGCCTGCTTTTGACCTAAACACGCCTTGCCTAGAACAAGAACTAGGTCTGAAGCGATAATCTGAGTTTCTTAGAGTCTAGTCTTATAGCTATAACAGACACGTCAACTTGGCTGACGAACTGCCGTCTGACATTTCTCTTTCTCTACAGTTGGTCAGATGGCGGTTCATCAGCCAAGTTGACGTGTCTGTTACGGCTCTTAAGTACATATGAGTACATACCCTTAAAGCCATTAAAAAAAAGGTAAAACCATTGTCATACATAGAGCAATACTAGTCAATTTGAACAGAAAAAGTATTTCCTATTATTACGAATTACAACACAAGATAATGAAGCCTACATAATGTAGACTATCTATGCAAATATAGGTAGGTATATTAGTATCGGGTAATGCTGTCATTATGGTTGGTTTGTAAAAGCGTAGCTCAAGGTTCCACGGTCAAGGTCTGAGTAATCAGGGCGGATCTTGTATCTAAGCCACAGTTAACGAACAGAACATCCTTCAAATTTTACTTGAAGCATGTTGATTGTTGGTACTGGCTGATGAGCTAGTTCTAATGTCAGCACTTCCAGACCAGAGTTAGCTATATTACAGGCATTGTGTGAATATAGTATTTTTGCCGCTTCCTCAATGAAATTGGCACATTGCATTGCAATGCAACGTCACGTCGCATGTCTAGTATCTAGTCGCCACTGTCTTGTCAAACTGGCACGTCACTGTCACTTGGCGGGTTTGGCAGGCGATAGATATTTGGGCAATGTGTGTCAGGTGAAGGGAGACTGACGGTTAGTTGGGTAAGGTGGTTAGAAAAAAACTAGGTTAGGTTACAAAAAAAACATTATTAAAACAAAAAACGACTAGAAAAACAAAAAAAAATATGACAACACGTAACAAAACATACCCACAGAAAACAGGAAACAATCATAATCATTTTAATGGTATGAACACAGAAAATAAATTGTTTAAACTAGAACGGCTGACAAGGCATTTTATAAGAAATTTGTTGTAGCCACCCCAGTTACACCCACAGTATGATAGTGAAACAAATAATAAAAAAGGTAACAAACACATTGAGACAAAGCTACCATCGAATTATAATAAACTAGCCGACCGTCCTGGCTTCGCACGGGTGTAAGCTCGACCTTCGGCCTCGCTACAAAATATAATATAGCCTATGTCACCCGGGATTAGTGTAGCTTCCCAGTAATGAAAGAATTTTTTAAATCGGTTCAGTAGTTTTTGAGTAATTTCGTTACAAACATCCAAAATACAAATCTTTCCCCTTATAATTTTAGTATGATATTACAAATTCGACAGTAATCATACTTGTTCTTCATGATTATGTAATTAGTAACCCTCTGCAAACGGGCCGTATAGCTCTAGGTCAACAATGTGCTACAATGCTAGGTATTTATCTGAACGGATCATCGTTATTTCCATCGGGCGTGAATTTGTAAACGGTTGGGTTGGCCTTTGGGAATCGGTTATATTTATGGCTTTAGGTATATCTATTACTAGCCGTCCGCCCCGGCTTCGCACGAGTGTAAGCTCGGCCTTCGGCCTCGCTACAAAATATAATATAGCCTATGTCACCCGGGGATAGTGTAGCTTCCCAACAGTGAAAGAATTTTTCAAATCGGTTCAGTAGTTTCGGAGCCTATTCATTACAAACATACAAACATACAAAAATAGGTACAAATCTTTCCTCTTTATAATATTAGTGTAGATTTAATAAGAAGATTTATCTCCGCGCATAGCATAGCATAGCATAGTCGTTACTGCCTTACTAGAATAAATGTTACTTTGCTATTATGGGCTAGCTACGCCCCGCGGTTTCACTCACTATCTTACAGGAACCGTATTTTGTCGGCATAAGTTCAGCTCATTAATCAATCTAGGGCACAAACTACCTACATACCATTTTTCATCGAAATCCATTAAGCCGTTACGGGGTTGAGTGTGGAAAAACACTTACATACAAACTTTTGCGTTTACAATATTAGTGTGATAGCTAACAGCGTCTGAAATCAATGAATCCACGTGAATGATGTTATCCACTCTGATCTACCTATAGATGAGTCAGTGTAGAACATTCATTATGATCGGCAGAAAGTGACATTTATCACTTTCTGCCGATCATAGCTATACGCTGCCTAAATGGGTGTTCCTCAATTGTAACAATCTGGATGCCTTCAAGTCGCGAGTGAATTGATTTGTGCTAGACTAGCACGGTCCATCGTAGACTGCATCCCACTTAACATAAGGCGACGTGGCGGTCAAACGCAAGCCTATTATTCAATAAAAAAATATCTCTATTTTTGTCCCGGTCCAGAGCCAATATGATCCGGCGATTTTGCAATTCCACCGACCCACCTAAAGACTGGACGTCCGATGAAATGACTATTAGTATGTTCAGAAAGAGAGTGGATTTGGATGGTGGTTGAATGGACAAATAACTCAATAAATAACATGCAAATTCACTCAAAAAATCAATTGGATGATAGAATATGATAGCCGAGTTTGACAGAGACGGATTGCCATTTATAATTCTTTTGGCCAAATTGATTCCCTTATTCAACTGACTCTACTTTTGTAAATAGATATTTTAAAACGATTCATAACAGATAACAAAACTACGTGTGAATCATTAACGCGCTAATTCAGTGGCGCGTTGATGGACACAGTCTTTCATTATTCAATTTCACAGTGCCCTCTTTGATGTTGCCATATTCTACAAATAGCTACGGAAATGTACTAGAAAAAACGTCAAAATACATACATTTATAAATGGTGGAGCTATTTATAAAAGACTAGAAATGTGATGTGGTCAAAGTTGGAGTTGAACTTATCCAAAGGATTGGGCCATTAAATTCGCGGAATATACCTTAGTACTCTCTCTTTGTGTTACCTACCTTCTGCGCTTAGGAGCGTCGGTTCAATTCCCACCTAGGGCAAACATTCATGTGACGAACATTTGAGTTTGCTCTATGTCTGGGTATTAATATATATTTAAGTATGTATTTAAAAATGTATATGTACATATATCAGGCTCTGGCAGTCATATTACAAGCTTTGCTTAGTTTGGGGTCATATGACCGTGTGTGCAAAAATGACCCAAATATTTATTTTATTTATTGTTGCTAAAACGCCTATGTTCTTATTCTCAGCCAGTAGACATTATTTCTTTCCACCTGTCACTCTGACATGAAGATGGGAGAGACAGGGACAAGAACAATGTCGATTACTCCCACATTGTACGTACGAATTACACAGAATGTCTGTAATATGAAATAACATCAATTAGATTTAATCCTCATAGATCCAAATACGCAAGTCTACAAAAATAGCAATCAAAATATGTTTATGGTTTCACATAAGATTTAATGCTTATACGGCTGTCGACATGCCATTTTAGAGGCTATTTAGTGCTAGAAATGGCACGTTTTATTGTGAAAAATATTACATTGGCCGTTAAATTTGACCGATCATAGACAACTTTCATATTTAACATTTATTTACTACCAGTCGTCATACGCATCATGTCATCACTTTATTTAATCGTGCCACTAAAAAAAACCTAATTGTCCGTGTTTCGGTGATATTTATATGTATATCTACTTATATATTATATAGGTACTCGGCGACTGAACTCATAAATCTAGAAGGTTAATAGAAAAATCACTCTCGATTGTTTCCCTTCTTTTTCAGACTAATTTTTTCTTCCACTTTTTTCTATCCTCACCATCTTAGGAAACATCCCTCTTTTCTTAACTGTTTCTTGTATGCTGGTAGGATTAGCCTTTTTTTCTTTCTCTTCCGCTTCGCTCTATCATCAAGATCATCGTCCGATAGCTGGCTGACCCTCATATCCTTTATTACTACAAGTTTTCACTTGTTTAAGTTTGTCTGTCTTCGTAAACCGGTCAATTATTTACATGGAAAAGAAGTTTTTTTGTATTAATATGCAGATTCCCGCCGATTCAATAGCCACATCCCACCGCGGAGGCGCGGCTCAATTCCCGAGTAGTTAATGCACACTTCCCGCGCCGACTAATTCCCATTTCTAACTGTTATGTTTATTTACATTATTATAACAAACAATAATCGATTATTATTTGCGTTGAAAGATCTATGTGAGAAATTGATACATCAAATATGTAGCCATTGATTAAAAGTTTGGAGGCGTACAATCTTGTCCACTTTTTCCCAAGATCTTTTGTTGAAAAAAAAACGGTTATAAAACGAATAAGTCAGTTCTGTTACAAGTGTTTCTTACAACCCAGTGTTCTGCTTACAGGGTTTAGTTATGTTCAGGTCAGTGTAATGTACGCTAGTTATATGGTCAGGGGAAAAAGACGTATGAAGAGTTCGAATGTTGGTAGAATAAAATGTTTTAGCAAAATTTTACATCATTTCTTTTCTCTCTCTACATAGAGACAGAGCACTGTTGTTAAAAATCATTTGAACAGTATTAATAATTACCCCAATAAATGTGATTTCCTGCTAACAAAAACTTCACCGCCGAGAACTCGCCTATTCGTACAATCGCCGAGTGGTGCGTTGTTTTCGTGATTTATTATTAGTTTAGTTTATTTTAGTTAACGCCAACATATGCACAGTCGACTGCATAAAATGTTAGACTACAAATTACGCCCTGTGGTTTTACTCGCGAATTTTAATGTTTCACACGGTCTGATCGCCTACATTTTCCGGGGAAAAAGTTTTGTTAAAAACAAATACTACCTACTCGTTTATAATAAATATGTTTATACTCAACTTTACCTTGATGACACGCTAATAAAGTATAGTAGAGTTACAGACAAACATCCAAACTTACACATTTTTTAACATATACGTTTTTTGTGTCACAGACTGGCAACTGTTTTGTAAATAAAAGAAATTTATCACGCAAATAAATGTAAAGCAACCACGAAATTTAAAACTCACATTTGACAATATTAAAAGAGAATGACATATGGCGATTACGACTACATGCTAAATACTTTTATTTTTTAGATTTTGATTGATACATATAACATTTTTATTATAATGTCCCATCCTACATAAAACGCTTAGGTTTTTTTTTTAATATAATTTTTGTCCGCTCTACACTTGCAATGCGACGGCAAAACATCCGTAAACGTAACAAAATGCGAGTGCGATAATATTTTTATTCATATTTACAAAATAACACACACTTACTTAATCGAGTGACAAATGATACTTGAAAGACTCTTGCGCACATTTTCCGAAATGTATCCAGTAGAATGTAGAAGATAGACATATAAGCTACTTTGCAATTTTTTGGCGCCTACTTTATTGTCACCAATCAGCCTCATAGCACGCTGCTCTACCGAATGTAAAGCTTTCAATTGGTAGTCTTTTAAACCATATCTAAATGATACCACCAGCTACCACCTGCTACCATTTTAACTGGTCGCCAAACGTAGCGCAAGATGCCTTGAGCGTCGATGAAGCATAAGACAGTTGGCAGTCGAGAATGATTGGAGTGTCTATGTATCAAGATAAGTTTCTTCTTCTTTTTTATCGCATTTACAACGGGAAGTATTCTGAGGAACTGTTTGATCTGATGGTGACGTCACGGTTTATCATCGCACTAGCACTTATGATCGGTTTTATCACATATCATAGATCAGTGGAAATTGCACACTGTGCGATTCACACGATCTTTCTTGCCTCATACCTGCAAATTGTGGAATGAGCTACCTTCCGCGGTGTTTCCGAGCTGCTACAACATGGGGTTCTTCATAAAGCGAGTCCTAAAGAGTCGGCAACGTATTTGTGATGCCTCTGCTGTTACATGTATCCATAGGCGACGGTGACTGCTTACCATGAGGCAGCCCGTCTGCTTGTTTGCCACTTATGGCTTAAAAGTGACTAAATATGATGATAATGATATCAACTGATATTTCTGCGGTCGAGTGTACCGCGGGTGGTTTATTTTGACGCACTGCCAGTTGACGAGTGTATGAGAACGTTACGTTGGTTATATGCGATAAAACGTGGCGTAGGTCAGCCGGAAAATCGCTGTAGTTTATACTAAACTATTTTCATTCGCTACTGAGAATTGATCCTCAAGACTCAATATTCAAACCTACGTAAAGATCTTCCAAACTAAACCTGTCCACGAGTAAGTAGAATACGCGGTGAATATGAAAGGGCGCTTCGATTTAGGTTGGAAGTTCTCAATAAAATGTGTTCAATGTATTTATTTTATTATTTTTTGTTTCAGGTAAGTTTCGTGCTTGTTAAATGAAGCGTATTAGCTGGTCGTAATGTATCCAGCTAATTGGTGAGTAATGGCTGGTTAATAAACACGCTTCGTATTATAGTCAGTTGTGTCTACTCGTGATCACGGACACTGCAAAGTATTCGAAACTACAGGAAATGAAATAATGTAAAACACGCGCGATGAAATCCGTTAAAAGTGTTGAATTTTGATACATAATAAATAGTTTTTGAAGTGAAATAGTTATTTATTATACAAGAGTGCAAAGTTGCTTTTTAACCGCGTGCTCAATTTTGATGACCGAGCAAGCGGAAGATTCTAAAATTTGTTTATACATTAGAATCCTGAGCGTTAGCGAGGGAATCAAAAGAGCACGAGGTGAAAAATCTTTGCACTCGAATACACATAACTTTTCATCCCACCTCAGCGAGGAAATGACCTAAGGTTTTAACAATATGACGTGAAAAGTAAAAGGCGCGCGCAAATCAAATTAAAAAAAAATATACCAAGAAGGTTCTGAGTCTGAGTTTTTAACAAATTAATAACATATCTTAGCTTACAATAATATTGACCCTTTCTTTACGCATCAGCATTTTTTTTTTGCAATATCACGGGTAACATGCAAATGTTAATGTATTTACACAATATCGTCCACCATGCTCTACCACATCATCAGCCAATTAACGTCTACTCTTGGACAAGGCCTCCCTCATAGAGAGGGGTCATCGACATGCTCTACCAACATGGCATTAATTTATAACAACCTTTATTTTGTAGAAAATAACATTATTCACACTTTGAAAACTAAAATTAAATCTGCCAACTACTTTGAACAGTGACTGTAAACTTGTAAAAACTATATATTTATGTTACCTACGAGTGTTTATATAAAATAATATGGTACCCATAAAAACTTCACCATACTGACCGTTTCACTAACGCTCCTATTTGCTACTGTGTTTAATGTTTAATAATATAATAATGTTTGTTTGTTTAGCCCGTCGGGATAATGGACTGAAAGTGAATAGTTTTTCAAACGACTTGTCAGTTTGTTTGACAGCTTTTACCGTCGCATCATAAAAATAATGATGTACTACACGTTTATTCATAAATTTTTAACATGATTTTTCACAATTGCAAAATGTCAATACTTACTTGAAAAATATTTTTAACAGTTTTTATTTATTTTGTTTAAAGAAATAAACTTTTTTTTTAACAGTTTAGTATATTCGCGGCATTAAAAAGCAACAAGTTGTGATACTGTGATTCCGTATTTTCGCTACATTTTCTTTGGCAATTATATTCGTATTTGGTTCAGCTGTTTAGGCCTGCTGACAGAACTATTTACTAACAGTAAAGCTATTTTCACATTTCTACTCAAAACAATCACTAAAGTTATATTGATAACTAGCTGGATTCTTTCATAAACCGTAATTTTTCCCGGGATTATAAATCCCTAGCCATCTATCTTTATATTTAACAAAATTTCAATCAGTTACTACAGGGCTGCGTGATAGAGGAACAAACAAACACACTTTCGCATTTATAATATTGGTGTCTACTTCATATATATATTTTTCGTCTTGAGACGAGGATCATAATGAATAACAATTTTATTGATAGTTGTTGCATTGTTATTACAGCTTCTAGTCCGATGGAACAAATACCTATCTAAACTCTTTCTAAAGTGTTAAGAATGTCCCACCAAGGTGTCCACTGTGCGCCACTCGACACGGATTCCCATGATCATATCGCACCAGCATTTAGGTTATTGATCCTTCGTGGTTAATATTCAATGCGCGTGCGCACACGGACGACGAATGCGTCCGTTCGGTGCGTGCGTCGCTCGTCGCTTGCCTGCGTGGACGTGGCTTGGGATGCGAGAGCTAGGGGTCTACCACAATCTATTACGGCATATTGTTTAGAGAACAGTAGCGACAGACAGATAATCCATTGTAAGATAAAAAAGTGGCAAGAGCTAGTCGCTCTAGAGAAATAAATAAACGATAAATTTAATAGAGATATACTTAAAACTATTTTAATTTAAATAAAGCTTTTTTTAAATATGGAGCTCATAATTTTTATTTGTTTTAAAGTTTAATTTGACAGCCATTATAAAAATATATTAAAAAATATATTTCATATTGTCCTGCCACCTTTATGCATGTAAAATTTCAACAAAATCTGTTAGGACGAGTTAGGTCTAATTCAACTTGCAAGATTTTACTAAAATAAACAATGCAAGTTAAATAAACGAAAGAGCGGTCTCTCATAACACAGGTTGTCAAAACTTAACAGGAGAGGCCAAACACTTGTAAATTAAGAAGAATCAGATAAATAAAGTTTTTTCTTTTTTTAAATATAAAACCTGTAATAATAAACGTCATACTACAACGAGAGTAGGAATATGATGAATGTGACTATAACCAGAGACCGAAGTGGCAAATCAAAGAGAGATATCTCCAGAAAAATATACTTTGATTAATTTTATGTCTCACGGACACGATATAGTTTTAAGTTCCATGCTTGGATTTTCGCCGGATTTCAAATACATGAGCTTTTTTTTTCGGGCAAATGCCGTCAATAATTAAATAAAATTAAGCTAACACTAACACTACATAAACAGTTAGACTGTCCATAGACCGTTGAAAGTCTAAAGACAATCCAAATTTTCAAGCCCACTATCAGTTGGCAGCGTAGATATTTAGAAGGTTGTGTCACGGGCTCCAAAGATTCATCTCACATCCTTAGTAGGTAAATTTATACACACGAAATAAACACCAAGAAGAAACGAGATTCAAATGTTGGAGCAGTGTGGAGCAGTGTTCAACGATTGAGATTATGATTCACTGACTTGGAAAGATCAGTTTTATTTTAGCATCGTATTATTATTAACAATACGAGAGATAAGACATAAGCGATGCTTTAATTACAACTTGATACAAATGCCATAGTCTTAATTACTTGTTTGAATTAACAATAATGCTTTTCTTTGGAAGAAAGAACCTACTAAAATGTCAGCGTATTGTCGAGCCACTAGACTTAGCTTCAATGTGTTTCTCTGGAGATCTTAGGGCCTTCTATCATGGATCGAGGCTCTCCACACAAACAACAATTCCACATGTACACCCCTAGCACCCCAACACAACCGCGTATTCTCAGAAAATTTGCGCTATCCTTAATATTGATTTAAGAGGATCGTACTACTATCATAGACTATAATAACAGGATCTGATAACCCAAAATTTTGAACTCAGGGCTCGTAGACTGCACTGTCTTCGAGCCATTACGAAATGAATGTATCCCCTTAATTCTATCAGGGTTACCTTTTGCAAATTAAATCAACGGAAGATACAAGAGCCTTTGAAGCTTTATGACTCCCTTTCTTTGTGTACGCAATTCAATGAAATGCGAAACTTTGAAATCTCTCAGGATCCGTCGAAAGTGTTCGTATTTACGCAATTATTAACATAAAGGAATCGTTTCCAATTCATTCATTTATTCAGTTTGGAAGCATATAAACGAAATGGGGCCGAGAGTCGCATGACAAATGGTGGAAATCTTCCGGCGCTATAAGGAAGAGCCACATCATTAATACAGGGGTATTTTGAAAGGGTTTACTAAGCCGAAAGGAGCTCATTGTACTTCTCAATAGGCAACTTTTAAACATGGGAACAACCCTGAAATCATGCAAATAAACTATTTATTCAATAGAAAAATGTCATTCATAATTAACGGAATAGCAAAGTTTTTCGCGATTTTAATTATTTATTTTTTACTCTCGACGGAACGGACAAAAGGTTGTATGCGGTTAGAGGTTGTTTGTTTGTACAAAACACTAATATTCCCATTGATGTCTAAAACGGCTGGATTTTTAACGATTTTTAAGGTGACTTGGTTGACAGTGTTGTTTGCTATGATTCAAGAATATCTAGTCAGCCGTTTGAAGACCCTCAGCTTTTTAAGGGGTTTTTTAAAATTGTGTAATATATACAATATTAAAGTTAAATGATTATTTACGGGATATTTACCGTGGTAAGGAGCTCCTTCCACAACCTTACCACGGTAAATATCCCGTAAATAATCATTTAACTTTAGTGAACAACCGTGATAGTTTAAAACAGTGTTTATATACAATATTGTTTTATAGAGTAGGCATATCTTTAGAGGGTGTTTTATTATTTTTTATTATAATAATCCAGTGTACTTACTTAATATATAAAGTTTGAAAAGTTGTATTAGTGTTCTTTCGTGTAAGTAGTTCTGATACAGTGAATCAGGTGGCGAGGCTTAAGTAAACCCTATTTAGCATTCTGTCGCGCACATCGACTCAACGAATATTCCAAATCGGTCGTCTTTGATGTCGCCCGACTAAATTGGAACAACAAGCGATCGGGGCGCTAATTAACGCCTATCAGTCAAATGGGGTTGCTTTGTAGATGCGTCCTACTTGTTTACTCGGGTTGTTTATGTGAGAAAGGGTGAGAATGGTAAATCAAAGTAAGAGCATAATTTGTACCTTAAATTACTTACATGTAGTTTTAACCCACTTCAGGAGGGAGGTTCTAAATTCGGTCCATATACATATGTTTTTTATGCGACGTGTGCCACACAACGGGCAATGGAGAGAGTTATGCTTGGAGTTTCTTTGCGCGATAGAATCCGGAACGAGGATATTCGCCAAAGAACCAGAGTCACCGACATAGCTATTAATATTTGCAAGTTGAAGTGGCAATGGGCAGGACACATCGCTCGAAGAACCGACAACCGACAAGAACGACAGGTTCTTGAGTGGAGACCACGAACCGGAAGACGCAGCGTAGGTAGGCCTCCCACTAGATGGACCGACGACATTGTGAGAGTCGCGGGCATCCAGTGGATGCAGATGGCAGAATGTCGTTCAGTGTGGAGGTTAACGGGGGAGGCCTATGTTCAGCAGTGGACGTCTTCTGGCTGATAAAAATGATGTTTTTTTTTATGTATTTGCTCATTACTTTGATATATGTGGACTAATTACGTGATTCTTTTGTTAAGTAGAAAAAGCTTTAAAGTGGTACCATAAAACTTTCAATAACTTTGCCTTAGTCGTTATTTAACCAGCTCTAATTATACGACCAATTTTTGCTAACTTGACACTCTTGGGAACATGTCATTTTGGTAACATGACATTTGAGATATGGTGACATTTTGCAAACGTGACATTATATGCTTTTGACGTGTTAATTATGTGTTTTTAATATGGAAGGCCAATCAAGTTCTCCTCTTTTCAAAATTCAATACAATACTTTATTAAGACCTACATAGTAACAATTCACAAGTCATATTTATTGTGTTGCGATACAGTCTAAACTAAGTCATATTACTAAAACCCAATACATAGCTTAATGTAATTTTATGAACCAACATAATATTAAAAATAAAGAAATACTTAATACAATGATTTGGAACGAAATCTCCCAGAACGCATTATCTTCAATATCATCTCGTGGTGGAATAAAAACCGATGGAATCATGAATAAAGAGTTTTTTCCTCCACTCATCAGTATTCTGTAGATACGTAGGATTCGTGGACAGGTCCGTAACAAGGGATGGCCCACGAGGGCAGAGGGACTGTCACGCAGAAATCTTTGAAAAGACTCTTCAAAGTAATTTAATGTATGTATTCAATAATACAAACTGCAGATTTTAACACAACTTTATGTGAAATACCTTTAAAATTATGCTTAATCAACTCATATCTTATGATGCTTTAAATGTCGAATAATAATAGTCTAAAAGAGTATAAGGCGACGAGCGCAGTGCAGGGTGCAGAGTTTTAAACTTAAAGTAAAAACTTGGAATGGCCCTGAACTGGACTATTAGCTATGAGCAAGAGTAGGCCTTAATTGCCATCAGATGGGTGCTTTACTTTTCACTGAACTGTATTAAAGCTGTAAAAAATATGATTTAAGCCCCCAGAAGTGTATGCCCCGTTCCAGATCAGCCTTAGTCCCACCCTGTCGAATAGTACGTGCGTTCGAAGCCGAAATGAACAATAGGATCCTTTATGAGCGGGAACATTCCCTATATGCGGCTTAATTGATTCACGAAGCCTTCTGCCGGATGGAATTGCGTTGAACTATGACTGGTAATACCGATTATACCCTAATAATACTCTGTGAATGGCGATATATTGCTTTTATATTTAAGTTCTTGAGGGCAAAGGCCAAAATATTTGCATAGTTTAATAGTTCTAAATGAACTTAGATGATGTAGCGCATGTTTTTAAACGTTTTTAACTAAACTCGTAGACATTTTAAAACATAGAATATAAGAGTAAGTTCTAGATATCTAAACATTAAGGGCCTTACTTAAAACGTACTTCAAGTTGACATACGCTTAAATATGCTCCGTCTCGTTTTAGCGTAGATTGCCGTCGGCGAGAAGTTGAGAGAGCATTTTAAAGCATAGATCAACTTGAGTAACGTTTTTAAAGCCTTAAAATTGGAACGTAAAGGGGTCCACGTAAATCAAACAATTAGATTCATGATGAAACTAGCGCAAATAAAACACCGCCCCAATGCCCACTGCAAAGTAGAGGCGAGACCAATTACCGTCACCTCTGAGATCAGAATAGGTACCAAATACATAACTAATACTGAACCTCTGTTTGCTTTATTAGTAAAATTAAGAAGTAGAGTATTGCTAGATTTTTTACTGTATATATAAGTCCGCATGTCACCACCAACTCGCCTGTTGGTAAGCGAAGATGTGATCGAAAGAGTTGCATGTTAGACTTAGATGATTCACTCTGAAATTGGAAACCTCAAACCAACTTTCAGATTCCAGGAGTATGTATTACCTCAATCAAATTTAATCAAATATCAGTATCATATAACCGTTCTGCAAATATACTACATCTACTATCGTATGTATGTATCAACTGAGCTCACAGTGAAGCACTCTGATGATTCATAATATATATGATCATACTCGTGCTTTCCCAGGAAACGTATCGCTGTCACTATAGGTGTGTGGGGTAACCACCGGAAGTACTGATGACAACTCATTATTTAGACTTGAATGTCTATCTACCGTCTGTACATCTTAACAATATGCAAAGAATATAAATCGTTAGAAACTCTTTTTTTAGGCACAACAGACAAAATATATGTAGAAAAACTTCCGACTAGCTCGTAACAACCACAGCAAGGTTTGAGTAGCGGCCTTATTGCTAAAACATCTCGTCCAGGCATCCAATTGGATGGACATAATTGACGGACCAAGGTATAAACACTTTTAATGAACTTACAGTTTTTAGGGTTCCGTACCCAAAGGGTAAAACGGGACCCTATTACTAAGGCTCCGCTGTCCGTCCGTCTGTCCGTCCGTCCGTCTGTCACCAGGCTGTATCTCATGAACCGTGATAATGTGGACAGTTGAAATTTTCACAGATGATGTATTTCTGTTGCCGCTATAACAACAAATACAAAAAAATTAGAATAAAATAAGTATTTAAGGGGGGCTCCCATACAACAAACGTGATTTTTTTGCTCGATATTGATAACGGAAACAGGTAGACGCTTGAAATATTCACAGAATATTTACTTATATATTGACTTAAAAAATAAATAATTAAAATAAAATAAATATTTAAGAGGGGGGCTCCCATACAAAAAAACGTGTATTTTTTGCCGTTTTTATACAATATGGTAAGAAACCCTTTGTGCGCGAGTCCGACTCGCATTTGGCTGGTTATTTACATTGCTTTTATTACCAAAGAGAATCAAACTTCGGCGTCACATGAAATTGCATTTATAGTAATATTGTAGAAGTAAAGGAGCATTGGTGACCGAGCGGTAGCATGTGCGGTGTACAATCTGACGGCACCTGGTTCGATCCTGGGCCCTGCACCAATTACTTATTTGTTTAGTACCTAAACAAACTATGTGCATTGTGCAGTTTTGATGCAATCGCTCAAAAACGCTGAAGGAAAACATCGTGAGGAAACCGGTATGTCCAAGAACCTAAAAAGTTCAAACATAATATGTCATTCACCAATATGCATCTGGTAGATTACTGCCTATTCCCTCGCTCTGAGAGAAGGCCTGTGTCCCATCAGGGGGAACATGATAGGCTTATATGATGATGATAAAAGTAAATTATTTCTAGAGAGCGTAAAAAACTAATGTTATAGGTACCTAAAGTAATGAACTTTATTGGGGAACATTATCAACTTGTCAATTTATTTTTGGGGACGGGTGGAACACTTTCCAAAGTGAACAGGTTATAAGATCCAACTGCAGGTTATGTAAGATTATACCCAGTGTTATAAGTCCCCTTACGGGCCTATTTCTTCGCTTGATGGAAGGCGTCATAGGAACTCACCGGTACCACAAGAACCTACTCACTTCCAAAACTTCCGCATTTTCTCAACGTGCTCTATTATTTAGCTCAATTTTCTCTTTACTTTCACCGAGATTCATGTTTTTCCTCGTATACCAGGAGTTTAATTCGTATTTAAAGATACCCATTAATTGTGCTATTAGCGCTCTCTTGGCAGCTGATTGAAATCAGACTGTCTAATAAATTTCATAGAGCCGGGCGGCGCGGCGGGGTTACTTTTGTTTCGCTTTTGTCAATTTGTTTCCCAATTATAAACTAAGGGAAGACTATATTGAAGTATTTTAACATTTATACATAATTATTTGTTATTCTATTATTGCTATTGTACGTCATTGTTATTGTATTTTCATAATACACAATGCAAATGAGTACCTTTGGTTACGTTTGGTACAAAGCAATTTATAAAATAAAGTTTTTCATCGTTTGCCTTGTAGAGGCCGTCCAGCATGCATGTTTTGAGGTACTCAGCAAGAAAATAAGCAAATGATCCATCCAACGAACGCTGGCGCAATTTGGGATCATTCCCATAATATTAGGAACAAGTTTTTGATTCTCTTTTAATAGTGCACTGCTGGACTTAGGCCTACACTCGTAAGGGCGACTAGGCCATATCCGCCACGCTGGCCTAGTTGTGGGTTAGTGAATTCACATGTGCCATTGAATTTTCCAGTGAATGCAGATGGCAGGATGTCGTTCAGTGTGGAGGTTAAAGGGTGAGGCCTATGTTCAGCAGTGGACGTCTTCTGGCTGATGATGATGATGATTGAATTTCTCCTCCATGCGTATGCAGGATTCCTCACGATGTTTTCTTTCACCCAAAAGCCAGAGTGGTATGAAAATCCGTACATAAACTCCGAAGAGCTCATTGGTACGGGCCCGGGATTTGAACCAGCGACCTCACTGTCTACCGGCTTTTTGCCTTTACTGTTAGGGTTAACCCTAATGTGGACTAACACAAATACCCAATTTTATTTTATTATAGCTATTAGAGAAAGCTACACAATGAGACCACTTCCTCTAATTCTTTGTATACTCACGTCTGAACTCGAGTAAAGCTCAAGTAGGTGAAACTCCATTCATCAATATCTGGAGTGAGTTGACGATGGATGAAACGTGTCAACTGTGGAGTTCTCGCCTTCGCAACTATGTTTTGACACATTATAAATGGCTCTTGTTTACTGAACGAAAATAAATCGACTCTCTCTCAGTGAGAGAGTCGATTTATTTAGATATTAGTTTAGACTCTCAACTTTAGAGCAATAATACTTATTTGAAGTATTAATCAATTGTTCAAATTATTAAAAGTATGTCATCATAATCCTAATTCCCTCCCAAAACACTCCACGAATCCCGATCTTCCGCTCTTCGCTTCTAAAAATAATCATTATCAGCCAGAAGACATCCACTTCCACTGCTGATCATATTATGACTCCTTTAAAAATATATACCAGTTCGTAATTAAGGTGCGTTAGTTAGATATTTGGAGAGTAGAAAATTAAATAGGTTTTTTAGCGATGATTTTTGAGAAGTCGCGTCTGCGAATCACGCTTCACAACATGTTTCTAATCCCAACAATGATCTTGAGTTGCCGGAACGGAAACAAAAATGTTCCAGTGCTTGGCTGGCAAACAACTACCGTCAAATTAAAAATCTGTCGTCAAGCATAGAGTTCCCATTTCAGACTATGCATGTTTATCGTCTTTGACCACACCGTCCGTCACTTAACATCGTGTGAAACTGTTAGCCATGAAAAGTATCTAGATGATGCAGATTTTCACAGGTCTACCAGATACTAGTTGAAATACTAAATGATACTAATTATGTTGTGGACCATTTTAATTATTCATAAAAATAAAATGTGTAGCTTTTAGTTCTGACCTAATATAACGCAAAACTTTGTTCAATTTGCTAGGCTCTAATACCGTTCGAGCTTAATCCCTAAGTTGGGCAATATTCTATGATAGATGGTACTTAAAAGGAGCTTAGATTCATTTGGCGATTATGAACTGAGATGAGTAAGCTCTGAAATATTTTTGCAGAAATATTTCAACCATATTGGTCTGGAGAATCAGAGTTTTTTTTTGGTCTTAAATATTGTATTTGATCGCCATCTTGCTTGATGTTAAGTGATGATTTGGTTTGTGATGCAGTACGCGTGACTAGAAGAAACCGATGCACTCGAGACTAGATTGTAACCATCGGGGAATACCCACTAAGGCAGCACATTCCAGTCTAACGGCTTGCACGACGAAAGTGGAATCAAATTGCTTGCTTGAATGGCAGCCATGAAGTGATGTTGCTTTTCGTGCCCGCCCTGGCCCGATAGTAAAAAGGGCAGGAGAAAATTAGGTCATGCAGATCCGATGCACACTCCTATAACTCATCATACTCAACTTGAGGGCTAGCATGCACACCGCGACAAAATCTTGTCGTCACTATGTAGAGCGAGAATGCAACAAGGTGCCTACGGTTTCATATACATAATATGATATCTCATAATACGCCTTTGATATCTCGCTTTGGCACGATAAAAAAGTCGACAAAATTTAATCACAGAGCGTATGCCCTGCTGGCAATACAGCGAAGAGTAATGGTGTAGACAATATTTGGGGAACCCTTCTGGATAGCGGAAATCTTAAGGACATGTATATTTTGTATACAAAATATACATGTCCTACCTTTTTTCGTCTTGGCAGTCTTTTCAGTTCTTTTAGTAATACCTGATTTACATAGAAGATTCTTACAGTAGGGTTGGTATAGGTGACTTGGTTATTTTAGTCTGGGCGTAACACTCAAACCTACTTTAGAGTGTGTGTTTATTATTCAACAAGATTACGTCGGCAACTCGACACCTCCGTCCCGAGTGCGAGCTATTGTTCTACTTGAATGAGTGGCCGTGTAGCGGGGAATGTGCGATATGTGACGTTTCCGTCTCTTACTAGAAGCGTACAATATATTTAACCGACTTCCAAAAAGGAGGAGGTTCTCAATTCGGCTGTTTTTTTTTTGTTTGTTACTACAGAACTTTTAACTGCGTGAACCGATTTTGATGGTTGTTTTTTTATTTGAAAACTAGTGCTTCCCGTGTGGTCTCAATTTGGTCTAGATTTGTCATTTTTATGAAGTCGTTTTTTCTTCTATTAATTGATAACTAGCTGTACCCGCGACTTCGTCCGCGATTTCTTCCGAAAAAATAGTCTATGTCCGTCCTCATGACACATACTATTACCCCCCCCAAAATTTTATCGAGATCGGTTAAGCTGTTTAGCTGTGATTATGTAGCAAACAGACAGACAGACAGAGTTACTTTCGCATTTATAATATTAGAGTGGATTATTTGTTTACTTTTTATATATTTGAAGATTGTTAAAGAATCATCAAAAGAACAACAAGTAGGGTAAAAGATAAACTTGTATGCTTAAAATCCTAATCGGTTTGGTATTTTAAACAATTGGTGGGACGACAAAAATAATATAGACTAAATAATAAAGAAATAGAAAAAAGTATATACATTATTAATAGATAAAAATATTTTGTTTTAGCTATTTATTTAAGGGAGACCTTTGCCCAGCAGTGGGACAAGACAGGTTAACTTATAAAAAACAAAACCATTTTTTTAAACAAATGATAATCTGTTAGTGTTCAAATATGGGTCATATGAAATAAATCAATTTTGAATTTGAATTATTATAATATTTAAATAAAATAGCAAATCCTGAAGTGTGAAACAATACTTCAAATAAAAAAATACCCAATTTATTTATTTTTCCGTTAAAATCTACATCTTTAAGTATTTTAAAGTAAACGCTAATAGATGTGACTATTTAAAGTACGGCCCGTCCAAATTAAAAGCAACGGAACAATCCCATTGGCCGGATAAAGTTGCCGCTTGTAATTAGCCCAAATGGAAAACAAGTTGAATTAGTGGCAGTGCGTGACGTCAGGACATCGCCCGGCTCGTTGGAGACGACGATATTTTCAGATGAGATTAGTTTTACCAAGGTAGTACCCAAAGAAAAGATTTTTAGAAAAATTGGAACGGCTATCAAGGCATTTTTGTAAGAAATTTGTTGTATCCACTTGCACCCATATAAACCCATAGCAACTGTGTTAGCAATTGTGACGCGGAGTTCGACGCGTTGACTTAAATAAGAATGTTCAATCATATATCTGTCACAATACCTGAGGACAGAGTTTCCTTCTCATTTCCGTTCTATTTACTTCTCTTTTCTGTGGTTGGCCCATTGGCTGTACCTATTTTATCAATCTTTGTATTTTACTTGCGACGATGTCGAGGAGAGTGCGAAGTGTAGGAGAAAGAAGTTGACCCCACCACCATGTGGGACACGAAGCCAGAAGTACCGATTAGTTTACTCGTTATAACTTACTTGACTTTTACTTTTATTTCTTAATAGCTGCGCTCCGCGGTTTCACCAGCGTTATATACCTTCTCGAAGCAACCTCCTTGGTGACAGTAACCTCTTTTGACTTAGATGTTTTTTTTTCTTTTCATGGCACCTTAAGTTGGAGATCGATTTTGTAACTAACTATATGGAATATATTTCTTCTACTCGAGTCCAAAACTAATATTATCTGGAAGACTTATATTAAAAACCTGCTATAATTCTATATTTCCCATGTACATACGACATATCGCCACATTTACACTGCCCAAGTATTGCGGTCTCAAATGCATAAGTGTTATATTAAATACATTCCGCGTGTCCGTATGTGTGTGTCACACCGCCCCGGGACATTGTTTTGCTAATGTGGATCGTATTATTGTTTACCAGTAAACAAGCTTGACGTAAACGCTAATATGATAAGAGACGGCTAAATATTTACATATTTCTTCACTCCACAGCCTAAGTTTGGTTGTTATTATTTAAAACTAGCTGCAATTCGTGGTTTCACCCGCGTGGACATTTACTCAGGAAACGTTGTTTGTTTTCATTATTTGGATTAACATGATTAGGATTAATCATCGTGATGTATTCCATGTCTACTTTTAATCCCGATGATTAATCTTGACTGCCCCGGTGGTTCAGTTGGTAGTGAACCTACCTTCTGCGCTTAGGGGCGTGGGTTCTGATTCCCACCTAGGACGAACATTTATGTGTTTGTTCTATGTCTGGGTGTTAATATCTATTTAAGTATGTATTTAAAAATATATATGTACGTATATCAGTCTCTGGCAGCCATATTACAAGCTTTGCTTAGTTTGGGGTCAGGTGACCGTGAGTGCAAAAAATGTCCCAGATATTCAAAAAAAACTATGCAAAAAATCACGTCAATCCGTTGCACAGGGCAAAAGCGTGAAAACGGAACAAACAAACACACTTTCATATTTTCATAGTACATACTTTTTTTATTTGGGAATTTCTGTTCTTCCCTATTCATATTTTTTGTCCAAATATTTCTCGTGCGAGTCCAGTTCTAGTCTAGATAAATCGTTAGAACTTCGTCACTGTCAGCCACGGTACTGTTACACAGAAGATGTGAGCATGTGTTGACAGGTAAATTGTGGATGTGTGCTATGCGTGTTTGTAATTTGACGAATATAATGCGTTTCAAACGTAGGGCTGTTACACGGTCGAGAGATACAGAAATATTAATTGCTTTCTCATATAAGGTACATATTGGTGTATTCTCTTCTTAAAAGTCAGATCATTCTAACAGCACCGGCGGTTTCGCCCGTTTGATTTCGGTGTTTGTGTATTTTGCGGTATCGGGTTATATCGTCATTGACAGAAGGGTTGCGGGAAGAAAAACTGCCACCGAGCAGGCCATAAACTATGGTGGGACGCCAAACTCAAAGGAGACAGGAAAGTAGTGGATGAGACTAGCACTAAACCACAGATGGCCAACCTAAGATATGCCCTAGTGGCTCAGTTGGTAGTGAACCTACCTTCTGCGCTTGGAGGCGTGGGTTCGATTCTCATCACCTAGGGCAAACATTTATGTGATGAACATTTTGTGTTTGTTCTATTTCTGGGTGTTAATATTTAAGTATTTATTTAAAATTTTATTTATGTACGTATATCAGTCTCTGGCAGCCATATTACAAGCTTTGCTTAGTTTGGGGTCAGATGACCGTGTGTGCAAAATGTCCCAGATATTTATTATTTCACTAAATTCTCGTGTCTAGCCCGGACATTTGGTGGGCATTGGTGGAGCCGAAGCCAACACCAAGAGGCCCTTTTGAATATAAAATACATGCAACTATGAAATATGTATAAAAAGGAATATGAAACTATTGTACAGTATAGGATTAAAAAAGACTGGGCTATTGAGGTGAACAACTTGTGGATGGAATAACAGATCTATAGAATGAGAAACGGCACCTGCCTTATCCTGTCTCATCTTAAAATATATTTAGGCAGGTGATGACTTGCCACCCACTGAATGGGCCCCCCATAAAGGCTGCCGTATCTTGGCACCGGAGGGGCAACATCGGCGTCGGTGGCTTAGGGTGTAGAGAGGTGTGCTGCACTTTCACTAAGAGCTACTCGCGGCGTTATGCCCTTTATTTGTTATTTTATTATTATATCACTCGGAAATGGATGAAAAATTGTTGAATGTGAAATTTGTGACCCACATGAGTGGGATGAGAGATGATGATTTCTATAAAATGTAGATGCTCCAAAAGAGAACGCAGTTTGTCTAATTATTGTAAAGGAATGTGGCAGCCCTATCCCAGGCGATAACAATTCAGCTGCTACGCCGACTTCGCAGCTCCGTACCGATATGTCCCCAAGGCGTCTGTAGTGCGTTTGTTTGTTTGTGCGAGTGACGTGATACCTATTGTTTAGGACATCGAGAGAGACATCGATCATTCAGAAACATGAAAATAATTAGATACTGATAAATGAATAGAATAGAATAATGCTACTCTACAACGTACTAACCGATACAAACCGACCAACTGTTGAGTTTAATGACATCTTAAAATTGCTTTTTAACCGGATGAAAAAAAAACTTTTAATAGTAGAAGTACTAGTAGAAGGCCTGCACACTATCACCCCTTCCTCGTGGAAATTCCAAAGGTTCGTAATCAACGATTTGGGTCGTCATTTATGATACGTACTGTCCAAGAAAGGAACTCCCTGCCGTCCTCCTTGTTTCCTGAGAACTACAATTTAGGCATCGTCAAGGCTAGAGTGAATAGTTTTCGTAGAAGAAATCTAGTAGTATTTAGTTGATCTAGAGATCAACGTGTTCCACCCTCGGCCACACTGTCGCTTACCATCAGGCGAGTTGGTGACCAAACGTAGATCTATTCTATTTTTTTTATACGAGTTGTAGTGTATGCCCTGTAGCATACATACGTTGTCTCGTGCGCTCCTGGGAGTTAGCGGACTGTCACTGTCACGAGAGCCATGGGGAGCCAGTGTAGTGTGTGAAACGTGAGAGGGAATAAGCGAACCCCTACACGAGTGCTTTTCAAAGGATCACAAATTTTCTACACCTTTGTTTGTCAAAAGATTATACTTACCAAATAAAATCACTTATACTTTACTAAAAAAAAACAGACAAAAATTTAGTATAAATTATTATTACATAATTGTGCAAATTACATTTATTAAAAAAAAAAAAAAAACCCACCAAAATATTATTAATTACGTCTATCTTACGTTAAAATGCCGGTAGTCTCTCCACGGATGCCAGGGACCAACGCGACGTTGTGTATAGGACGGTTGTCAAGGGGCCCACGTTGATAAGTTCTCGTAATTGTACTTGGCTGACACGATTATTGTGAACGTTGGGGACTTATTGTAAACGTGGGGACGGAGGACCATCGTCACTGGATGACAGCCGCGCGATATGAGTACGTACAGAGTAGACAATGCTAGCAGAGAGACAAGTCTTACGCAAAACTGTACCACTAGTTCACAACAAATGATACGTGTTGCGATGTGTGCTTCGGCTGCTTACCAACGAATTCACATAAGCTCTCGGAGGATAGGTAATAGAAGGCCCTTCGACAGGAATACCCCTTTTCTTTTATTTCTTTTTGCTATCTCTTTGCCTACTGCAGATATGGCAAGAGGAAATTCAAAAATTCAGATTCGTTAGTGCCGCGTGTTTGCTTTGATTCATATTGATGTTAGATACTACGTATACAATTTCACCACCGTCAATACTCTGTAAATAATATTTATTCTCTCATCTAAAGGTTGTCTGAAATATATCGCTTTTAGCGATGTGGCAGCCTTTTGTGTCTGTTTCTAAGTTATTCTTCTTGTAATGCTATATTTATGGAGTTATTAAAGTATCAATGTGTACAATGACACACATTTGGATTGTCTTTAGACCGTCAACGGTCTATGTGCAGTCTAACTCTGCCGTCATAAGCCCAAGAGCGGTATCTCAGCCTATAGATGTATTTCGAGATAATCGAGTTTTTGTGAATATTGATTTTTCGTTACCTTAATGACATATGATTTAATTTATTTTCAGTTATGTGCCTATGTTATGACCAATATATTTCTTAAATATATGTTTAAAAACCCAATATTATTGTTTTTGTATGAGATATCGTTTAGAATTAATAGTTTTTAAACATGAGTTTTAAAAGAAGATAATCTTATTAGTGTTTTATTTCAATGTTCCAATGTAGATAAGGTTATTTTGCTTAGTCCATCTGGTGCGAAATTTTGTAAGCTATCAGATGCGCGAAAAAACAGAAATCTAATAAAAAAAAATAGTTACCGCTCTTGGGCTTATTAGGGCAGAACTGTTATTGTAATGTTAGTGTTAGCTTGTATTTTGTTTAGTTAATAAAGACACTTGAATTGACAGACACATGTGGTGTATGTTTATATGTTGTGTTCCTCCATCGGTAGCACTTTCGTCATCCTAAAGAAATTAAGCTATACAATCGACACTATTAGGGAGTTGTCATTCTGTTAGATTATCTACTCAGTGATATGAATATTGGCACAATGACGATAACATGAGGGTTTGTGTAATTTTGAAGTTGTATACTGATTGCCATCTCGGGACAGGGACGGGTTTATTTCCAAAATAACCGCTTTTGTTCACGAACGAATAACCAGCCTAAGTTGTAATAAAATTAAATTGAATTCGCAAAGACAATGCAGTTTATCTCTGACTAATAACAGTTAAAAATATATATGTGTTTTTCGTTAATGTAGAAATTAAACCTAATTGGAATGTAGCTTTTTTAGGGTTCCGCACCCAAAGGGTAAAACGGGACCCTATTACTAAGACTCCCCTGTCCGTCTGTCACCAGGATGTATCTCATGAACCGTGATAATCAAACAGTTTAAATTTTCACAGATAATGTATTTCCGTTGCCGCTATAACAACAAATACAAAAAATAGAATAAAACAAATATTTAAGGGGGCTCCCATACAACAGAAATGTTTTTTTTTTGCCGTTTTTATACATAATAGTACGGAACTCTTCGTGCGCGAGTCCTACTCGCGCTTGGCCTGTTTTATTGTAATTTGATCAAAGCTCTGATAGACGCACGGTGTGAAGCTTTAAGTGTGTGTTGTGGATTTTTGTTACAAATAAAATATTGTCTATTATTGTCTACTAATTCAAATGTAGCCAGGCCCCCCTGATTATGTAAGTTTAGTGATTTAATCGCAAATTTGACAGTTAAACTATGACCGAACTGTCAAATATGCGACAAAATCGAGTTGCGAGAAATCTTTCGTTCAGAAATAAATTTAATTTCTTGCTCTTCCCATTATGTACGTAGTAAGTAGTAACCAAGAATCTTAGGTATTAAATTATAATTTAGTAACTTAATTGAACTATTTCCAATAATTTAATAAACAGGAAATTTCGGTTAAAAAACAAAATATTAGCTACTTCTATGCCATCAAATTCCATTTAAACCCGTTCAGCCGTATCAAAGTCGAGGTGCGAGGGAGACACTCTTACAAACTTACGTACAAACTATCACATTTAAATATTAATGCTTTGGTTTAAATATCAAAAAAACTGTGAAGGAAAACATAGTGAGCAAACCGATATGTCCAAGGACCTTAAAAAAGTTCAAAGACATATGACATTCACCAAAATGCACTGGGCCAGCATGATGGATTAGCATTCTCTCTCTCTCTCTCTCTCTCTCTCTCTCTCTCTCTCTCTCTCTCTCTCTATATGCAGGCAAAAGTAATATGAATGATGATGACAGATCTAAACCAAAAGTGTTACTGTCTCCTCTAAGACTGGAATTAATATGACAACTTTTAGTTTTTTTTTTTTTTTATATAGAATAGATCTACGTTTGGCCACCAACTTTAGATCTGTCAACGAATGCCTTCAGATTTGGCTACTAAATGCTATTAAAATAAATGCTTTTATGGTAGTGGTAGACCCCCTGACCCGCATTCAGAGATATCTCAATGGAATAACCACAATATCTTATATCTACCTACCAATATATCTATCTACCTACCGAGATCTAATATCTACCTTCAATAACTCGTATGTTAGACGTGACCTATATATTCAATAATATATCTATGTTAGTCCGTAGGTGCGTACTAATATTAGAATGTGAAAGTAACTGAGTCCGTTTGTTAAATTTTCTTGAATGAACGGCTGAATTGATATTTTATGCCATATGTGGCAAACTAACGGGTAACGGTGCGGCGGATAGTATGCGATCTAAATTGCATGGATACCTATAACATCCGTTGCTGACCTTTAAATACTATATTAACAGCCCTTTTGAAGAACCTTATGCTATAGTAAGTCGGAAATTCCGCAGGAGTGAGCTCATTCCACTTTTTGCAAGTGTGAAACAAAAAAGATCGCGGAAAACGCAGCATGTGATTCCCACACATCTATGATAAGTGGGTGATCTTTCAGGCGGTGGCATATTGATGAAATATGACCGATACAGCGTATATGATATAATTCTCATAATCGATAATCATCATTGATTGTCATCGATTCGTAATCGATGACAATGAAGTGTCTCTTTTGCCTAAAAATCTTTTTTTATACTTTCACGGAACTGTACCTACAATAAAAGCTCTCACGCGAGGAGTTGGAAGAAAAAAGAAGCCCTTACCATATGTGTAATAAAATAGTAGATATTTATTACACATATGCCCTTACTATGCAGTCAAAAGATCATGAAAAACGATAAAATTCTAATAACATCATAAGTAAAGCCGCGTGCAAAACAATCGCAAGTAGGTACAATCCTTCAAAACAAAGAGTACAGTCAGAGTCAAACTTTATGAGCGCGGTGAGCAGTGAAAGCAGTAAAATAAGTCACGTCCCAATAAGATGCACTACATATACATAATCGTCCTGCTGACATCCAATTTCACTATTGCGACGTCATAATCTGTCCTTAATAGTTGCAATCTAGTCAAACTGCAGCTATTATGTCAACTGTATGCCCTGATATTTTAGTGAATACCTGAATCTCATTATACCCTGTATAAAAATATTACCCTTAAGTCACATCACATCACATCATCAGCCAATTAACGTCCACTGTTGGACAAAGGCCTCCCTCATAGAGAAGGGTGTTGCCATAATCCCCACGCTTGGCAGGCGGCTTGGGGATCGCAGTACGTTCACCGTGTACTATTAGGACGCTGCTGCCCATCCTTCGGTGGTTCTGGTCGCAGTTTTATGACATACCCGGGTCCACACCCGGGTACGCTTAAGTACAGAATATTTATTTTTTTGTTAACTAGGTACTGCTTAGCGGTTAAATAACTGCAAAAGACAAGGTTCTTTTCCAACTGGAATATGCGAAAAATCTTTTCATAACAGGCTTTCTGTGACTGTAATGGCCACGTGGTTCGATTGCGATCGATTGGACTATGAACCGCAATATGTTCAGAGCGGCCATATAGTTTGTCGGGAACTCTTCTACCTGCAAATAAATGTGTCATCCGACAAGAAGGCCGCATCGGTGAAATATTCAAAGGGCTTGCGGTCCCGGCCCGCGGCGCGGTCTAATTAATATTAAACTCCGATTTTACGCAGTATTACCTCCGCCCGGCCGGCGACACAAATTTCAGGCGACAATTTCGTTTTTTTTTCACTTCCTCGTTTTTTCACCGGCACCGTCATAAGCGATTTGAATAATTTTGAATTTGTGAACATGAGCGACGCGTGAGAGGTATTTAGGTAAAATTAAGGTTGTAATTAGTGTCGGAATTTATTAGTGGATATATAATTTCACTGATAAAATCCTGTGACAGTTCTGATAGTAATAAAAATAAACATTCATCAGAAGAATTCAAATCCATACCATGGAATTTAAAATAGTAAACATAATAATGGCCATTCTTCGGAATTTAGCGTACAGTAAGCGGCACTCCGCTTAAAAGTTCCAGAGTGCTCCACTAGTACTTAAAGAAAGCCTTATAATTCTAAATCTACTACTATAAACACTGAATTTACTCTAGATCTAAAATAATAATAAATTGAAAAGGAACTTTTTCAACAAAAAACCAATTGAAAGCACTCGACATTCGCCCCCATTCACCCCTTTCAGTTCCACTAAACAAACTAATTGGACTCTTCAGTGGAACGATTGGAAAGGAGATTTATATCCACGGCCGGATGATATCCACTAATAACCGATAATACCCTTCAAGACGATCCTGTTAAGGGTGTCCGAGGGAGGATCAGAGGTGTAGATACAAACGCCGAGGAGAACACGTACAGAAATACAACTCTTAAATTATAATACAAAATAAAGATAAGAAGACATCTGACTAAAATAATTAATAATGTCATTGTTGTCAGATACATTACAGTAATTAATAGTTGTACCCATAGCGAGAGACTGAGGAGAGAGTGCCATAAACAAATGTTGGCCTATACCTAGCAGTGTGTTTCAGGGCTGATGATGATGGTGGTGATGATGACCTAATATCAAGCGTTCTACGATATTGATTATGAATTGTATGGCTCTAAACGTAACATCCTAAATGTATTTAACTATTATTAGTTTTTCATCATCATCATCCAGAAGACGTCGACTGCTGAACATAGGTTTCCCCCTTTAACCTCCACACTGAACGACATCCTGCCGTCTGCATTCACTGGATGCCCGCGACTCTCACAATGTCGTCGGTCCATCTAGTGGGAGGCCTACCTGCGTCTTCCGGTTCATGTGGTTCAGTATTACTTTTTCCTTACTATTAAATACTTTTTATTGACATTATATTTCAACATCTGACATTAATATACTGATCGTATGAATAAATGAGTATGAGACGAGCTGAAATAATTGCTATAATCATTTAAATTTGAGACCTTTACCTTTATTTTGCATCTCCACGGAGTCCGGGGTCCGTGCTCTTTGTCAACTTATACAATTTATATTGCCAACTATTGCTAATATAACATACAACTAATACGAAAAGTGAGACATTTTTTACCTACCTTTATTAAAACAAAAAAAATATAATTGAAATTAATACTTGTTATATATTAAAAGAAAATGTTAGAATCTTCAAGTCAACATGGCGGGTAACGCTCTTCCATCCTACAGATCCTATGGATTTTTCACGAGTCAAAACAAATGAAAACACGTTCTAATTATTTTTTGTAGGATATTGTCACTTCCTTGTCCCCATTAACTAAAGGATAGGTGTCCACTGCAAGCTGCATGCCCATCTTAGACCGCATCATCGCTTAACATCAGGCCAACACAAGGCAGGCGGTCAAACGCAAGCCTATTAATAAATTTAAAAAAACTTACATACTCGTGTATATATTTATATATATCACTGGGCATGTACTGGAACAGTTTCTCTAAGAACGGCATACTAAACTCGATCCAAGCAGTTATTTTCTTTGACACCTGCAATAATATTGGTTAAAAGATGAATAAAAACATTTTCTTTTAATATTTCACTTAAGTATATCGCGTAGGTGCTGAAAGTCTTACGTTCTGAAACCTAGCTAAAGTGATCCGATGCATAGTTTTTATTCAGGGTTTTACAATGTTATTGCAACTGATAAAGCAAATAAATGCTTGGGCTGAGTTTAAGTACAATTTCTCGTTCTTTGGTGTAATGAACTACTCTGTGATAGAGATGTAGTACGTAACGAGGCACCTGCGTTCTAGGTTACATGAATGGCAGTGGATTGTGGGATCTCGAAGGAAATAGAATTATACTTGATACAGGATATTGTTTGCGGGATTAGCAGGCGATATTATTAAAGAGAATTGTTATATTGATATCTGAATAACAGATATTTAAGACGGGGCTCATCCACTCTGTTATTAATTCATGATTAGGGACTTAAGACGACAGTTGTCGTGGAATTAATGACTTACGAATCTTGGATGTTTCGTGAAACTAATCTTAACACCTTATAAGTCAACATATAGGCCTTTTCCTTGGTATATTGTTTTTCTGGATACATAGATTTCATCCACATTTTATTCTGAATACTAGATGGAAATGTAGGTACAGTTTTAATCGATCATTTAAAAAAAAATTACAATATTTTTTTGGATTTTTTTCATCCATTTCCAGTTAACGGCATACAATTATTTGGAATTAGAAGGATAACAAATAAAACATTAATAATTCTCGCAGTTTAAAAAACTAAAAAAACACGCTTTAAAATAGCTAATCAAAGATCATGGTAAGGATAATGGAAGATGCTATTTAAATTATTGCATGGTCATCGGTCCTTGATAAGTGTACAAAATTTCAATTTAATTCGACGTTTTGAAGTAGTTGAAAATCAAGTCTACATACATACATACCAAGATGATAAAAACGTGTTAAAAAGTATTCTTTGTCGTTTTTCCGGGCCAAATTTACATAAAATGCGCCCTTAATTTTAGTAAAAGTCGCAAAATTGAATGATTTTCAGTCTTTATTTTTTATTCCTTATGCTTATAATACACCTTCAATGTTATAAATTTACAACTGGCAGTATTCAATCCTGCGCAACGGTGCAGGAGAACGCGCCGTTTGATCTAGCCACTAAACTACATTCGCATTCCAACTTCTTAAACTGTCTTTGCAACTAATCTAAATACTCGCTCATAGCTGGATAAAAAAGCTCACTGTTTAAAATGCATCCGAGCTAAATTCAATTCATTACACTTCCACAGAGTGCCTAATAAGTACTAAATAAGTATACAAGGTGTTTACAAATGTGCTTGCCTCGGGAGAGGTAATTTATATCACTTTCGTTTAAAAATAAACACCCACGTATTTGCTAAGCTATTGTCCGCGAACGTGAGAACTCGGCAGATAATAGGTACATTGCAGAATGCCAACTGAATATTGTTCAAATTGCGTAATATAGCAATTATTGTGTAACTACAGTTATATGATTATTTACGGGATATTTACCGTGGTAAGGTTGTAGAAGGAGCTCCCGGAATAATAAAATTAAATAATCATAAACTGTAGTGAACCACCATAGTGATAGTTTAAAACAGTATTATTGTATAAGTTTGCAAAACGTTGTTATAAGGGTACCGTACCCAAAGGATGTAAACGGGACCCTATTACTAAGCCAGCCTCTGTCTGTATGTATGTCTGTCTGTCTATCCATCCTACCCTTTAATGGCTGATTAACTAAGAAATTATAATAAAGTAAACTAAAATGCCAAGGCGTGCCAATATATGTTTCACATCAAACATGCTTTAAATAAAAGCTTGTAGTTTTGCATCTTATCCAATAAAATCGACACTAAAACTTCTGTTGTACATCACAACAGAAGTTTCATTTCGTAGCAGTGCTACGAGCGGCGTAGCACTTGTAGCGCTGACAATACTCTGTCTAGAGGCCCATTTTTATATCTATTCCTGTAGCTCTAGTGCATTCGTCGATCTAGTTCTAGATCTAGACGAATCACAATCAAAACAGAGACACACTACACACACTTCATGGTCTTATAACTCACAAGCAACGTGCCGCTGTTTTATCCAATAAAAGATATATTTTTTTTTATAAAAGGTAGCCTATGTGTTAATTAAAGATATAAGCTACCTCGATATCAATTTTTATGCTCAATTTCTGTCCGAAATAGAAGCCAGCATTCTGAACACCCGAGTCATTTCAGTTAAAATAATTTTCCAAATCGGTTCATAAATGACGGAGTTGTGAGGTAACAAACATTTAACAACAAAAAAATACAACTGATTTGAGAACCCTCTCCTTTTTTGAAGTCGGTCAAAAATACAAACTCGCAACCACACGTAGCAATGCGCACAAATTGAATAAATCCAAGATACTTTACGGTACTTTTTCCACTGTGTTCTGTTTAAAAATTACCCGGTCACGTGCCGCTACCTATATACCCCAATTTAATTCGACGCGGAACTAAAACGAATGTTAGTTAGACACTAATTAAAATTGATATGCAGATTTTTCTTTTCATTCAATTTAAATACGACAGTTTGTCATAGAAATAATTAACGATGTGATAAGCGTTTGTAATTTGCTGATCGGTACAAGAGCTGTAAATTATTTTGAAAAAAGGTAGTTTATATTTGTTTATCAATGGTATTGCTTACATCCACAATACTTCAAATCTTATCTTATATATAAAAGGCGATGTTTGTATGTATGTTCCTTAATGGACTCCCAAAACAGCTAGACCTAACAGCTGATGATATAAGGAGTAAACTATGCGAGTGAAACCACGGGGCGTAGCTACTAATATATGTATAATACGAGAAGTAAATTTTTGTTAAAACTTCGCCAAAATGTCGTATGATAAATACAATTAACGTACTCATGACCAACATATACAACAGAACCGCGCGACGTTTTTTGTAAACTTTTAGTTTTAACGGCACAATGAGACAGGTCCATTTAATTAACCGTGTTAAAGCCGAGCGCCAAGCGCCGAATGCCGAGCGGCGGGGGAATTCAACGTGTTGTCCGCGTGTACATATATCATATACCACTAGTTATAAACATAAGTATGTCAAGCCAGAATACATCGAGAATAACACATCTACCAGTGAAAGTCCCGTCAAAATCAGTCCAGCCACTTTGATTTTTATTAATGTTTAATACTGTATTTCTGGTATGTCCCATCCACAATATATATGCCAAGCAGTAGTGTGCAAACACTACTGTGTTCCGGATTGAAGGGCAATGTTTCCAGCGAAATTACAGGGCACACAGAGATTTGACATCTTATATCTCGGGGTAACGAGCGCAGTGCATTGTCATCCAGAGTTTTGAACTGTTTAAGTTCAAAATTACAGTCTTTTCAACGTTTTTCTATAAGAAACGCTTGAGAGGTGCACAACTCGAATCGAAAGCTTGACTCATTTTGAGCACAATTTCCTAGAGCAGTTAGTGTGAAGTGAAGCGACGAGACCTTGAGTTCATTCAGTATTGAAATAAATTAGAGTTTCTCGGGAAATTATGAACGCTGTGTAAACTGCGTGAAGACTGAGTTTACTAACTGGATCCTGTGTTACCTAACTCACCTCTATCTTCTTCTTTACATAGTATAAAATGAAGTCACTTTTCGCGTCTTTCTGTCTGTAAATCCGCTAATTCCTCCTAAACCACGCAACGGATTTTGATGCTGTTTTCACCACCAGTAAGATATTTTTTCACGGAAGGTTTATATGTATATAATAAAACCTAATTATGGTTTTATGTAAGTAGAAAAAAACAATATTTTGCAACCAAGTCGCCGAAAAATAAATTTACATGGTGAAGCCGGGGCGGGTCACTAGTCTACTATAAATACAAGTTCCTACCTACCACTTTATCGTTTGCTTTCCTCGTCCTACATAATGTTTACTTGTTTTGCTGTTTTCAGCATATATTAAAAAATATGGGCTTTTATCCACGATGGTAGGAAAAGCGTCACTAATTTCATTTATTTTTGAAAGTTTTCTGCAGCGATAAACCTTCGCCAAATGAACCTCTTCTCTAGCGCTGTACGATAGATATATTGACTTAAAATTGTTAATTCCATTAATAGCTATTGGATTTACAATGTCCTTTAGGATTCACTGGGTAAGAAGGGAGGTAGAGGTATACGCATATAACACTTAGGCACATAAGTGTTCACTCGAGAATTTAAAAAAAAAATAAGAAGAAAAAGAAATAAAATACATCTATTCATACACAGACACTAATGATACAGTAATAGTGAGACAGGATGTGTGTTCAGGAAATTTTCAGTTAGTTTTATCAGTTCTCAGTGTAGATAGCTATATTATAATAATTAACCAATGATATTTGACAATCTCTCTCAAAATCATTCGATTGGTCTCTAAATACTACACACTTTTAGCTGAGCCACAATTTCAGTGTATTCACTTTTGTCAATGTTGTTTATTGTAAATATTATTCCGTGCATCTGTTTCCGGCACTGACACTGCCGTGCAAGATACCACGCGCCAGCCAGCGATTCGATTGCGACTCGATCCCAATTAAGCCGCTCTCGATACCTGGAATTATCGAATCGATTCGATAGTCTCTCGAAGCGCCGGTGATTCCAAATATTGACACTTGATATCGGACGACGCGCCGGCGCGGACGCGTGCTCTGATCCCTCAGGAACTGTCGGACTGATATAGCGTGAGGATTCATCAGAAACTCATTAAATAAACAAAAAAAACATTATTACCGAACTTGGCAGAGGTAAAGGAAATCATACTCGATTAGTCTCATTCACCTGGGACTCTATTTTTTAATCGCTCGTATGATTTCGCACGAAAATTTCATGCATAAAATATAGGTTAATAATTATCAATATAAAAAAACCGACATCATAAAATTTCAGAACTGGATCAAATTGAATTGGGACCACACGGGAAGCACCAGCTTTCAAATTAAATAAGTTTCATCAAAATCGGTTCACCCGGGCGAAAGTTCTGAGTAAACAAACATAAAAAAACAGAACCTCCTTTTTGGAAGTTGGTTAAAAATTCAAGATTTTTTTATTGATAGAGAGCAAATTCGAATACCACAAACCACTCGTTACGTTAGCGAGTGATATGATTTTTTCAAAAATTCGACGTCTGTTTGGGATATCGTTTGAAAGTCAATCATTTCACATGTTTTCGCGTGATATTTTCGTGCGAAATATCATACGAGCGTTATAAAACTCGAGCCCCTGATGCGATTAAAAACCCCGTATATTATACATGGATATTACCACCTCTATATCCTCACATCTACATAACTTAAACATTTATACTGCAACTGGAGTGACAGAAACTGTGTGTAATTGTTAAAGAACATAATAATATTATCACGTCACTTTGCCTTTCTCATAAAAAAAACTCTGATATAGGTAACCAAAAGTCCCTAACGCAATCTTGTACACAAAACACTGATTCAAAATGGCGTGCATAATCTATTGTGCCTAAGCAGATACCTACTTGGAACGGGTGACATAAAGTCAAGTGAAATGGAAAGCTGCGACGGCGTTGTTTAATTTTCTCACGCATTATACTCTCAGTCAAAACATTACTTACGTGAGAGCAGTAGCACATCTCAGGTGTTTTAATTTTAGCTTTAATTTTGTAGCAACTTTTAATTTACATGTTTATGTTAAGTTTACTTGTAAAGGATCAAATCTTGGTGCTTGGTTTAATCGGTTTTAACCTACTTGCAATTGTCGTAACTATGATACAATTTGCATAAGTACATATGAGCTTTATGCATCGAACAGTTTGACCACTTTCTTGCACCGTACGATTTTTGAATCGGTAATCGTTTTTTGTCGAGAGGAAGCAGCTGTAATGTAAAAGTGTTGTTTGAGACAGAATCAATATCACAACAAATTGTAGTTGCCAGCTTGTATTTCGATACAAGACACACTTTTGCACAAGCATTATTTTTCTAATAAATGCTGCGAAATTTTACTATGTCTGCTCATATCACCGATCAAAATTTAATTGTATCTTTTTGTATGACAATTCATTACTGTAAAATGTACGTATTAATTATGGCGACGCGACTCTCGCCTTTTCCATTATTTATTCTGTGCTCTCGCGAAGACATTTCTACGTATGGGTACGGATTATTATTAGCATCCTACGACCCGAGTTTAATTAATTTCCGTCGTTCATTGCGGTTTGACAGACACCCGTCGAGGGCACCGCGTTTTCTGAACAGCAATGGTTATTGCTTTCGTACGTGATTCATTAACTTCTAACGATGCATAGGCAGTTTGAAGCGACTTCTACCTATTAAGGAATCTGCAGAAGAATAGCTCTTAACTGCGTAATTTGTAGGTACACTACGTGCCTCCGCGACGACGTTGTGTGCGAGTTGAAAGCGCATGCGTGAGTATTACAAGCACAGATCGCTATAATCGTAGCTTGATTGAAATGATAGCTGACGACATTTCGGGGCATGTCTTTGTAATAACGTCTGGCGAATTGCATTTACTTGAAACACAAAGATCACTGGTATTTTGCATGTAAAAATACTATGAACATAAAGTGCTGTACATATAAATATTAAAAGTATATTTGAACTTTAAAACGGAACTGCATTTAGTGTAGATTATCACAATACAATAACCATATCTTTCCATTCTGTCATAACAAGGTTACGTCAACTTGACAAAAAATTTAGGGTTGTGGTAAATCGATAAACGTAAAATCGATCGTTTTGTTTTGCAATTTTTTTACATGTTTTTTCATAATTTCCTCTGCGTACTATCGAAATACAAAACTCGTACAGCTAACGTACTACTTTTTTGTAAACCTAGATTTCTTTTGTGTATAGTATAATAATATCTAATTACTAGCAACTGTCTTTGTAGGTACATTTTACGGAACGAAACATCTTTATCCAAAGACTGACTACTAGACTGACTATTGATTGAATAGCATTTATTATTAATCTGCAGGATTGCTCAAGTGACTCTAACGCTGATGATGATGATGAAACATATTTGGAATGTACACCATTAGATTAAACAATAGATTTATTTATATTACAAAAATTTGTACTTGCTTCTTCTGTTTTATTTCATTATCCTAAAGTCTCATTATAATAGTACTACAACAGAAATATAGATGGGTTTAAAAATATTATTCGTGCTAGACACTTCCAGTCGATAAATAAAGACACACATTATTCTCGATTTGGTCCGTATTGTCCCAGCACTAATCGAGGATTTTGACATACTTCATTTTAATCAACCTACATTTAATAGATTATAATGCAACGTGTTTGCACTCTTTAATGTTACTTCTCTGTAGTTTTGCTACTCTACGTGTGTACAGCCGCAAGCTTGATGGATTCTTGTAAAATTCTTGACGTGTTTTCTAGTTGTGTGTTGTATGTTAACGAGTCTTTGTCTACTTGTCTTCACGTTCATTTTCTTTAAAAGATTGTTGCTTACTCAGTCATGAGCTAAGGTCAAGGGTAAAATTTAACACGTCATTGTACTAGTAGTGTATTTTGGTTTGAGATTTATTTACAGATGGGTTAAAAATAAAATGTTATACACTTGTTATTCAAAACCAATAGTATGGAATTTTGATAGCTTGTCTAAGCACTCGTGTATTTTTATATAGTTTTAGGCCAAGGAAATAAAAATCTCACTGACATAAAATTATGGTTTCCGATTATTTAAGAGTCTCTAGACGTAAGCAATCTCATTGCTGAATCGTATCAAAATTTCTCACTATAGCACTCAATTGTGGGTCTGTTTTGAACAAATTTCATATCTTTTCGCTCCGCTTTGTCAATGTACGGCTTAACAATACCTATCAAATCGGAGAGTGTATCTGTATACGTCATTAACACCTGAGCAGCTTCGTATTTTGAACATGTAGATGTGATAATACTGACGCAGAAAACTCTTGAGTCAATTTTATTTATATAAGAAACAGAAGTTAGGTAGGTAATTTGGTAAGATTTGGTACTAGGCTGAATTTATTTAAAAAAACAAAAAAACATCATTTTATAAAACGCAGAATGATTAACTTTTTCGCGAAATCCCAAATGCAAACGGTGCAGCTCTTTTGTATTACATTATGTTTTCTCGTACCTAGTAGGTAAACAGATGCCTAAAGATTGAAACTGGAATAAAAGAAACATAGGTAGGAGAGTAGGTACCTATTTAATAAAAAAAAAAAAAGTTAAATCCTCCCATGTCTTGAGAGCAATCATCCAAATTACAAGTGACATGTAAATAAAATTACATTACTTCTCCACTTGCTTTGTTGACATGAAAAGGCTTATTCCTCTTTTTGTTCGCACATAATTCTCTCCCCGGGGCATTCAAGTGTCACGGTATAATATTGCACGTTTATTGTATTACACGCAAATTCGTTTCTTTTCACATCAAAGGACGACAAAAGAGGCTCTGCGTTCCGTTTCACGCAGTTACTTAGACACCTGTATGTAAGAGTACATACAGCCTTTCCAATTTACGATGAAATTGCTACATCGATTCACTACGTCGGCATTGGCAGAAGCGGATCGAGCGATATTTATTATTTGAGCGAAATAAAAATATGAAACTGTTTTCCATTTGTTGCCGCGGCGTACGGAGATGATAGATGGATTACATCGAGATGTATTAAGCGGGAAATATATGTGAAATTGTTTTTTTTTGTCTTGTTTTATTTCCGAATATAGGCGTGATCGATGTGATAAAAAATGTCGGCGCGTTTGAAATAAATGAGACCTGTCAATTATTATGTATAAATGGAATTCAAACACGCCGTTTTAGTAATTATTTGGTATGTTAGTATTCATATACCATCAGCTTAATCGCCATACCTAACTCTGCGATCATCTAAAACAGGAGCAAATTTTGTTTTATGAAGGAAAACTGTTTTTGCTCAGCATAATATTCCTCATTAATCGTCAACGATGAACCTTGCTAGCTCCGATTTGAGCGCGTGTAGTATGGCTGTTGAAGCCAAATTTTGCAAAGCGCACATTGAAATTGACCATCAGTATTTATTTTTGTAGATGTATTTTAAGTGGTATCAGTCAAATGTTAGTAACAACTTTATGTTGGTACAGAGCAACGCCACTCTCGTCTCTGTTGCACGAACTCTTCCCAACTCTCGCACGGAATGAAACATGCGGTGAGATGGCGTTTTAGAACATCCTTGTAAAGTGCTGGCCTTCAGGTCTGCACCATCGCTGCTGACATTTTATGAGCAACTTAAAACTTAACTTTATGTTACCTCTCTGTCCTCAATACTTCAAATTTTGCACCCCCATCCTGCCACTTTATATGAAGAATTGATTTTAAGCATGAGGAAAGTGGTAAGGCACTTGATGTTCCCCTTGTAAAGACATCAAATTTCAGAGGCATACAGCAATATGAGAATGATTACCTGATACACAGGTAATAATTCTCATTTTTCTCTTCTTCGCTCTATGTGTGCAGCCGGAGGTCAGGGGTTGCGAGTCCCAAACTCTTACGTATGTTTAGCATAGTAGGTACTTACGCTGCCAAATCCAGCTGTCACCTATAATCAAATTTGCGCGGCACGCTTCTCTAGGAATTTTTACTTTCCTGATATCTATATCATTACTGATTCCAAACAATAAGTTCCGACAATCGACTGAAAAAAGATAACTTTTATCCCTAGTAAATCTACACCCGGAGCGTAGGCGTCCCTCCGAATTCAAATTTATTCAATTTGACGAAGCGATTTTGAGTGAAATGAAACGTCTCAGCGTGTGGCGAACACTTCCTATCCGCCTCCTTCTCCGATCCTACTCTATTAACATTCGGTGCTGACTCGTTCTCTCATAGTTGGATGCGCGGGCTTGGATTTCAAGTGGATGCTTTTTTGCCGCTCTCAAAATTGTCTGCCTGTGAAATGTACCTGAAGGGGTGGGGGTCGAAAGCTGGGGGAGACAGATATTTTCTGCTGTTGTGAGCATTTTTTTTTCTACGGGCATGACAAAGGAATTTTCTGTTGTATATTGAGATTAGGGTTCAAATTAAAAATAAAATAATACTTAAGAAGGATACGTTTACTTAATTAACATTATTTTTTAAATTGAAAACACAAAAAATATTTAGCGTAAACTTGAATGTACGCGAATGAATGCGAACCGGAAGACGCAGCGTAGGTAGGCCTCCCGCTAGATGTACTGACGACACTGTGAGAGTCGCGGGCATCCAGTGGATGCAGATGGCAGGATGTCGTTCAGTGTGGAGGTTAAAGGGGGAGGCCTATGTTCAGCAGTGGACGTCTCCTAGCTGATGATGACGATGATGAAACATGAATGTGATGTATTACGTAGGTAAATATAAGTCTACGATATGAGATTGTGATAATCTAAAAGTTCATATCATATTTCAGCGAAACATGTAACAGCATGTTCATCAAAACAGATGTACACACTTGAGAAAATTTTGACAATGTGATTGACGTCGAATTTCCTCCGAGGCGCGCGATTTCGATTTCTTGTCACGATTCCTGGTTCGCAAACCATCTTGTTCGGCTGAAACATCAATATTTTATTAACTCTCGCCAATGTATTTGAAAGTTTTGCGACCCAGGCTTTTTGAACAGAATGCATCTGAGAATGTACTGTATTGACACTGTTCAAGCCATGTTGTGTGATCACTGTTTAGATCATGGGAGCTAACAAAATTCTTAACGTCTTATTGTACCTGTAAATGTCCTTTGATCTGTAATGAGTGCCTAATATAACAAATCGTAGTAAATAAATAAAGTAAATGACACCTCGAGACACAATTTATAAAGAAAACTTAGACCGATTTAATATCACGTTGATGGTACGTATATTGCGATCCGGTTGTGGCACTCCTTGTTCTTAGGTGGATGAGTACGAACAGGGTGTATATTTTCTTTCCACTGAAAAGCTAGCGTACATAATAAAGTCTCGTCAAATAAGTAGGTACCGTGGTTGAGATAAATAATACGGCTGTGAGCTGTGCCGTCGGAACAATGCCCGCCATTGTACACTGTTTGCGCGGTAATTTTGAAAAGCTCCGCTTCGTTCCACGCAGAGTTTGGAACCTCGCAGGAATCTGTTTGTTGAGAAGAGCGGAATTTTTAGACGCGCTTACAAAGCCTCACCGTGCGTTCCGATACCGGGTTCAAACGACATTGTTCAAGAGCAAAAGGCCCACTTTTATATAGCGAATAAAAAACTTTAACTCTTCCTCGCCCTATTAAGTAGAGTTAATTTGTATGGAAGCCGCTGTCTTACTAGAAAGCAAACTGTTCCGAGACCGTAATGAGTTTTAACCAATTTTATAACTACTTAGCTACTCAATTAGTGACGAGAAAATTAGTTTCTTGTCTCCATCTCGCGCTTGGAGTTGACGTCTAAGTACCTGTACTTGGGCGGTACTTACTCTGTAAGCTAAGTGCAGCATGATTTCCCTCTCAGAGTCACAGACAGTTTCTAGGAGTTCTCGGTGAATTGCAGTTCATTGTTCAAGTTTCATTAGTTAGTTTAAAACTCATATGGCACGTGACTTATCTGACGTGTGGAAGCTAGATGTATGGTGTTGCAGGCGTTGTTATTTGAAAAATATTTGATTAATTTTCTTGATAGAACTGTTAGGCAAGTGCATATTACCACCATTAGCGCAGGCCTACTTAAATTTGCCAAGCCATTAGTCTTGGGTTGTCGCTGGCAAGTGAAGACTACACTTATACAGCCAGCGCCGTTTTACCGTGTATTTGTATAGACCTATCAAACGTGAGCTTTCCCACTTACACGGCTCACACAGCTTTCGAGCTTTCATTTTTAGTCTAAGGTACCTACCTACTTGGCTTTTTTCGCCCTCTGTTTTTGTGTGTGAGAAAATTCACTGTAAGACTGAAATAACAGCTAGACGAACCGCAAGACTTTGGAATACGTTTTCCTCGATAGTTATATACAATATGGGTGTCTTCAAGTCCCGAGTGAATCGGTTTCTTCTAGGCAAGTTAGGTTCTAGGTTTGCTCCATCGTAGACCGCATCATCGCTTCACAACAGTGAGGTGGCGGACAAAAATACATTAAATATATGTACATATATATAAATTATAAAAAGGAGAGGAGGGAAAGGTTATGGTAGGCCCTCGGACGATGTGGTTGAAGATGGCAACTCCCTACCTTGGAAGAATCTACTAGACTACCTACTAACTTTAAATTTGGGTTTTATTTAAATAATTGTCAACCTTTAACCTTTAATAAGTAAGTTCTTAGGTAGTATTTGTACTTTATAACAATACCTTAAAAAACATTGTAACATGACGTCAAGGAAAATCTCAGAAGTCGTGTCAATCAGAAAGTAGACAACGTAAAAATGTAAACACAGCCAAAAGGCACAAGTGAAATATACATTTGCCGCTTTGGTGAATGTTAAATAGAACCTACATTGAGGAGGCTCTTGAAAATAGTTCAGTAATTAATATTTTAAATATTTAGGTAACTAAAGTAGGGCTAATTATGCTTAAAATTGATATAGGTACTAATACGCAATCTAAAACGTGTACGGTGCAGCAGAATGGCGCAAAGGGAAAACATCGTTGCTTTACCACTAACACATCTATTACGTAAAGCTTTCAGCAGCAAAACAAGCTATTCTAATATTTAAATAAAAAGAGACAATTAGAAAAATAAAATGAAACTCTTTACGAAGGTCGCATAAACAATTTACAAAAGGTTGGCGGGGCTTTGAATAAAAACGCTATCGGTACAGATGTTAACGCTTTTATCCGGCCGGTGTATAGCCCGTGAAGCTCCACATTATAGCATCTTGTTAAACATCTTTAGGGGAACAAAGCAAGCCTATTTACAGGGAGTTGTGTAAAAATAAACAGGGCCATTGTGAGGCCAGGTTGGCCGCCCTTCGCTCCAGGAGGTTACACGTAAATTGTTTAACAAACGATGCCGTTACCGCCCAGCTAGATGGCGCACTTAACGCATTAACATTTTACTGTCTTATTTATAAATCACACATTTACTCTTGCATTTACGTAAATTGATTACCCGCCGAGTTAACATTACTTTAAGTATACTTTCCTATGGATATACAAGTAAGTTGGCAATATATTTCAATTGAATAAGATAATCGTGTTGAGTTCGGTTTAAACCTTTGCACGTTTGACTGATGATCAAAATCGGATAGTACGCGTCAAGCAATCAAGCACGTTAATTTACATGGCTGTATCCAGTAAAGTTAATGTCGCAGATCCCAAAGAGCGCCTCCAAAAGCGTCGGTCTTAAGCTTAAACATTCATCGTGTGTGCAGAGAGAACAGACGGAAATTAGGGTGCCTACAGTCGCTCGCTCGTTCACTAGCGTTTTTCAGTGGGTCGTTTTCTCGCACCATTTTCATTCTAATCTCCGAGAGAGCGAGAGTGCTGATTTTGCGGGCATGAAATATTTGCAGGCATACGGCGTGAGCTACGCCGGTACCTTTTCAATTTCGGCGCGGCACACCCCGCGGGGGATTGGAACCGTCGAATGTTGAATTTTACGCGTCCGTAATACGCGAAATTGCGTTTTGTTTTGCACCTTTGACGTTGAAATATCAGCAAATATTTTCCACGTTTTCTCCTTTTTAATGACCCATATTCGATTTTTGTGAGATTAAAAAGTCATCAATTATTCGTATGCAGGGAAGCGAGGATGTTTTATGTCGGCTGTGGCGATTCGGGGCTCGTAAATTTGCAGTTAGCGCTGTGAGTTGGAGCTCCGAGTCCATATTTTTGGATCGTGTATGGAAGGTTTTTGTCGGCGTGACGTTTCGTTCGATGGATTGACGCTGGCGACCAGCTACCGGCGACCGGCGACCTGCGGTAATGCCGACTGCAAACGTGATGCGACTGCTCAATGCCTACAACTGTCTCTTTGACATAAATGTTCAATGCGTCGCTCGTGAGCGATATAAAGGAAACTCGCTTCCTCTGTTGTCTTCGTATTAACAATACTAGTTACCTAGTCTGTGTCTGTTTCGCAATGCACACGCGAATTTCGTAAATGTTCTCTTGGGCATAATAACGAGACGTTCGCTGCTTGGAAAATATAATTTGACGTCAATTTTTGTTGCATTAAATATCACTTAGAACGTCAAAGCGTTGCCCCTAATGCTATGAAATACATCTACGCGTGCCTACTTACTTCTTCACAATAATAATTTTACTATGTAATTCCATAAAAATCTATAGAGTTTAATCACTATATTATAGATTAAACTAGTTATTTAACAAGCAAAGTACATTAAGTAGAGCTTTATTTTTCCGATCTCAATTTAGGCAAAACAATAATGACATCATCTGACATTATTTTCCCTGCCAGACTTTGCTGTAACAGGCGGAAAATAATGCGGGGTACATCGTGTGATGTAATATTATTACAGCGCTGAAGGAATTGTCATTTAGTATAAATTTAACTGTTTATAAAAATAGTGTTTATAATAAAAGTCTTTTCTTGTTGTTGACAGAACGCAAATTGTTCGTGGGTATGCTGAACAAGAAGCTGTCAGAGAATGACGTTCGCGCACTGTTCGCTGGTCATGGAGCCATCGAGGAGTGCACGGTGCTGCGAGACGCGCAGGGACAGAGCAAGGGATGCGCATTCGTCACGTTCGTGTCCAAGCAGGCCGCCATCGCTGCCATCAAGGTAACTTTTTAATGGTCACCATGGTTCTAGATTCGAATGTGCGCTTTTTAACGTCGTATAGAATGCATGGAGGATCCTATCTTTTTTGAGCTTATTGAATGGACTTTTTCTGCGGCGAATGGAGAATGCATCGGAGTATCCCTAGCACTGCGCTTCAGCTCCTCCCGAAATTGATAGTAGCTGTCGTCAAAACGCCTCCCTTGAAGTGACAAGCGTAGGCCAATTTCATTTGATATACTTACGATTACACATTGGCGTGGTTTTGAATTAAAAACTAAACCACAATATTATAATATAAATCTAACTTGTCGTAAGAAGTAGAAAACTTTTTACCCGTTGTTTGCCGTGTATTGCAGGCGCTACACCACAGTCAGACGATGGAAGGATGCTCGGCACCGCTAGTAGTGAAGTTCGCGGACACGCAGAAGGAGAAGGAGCAGAAGAAGCTGCAGGCGATGCAGGCGAGCCTGTGGGGGCTGACGGCGCCCGTCACCCCGGCCGCGTACCTCGCCTCGGAGGCAGCACTCTCACCCGCCACGCAGCTGCAGCTGTTGCAACAGTTGCAGGCCGTCGGCTTGCAGCAGCAGCTGTTGCAGGGCCAGGGCTCCACTCTGCTGCAAGGTAATGAAGCTCCGAGCGAGTGGGGGCTGGCGGCGCCTGGAGCGCAGGCCGCGTACCTCGCCTCGGACACGGCCATGTCGCCCACCACGCAGCTGCAGCTGCTGCAACAGCTGCAGGCGGTAGGCTTGCAACACCAGCTGCTTCAGGGTCAAGGCTCTTTACTGCAAGGTACGCTACCTTTATATCAACCTTAACTAGGTGAATACGGGCTAACGATATTGAGGTAAAAAGGGAATACCGCGTATTGGCAACGTAGATAAAGTACCTATTGAGAAAAACAATCGCTGGCAGCGTAAGTTACAATAGGGTATTTGACTATATTAAAAATATAATTAATACTGGTGTAATCCTAGAAGATTATTATTTTAAAATTAATATTTAATGACTAAAAACTAAAAAAAATAATGTCCCTATTTCTAGAAAAATACATAATAAAAATATGTTTTTCACTGGTCACGTGACTTGACTGCAAACGCTCTATGTTAGCCGAATGTCCTTATGTCGTTACAGAAAAGTAAATAGAGGCAACAATTGTATGGCGAGATTAGCTCGTTTGTTTGTGTGTGACGTCACTAATGTCACGTGGCCCCATGAATGTCAAAGGTAGCGTTTACGCGGTAGTTTAATAATTTGAATTTTGATCCGTCATTTAAAACACAAATACTGAAAATTATGAGGATTAAATTACAAGATTGCTTTATTTTAATGTAATTAACAATTTAAAATGGTTTTGTAAAATCAGTCAAATACCCTATTCACTTGTTCACTAATACATAATTGTGAACGATACATACATATTAATGTGTATGTGTACATGTATATAAATATACCTACCCTATAAATGTACTTACTGTAGGTATAACGATAGAATGTACACACTATATCCACTGAAAGTGATAAGGAGGAAGTGTAGAACACATCTTTGTGAATAGAGTTACTTACCTTCTTATAACTGACTTATAACTGAGGGAATGCAAAGCGCGCCGCTAACAATAGTGCGTCCGAGGACGCTGTGACCTCACTGATAAAGAATGATTCAGTAACAGCTGATTGTCTCGTGTTACTCTAAACTATTTACTTAATTATAAAGTTTACAATTGGTTATTGAATGTGCAGATTTGTAGGTCAGTGATCACTTATATAAATCAGATAAAAAATTAAAAATATACGTACTGTCTTGAAGATCAGTGTTGACTGTGTTGCAACTAAAATATTTAACTACGGACTGATTCAATTTATATATAGAAGATAAGTTTACTGACTGATGATACTATATAATTATCATCATCAGTCCACTGCCATGCCGTATAGATAGGTACAACTTAGCTCAATATTCGGCTATGCTTAGCCGACGCATGACGACAACAGGCAAACCCTCCCATATGGCAAACTTAACTTATCAATATAATTCATTAGTATGAATAGGTATATCATTAGTTAGCTAAAGCCTTGTATGTTATGAAGTGACGAGACGAGCTAGTTCTTTGATTCTTAATATTATAGTATTGTTGACTTGTTTCTTTGTGTGCTTATTTAAACCTTATCCCCGATCCCTATTTGTTTTAACCCGTTTTTTGTTTATTTACACGCGCTTTCGTTGTCCTTCCGTCAGGTGTAAACTATCAGGATATCGGTTTCAATGGCGCAGGACTGAGCGGAGGCGCAATGAGCGGAGTCGGGGGCGAACAGCTAGGAGGGCTGCTGGCCCCGGTGTCGGTGCAGAACCTGGCGGCCCTGGCGGCCATCACGCAGCCCCCGGTGGTGACGCAGGCCGCGTCCATGCAGCCCACCGCCGCGCCGCAAGCCGCGCCGCAGTTGTGTCAGTATCCCACTTCTGATACTTGCAACTTCTTTACGTGCTAGTTTTGCCAGAGTATCGGTCTATATCTACGCGTAGATTTATGAGCTGATGCGGGAACTGGGGGACTGTAATGGTAGGTAGCCGAAATTGAAATTGGTTAGTTCTTCCTTTGTAGAGGCACAGAGAGATGTATAACAGACATATTGATAGGTACATCTTTGTATCTCTGCGTGTTTTCAGTGACCTGTTAAGTGGCCACTGTTTTTTTTTTCTTCATATTTTACTTAGTAGATTAGGTACCTATTATGTTACGATCTGTGAAAGTAACATAGCAATTCCAAACTTTTTTTATCATGGTTGTATTGTACGTAGGTACCTATTAATAAATGAGTCAATGCTGTAAAATCAACTCAGCTAATAGTTTTTCGTTCTCAGATCAAAAGTCTCCGTCAGTTTTTATTTCTAAAGTTATCTTAAATCGTAGGATAAGTTTTACAGCACAATTTAGTGTCCACAATTTTAATAACCTAGTTATTATCTGCAAATTGCTCCGATAGGTACCTATTTGGAGTGTAGGACAAAAATTTGTAACGAACCATTCAGTCCGACCTTTCCTATTTCAGATTGGACTTATAAAGTAAAAAATGGTTATTAACGATGCACATTTTTCATACTTCAGGTCTTCTCGGGAAGACTAACATCACAGGTAAACAGTTTAATACGAGCGCAGTGTTTTTTATGGAATGGCTGAATATGTGGCTTTGACATTATTTGCCTATTTAATTATTCCTCAGCGTGCAGGAAACTAATCACTTCGTAAAAAATAACAATCGACTTTAATTAAAATCTTTTTTGAAATGTTTATAACTTATTTTTATTAATTTTTTCCTACTTATTGGATATCCATTTTTTTTTATTGGCCCTACACGGCTATTGTATTTAGCAAGTGTCGAATATCATATTTTTTTTATAAAACCTACTATGTAGATCTTTCTATTTCGATGGAAAGATACTGCTTACATCAAATAATAAAGTCGATTATTCCTTTTTACTGAATTGTTTTTTTTTTCTTAAAACCTTTTTCGGAATACTGTAGGTTTCTAGATGGATGTGATAAATGAAGATGTGCCAATTTATTTTTGCTTTCTATAATGCATGTATGCTTCTACGTCAGCAGTTAGATGAGGAAAAGCTCTTTAGACCTCTCCTGTAAATCTATGAAATGCGTACAATTGAATTTAACTAAATACGACGCGTTTTTTTTAAGGTATTTACGAGATTTTTTTTCTCATAGTAAGTGGAGTATTAGAATTTAAATTTATGCTGTTCAATCACTATCTCCTTACTTTTACCATACAGATACTAGCACTTTATTGCAGGTATTCTAAATAACGATTTCTATATTATTTGTAACTTTTACGTATTTACGTACGTACGTATGTACTTATACGTGTACTGAGGCGTATATAAATGTTTTCTACCGCTTTAGCTGTTATAAATTAATTAACGATTCGTATAAAAAGTTTTCTATAGCATCAATAAATAACGATGGCCATTGTTTAAGATTAATATGGTGTGGTTTCTATAAGGATCGAGCACGTACGTGACAATATTGTAGAGTTAGAAGGAAAACAATACCTACCTACAATATACTCGGCGGGTAGAACCACTTTATAGATAGGTAGGCACACATATATATATATATATATATATATATGGCGGTATATACTAAGATATTTTTTACCTGTAGATAGGTTGTGCCCGGCACCATATTGACTAGATGAATGCAAGGTACATTACCGTACTCGTTACAGCCGTCTCTCAGTCACACACTTGGAGTGTCTGGCAACACATCGCAGCTAATTAGGTTCGAGCCGGCCGCTCCATGCCTAATTTGTCTCTTTCTAACGACAGATACAGCGTATAAAGTTTTTCATATTCTTTCCTTTTCTTCACAAAATGCACATATACAATGCATATAAGTAAGTAGATATGCTGCTTTTAGTTAGTTTTTAAAGCGGTGTTGTTAGACTGCCCCGGTGGCTCAGTTGGTATATAGTGAACCTAACTTCTGTGCTTGGGGGCGTGGGTTCGATTCCCATCTAGGACAAACATTTGTGTGATGAACATTTGTGTTTGTTCTATATCTGGGTGTTGATATCTATTTAAGTATGTATTTAAAAATATATATGTACGTATATCAGTCTCTGGCAGCCATATTACAAGTTTTGCCTAGTTTGGGGTCAGATGACCATGTGTGCAATAATGTCCCAGATATTTATTTATTTATTTATAACATCTCTATTATTACAACTCACTGGGTATATAGCGGAACATTGCTATACCTAGGCTGCTACATAGGATCTACTTACCTATTATGCAATAAAAAAATTGTTTTAATTTGTGTTAGATTAAGACAAGAGACTATAGAAAAAAGTTACTTACGTCTATATTTCCTGCCCGTTGGTAGGATTATCAGGGTTTACTCGTATTGGGGAGCGAGGGTTCAGAGAAGGTACGATTAACAGACAACTTATACTCGCGAAAAAAGTATCAGCTGTTCCGTGCGATATTTATTTATGGAACAGATGATGATTCTATGATTTTTTTAAAGTTTTAAGTTTAAGTTTTTGTTGTTCTTAGATCATCGAACGCTATCAGCGTTGTGAGCCCGTTTTGGCTTAGCATACCTTTTCCGAAAAACTCGGCAAGTGTTCAGCATTTTTTTGAAGCTTTAGTTTAGTTTCTCATTTATAATGTATATAACTATAGAGTTAGCAACAGAAGCTATGTATGCAGTAACCTATTTCTACCTACCTAGCATCTAATCAAAATTAAGCAGGTCATGTGAATTAAGTGGCACTCTTCATTCATCACAGTTTGTGAGGGTTTCATGTTGGCGTCGATGGTAGTCTGCCCGATGATGCTTAGCTTTGCATAGCCTACGTTTAAAAAGGCGGTAAAGAAGCCATGTTGAATGTATATTGGTACAACTATGTAGTGATAATACTATTATTGGTTTTATGTGTTGTTTTCAATGATAAATAACAGCTTGAAATGTAACTGTTTTTGTATGCATACGAATCATGTTTCATAAATTAAAATTATTATTTGTAGAGGTATTCATTCGTTGCGATTACTTTGAGTGTTCTTAACCATACCTTTGTTTTTGTTATGTTTGACTGTCGCAATAATAGTAGGTACCTATATTTAGATATTTGTGTTAAAAAAAAGTTTTTTGGTTTTAATCTTCATTTTGATTAATTTCTCTCTTCTCTTTTTTTTCATTCTATTTACAAATTTCGTCAAATATAATTTATATTATTCTGTAACTTATTGGTATCTTACTTAACTTTTTTCAGTATATTACAAGCTTTTCTGTAACTTAAATACATACGTAAAAATGTAAACAATCTTATTCTTTATTGCGACACTGCGTGTACATTAAACAACGTTTGATTGTTTGCATGAGTGCTTAAAATACTAATTTTGTATTTTTTACGACAGTTCGTGAGAAAAGATTCACTTTGTACATTGTATTGTATGTATTTACTATTTTGTAAATATTTTAATGATATGTATTAAAGTTGTGCGATCATCCGTCAAATTTGGTCACTGATCATACATTTGGGTGACAAAGACAGTGTGTTAACTGTCTGGAAAGAGATGAGAGAGACATTTGGCCAGGTAGAAAAAAAAAACAAGTTCCGGGCATTACTACTTTTGAGGGTAGGCTTTAACAAAAACAGCCTTATGGTACAGTATCTTATCGTACCCAGACTTTCTAGAACTAGACATTTAATGCAGGTCGAACATGTTCAGGCACTAAGTTAGATGAAAACGTCTGATGTAAAGACACGCCCACTGAACACATTGAATGTCACGTCAGTACTGACCAAGCCTGCGATTCGTCAACGTTTTGAAGTGACATTGAATGGGCCAATTCGCATTCAGTGACCCCTCACTCCGTCCCTCAGGTATTTGACTGAATTTTTTCCATTGGAAATAATCATAACTACAAGTCTGGGCTACGTGGTAGCTTTTCCTAGTCTGTGGTCGTACCTTACGCATAACGGTTCCTTCTCTCTCTCTCTCTAACAGTATGACTTATGCCCCAAAAGTCGTACACGCAGCTGGTACATCATATCCTTTTTTTAAACTTATATCGGATATGCCAACGTCTCATTTTTTTTTTAAATAAATGTTAGGTTATACCCAGGGTTATTTTCTGAACAACTTGTCACAGATAACAAATACCCTCATGAATAACGCCACTAATCTTGGGTGTGGAAATGATTGTCAAATGTCAAAGTCATTTGTATGTAAATGTATCTATAAACGTTCCAGGGTCGACAGCGGAGCCGCTGAGCTCTGCGTACGCGGCGCAGTTCGGCAGTGCGTTTGCTGCCGCACCGCTCGGCTCGGTGTTGGGGTCCGCGGCGGCCGCGGCGGCGGGCAAGCAGGTCGAAGGTATGTAGATGGTTTTACTTCTTTGATATTGTATAGTTTGGACTTTAAACTCGAGCATGTACGGAAAAAAACTGAAGGAGGCCAGGTAAACACGTATTGCACGAAATATTCTTCCTAGTTCTACAAACGCACACTTCAATATTGAGCGCCAAAAAAGATGTCCAAAGCATAGGATCCTGTCTTGTGAGTCATGGCGGTGCAAGTCTGTCAAAGCCTTAAAATTTACAAAAAGTTAGCTAGTTGCTTTTTATCTGAGACATCACTAACTGTTATGTAACCGTCTCCGTTTCCAGGGCCTGAAGGAGGCAACTTGTTTATCTACCACCTGCCTCAGGAGTTCACGGACACGGACCTGGCGTCCACCTTCCTCCCGTTCGGCCACGTGATATCAGCTAAAGTGTTTATAGACAAGCAAACGAACCTCTCCAAATGTTTCGGGTTCGTCTCCTATGACAACGCGGCCTCCGCGCAGGCCGCTATCCAAGCCATGAACGGCTTCCAAATAGGTACAAAGAGACTTAAAGTTCAATTGAAACGTTCTAAGGAACTCTCCCGACCATACTAGAACAAATTTCAAGAACTATCGTTCCTAGTGAATTAAAAAAAAACAAAATAGGAAAAAAAAAACTGCAAAGAGGTTGTAAGAACGTTTGTTGTGAAGTACCCGGTGCACATGAACCGAACGAACGGTTCGTTCGGAAACCTGAGTCCACGTGCACAGTTGTTAACTAATAAGTATAAGGTTAAGGTTTGTGTCAAAGGATTTATCGTTTCCAAAGTATTCCCCAAATTGTTTTATTATTTCTTATAATAATACGTTTCGTTAATTAAGGTTTAGTCACATTTAAGATGTAAGTTGTTCGTTCGGAAACCGATATTACAGTCTTGTAGTCGCCAAAGAGCCGATACTTATGAACAGAACAGTGTTTCCGGCAGGATGTTCGGTAAAAATAAAAACATTGATGACATCCCAAAGATATCTGGTGCAATTATACTTAGTACCACACAAGTATTGCGTAGATTTATTTGATGTTCATTAAATATAACTATTTTTTGTTACAAGTTCTTTATTTTATGTTAGTTACCACTTGGATAGGTAATTATTTAATATATTTTACGAATATTTGATGTGGCCATTGTCAGTTTACAGTCAATCTGTTCTTTTTGTTGTTTAAAATTAATAAGGTGTTTAGATTAAAGAAGATGATCTCAAAGTGATCAGTGTATTTATTGTTTACATTACTTGTTGTAAGTGTACTTAAAACTTGAAGCTTTGAAGGATATCTCGGAGCTTAAAATGTAGAGTCCTCAAAACTGTCGCATAGATATTTCAGGAGCTTGGCAACTTTAAAAAAAAAACAATACTAAGTTCCACGACATGAACTTACCAGTTTTACAATCTTGGTGATTTCAGTTTTAATTAGCAACAGTTTCATCACAAATGGTATAGCGAAGTGAATTATACGCAACAGTAAAAAGTCGTAAAATAATGCGTTATTTATTACTCGTTGACATTTTCGGTAATTGCTAATATTATAAATCGATGCTAATACAAAGATACTGACTCTTTCAATCTGAAATATCTTTGCATGTCTTTCGTCTTTCTAACTACTTATTGTGTATATTAATGTATGGTTTACAGTCATATACAATTTTATAACCACATCGAACACTGGCCCTTTAGTCAAAAATGTTTTTTTTTTTAGAATAAGTATTTATGTAATTGTTATTATTATAGTAAATATTTTCGTGTGTAAGTTTTGGTATTCTTTACCGTATTCATTGTTTAAATTTAAAACTTTTACGTAGGCTTACCTTATAACACACATTATTTCATCGGTCACTGTGGGCACATTTTCCTACTTTACTTATCATAATTACCTCAGGTATTTTATGACACGGAAAAATAAAAAGTTGTTGAGATAATTATGTATTTCATACATAAAACAAAATATATATATATTATATATATTTTCAATGCTAGAGTTTGAACTTTGGTAAAGTAAACATATCAAAATTCACACGTTTTATACCATAAGGGTATGACATGAATTAAATAGTTTTCCGTAACATAATAACCTGTACTACCTTAGAATTTATAACGAAGTTGTTTTAAAACTTTTAACCTTGTGTAATTTTAAAGAAAAGCTCAATGATAATGAAATGTTAAGACATCTTAATTTGGGAGAATAACTTAAACATTTATTATTTTACATATTTGAAATGTAAAGCTACATTTTAAAACGATTCACAGCATGAATGCGAACTTAAACGTTTTGGTAAGTCTAAAAATGGCTAAAAAATTAAAGCTGCTTACAAAACTAGTAATCAGAAGTACCTACTTGCGCCGCGGTGTTCAAATGGAGGCGAGCTCTATTACTAAGCAAATGTTTACACTTGCGCAAGCTACTGAGCATCGTCTGCAAGGGGCTTTAGACACTTTAGAACTGATTGAAACTTTGCTAATATATTGGTCAGCTCTGAATCTCTTAAACCTTAGGAAAACTAAGAATTCAGAAAATCTGACTAACCTACAAATGACAGGAAAAGTAACTAAAACAAGCTGTCATCTGTATCAATTATGCGTATTTCGCTAACTTTTAAAGAAAATTTTAATCGTCCATGTTCGCTAGTCGTCGCTAGGTGATCGTTGTGCTACATTGTGAACGTAGCCTTAATTATACATTTAATATTATTTTGTGTTAACGACATGTGCCAATGCGTTTGTGTTGAAGAAAAATTATACGACCAATCTAAATTAAAATTACTTTTTCGTGTATAAAGAACTGATGTACGTACAGAGCATCAATCTTATATACATTGTTATATTTACTTTCTTATTTAAATCATAATTTAGTTCGAGTATTATATTGTATTAACGTGAAGATAGTGAGATATATTTCATGCCTGCATTGATAAAAGTAGTACCTAAACCCACTATTTGGTAATCGCAAGGACCACTTGTTTGTCGGCGTGCGAACGCCGGCGCCGGCGCCGGTGGCCCGTAACAAATAAAACAATATTGACCAAATGCGCGAACATCTATTTCCGAATGCAATGTGGACGTGGCTTTATGGCTTAATTTTTAGTCAACGTTTTTTGAATGTCTAAAGAAAGACAATATCTAGACTGAATAAGTTTCCTTTTAGTTGATACAGGACGGATGTAATGGTTTTTATTTAACCTTTTGTGATTCCTTTAGTAATTTCATTTAGTGAAACTTGTGTTAACATCTTTCGTCTTTCATGTTTATTTCTTTGTTAATTAAGGTAATAAATTATTGATAAAGGAATGTACGTATTGTTAATAAAGGACATTGGGAATATAATGTAAATAAAACAGATAAAACTAAGATCATAGACACAGGAACGCAAAACGCCTCTTGACAATGTGTGATTTTAGATAATCAAAATAAATGTGAATAGAATTTTTTACCTACATATTTCTAGGTATATTAGACGGGAACCTCAATGTTGTTGCTAATAATATCTTATATTTTATGCTATAAGGCTGGTTTTTGAACATCACTCATTTTAAATTATGTATCTGTGTATCAGTCCAAGGGTTTTTGAAGGGACATTTTTTCTATCAATAATACATTCAAATATGTGTAAATTCCTGCACTTTTCGAACTTTTATCGATGTATCAATACATGGCCGCGTAAGAGGCTCTAGCTTGGCGTCGATATACAATATTTTATTGTCCTTTTTTCAGCATGTACAAGGTCGTGTTAGGAATGTCTAGTCGATTCATTATTGGTTTATTAGTTTTTTTCAAAAACCATGCTTTATACGGAGAGTCGCGGTAAGCATGAACCAGCATATCCATAAATACAAACACAAAAATATTTTTACACAAAAATCGAGGCACGCGTTTAGTAGTTATACAAATTGGTGGAGAAAAATTAATATAAAAGAACTGTTTTATACAACACCCGTTTTGTTGATATGAATGTAAATAAATGTCAAGTTTAAAAAATATTTTGTATGGTTTTATTCTACACACTATTTACCCCCAACTCCAACCCACATTCGTTCACGAGTTCTCTACCACGCTTGTTATATTAGTATGGTCAAACGACAGAAATCTTAAATCAGAATAATAACCCTTAGTACAAGCATATGTGTAACAAATAGTAATAGTGGGTCAACTCGGGCGTCTAGGCAAAGCAACGATGAGGTGCGGTATGAAGGAGAGCGGAATCCTCCCCCTGCCCGCGACGTCTGCGGTAGTGCTACTTAGCTTATGTAGACGGTACGCCCGTTTCAGTTGTGTCACGTACACGGAATCGGCTGCAAGCTGCGAGGCGCTACTAGTACGTTTGTATATTTGTAGGTATAGAAAAATAAATGATAACGAGAAATACAGATAAAATAATATTATTATCTAATATTGCTAACTAGCCAGTGGCCCAGTACAAATATTCGCGTAAGATAAGTACTATCAAAATTCATACAAATATTGAATTTCGAACTTGAAATTTGTATGAAATTCGATATAGTAAGTATTTTAAGCGAACATTCGTAGTTGGACCAATGGCTATTTTTATTTGAGTTGTGACATATGGCACAAGATTTGATAGTTTTCGAAGACTTTTTTCGTTTACGTATTGTTCCATACATTGCTGGGCTGAAAGCTATCTAAAACCTTTTTTCGTATTTGAGTGAAGCAACCTATACTGCCGATTACTACCGATTTTAGTTCCTCCGCTTTAACGCTGGAGGCGCTTTACTAAAATGTATGGAACAATACGAAAACGAAAAAAGTTTTCGAAAACTATCAAATCTTGTACTAAGGGTATAGGGCCCTGATTCCATAACTAAAACAAGCACGTAACACAGCGTGTTAAATTAACCTCAAAAAGTTGGACTGTATTCCTTATTTTTGTGACTATATTTTCTTAACAAAAATAACAACCTCCCGCGGCTACCTGACGTTTTAAGTTCTAAATATTGTTCATTCTACAGACAAATTAACCGCACTCACATTATCAGCCATCAATGTCAACTGCTGAACAAAGGCCTCCCTCTCAGAAAGGTGTTGCCATAATCCCCACGCTTGGCAGGCGGCTTGGGGATCGCAGTACGTTCACCGTGTACTAATAGGACGCTGCTGCCCATCCTCCGGTGGTTCTGGTTGCAGTTTTAGGACAAACCCGGGTCCATTAATAACCGCACTGCTAAGTATATATTCAATTAAACATATCAAATAGAATAAATTAAATTTATTAACCTAATCATTACCATGCTTCACCACATTCTCATGTTTATAATCACTATCTTCCTCTTTAGACTGTACATTTTCTTGCCTCACCAAAACTGGCTTGGCCGACTTGATGAGTCCGTTCTCGTCCGCCAGAGGGAGTATATCACAGATGAGGGGTGATTCTACTCCCAGGATGTAGTGGCAGGTCCTGGGTTCCAGCAAGTATAGTGATACTTGTGCAGGACTAGATGAGTTTTCTAAGCATTTGAGTTTGACTTCTGTCTGTCGAGGTTTTCCCGTTTTGTCGCAGACGTCGCCCCCGGAGTAGAAGTGAGACACTGATGTCCGGTATTCTGTGAATACAATGTGTACGTTTTGTAGTTTCTATGTAAATAGTAATAATAAATAAATATCTGGGACATTATTTGCATACATGGTCATCTGACCCCAAACTAAGCAAAGCTTGTAATATGGCTGCCAGAGACTGATACATACATATATATTTTTAAATACATACTTAAATAGATATTAACACCCAGACATAGAACAAACTCAAATGTTCATCACACAAATGTTTGTCCTAGGTGGGAATCGAACCCACGCCCCCAAGCGCAGAAGGCAGGATCACTACCAACTGAGCTAACGGGGCTGTCGAATAAAAATGCAATAGTATGCTATGTGAATAAAACAAAACTATTTTTCATTAGTCATACTCGGAAAGTAGGTCTGAAGTTGCCTGAGGAGCGAGTTGGAAGTAATACATTTCAGCCCTAGGGAGACTCACTTTCAACTGACAGACTCAAAATTATTTTAAAAAACTAGTTCTATTTTCATATTTGTATTAAACCATGTTCAAACTTTTTTTTTCTCAGAGATTAGGGTCCCGCACTTCTCGTGCATTTGCCAGTGTCAGTTCGTGTTTTTATTTTTAGTTTCTTTGTATTCGTAATGAAAGGCACAGTTTTTACCTCGGGGTTAAAGACTTATTTAGTCCCTCGAACTATTAGCGCCAAACCCCGTCTCGAGGCTATATAAGTTACTTTCACCACTAGGATAACAATGTACTATTACGACCTATTTAATCTAATTAAAAAATCTAAAAATTATCTCAATTTTTTTTATAAAAATCGGTCGAGACTTTTCGGAGGAGTGCACAAACACGAGATTTTTACATACATAGATTTAAGGGGTATTTACCGTGGTCAAATTTTGGAAGGAGTTCCCGACATTTCGGCGCAGTTACATGCACCATGTTCACGGGAAATTGGCTATTACTTTCGGTATTCATTTATAGGTCTAATTAATTAATTTAGTTTTAATTGGCTCTATGTATGTACTCACCGACAGGTTTGGGCGCCTTCCCCTTGTTCTCCTTGATCCAGTTGAGGTGCAGTTCCTCGTCGAACTCCCCCAGGAGCAGGGTCGTCTTCCCCCCGTCCCTGTCCACGTGGTACTGCACCACGTGCTTGCCGTAGCAAAACTCGTACTTCCACCATCCCGTGCCCTGCGAAGTGCATACTGTCTTATACTTGCCTCACTTAGTGGTTTCATTTTTTTGGATTCTCTAAATTAGTTTTTCCCAATATCTAACACGCTTTAAATCACTAATCCTGAAGATCCTAGTAAGGCTTTGATAATATATAGTTTGGATCTGCCTTTAAACTCGAGCTAGTACCGGAAAATGTCTGCCAAAAACTGAAGGGAGCGAGGTAAACACGTATTGCACACACTGACATATTCTTACTAGTTCTACCACAGATATACAGATCGGCAATATATTTCAGTGAAAGCAAGTGAAAGAGACAAATTGATATGGCTCAGCACAAGTACAAAAAGGACATAACAAGACTTTTTTGTCCTTATCGGCGTGGCCTGTTTTTTGGATCAGAAATGTCAAAATCTGACGGTTCTGTGCCAAACAAAACGGGTCTGAATATTGTTTATTGCATTTTTTTTGGTGATTTTATGTGATAAATGCGTGTTTCGTCTTAGAAATAATTGTAAAACAAACATTTACAATGGTTGGTTGTATCATTTTGGGCTGCAAGTACCGCAGTGAGAGAAAAAACGATGAAATATCATTTCACACGTAAGTAAACATATAGAGCTTGTAATGATCACCTAAATAAATTCAGGATATCAATGCGTAAATATTTTATTCATAATTAGTCCGTTTTTTGGTCGATTTGTGGTATTTCCTATGAGTTTTATCAAAATATTAACTGAGAAGAATAACAATCAATGTTGCCAGTTTATAAATTAAATTACCCACCACAATTAACATAAATTATTCGTTCTGCAGGTTTCCAACTGATCCTGGCTTACGAATAAAATGGATCAGTGCTACTGGTTGTGAAAATTGGGTGCCAGGAAAACATAGTAGAATTTGTTCCAGTCATTTCAATGCCGAATCCAATATCAGAAAGGGAAAAATTATATTTTTGAGCAACTGCAGCTGCTCAGGGTCTAATAAACACACTTAAATGTACTTAAATCAAAGAAAATATATCATCATAAATCATCATCAGCGTGATTTTGTTCAAATAAAACAAAATAATCTTTTTTTGAAGTCTGATTTATCGTGTGTGATATGAGTACTGTAAATAATAAAGAGTTTTATCTAAGTATCTCATTAATTGGGATGTTATCCATAATTCCATCCATGAAAATAAATAAACTGGCCAAGTGCGAGTCGGGCTCGTGCACTGAGGGTTCTGTACCGTCACAAAATACAAAAAGTAGTGCAAATACACAACATCACACCCAGGCTGTCATCCATCCAAGTATCAACCGCGCCCGACGTTGCTTAACTTGTGGGAAACAGAAATGTGTGACCGACTCGCACGCAGCCAGTATTTATTATTTGTTGTTTTACTTTAGGGTGTGCACTATAATCCGCCAAGTTTGACGCTTGTACCGATTACCGTTACGTACCGTTTGGTTTTTACACCAGAGCAAATACAAAAATACCTTAACAAAAACGTTTGTTGTATGTGTGGATGTGTACCCTCTTTAGTTTTGACTTAATTATATTTCTTAGTTAATCCGTCGTAACATTACATATTCTGTGTAAGTTTCAACTGACGATATTACGGCGCGAAAGATACAGCCGTTTAAAGCTGTCTTACCTTTAAACGGATGGATTTGGATCTTAATATTAATTTCTTTTGTTCATAAGTATTTTTCAGATATCCTTCCATCTCACAAGATTTTCCAAAGTTTCCAAAATTACTCATTGAAGAGATTCACTACCCGTATGTAAATTACCCTAACTTAAAGCAAATAATTTTAATGTGGCAACACACCTTGTTGAAGCGAGAGGCACTGAGCTAGCCACGCTCATTGAAAATCTATAGGTAGTAGGTCTGTGAGTTCTACAAAAGCACACTTCAATATTGAGCGCACTCAACTGCAAATGATGTGATCAATTGGACGACCAAGGAGGGGTGTAAATGCCAGAGGGTAAACAGTAGGTATAACGCTTCCAATTATTTTATTTTTTGAGTGGTAAGGATAATGGGACAAACTATACAAATTATTGCATTGTCATCGGTCCTTGATAAGTGTGCCAAGTTTCAAATCAATTCGTCGTTTTGAAACTGATGAAAATCTCGTTCAAAGATTCCGTTACATAGATACATACCAAGCTAATAAAAGCGTGTTAAAAACCAAATTAATTAAAGATCGTTTAACAACCAAAGGCCTATAAATAGTTCAAAACTATATTAGTACAAAATTAAAATAAATATTTATTTATGGACAGAAAAACAGATTATATTCAGTTACATAAATGAAATAAATCTAATGGCATAAACTAAAAATACATTACTGTACTGCAGCGGCCTGCAACAGAAGGATTTATGGACGAACGTAAAAATAAGGGCCTACGCATAGCCGGAGCCAACATGAATATATTAATGCTAAGACATACGTAAAAATATGTTGGCATGAATATTTTGGGGAAAGTTTCACATTTCATTAAAACTTTACCTAGCAACAAAACTACGATTTTATCTCACTCCATCCAAACAGGTCTCTCCGATAAGGGACATTCTAACAGACGAGTCGTCAGTAATCGGCGTGGGAGTGGTACTGTCGCCGATTTGTTAACTTTAGTTATATATTTATATTTATCTCACCCCATTCAAGCAGTTCTCTCCGTTCAGGAACGCTCTAACAGGCGAGTCGTCTGTAATCGGCGCAGGAGTGGTATTGTCATGGATTTTCGCCGGTTTTGTTGAGTCCTCGGTCAATTCTTCATCGTCATTAGCGAGCGGGTGTAGTTCAAACTTCAGATGCGTTTCGCCGTCCTGCAATATTAGACACTATTTAGGAAAAGACAAAGCTTAAAATTGTATCCCTCATTAAGCTCGATACTCGTATTTCAATACCAAATCGAAACTGTTTTAATTTTAAATTGTTTTATTTGTGCAACTACAAAGATTTCTTTACATTTATCACACTAATATTTTTAATGCGAAGATTTAGAAACGTGTATTTCTGTCTGTATATAATCTTTTTATTACACGGCTGAACTGATACTGACAAGAAATTAGAGTGCATCATGAGGACAACCACAAGATACTGTTTATCCCAGGGAAATAAAGGGCACATCTTGAAAGATGCTTATAAACTATGCAGTATGAATCCAGGGACCTGACGACTAACTCTTAACGCGGGCCCTAATTCGCGTTGAAACAGCGCAGTTCTGAAAATCGTGCAAACGTGAATATTAACGCACCGAGATACGGTTTGCGGTCGTGCAATTCTTCTCATCGCCTAAACAGAATGTAATACAGGTAGCCGTAAGACGCTTGTTAAAATATATTTTCTGTCTATATGTTCGGTCTATTTTCATCCCGTTTGGGATTGCACTTTACCAGGAATTACACTGTATTACTGTTTGTCAGTGTTGATGAAATGCTGCAAGAAATTGGTAATGAACCTTATCATATATGTGAATGTTTGGATGGATGTATGGATAGATGGATGGATGTTGTTACTCAATAACGCAGAAACGGCTGGATGGATTTGAATGAAATTTGGAATATACATTGCTTATGTCCTGGATTAACACATAGGCTACTTTTCATCATCACTGATTTCCATCACCACGCGGGTGATACCGCGGGGCGCAACTAGCGTCTATTTATCATAGGTGCACCTACCCTACTGACTGCAATACTTACCAGCTAGCTGCAAGCAAAACTTTCTGCAATACAGGCAATAAATATCAAAAACATAACTAAAGCGAAATGCAATTACCTTCTCGATTTTCTCAACTTTCAAGACAGCTAGAACTGGGTCCTTAGGATTCTGATCCTGAAGGCAACGGAATAGTTATTCAAGCACTAGTGGTACTACTACAAAATAAATGCAAAATTAGCGAAAACACAAACTAAAACTAGTGGTATCGACACTACCTGGTCACATCCAAATCAATGTCGACACTACCTGGTCACATCCAAATCAATGTCGACACTACCTGGTCACATCCAAATCAATGTCGACACTACCTGGTCACATCCAAATCAATGTCGACACTACCTGGTCTCATCCAAATCAGTGGTAAAAAGTAGATTATAGTCATCGAGATACAAACCTATAGAGTAACAATCTCCAAATGATGAGAAAATGAAAACAGTCAAAAAACGACCAAGCATCGTTGTACATACTTAGACATCAATTATATAGTTCACTTCAATTGAAATGCTACAATGTGAAAGTGTTTACCAATCAATAATTTAAATATTAGCGAAGTACCTACAACAAACATACCGACAGTGAATGTATTTTTTTATGTTATTTTCTGTAAAGAAATCTGTTTACCTACATAACTAGTGTTTACCACTATTTAAACTACAATAAGTTTACTATTATAGTTCAGTTCAGTTCACATATCTTTATTTCAAGTAGGTACACTAGGATACACTTTCGAAACGTCACAAAATACAAAGTTAGGAATTATTTAAAAATTATTACATTTCATTTGGTAGAAATCCTGATACAATTCGAACTCATGCAACAAGGTGTTCCCGTGTGTCGGTGGTAAATAGCTACCAAATTTGTTTGGTAGGTTTGCATAACTCAATTTTTTTACATTAAATAATAATTAAAAAGAAAATGTTATATAACATAGTAGTAAAAACGAGATTACCAACATGAATGTAAGTAATAGGTTAAGATTATTAAATAAACGATTGATTGATTATGTCGCTTGCATAGTGTTCAATGTCCCTTATCTGCTAGGGCATCGAGGCAATGGCATCGCGCGGCATTGTAGTCGGATCGCGGTTGCCTTACAACTAACCAAAACGACGACGCAATGCGAAGCGTGCGCAGAGTTTTGGTTCGGACATTTTTTTTGGCACGATTGCGACTCTATAGCCATTGTATCTCGATGATTATAGTATAAAAAGTGGTGGTAGTGTAGTAAGCGTTTTATGTTATTAATCAGCCATTCAAAACAAATAAAAACAAAATGAACTGATTTACACAGTAAAATGATTGGTAAAAATATACATAATACAGGGTGTATCTGTCACGAACGGACATACCTATTCAAGGACATCGTTGTTCTCTTCAAAATAAAACTTGTTTAGTACAATGATTTACTTGAACATGTGCATCGTCTAGAGATACATCCTGTATAATACGCAAATAATACAGTGTAAACTTAATAAATTTCTAAAAATGATCACATTCAAATTAGTGATAAAAATATGTGACTACAATAAATTATTAGTGAAAAAATCATGATTATGATCACAACTCTGGATTGTGACAGCTAGAGCCTATAACCACGGTCAATACGATGCTATCTACTGTCACACTATGCAGATCAGGGGCCTTACGCCTAACTCTAAACGCGGGTCCGAATAGGTGCAATTTGCAAAAGCACACGAATGCAAACCTTAACGCGCCGAGATACGGTTTGCGGTCGCGTAATTTTGTAAACTGCACCTATTTGGGCCCGCGTTTAGAGTTGGGCGTAAGGCCCCAGGTGGGCTATCATAATCTCAAAAACATTCTTATAATAACTTACTTCATAATAATTATGCAATAAATTATTGAGTATTGAGTATTGAAATGAATTTTATCTTATGTATGTAAACAGATTTTTTGACAGCCCATTAGCTTAAGCGTAGAAGGCAAGTTGGTAGTGAACTTGCCTTCTACGCTTGGGGGCGTGGGTTCGATTCCCACCTAGGACAAATATTTGTGTGATGAACATTTGTGTTTGTTCTATGTCTGGGTGTTAATATCTATTTAAGTATGTATTTAAAAATATATATGTATGTATATCAGTCTCTGGCAGCCATATTTGACAGCGTTGCTTAGTTTGGGGTCAGATGACCATGTGTGCAATAATGTCCCAGTTACTTATTTATTTATTTATCTCACTCTCTCATTAGCTGAGAGAGCGAGACAAAGCTAAAGTAAGGTGATTATAACAATGGTTTTGAGATTATGATAGCCCATCTGGAATTGTGCCAAATAGCCCACAAAATCAAACTGTAGGTACTAAATATATTTAGATGACATTAAAATCAAAGACCAAGAAACAACTTACATTATTCATCAACCTGATGGTCTGGTGATGGAACCGTAAGCTATCAACCTCCATTTTGAGCATATTCCGTGGTTTCTTGGGCGCGTCGTCGACCGGCTGGCAGCTTATTACATTCTCTCCGACGTCCTTAGGCTTGAACTGCGGATGTTCGCAGAGGAGAGGAGAGAGGATGATAATCTCATACTGGCAGGTGGAAGTTTCCTTGAAGGAATAGACTTCGTGCTTGCCGTGTGGGTAGCACACGTAGCGGACTCTGGTAAGGCGAGGCTTGCCGCTTAGGTCGCAGATTGTTCCTGAAACAGACATGTTTGATGTGTGATCGTCTGTTAAGTCCAGAGTTGCCAACTGACAGAATCGGGACAAGCCCGATCATTTTGTCGGGATTTCTTATAACTTGAGACGATCGCTCAATTCGTTCAGACTCACAGCACAATGACGCATCGCAAAAACGAGTCGCGTAATGCGTTGCATAAAAATAAGCATCAATCACTAGAGGGCCATTTATTATTACTCCGCTTAAAAAGTCTCCGCTGGTTGTAAACAGAAACAGTAAGTCGGCTTTATCAAGAGAACGGCCGCATAGAAATTTGAAGAAAATATATCCCACTTCCAAGGTAGGAAAATTAGAGGAAGAAACCCGTTTATTCAATTTCATCCACTTTTTTTGTAAAAATTTACTTTATATTGAGTTCCAGATGAATGTTGATTCAACATCATCAGCCAGAAGACGTCTACTGCTGAACATAGGCCTCCCCCTAAATGTTGATTGAGGTGTTGTTGAATAAAGGTTGAGTAAACTCAACCTTTATTCTTGATTTGTATGGCCAAGAAATGGACCACTCTGACGGCTTACTTCTACTATCAGTTTTTTTTATTGAAAATAGCCTTGCACTTGACCGCCACCTCGCCTGATGTTAAGTGATGTTGAGCTCGATGATAAGATTAAGTCAGAATTAATAGGTTTCTACTAGATCGGCCTTCACACATCACATCATCAGCCATATAACGTCCACTGTTGGACAAGGCCTCCCTCATAGAGAGGGGTGTTGCCATAATCCCCACGCTTGGCAGGCGGCTTGGGGATCGCAGTACGTTCACCGTGTACTATTAGGATGCTGCTGCCCATCCTCCGGTGGTTCTGGTCGCAGTTTTAGGACATACCCGGGTCGGTCCTCAGATCGGCCTTGCCAATGCCTTATCTTCAACTATGTTGTTGTTCACCATCAGGTTTAAAAAAAATACAGTGGACGTAGAACCGTCCACGTTTTACGCCGGTTAAAAAGTAAACACACAAAAGCTTTCTACCCAATGATAGATAAGAGAGAAACTACTTAACTAGGTCAGACCTCCGTCTAATGTTAGGTACTATCACAGGTCACTGTGAGCTAAACAATCACTTGTACAAAATGGGAGCTACAGATAAACCTCTGTGCCGAGGCTGTCTGCAGAAAAACGAGACCGTGGATCATGTACTACTGCTGCACTGCAAGGCCACAGAAGACATACGAGTCAGGATTCCTTGCAGCAACTCCACAAGTTTCCAATACTAAAATTGGCGAAATAAACCTCCATTTCGCCAATTTTAGAACAGTTATGTCATGACTCGAAGCTATGCTCTGATATTTTAAAGAGCTCAGCTAGTTAGGGTAAGCGGCAGGAGCAAATGCACACAACACCCCAAGCAGAATGTCAGTGCAGGTCGTATTACTCCCACTTTAAATTAGAAATTATAACCAAGTGAGTTGGTAGTTAATTATTAACTTACCATCATCCATAGCCATTTCAACATACGGCAAAGCACCACCATCAACTTTTGTGGTTGGTGGAGTTTTACTGGCATCCTCAGTGTCTTTCATCATAGTCTCCAACTTGGCCTGCTTGTCCGTACTCCAGTGGCCCAAGAAATATTCTTGTGTGTTTAATTGTTTCCCTGTAATGCAATATCGAAATTGAAGAGTTTAAACAAAAGTTAACTAGTGCAAAATATCACTTTCTTCTTTGTAGTCTATTATATAACGGCAACAAAACTTCTAATTTGATTGTGCTATTAAATGTAGCAACTCAGTTCATCCTACAATTGTGACTTGTCAGAACTTGAAAAGTTTAACTGTATTTTATGTATCACATAATCAAGGAATCAGAGAAGTGTTATGAAAAATTTTTTGCTATTTTTTCATTCATTTTAAAAAGCTACATCATTAAATAATATGTATGATGATAAGGTTTTCAATCAAATGCATGGGCTTCAACAAAAAATTTAAAACAATATTGTTAGTACAAAAATTAGACAACAATTTGAAAACGACGATAATTTACTTTTTAAGCACCGAAATTTTTACCTATATAATGCGCAATTTCAAATGATGTTACTTAACGAACACTTCTTTAATGAGTTTTAGAAAAAAATACCAGCATACTGTATACACGCGGGCTGTTGCTCAAAACGTGCTTTGTACAACTCGACGTACAAATAACACCTAAGGCGAACGAACCATTTCGTATTTAGATTGATGACAGAAATAAAGTTGGTATGAGTATTTTATCAGCAAAAACTTGCATAATGCGTAAATGTTTCTTTTTCATAGCTGAGTCTGCGGTTAGAGTGCCCAGTACATATTGGCACATAGATTTCAGAACTTATTGTATCCGAAACACATACTTAATTATTTCAGAGTGGAGACACAAATCGGCAATCATAGATTAGAAGATCCTGCGACTGAATGGTGTGAAGATATTCATAATAAATAGATAGCAGAGACTGAAAAAGATAAGACGATGATCAGGCTGAATCTTGAAAGAGCACTAAGTCCACCTGTGAACTAAGGTGGGGATTATGATGAAGTGAAATATTAACCTTCTCTCTCTTCATGGTACTGCCTGATATACCTCCCATGGCAGACCTCATAGCTCCAGTAGCTTTCTAGCCTATATGAGCATATCTTCTGTTGGAACAGAGGCTTCAATAGATTAATTGGTGATGGACCATCATACTCTGCAATGTTTATCGCTTCCTCTACTTTGAGCTCGGGTATACTGCACTCGTACTTCTCTTTGGTGGATGTGGTCACTTTGAGGATCTCATTGTTCTGCAACTTTATGAATACAATATGATAATGAGACATTTCAAACCTAAATAATGAAGGATAGGATAATGATTAGTAATTACCTGAGGAGTAATAGACTCTCCATCTACTAAATTGGCAAGGTTTTCAGGTTTCCCCGGCCAGTTTATACCGAACAAAATCGTATCATCGAAACCTTTGAAATCATGTTCGATACACAAGACAAGTCCAATAGCACTTATAAATAGTATCAGATAATGTTCCATCTTTATTCAGTTTACACGTTCATACTAAACTAAAAAGCTATGAAAAACTGGAAAATGCAAAATTTGCTTTTAATTAGCACTAAAAATGAAAACAAACTTTTTCTCGGGAATTATTAGCCGGAGAACATGGAATGGTATGGTATTCACTAATAGATCTCAAGAAAATGTATGAACTACGTAATTTAGTCGGGTAGTTTAGCATATGAGCTGGTTTGCTGTCATTTGTCAAGACTAACACCAAGAGTCTTGGTCGAATGTTAACATCAAATCGCTGATATTGTCAGTGTCAGTAGATGGCTTTTTTTTTTATTAGGTTCCGAACTCAGAAGAAAGATAGCATACATTTTTCTGACGGGCTAGCATGCGCAGTGCGACAAAAATTTGTCGACTCTTTTTAATGTGCCAAAGCGAGACAGGCGTATAAAAAAACCATTGGCGCCCACTAAATGTCTGTGTTGGTGCCTTATCACATTCTCGCTCGATAAGATTTTGTCGCGATGCGCATGCTAACCATGCTGAAGGGCAAACAAAATACAATACTAGCTAAGATGCAAATGTACAACATTGATAATATTATAAATAGTGCATAGTTTACATATTTGCTGTATTTCATGGCGTGCTCTGTTGAACAAACACGACAGGCATGAAGAAAGTTCGTGTTATTTAAGATGGTTTTTTTCTTCGAGGCTTGGAAGCCTCCTAAAAAGTTTTTACCACTTTACTAAGACATGACTTAGACTCAATCGTGATTTACTATGATTATGTTTTAGACTTTGATTTAATTTTTAACTGTGATTTGACGATATAATTATGATAAAACTTGAAAATATTTCAATACTCGACACTGGCAAATGCACAATACGAGTAACGCCAAAATCATCATGATAGAAAAAAAATTACACTGTCATTTCTTTGTGGCATTCGTTTAATTAAATTTTTCTGTTTTCATTACCACGGAAAAATGGCGTTTAGCTTTCCTGCCTTTTCCTACATTATAGCTTTAATTGTAGATGCATTTCTTATATTTTTCTCAATATTCCACGTAATAGCTTTCGATGAACTCAAAACCGATTATAAAAATCCAATAGATCAGTGCAATAGCTTGAATCCGGTAAGTAATGAAAGTTCATAACCTAGACAAATCTTTTTTGCTTGTACCGATCTAATTCCTATTTTTTTATTGTTTCAGCTGGTTTTACCGGAGTATCTTTTGCATTTACTGATCAATGTATTGTTCCTGTTGTCTGGAGAATGGTTCTCGTTGCTGATAAACATTCCATTGATCTTGTATCACATTCACAGGTAAACTAACTTTTGACCTCTGCTTAACTTATCACCCACTCATTTTCACATTAAGGATGTGTAAATAACAATACTAATACAAATTTTTAGTAAGTAATAAACATGTTGGTTACTTATATTTCTTGGCACATCGCTTGTCTAGTCAAGAATGCCTTGCCACCATCCATGTTTTTCTGAAAGCTATAACCTTGGTATCTTCAAGGCCCCATGTGAATAAGTACCTTTTAGGTCTACGTGCTTCATCTTCAACCTCAATATCACAATATTGCTTTCCATCAAGTGAGTTGGTGACAAAAAAGCTACAATTATTAAAAAAAGTCTTCGGTTGGTCTGCTTTTTGTATGATATTTTATACTAATGCCCCAGCACCGGGGCGAACTGTAACTTAAACTCATTATGACAATTATCATTTCAGATACTACACAAGGCCGGTGATGTCAGGCCCGGGGCTGTATGACCCGACGAGCATTATGAATGCCGATGTGCTGACCACGTGCCAGCGGGAGGGTTGGATCAAGCTAGCGTTTTATTTGTTATCATTCTTCTTGTATCTTTATGGGTGAGTGATTTATTTTCTTTTCTTTACCCGACTGCACCTAAAGGAGGGTATTGTTTAGGGCGTATTTTTTTTTTTTTTATTTATTTTAGGAAATCTTACAGCTAGGAAACTACTGAACCGATTTGAAAAATTCTTTCACTGTTGGGAAGCTACACTATCCCCGGGTGATATAGGCTATATTACATTTTGTAGCGAGGCCGAAGGCCGAGCTTACACTCGTGCGAAGCCGGGGCGGACGGCTAGTTTAATATAAATTCGTTTTATTCATAACTAGTCCTGTTGCCCGCAACTTCGTACGCCATATAAACTTTCAACACTTTTTTCCTCCCTTAATCTGGCCCTTGCTCAAAATAACATAGCCTATACTTCAATCTGGTCATAGTTGAGAATATTCGTGAATACCGCATTTAAATCCATCCAGTGGTTTAGGAGATGTGCGTAGACAAACAAATAGACAAAAATTCTAAAAACTGTCTTATTGTGTTCGGCTGCTTATTAAGACGCCCAGTGTTTTTTATTTTTTTGATATCACGCAATTACAGATTTTTTTATCTTCACGTTTTTATTATATGTATAGAAAGATAAAATTATTTCTTGAGTAATTTGGAATTTTTAGCATTTGTCGCTTCTATTATCTATTTTTGAGGTGGGCGCCAACTTGTGTGTTGTACTTCCTGCAGGCGTAAATCGCATATTTTTGTCACTGTTTTGCTCAGGCAAAACTTGGATTTCAGCTGACAACATATAGACTCTTAAGAGAAACAAAAGTCTCATTCATCAATTTGAATTGCTCTTTCTTTGTTTCAGAATGATCGTGGTGTTGATCGCGGCATAGTTTCTTAATTAATCTATAGTCTTATTCAGATAGGCCTGTTTTAACTAAAAGGTGTTTTGTCTCGTTCCCAACAGATGAAATTGAAACTTTAAAGTATAGATTAGCTTATCAAATGTTTGTGAATAATGGAGTAAATCTACTCAGATCTAGTTAACATCATTAAGTCATAATTTTAATGTATTAATTACTCCCGAATGTTTGGTTATAAAGTGTATCAGAGAACAAGACAAGTGATGTGTCAGTTTTGATGTGATTCAGTATTTTGATAATAAAGTTTTAATATTTCAATCCAATATCATTTTTAAAAATGAATAATCAAAATCATAATAACCTATCTATTCTATTCTATCTATCTTGAGCCGAATTTCTGGAGCTTGCACCTATTGATTTACAACTGACTTCAAATAACCGGCCAAGTGCGAGTCGTGACTCGCGCACGTAAGGTTCCCCTACCATTATCTATAAAAATAGCAAAAAAAAACACGTTTGTTGTATGGGAGCACCTCTTAAATTTTAATTTTTATTTCATTATTTATTTTTAAAGTGAATATAAAACTAAATATTCTGTGAATCTTTCAAGCGTCTACCTGTTGCCGTCATCAATATCGAGCAAAAACGAGCAAAAAAATCACGTTTGTTGTATGGGAGCCCCCTTAAATATTTATATTATTCTTTTTTTTTAGTATTTGTTGTTATAGCGGCAACAGAAATACATCATCTGTGAAAATTTCAACTGTCTAACTATCACGGTTCATGAGATACAGCCTGGTGACAGACGGACAGCGGAGCCTTAGTAATAGGGTCCCGTTTTACCCTTTGGGTACGGAACCCTAAAAAGGAAGTTATAGAAGGAGGGCAAATTGACTGTGCTTTTTGGTACAAGATATCATAATGATTAGTTTTTTATTGAATAGGCTGTATCTCGAGTGAGGTCCTATTAAAATTTGAAGAAAATTATCCATCTCGAATGGTGGAAAATTTGGGGATGAATCCCGTTTATTGAATTTCACACACGCCCGTGAGTTCTATTTTATTATTTAAATGATAATGATATAGACAATTCCTAAAAATTACGTTCTGCAGTATTCGAACCTGCGCAATTTGTGCAAACACCCGGAGCACTAACCATTAAGCTATGGTCGTCAAATTCTTGAATTGGTAATGTTACATATAAATAGTAAATCCTAAAGCGTAATGTTCCGCTTCAATATAAAAAAAAAACTTCCTAAATTATTTTGCTCGTAAAAATTACTATATATTTTATTGTAATATACCTAACTAGACCCTTGAGTGGTGCCAAGCTTCCAGTGGTATCAGTCTAGATAATAATCATTAGGCCGTCCACAGAATATGCAATGCTTCAGATTATTTATTACTTCCATACAGTAAAAGATGGTAAAAACATTAAAATTAGTAAGTAGGTACATATATCATATGGACCCTGTCGAGCGCAGCGCATTAGGAGTCTTCCAATCAAGGTTAGTTCATTTCCATCTCTCCCATTGGTTACGTGTTCTCACAGTGGCAGCCCCATAGCTACTTCTTTGTGCTCCATGAGTACTACAGTGCTTTGGCCACAACATCCGAAAGCCTTCCGACATACTGGCATACTGGAGAAGCACATTGTACTATACCACGAGTCTCAAATAAAACTAACTACTTATTCCGGCGTCAAAAACTATCTGAATCAGAAAGTGGAGAAAAACTGTGAGAGAGAGAAGAGAGAGAAACGTCCGCAATTTCAAAATAGTGTGGAAACACGTATAGATCGGGGAAAATCTCAAACTGCGTTCTACGCGTTCTTTGTTGCTTCACACCTGCAATGTGGGGAATGAGCCACCAGAGGCATTTCCGAGGATTTCTTCATAAGGGCTGTTAATAGAGTCTTTAAGGGTCGGCAACGTACTTATCTGTGATGCCCCTAGTGTTGCAGGTATTCATAAGCGACGGTGATCGCTTACCATCAGGCGGCCCGTTTGCTTGTTTGCTTAGTTACTTGTACTATTATGTATTCTATGACTTAGTCAAGGAATGAACGTCAAAGTTATATAGTCACGGTCACAAGAACAGATATGCTCATATTGCTTCACAATTTCTTATTATGTTTGCTGATTAGATAAGAAATAAGGCACAGATTGTGAAACCGTGATAGATGTATATCTAGAATCTATCGTTTCGTTTAGTCGTACCAGTTAAAACTACCGACAAAAACCCTCATGCATAATATGGGTTAAAGACAAGGGTCTTTGACCAATGTGTGTTGCCAGTGATGACATATGGTACTGAGACGTGGTCCTTAACTGTTGGCCTTTGGAAAAACTCCGAGTCACACAACGGGCAATGGAGAGAGCTATGCTCGGAGTTTCTTTGCGCGATATAATCCGGAACGTGGATATTCGCCAAAAAACCAGAGTCACCGACATAGCTATTAAAATTTGCAAGTTGAAGTGGTAATGGGCAGGCCACATCGCTCGAAGAACTGATAAACGATGGGGTAGAAAGGTTCTTGAGTGGAGACCACGAACCGGAAGACGCAACGTAGGTAGGCCTTCCACTAGATGGACCGACGACATTGTGAGAATCGCGGGCATCCAGTGGATGCAGATGGCAGGATGTCGTTCAGTGTGGAGGCTAAAAGGGAAGGCCTATGTTCAGCAGTGGACGTCTTCTGGCTGATGATGATAATAATATGGGTTTGGTAGATAAGTTAGGTAACTATACCACTTGGTTACTACCTCTTATTATCTGCATCTAAGTAGATATTTTTGGGGAGACTATAACTACACTCTTACACTATTTACCTATAACTGTTATTATTTAAAGCGTCAATTTTTTACCCCTGACGCGAAAAGAGGGGTGTTATAAGTTTAACGAGTATTTGTGTGTGGCATCATAGAGCTACCAAACGGCTGAACTGATTTTGATTTACTTTTTTGTTTGAATGGTGACTTGATCTGGAGTGTTCTTGCTATGATTCAAGAAAATCTGGCGCGCCTGAGGCTTGACGTCATAGCTCAGTATAGTGGGCCCTCTGTCTAGCATGTAATTAAAAAACTTATAACTTATTTATTTTTGAACTAATTTAAATTTTGTTTTCGTTGCTAGGCTCTATTGATGATCAGCTTTTTTATGAGGTAATAAAAAAACTGTTATCATGCCTATTCGGATCTTGTCAATGACGTGAGTAGTAGGGATTGATTCATTCTGGCTCACCAAAAATCTCTACATTTTGTAGGTGCTTTTCGGAGTGAAATATCTAAGCCAACCTAAAAAAAAAAAAAAAAAGAATCCAGCTCCACTTATGTACCTACTGTAGGTTTAAATACGAATATTAAATACGATCCGTTATCGAGCTAGTTTGCAACTAGAGTTTTATGATTATTTACGGGATATTTACCGTGGTAAGGTTGTGGAATGAGCTCCCGATATTTCGGCGCAGTTACATGCACCATGTTCCCGTGAATAATCATAAAACTTTAGTGAACAATCGTGATACTTTATAACAGTGTTCTAAATTCCAACTGTACTACAACATTACTTAGGTATGTACTGTAGTTACACTGTAGGTAAATGACATGTATTTTCGTTTTTTTACTAAATAAGAATCAGTATCCACCTGTTAAACATTAATCACACGAGTATGTTTATGGGATCATTATCAATTAAAATTTATTGCTTGGAATTCGATCGCAAAAAAATGTTTTCATCAGAATGCACTTGTATTTATGGTATGGGTGATAAAACCTGACTGAACCTGCATAATTTTTTTCCATGGGATCACACACTGGTCATATAAATTTTCGAACAAAGAAAGCCTTCCCCGCTTTTTTTACGGCATCTATTTCACGAAATGTATTTTATTTAATGACTTCCCTTCCCACACTGTTGGACAATGCACAAAAACACCTTAAAGGAAACCTTATCTAATCTGATTTATGATATCAAAAAAATATAATTTAATGATCTTTCAAAGAACCTCGTGTCGTGGACACGATCCAACCTGTTAAGCTTTTAAAAAAACCTACCCTTCGAACATAATATAAAGACGGGGTAGCATATTTGTAGCTCATTCTGGTCTTAGACTTTCATCTCTCACAGTATAATTAGCCTCATCCAATCCAACGCAACTTGTGAAGAGCAATTTCTCATAGCAAAATTATTCCGTGACACCAAATATTACAAAGTATTATTTTTACATTGCATCGATACAAAAAGAAAATGAATGTAAGTACCTACATATTACTCACTGATTGTTTTTTTTATTGTGTAATCTTGTGTATCGTCAAATTACAGTTCAATTCTATAATTTTATATATGTATAAACTAGTATATGTAAATAATTCTTGTGAAGTTCGAGTATACAAATATTGGGTACAAATTTGATTTTATTGAGTGGATGCAAAAGGCAGGCTGTCGTTCAGTGTGGAGGTCAAAGGGGGAGGTCTATGATATGTCTATGTCTATGACATTACATTGCTTATGATAATTTATCACTTTTTCTTTTGTTGCAGAGCCCATCGTACTCTCCTGTGGAGATTGATGAAGAAATCAACACGCTTAAACATTTCTATTATCCATTGTCTGATGAAGAAAAAACATCAACCAGCCTCTACAATCAGGAACACAAGAAACTGGCTACTTGTAGACGTTCCAATAGTAGTGATTTGGATGAGTTCTTTGCTGAAGAACCACCCAAGAAAAAGAAGAAAATCTGTTCATCTATTGTTGGACGTGCGAACAAAGACGGTGGCACATCATATATTTCAACAAACACAGATGACGGCGCTAGTGCTACCCACCTAGTTAAAATAGAGGTGTATGAACTGAAAAAGTTGAGGAAAATTCCTGTAAGTCAACATTGGAAATACGCAACGACTCGCATTAAGTATTACGGCAAATCTAACAACAAAAATTATGAAAATATCAAAAGTGTAATGTATAGCATTACTAAAGAGATAGCAGAAACTACTGATTGCAAAAAGTATTCGTTCCAAAACAATGATTGATTGAATAAAAAAATGGGGTAAAAGAACAATAATTTTAATCTTTGAATGTTGTATTGTGTGTTTTGATTTTCGGTCATGTAATTTTTTATAGTGGTAAGCAAAAAGTGTTATTTTAAAAACTATAACTATAGTCTTTTGAAATTGTATTGTATAGTATACATAATTTGATAAGTTTTAGTTTTTAACCAACTTCGAAAAAGGAAGAAGGTTCTCAATTCGAACCTTATTTTATTTTTTTATTTAATACATATCTTTAAACTAAGGTAGTATATTACAATGTGTGTCTTTGTGTTTTATTAATGTCATAAATAAAAATATACTCTAAATTTCTCACATATTTTTTATTTCTTTATCATATGCTTAAAAATACACGTTTATACATTTCTCTTAAGATTACATCATTACACAAAGTATTTTTAGTAAACATACTTACAAACTCTAACATTGATAAACCCTTAAATCTATAGTACAAGTACATTAAACAATATTCACCACAAACAGAAGTTAGCTCATTTTGAATAACTTTACTATTACACCACCATTTATTTGCATTTCTTTTTAAAAACATCATATGAGGATTAATAGGTTTACGACCAAAACTGTCGAAGTATTCCCCGACACCATTAGTATCCACATAAATAGCCACCCAGTGAGACCCTGGTTTAGTGTCTGGATCCAGGTTACTAATCAACAAAATAGGTTTCTGTAAATACATTGGTAAACGATTGGCCGCAAACACATTGTACCGGAAATATGGATGGATTTTTTTAAGATTATTTTGTAATTCAATTGAATTCATTACATAAGCTTTACAAAATATACGTGTAACAGTGATGATAGTTAGAATCAAATTTAACAATAACTAATAAATACATATCTTATAAAAACTAACTACTGTAATCAACACTTATATTTCTATTTTTGTCAATTTCAATGATATTATCGAATTCAGCATATACGACGCAGTTAACTGTTGTAGTAAGAGCAGACTCAAATCTAACCTCTAACCTGACACTACCATGTCGTACGAGATTCCAGTGGGCAGTCGAGTTGGCAGACAGATCTGGTGTTAGATCGAATACCATTAAACAGTACCCATTTGGATATTGTTCCCTAGAAATCCCATTACCATCATTTAAAAAATGAATACCTGTCCCTGAGAATAACGTGTGATATGCAGTTGAAAACATATCGTTACTAAAAACAGGCTGCAAGGCTTTAGAGGGAATTTGTTGTCCATCTATATAGAGACAGAAAGTGTTAATATCATAGTTATGAAAATTAAATGGATTCTTTGTGTAACTACCGTTAAATGCAGAGTTATCTATAAATCCAATAATACATCTTTTTGGAACTTGACCGAGAAATATATTATCAAGCGTTTTGCCTTGCACCCCTGAAGGTATCGTTAAAACCTTAACTTCTGCACGTGTTATTGGGTATTTAGCAGTTGTAGTAGCGAGAACTTTTTGGTGAGCAAGCAAGACAGTTGGATTGATTCGAGCTCTACGAATTATTAAAGACGCATCTGTAATGCATATTTTTAATTTAATATCGGGTGTAGAGCTCATAAGATTGAATGTATCTCTAGATCGAACTAATTTTACACCGATTTCCACACCATTGATTAAAAATTTTTCTTGGTTAAAAATGTCCCCATGTAAGTGACCAATCATTTCCAATTCCTTACTTTCCTTCACAAATGTTTGTCTTTTATTAAAGCCTTTGTTTGTATTGTCGGTAGAGTCCATTTTACCTGCAGTATCTTCATACCAAAGGCCACATGTTAGATGAGATTTTTTCGCTGGTTCAGCATAATTCAATAAGTTTTCTAAGTAAGCACGATACGCATATGTATTATTTGGAGGAGACACAAGTTTTTGATTTAAATACACATCTAATTGACTAAATATTGAATGCAACCAATTGTTAACAGGAGCTACAATAGCTTCTGGAGAAAGTTTCGTTGAATCTTGATTCACTACTTTAGCTTTTATGTGAAGCATCGTATGTGATAAATCAATATAATCATCGCCTGTTCCGGGAATTTGAAATTCAAGAGGTCCATCATCAGTTAATGATGAAATTGGTTTGTAGTGAATCCATTGACCATTCTCTATACTTGTTTGAGTGGCTGGTAGTGCAAACAAATCAAGCTCAGATTTAACACACTCACATGAATGATTATGTAAAAATGACATTGTTAGTTATTATTATTACAGCTGAAAAATATCGTTGTGTATTTTTGCAGCCTTTTTAACTGTTCTCTCTTTAAAACTTGAAGATGAAATGCGAGGTCTTAGTCGTGCTTTCTTATTTATATATCCTGAACCTGAACCACGCATAATATTATTTATTTTATCATCTGCTCTTCTCTTGAGATTTGAAGTTGCTTCTTTGAGTCTGTTTTTAATAGATTCTTCCATAGGCTTTGCGCTAACCATATCTGACAATACTCCTACACCAGTGTCCAATGCTTGTTTACCAATCGCTTTAGCTCCACTGGACAGAAGAGGTAATACAGATCGAAATAACCCTCCGAGAAAACTTCCTATGCCATGACCTCGTTGATGCAGAGCTCCTTTATAAATTACTCCTATCCCAGAACCAGCTTGATGTGAGTAATAATGTTGATATGGACACATAATATCATTTCCACGGTGTGAATACATTATACACGCATAAAGTGGAGCTTCACACACGTCGTCCCAAATTGAAATGGTATTTTTTCTCCTGTACTAGACCTTATATCTATTTCAATTGTATCAAATTCTCTACGCATAACAGGTAAATAGTGAGGTGGTGAAAATACATGCATTTTATTTGCCCCATAGATATACTTGGCTGGGTCTAATGGTATTATTCTTAACAAAGGTGCCATTACATCCCCTACAATTTGTGGTTGAATTATATCACAATACACAAATAATTGAGATGGTAACCCTAAGTATAAATTTGCTGGGCATCTACTAAAACGTTTTGCAACAATATTGGTATCAGGGTCAAAACCCAATTGAATACTTAATTTTGGTGATAATTTAACTGATATTAGATTATCATTAGTAACTGTAGTTGCAACTAGTTTTGAAACTTTATCATATCGAAACCTTAGTTCATTCTTTGAATTTAGAGTCGTTAAAATATCATCTATATTATCATAATTTGTTGCAGGTATGTAACTTTTATACATGACTATTGATGATTGTGTATTATTTATTTCATTGGGTGTTGTGACTTCAGACATTTTCATTCGTTTAGTAACATACATAATGTTCTCGCGTTCTTGAACCGTAAACATTGTGCAAGGATATTGAAACTCCACAATTCCCACAACCCATTCTCCTTCTAAAATTATTGGTTTTGGTAGTTTTGTTGAATAGTTTGTTGTTTTATTATCTGGGAAATAGTGCATGGAACTATTGCTTGGTAAAGTTAGATAAAAGTTATGTTTTATCATATTTTTTCTAAATCCGTTGCCAGGATCCAAGAATTGAACTTATTTGGATAACCTTTCCACTTGACTAGCAATTGCTTACTGGAACCTGAATAACGTGAACGGATTATTTTATCTATTTTGAAATTATTGGAAGGGTTGTATGTTACTTTTTGTAATTCTTTTTCATAGAAAGTTCCTGTAATTGGTTCATTTTGTAAATCTTTCACAGTGTATACCACTAAAGGAGATCTATCAATGATTGATGTTATGATAAAAATTTCATCGCTCCAATTAGTTTCGTAACCTTTTTGGAAAATGTGCTTGTATTTCGTTATTCGAACATGATCACCCACATTAAATTTTTGTTTATGTGTGGTTTTTGATGTGGAGGTTTTATTGCGATCATATAAGTTATTCCACACTGTCATAATGTTACTAGAGTTAACATCACAAGGTCTCATTTTTATACTTCTATGAAAACTGCTATTGTACGATCTAATCAAGTCTTGTAGTATGTCTATGTATCTGTAAGTATTATGATGTGTAAAGTAACGCCACATTTTCATCTTTAGAGTTCGTTGAAACCGTTCAACAATACTAGCTTTAATGTCGGGATTGTTTGTAGTGTAATAATTGATTTGTTTTTTCTTTAAATATTGTTGTACATCTTTTGAAACAAATTCCGTACCTTTATCAGACTGCATGTGACGTGGGGTAGCATTAGTTTCAGTGAAAATGCTTTCAAATGATTCTCTTATAGAGTCAGATTTTTTATTTTTCAGAGCTCTGGCATAAGCATATTTACTAAAGACATCAATTACACAGAGTATATATTTAAAATTATCATTATGTTCACTGTATGTACGCATATCACTCAAATCAGCTTGCCATAGTTCATTATAATTAGATAATATGTATTTGTTCCTAGAAAATCTTCTTTGAACGGGTTTATGTAAAGTGAACGTCTCCTGTGCTTTCAACCAATCTATTGTTTCTTTTCTAGTCATTTTTCCTTTCATTGCCTTAGTCAATTTATCAATGCTACTGTATCCAGCAGGGTTAGAAACATCATAGTAAATGTCTTGAATTTCTAATAAGGGGTCCATTTCTCCCAATCAATTTTTCTCTTCACCTTATTACCATGGACCTTTTCTCGAGCAGGTGTAGCATCATAAAATTCACCCTCACTAGATGATTCTTTTGTAAAATCTTGGATGTGTAGTGTATTGATATAATTAAATCTCTTTGGATTACCTATGTATGACAATGGTAATTTGATATCTTTCAAAACGGTTAAAAACTGTTCCCAACCAATTGGATTACTGTTTTTGAGAGGTCTTAAAACATCGTTTACGAGGTCCACAATATTGCTTCCGGGAATTTTAGCATTATTAATTACGACTGTCCCATCTTCATCCCAAAAAATTTTATCTTTATTTTGGGAAATACTATGTAGCAGCAATTCTCCTTTTTTTACATATGTTTTCGGTATTAATTTCAATAAGTAAGAATGAGAGTTTTCTAAATCCAAATTTCTGTTTTTAATTTCTTTTTTCAACTTGACTTCTTCTTTGAACGGCGCCTCCTGTGATACTGCTTTATTTTCTTCGATGTCTGTTAATATAGGTATTTTAATTGGTTCACGTTCTTTTCCAGTAAAATACCAATACCGCTGTAATGTTTGTTGATAAAGCATCCATTTTTCACGATCATCTATTTTCATACTAGACACCTTTTGCATATCAGCATCCAATCGTGACATGGGGCTTTTAACGTCTGTCTGTGGTTGGTTTTTTAATTTATTTAATACTTCCGGTTCTACCAGCAACATCTTTTTTGCATGTTCCATTTTGAATATTGACCTAACTGTTTGCAACGAAGTTACCCAAAAGAGCACTTAGTACAGAACCAAGTATAATTGGTAAAAATGCACCACCTTGTTGTATAATTATACGTTTTTTTAATTGTGGTTTTCCTTTAGATACTAATTTTCTCAATGTGTCTTTGAATTTATGTAACTTACTTTTTTCTTTTTCTTTTAAAGGTATCTTTCCTCTAATCACATTGTAAATACATTCACAAATAAAATATTTCGTCTTCATCACAAGCTTTTAACAATGCCTTTTGATATTTGGGCTTAAGGATATTTAAGGATTGCAATAGTTCTCGATGTGTGTTGATTCTTCGCTTCATTATGTAGTTATAATCGAAATTTGGTCTTGTATTCCATATTTATATCCTTTTTTGGGGGTGTATACCACAGCATATTCATCAAAAGGAAAAATATTTGTTTTGAAACGACAAATATCCAATGTATTTTGTTTTAAGTCGATCATTAAGTATCCATGCGCCTTGTTTGTAGCATCTTTGTATGCATCTTCAACAAACTTAGAATTATCTGGAAATACTTGTCGAGCCAAGTAACGTATTTGAGTTTTATCCCTAGGATTCTTAAAATAAATGATGTAACTAGAGTTTAGTGATATATCACGCTGGCCTTTACCCTGATGAAATAAGTTTTGTGTTAAATAGAAAACACTCAAATTTCTGTGGTGGCTTCCTTTGGTAAAAATATCAACAATCCTTCCATCAGATTCTCTCATTAGGTCATCAATTATAATTAATGTTGGTTGCTTTCCATCAAACATACTTAAATCAGGAATGCCTTGAAAGTAGTTGACACTATTCATATTATACAGTGGTTGCATTTCATCGTAACACCACATTATTTGAGAAAACTCATCATTGCAAATACTCTTAAAATATTTTAAAAAATTGGTTACAAAATTCGACTTCCCGCAGCCACTTGGTCCAGCAACAATTGCAGTAAAGGGGTTTTCAAAGTGTATCATTTTATAATACGTGCTACTCCTACAACGTTTTAATTAGTTCTAAGGTAAATATTAAAACATACTTCTGTTGTGGAAACAACAATGTTTTTTTTAGATTATTTATTATTTATCAACTATTTATACAAGATTTATATAGAAATAAAAACACATTATAATTGTGGTAACTAATCTAAAGTAAATAAAACATGCACATATTTAAAAAAAGAGAAAAAACAAATTACACATTTTACTAGATCCTTACATAATATCATATCTGTATTATTATTTACATAAACACAAACTATTTATTTATTTACAAATCTAAAATTAACTCATGTAATGTTGCCACCATGGTGGTAATGAAAACATAATCCAAACATTACTTCTACAATATCATTATTAAAATCATTAGGTGCTATTTACACACACACACACACACGTAAATTCCGTTAGCTTCTCAAAGTGTAGTGACCCCATGGTAAAGTATTTACCGAATCAGGTAAAATAAATCGTTTTGTATCGTTAAATGATAAACAAATCTTGTTAATTTTCTGGGTAAAAATTACATGTTTTAACGATTTAAACCTGAACATATTTGAAAATTGAATATTTTTGTTAAACAAACAGTTTTTATAATTTTCCAATTTCAGGCTTTTAGTTACACATTTATTTACACCCTTAGCTTTTGTGATGACTTTATTTTCTACTTGCATTGCATACATTTTTGATCTCAAGCCAACAAACTCAGTGAAAATTTTTCCGTTGTTTTCATCCTTAAATAACCCAATTTTTTTCTTGTTAAGAAGAGGAAACCCAAACACATTATTTGTGGGATAATCAGATGTATCGAAAAACTTGTGGATATCGTGTTGGATATCTTTATAAAAATCTTGTGTGAAGATCTGATAAACCAGACTGTCTGTGTCTGTATAAAGGAGTGCAATATTATCAAATTTATTTTTCATGTAGTTATAATGAAAGTCGTACATAAGAGTTTTCGAAATATCTAATATACAAAATCCTAAATAAATAGGTTTGTTGTACAATAATTTGGTTTTCCGGAGTTGTACAGCAACCAAATTTTCTGAAAATATGGAAAGACTATGAAATTCAGGTTTTGCTATTAAACATTGAGCTCCCTGAACCTTTCCACGATTTTCCCAATGAGTCACCAGCTTAACGTTTACTCGTTTTTCTATATTTTCCATTGTTTTTCCAAATATTGCATTGTTCATAAGCTTATAGAAATCTTTTTCAAAGTCTGACTTGGCATTAGTTCTTAATTTTGTATTTAATTCAATATATTTATTTAACCATGGGCTCTGATTAAATTTTAATATTCTGTGTATTTTTTTTAATTTTAGACCCATATTTATACATTGAATTAGATTTCTGTAGTGGATAATGTATTTGTCTTTATTATTGAGGTTTGGAACCAGTTTATAATCTTTTGTGTTTCCTATACAAATATTTTCTGGACAGAGTGGGAAATCCGAATGTAGATCATGTAGATTATCAGGATATTCCAAATCCACCTCTAAAATGAAACCAACGTCAGAATCAGCAGCAACGTTAAAATCTGTGTCAATGTCTACCCACTGAAAACCACCAACGGGGAGGTATTGTGACATGGCCCAGCCATACAAATTATTTGCATCAAAGTATGCTAAATATGAATCTGGTTGAGTTTTGTCATATTTATCCATGTAATGATTGTTTGCCTCGCCATGTCGTTTGCTACATTGTGATACACCACCACGTATACCACGTTTTACAAATGCAACTTTATCGAATTCAGTTAACAGCTGTAATTCAATTTTAGTAATCTTCAGCATTGAATCCCAACTTAAACCCGGTGCTGTGTAATAATGGGCTGGATCTAAACCGTAAGTGTTCATGCAAACGCTTCTAAAGTTTTCAAAAACATCACTCAGTAGTAACACGTCAGTTTTTAAATACAAATTTGAGTAGTCACCCATGGAACGACAATTAAAATGCTGCCATACATCTAAAGCATGTTTGTAGTTCTCATTCGAAACATTTGTATCTGTTAGTGAGCTATAGAATCGACTTCGTGGTGGGAGACATTTTTGTTTGAGGCTTTCAAATCCAGTCATAAATTCGTAGGGATAAATACCCTTTCTCTTCAATAGTTGGAAATCTTGATCATTGGGAAAATGTTTTTTCAATTCATTAAATTGATTAATATTAAGATTGTTTGCTAACGTTTCTAAACTGCACGACAAAAACTTTACAGAATCTATAAACCTTAAACTAATATGGTGGTTATTTATTTTTAATAATTTTGAAAACGATATGTACTTTTCTTTGTTCTGGGGAATAATTTCAACAGGGCCATCGAATACATTTAGAGCATGCACAATAAAATGCGCATCGTAATTACTCAGATTATGCAAGATAACTGGAACAAAACGTTGAGTTCTGTATTTATTGCTACATATTTCATGTGCGACCCCTCTAAATATACCCGTGTTCCAGTCATGATCTATTATTAGTTCAGAATTTAAATTTCTATCGCATATGTAACATTTAGTAGATAAGCTTATTTTTTGCTCGTCCTCACGCGAAAGAGGTAAGGGACATTTTTGGAAATTGTTTATTCTAATAATTTTTTCTAAATCATTTCGTAAGCTTTCCATAAAATTATTTGCACAGTCGTCACCTGTATAAGTTCTGTAATTGGATATATTATCATCATATGAGCATTTGATGTAGTATCCATAACTAAACACATCATGTCTTTGAACATTTTCAGTCTGTGGTGCATTCGGATTGTTAGAACAAGATGAAATTGGTTTTAAAAATGATTCAAAATCAGCATAAATAACAAAAGGAACCGTTAGTTGTTTTTGAAATTTATCAAATAAAATTTTATTATTCGGTACATTTTCTCCAAACCAATTTTTTGTACATGTTTCTTCAGATGGTAAATCAGTACGAATTTGATTACAATCTTGTTTCTGGTGTTCAACTAATTGATCCCTTTTTGAAAAATACAATAAACAACCATCACACAAATGAATTGCATCGTGTCGCGTAGTGAGTTGACTTCTGACTAAGCGAGACATGTTTTTGATCCAGCAATAATGTCCATTTGACCCATTTACAATAAATAATAAATTGACGTGTGCACTCTTTCGAGATTTAGTTAAGTGCAATGGCCCTACAATTGAACTTTGTTTGCTAACATGGTCATATTCTAACCCGAAAACATTTATACTGATATTGTTTAAATTTTCAACTTTAGTAATGTCACTCAATTTTACAGGAAACGAAACCCCATTGAAATTCAGTTTATTTACATCTCGTGTGTATGATGAAACTCTATCAACGTTTTTTACAGCTGGGTATAACGCTGAAAGTAAGGCCCATTTGAAACAAAAAACATCCGCGTTTCTAACATTGACTACTGCTTTTTTTGCTCTAACATCATGTGGTAATTCAATGTAAGAAGTACCACGCAGAGGATTGAATTTGTTTATGTTCATATCAATACTATTAATTTTCATTAAACTCCAGCCACTATCTTTTTTTTCAAATTCGCTAATTTTAGTAGATAAAGTATCTTGTAATGTATTTAAAAACATGTTCAAATCATCTCCTTGCATAACTATATAGTTGATTGATTGGAAATCAAATGAATTTTTTAATTCTTTTGTTTGTTGTATGAAATCAGCATGTAAGAGAAAATTTACTTTAAAAATTTTAAGATCTTTTAGAGTTTCTGTTATTAAAATAGACATAGTATCATTAATAGATTTTAAAAATAATTCAGGAGTTTCAAAATTCACTTTAGTTCTATCAGTTTTCGATGTTATTCTATATGTAAAAACACGATTTCCAAAAGCAGTTTCAATGATATTAACGTTAGATAAGACATGCTGAATTTTTACAGAGTTATTTTTATGTAAGTTACTTCTGTTATGATTACCTATATATCGTTTATCAATGGAGATATTGCATGTTGCACACTCCACCATTTCTGATTCCGTAGCTCGTCCTCGTGATGTTGATGGCTCCATCAAAATTCGCTTGTCCTGACTGCAATTTTCATTTTCATGCTTTCTCTTCAATCCTCTTCCAACTTGATTATGATACCTGCAATATAACATAAGTTTTTCCAAGAGGATTCCAATTCAGGCATGTACCTAACCAATAGGATATCAATAAAATTAAATTATGAAATTGAAAATTTCAACTCACATAGCCAATTGGAAATGAAATGAAGTATGATATTGAAAAATTTTACTCATTTAGAATTAATCTCAGACTTAACTAACACTCAATAAAATATATGTATAAGGATAGCGGGTAATTGTTACTCCTTGATAAGAAGCTTTGATTGGTTAAATAGTTAATTGATTTATTAAATTGCAAGTTGAATTACTGGAATAACACTAACTATTGTGTGAGTTGCTACACAAATATAAGAAAAAAAAAAAAAAAAAAAAAAAATGAATAAAGTAAAAACGCATACCTTTCTTTGTTTTCAACTTCAATACAAATATCACACAATGCGATATCATAATATGAAGAGCTTAAACTGTTTTCGCATAAGTCTGGTTTTGCATTCAATCTTCTTTGAACTTGACTGTGGAAAAGAACAAAAAATAATGAAAGAATTTCTATGATAAATAAAAATATATATCACACAAAAACTTTTTTAGATATATAAATTAACAGTAATTACAAAAAGAATAATTGTAGGTCTACAGAAAATATGCAATAGTTAATGAATAAGGAGTAAACACATATTAAAGTATTAAAAATAATACATACCTCTCAGAGTTTTCCACTTCAACACAAATATCGCACAATATGGTGTCAAAAGAGTCGTTTGAAAACATTGCAAAACTTGCAGTTACAGTCTCCAGCAGAAAGTCAACGAAATAATGATGTGGTTACTTCCTCCCAGGCTCCATTTATACACCGATGCGATTTTTTTTTATGCACTTTGATTCAAACTATGTGAGTATTGGGTCAGATGCAATAATTAAAAACGCACAATACAGTGTAAAAATGGAGCCTGAGGCTAATTATACTGTGAGAGATGAAAGTCTAAGACCAGAATGAGCTACAAATATGCTACCCCGTCTTTATATTATGTTCGAAGGGTAGGTTTTTTTAAAAGCTTAACAGGTTGGATCGTGTCCACGACACGAGGTTCTTTGAAAGATCATTAAATTATATTTTTTTGATATCATAAATCAGATTAGATAAGGTTTCCTTTAAGGTGTTTTTGTGCATTGTCCAACAGTGTGGGAAGGGAAGTCATTAAATAAAATACATTTCGTGAAATAGATGCCGTAAAAAAAGCGGGGAAGGCTTTCTTTGTTCGAAAATTTATATGACCAGTGTGTGATCCCATGGAAAAAAATTATGCAGGTTCAGTCAGGTTTTATCACCCATACCATAAATACAAGTGCATTCTGATGAAAACATTTTTTTGCGATCGAATTCCAAGCAATAAATTTTAATTGATAATGATCCCATAAACATACTCGTGTGATTAATGTTTAACAGGTGGATACTGATTCTTATTTAGTAAAAAAACGAAAATACATGTCATTTACCTACAGTGTAACTACAGTACATACCTAAGTAATGTTGTAGTACAGTTGGAATTTAGAACACTGTTATAAAGTATCACGATTGTTCACTAAAGTTTTATGATTATTCACGGGAACATGGTGCATGTAACTGCGCCGAAATATCGGGAGCTCATTCCACAACCTTACCACGGTAAATATCCCGTAAATAATCATAAAACTCTAGTTGCAAACTAGCTCGATAACGGATCGTATTTAATATTCGTATTTAAACCTACAGTAGGTACATAAGTGGAGCTGGATTCTTTTTTTTTTTTTTTTTTTTTTTTTTTTTTTTTTTTTTAGGTTGGCTTAGATATTTCACTCCGAAAAGCACCTACAAAATGTAGAGATTTTTGGTGAGCCAGAATGAATCAATCCCTACTACTGACGTGATCTCTCGTGAAACATCTCTTGACGTCGGCGTCGCGTAGCTAGTTATACAGGGCTACAATTCTGGTAATCCGTTAGCATTCTCAGTACATCAAAACAAACAACTTGTGTTCTACGACTTTTCGAAATATGCTAAAAAAACAGCTGTTCTGTGCAAAAAAAACATGCACTCCCGAAATTAAAACTGACCAGTGAGCGTTACCCTATAACTATAACTGTATAACTGTACCCTACCGGTGCAAATTTTCTTCAAACTCATTATTTTAGTATCCAAACGTTACTACAGGTAAAAAATCTCCGAATGAGAAACTCGAACATCGGTAAAAAATTAGGTCAAGAGTTTTATAAATAAACCGTTAGAATACAATTTCAATTTAAGACCCAGAAAAAATTACTGTGTATTATACTACACAGTAGTAGCAGTAGGTACTCAAGTATAGTTTTTTTTTTTTAAACTGGGGCCTTACCTCTAGCACGAAAAGTTGACCCGCATAGGTGTTATTTGTCTAAACGGTACCATAAACTACGATAATAGTTACGGTAGTTGTTTGATAGCCGCCAAGCTTTGCTATTTTCACGCAAACACGCATAGTAAAACGGATTTTCGTTCATTCAAGTTAGACGCTTTTAAACGATGCAGCTTAAATGAGTTGGTTAATTTTAGGTACCTACTAAAAGTTGGCTCTCAAAAGTGCAGCTAGGGGTAAGGCCCCTGCTCTTAGTAAAATTCCTCAGAATTTCTGAATGTAAGCACACTAATGAAAATATGTATGTCAGTGTGTTTAATGAAGTTTTTCGTGATACGAGCTTTATCTGATGCTTTTTTTGACAGCCCCGTAAGCTTAGTTGGTAGTGAACTTGCCTTCTGCGCTTGGGAGCGTGGGTTAGATTCCCACCTAGGACAAACATTTGTGTGATGAATATTTGTGTTTTTTCTAGGCTGGGTGTTAATATCTAATTAAGTATGTATTTAAAAATATATATGTATGTATATCAGTCTCTGGCAACCATATTACAAGCTTTGCTTAGTTTGGGGTCAGATGACAGTGTGTGCAATAATGTCCCAGATAGATATTTACTTATCCCAAAAAAATAAACAGATCCTGGTAGAATAGCAAGTGAAACCGCAAGGCGCTGCTAGCCACACTATTTTATGATTTGAATGCGAAAATAACAGCCTGTGTGGCCGTGAAAGGGTAACTAACCCTTTCACGGCCAAAGCTGTGCTAGTCTCATCCTATCTGTAACTTGGCAAGTCGTTTACTTCTTTGAAACTGAAGAATCGCGGGCAAACTGCGATGTGTTTTATTGTAGTTTTGTATGAATAAAACCGGACAAGTGCGAGTCGGGCTTCGCGCACTGAGGGTTCCATACCACCACTTGCTACTAAAGTACAAAAAAGGAGTGCAAAAAGACAATATCCCATCAACGCCCAGGCCAAGTACCGATCGCGCCCGACGTTGCTTAACTTCGGTGAACCTACGAAAACCGGTGAAGAACAGAAATTTGTCACCGACTCGCACTTAGCCATTTATTATTATTTGTTGTTATATGTGTACTATAATCATGCCAAGTTACAACAAACGTATTTTGTATTAGCTCTAATATAAAAACGGTATATTACGTACAAGCGTCAAACTCGCTTTCGTTTTTAGGGTTCCGTACCCAAAGGGTAAAATTACTAAACCCTATTACCAAAACTCCGCTGTCCGTCCGTCTGTCACCACGCTGTATCTCATGAACCGTGATAGACAGTTGTTTTTTTTACAGATGATGTATTTCTGTTGCCGCTATAACAACAAATACTAAAAAACAGAATAAAATAAATATTTAAGGGGGCTCCCATACAACAAACGTGTTTTTGTCTTTGCTCTATATTGATAACGGCAACATGTAGACGCTTGAAATATTCACAAAATATTTAGTTGTGTCTTACGCCCAACTCTAAACGCGGGTCCAAATAGGTGCAGTTTGCAAAGTCGCACGAACGCGAACCTTAACGCGCCGAGATAGGGTTTGCGCTCGCATGATTTTGCAAACTTCACCTATTCGGGCCCGCGTTTAGAGTTGGGCGTAAGGACCCTGGTCTAGTGACCTCAGTTAGCAAGTTCAATGAACTTGATCCGCCGTGTTAAATTGACCCAGATTCACAATGGTAAATTGGCAACTCTGCAAAACTCGCGTGCGTACGCACGTACGGACTGTCTGGTGACCGACTTAGTTATCAATCTGTTTGAACAAAATAAAAGAAACGTGAAAATTTTCTACGGATCACTGACAGTTTTAATCAGAAAATACTTGAAATCGCAAAAAAGTTTAACTCATCCCAATGAATTCAATGTACCTACTACCTATACGTACGCAGTACCATAATAGATCGTTGACTGTTCCTTAGAAGTTCTAAAGAACAGTTAATATTTTGTTCTAAGTTAGACCATAGAACGCATAAGTAAGCTTAAAAAACTCGATCAAGTAGTTTTTCAAACAAACAAAAACTAAATCAAAATCGTTTCAGCCATTCGGTAGCTATATAGGATGCCGCAGACAGACACACAAACTTGTAACACTGTTTGCGTTGGGGATTAAAAGTTACAGTCACAAACACAATCATAGAAATGGTATGTATATATATATATAACGGAATCTTTGAACTTGATTTTCAACTACTTCAAAACGTTGATTTAAATTGAAATTTTGCACACTTATCAAGGACCGATGACAATTCAATAATTTAAACAGTTTATCCCATTATCCGTGTATTAACCGTGTTTTTTTAGTTTTTAAACTGCGATAATTATTCTACTTTCTTATGCTTAGTAACATTTCTCCAAAAGAATTTTTTGGAGAAATGTTACGACTACAAAGCGTGCAATATAATTTCTAACAGAAATTTCTTTGTGTGACAAGACCAGAATTAATGTAGAAAGAAAGAAAAAATTATCAATATAAAAAACAGACTTAATAAAAATGTCAGAACTGGACCAAATTGAAATGGGACCACACGGGAAGCACCAGCTTTCAAATAAAAAATAATCATCAAAATCAGTTCACCCAGTCGAAAGTTCTGAAGTACAAACATAAAAATAAAATTTAAAAAACAGTCGAATTGAGAACCTCCTCGTTTTTAGAAGTAGGTAAAAACTTTTATCTAAAAGATCTACAATCAGTGTCGAATGGGTCTCGGCATTAATGCTGGAAGTCGCAACTGAATTTATATAAGTTGGATAGGTAAAAATAAAAATTACCAATAGTTAACAGTTAAAAATATGAGTAATTAACAATATTATTATTGTGTTCGCCTACATTGTGATAATATTCACCCACAACCTTGTCCTTTAGCAATGATCACGTAACCGCGCCATGCTGAAAATAGGTCGGTCGGTGGAAATATGTCGTGCTGTAGTCGTAAAGTAAACTCAGTATTTCAGGCGACTAGCTGGAGAGCAGATCGCGTAATGCTCTCCCTGCTTACGTTTCTCGTGGCGCTTACGCTCGCACGCGATGGCGACTCCGCGCGCGTACTCGGCCTCTTCCCCCACACGGGGAAGAGCCACCAGATGGTGTTTGAACCGCTCCTGCGGCGGCTAGCGGAGAGAGGACACCACGTCACCGTCGTTTCCTTCTTCCCGCTCAAAAACCCACCAGCCAACTACACCGATGTCAGCCTCGAAGGAATCTCGAAACCCGGTGTGGAGACCTTCGATCTGTCGATTGTCGAGAACTCTAAAACAACTTTTAAGGCCTTATCTTTACCTGCTTTGGATAGAATTATGAAAAAATTGACTGAATTCTCACCACTGGCGTTCATGGCGGTAGATGTGTGCTCGAAGATTGTTAATTTCCCACCGTTAGCTGATGCTCTAAAGAAGGAGTACGATGTAGTGTTAGTGGAGAACTTCAACAGTGACTGCATGCTTGGCTTGGCGCACGTGTACAAAGTGAAGGCGCCGGTGGTGGCGCTGTCGTCGTGTTCCATGATGCACTGGTCTGCGGACCGCATCGGCCTCGTCGATAACCCGTCATACTTACCTATCGTCAGCAGTCACTACCCTACCAGCATGACGTTCTGGCAGCGGCTAGAGAACACGTTCTTTAACTATTTCTACAAAGCGTGGTTTCGATACAATATACAGTTGAAGGAGCAAGAAATCATCGAGAAGCACTTTGGCAGGCAGATCCCCGACCTTCAAATCTTGGGAAAGAACATCACGATGATGCTGGTGAACGTATTCCACAGCCTGACCGGTGTGCGACCCCTGTTGCCGGGGGTTGTGGAAGTGGGAGGGATGCACTTGAACCACAGCAGGAAACTGGAACACATACCAGCGGTAAGTGCCTAGCTTTATCCAGATATTCATTGTTTAGTTCGTTTTTATTTTTTAATACATCGGTAATTAAGTATACCTAGTAGGTACAGGAATTAGGAACCAACGCAAAATTTTATCTAACTTGTAGCGTAATATAGTCATGTGGAACAAAGTTTAAAGATAAACAGAGTCAAACTGTCAGTGTCAGTAAATGTTCTTGACCTTAGGCGATATCGATTAGGATATAATTCCATGAGTTAGGTAGGTACTTTCAGTATATATAATAAAGTACTCTTTGGTAGGTACCTAACTATGTAGCTAAAAAACCGGCCAAGTACGAGTAGGGCTCGCGCATTTAGGGTTCCTTACCACCACAAAACAGATAAAGTAGTTTAAAAAGACAGCTTCACGCCCAGGCGATCACCTTCCAAGTACTGACTTGGCGCTCGAAAATTTGTCACTGGCTCGCTCTTGCCCATTATTTGTTGTTTTACTTTAGTTTGTAACTGCTATACCTAATCATATCATGACAAGTTTAACGCTTGTACGTAGTTACGTACGTATATAGGTACGTATTACCGTTTTTACACTAGAGCAAATACAAAACAAAAAATGTTAAATTTTATTTCGATTATTTCGAAATTTAAATTAAATTTCGTAGTTAAGGGGGCTCTTTTCGTCTGCAGCACTCTCGCTCGCACATTTTTACATTATTGACCCAGAGGCTGATATACGTACAATACGTACATATATGTTTTAAATGCATACTTAAATAGATATAGACAGTAGACAGAACAAACATAAATGTACATCACATGAATGTTTGTCCCAGGTGGGAATCAAATCCACGCCCTCAAGCGCAGAAGGCAGGTTCACTACCAACTGAGCCACCTAGCTCAGCGCTAGCTATACCTTATCTATAGATGAATAGGATAATGACGATGATAGTTTTGTTATGAGTGAAACTGAGAATGGCAGATGGCACCACTAACCTCTCCCAACACAGTGCCAGTTGAATGCGCAAACGCTGCAATAGCAAAATATAAACTCGAGTCACAATTAGAACATTTCACAAGGAAGAGATAGGTAGGTAGGTAGGTACTTTTTGATGAAAGTATCATGCCAAGCGGCCAGTGCTAGATAAGTTAATATTATTACAGGGGCCTTACCCCTAGCTTAACTTTTGCGAGCCAACTTTTAGTAGGTACCTGATAGGTACCTAAAATTAACCAACTCATTTAAGCTGCATCGTTTAAAAGCGTCTAACTTGAATGAACTAAAATCCGTTTTACTATTACGTGTGATTGTGATTATCGTTCATTCAAGTTAGACGCTTTTAAACGATGCAGCTTAAATAAGTTGGTTAATTTTAGGTACCTATCAGGTACCTACTAAAAGTTGGCTCGCAAAAGTGAAGCTAGGGGTAAGGCCCCAGTTTACGTTGCGGTCACTTTAATAGTTTTTAGATTGATTGATATCCGTTCTGTTATTGCGCGGTATACGTTTTTAGTGAATCTGTAGGCATGTAGTTATATTGATGCAAGTGATCTATAAGAGGGTTATGTAGGTGAGCGCTGCTTAGAATATAATTACTTTTATTTGAACTCAGAGTCACACAACGGGCAATGGAGAGAGCTATGCTTGGAGTTTGTTTGCGCGATAGAATCCGAAACGTGGATATTCGCCAAAGAACTCACCGACATAGCTATTAAAATTTGCAAGTTGAAGTGGCAATGGGCAGGCCACATTGCTCGAAGAACCGATAACCGATGGGGAAGAAAGGTTCTTGAGTGGAGACCACGAACCGGAAGGCGCAGCGTAGGTAGGCCTTCCACTAGATGAACCGACGACATCGCGAGAGTCGCGGGCATCCATTGGATGCAGATGGCAGGATGTCGTTCAGTGTGGAGGTTAAAGGGGGAGGCCTATGTTCAGCAGTGGACGTCTTCTGGCTGATGATGATGAACTTTTGTTGCATAAAACTGGTAGTCATTGGGTTGTTAAAACATACAAAAGTATGTATCAAAGATTTTCTTTGGGTGCACGTAATTTCTTGTTATTTTTTTCTGTACATCTATCATCATCATCATTTTAGCCATAGCACGTCCACTAATGGACATAGGCTGCCCTTTCGATCTCCAAAAGGTTGGTTGGAAACGGCCTGCATCCAGCGTATCCCTGCAATCTCTTCGGTCGGTTTTTCTGATAGTATTTGAAAATAGATGGAATTATTGACCTATTAGTAGGTAAAAGTAGGTGTATTAGAAATTTTTGTTACTAACCTATATTGCAAAAAAACAATTACCTACGTGTTGTAGTAGTAAATAATACTTACCTACTTATTAAAATGCTATATCAATGGCGACATAACATCGAGACATTAGGTGCTTATAATATGATAATTATTATAACCAACCACTAACGTGTGATAGTAGAGAAGTGTGTAACGTGTGATGGCAGAATCGACCATTACAAAAGTATATCAATAAAAACGAAATCATAAAAATGTCAGAACTGGACCAAATTGAAATGGGACTACAAGGGAAACACCAGCTTTCAAATAAAAAAAGAATCATCAAAATCGCTTCACCCAGGTAACAAACATAAGAAATAAAATAAAACAGTCGAATTGAGAACCTCCTCATTTTTGGAAGTCTGTTAATAAAATAAGTATAAATTGGCCACCTGCCCAGTAAGTAGTTTATGTATTGCCGCCTGGATGACCCCTAACTCATAATATATGAGGCTATATTTATGTACCTATGTCACACCTACTATTAAGTACTAAGTGTAAGTACCTACATATACTTACGTAAGTAAATGTACCAAGATCATTATAAAAAAAAACATTTAAATATTTTTTTGTGGGGTACCTAATTAAGTAGGTACCAGCTCAATTATAACTAACGTAGTACTAGATAAATGATATCACAAGAAATAACAGTACAAGGTGAATGAAACTCAATAAGGAAATATATAACACACATTGTAACCACTTAATAGATATAAAATGTACCTAATTGTACTTACTCAACAAATATGAACTTCTGATCATAAAAACCTTGCCCTTAAACACCTTGGATGTCACCCTCACGATTACACGTAACCGCGCCACGCTGAAAATAGGCCGGTTCGATCGAGGGTACTCGGCGGCGACGAACGACGAGCGTCGGCAGACGGCAGTCCTCCAGCAGACTCGCTGCGAGGCACAGCTCGCGATGCTTTCACTACTCACGGTACTCGTGGCGCTCACACTCGCGCGCGATGGCGACTCCGCGCGCGTGCTCGGCCTCTTCCCCCACACGGGGAAGAGCCACCAGATGGTGTTCGAACCGCTCCTGCGGCGGCTTGCGGAGAGAGGACACCACGTCACCGTCGTCTCCTTCTTCCCGCTCAAAAACCCACCAGCCAACTACACCGATGTCAGCCTCGAAGGAATTGCAGAATTGGGTGTCGAATGTTTCGATTTGTCATTTTACGAAAATCCGAATTTAATGTTAAAGGCTTTGCTCTTGGATAAAATTGCAAAACAGATCTCTGAGTTCATCACGTTAGCGCCTATGGCGTTGGATGTGTGCTCCAAGTTAGTGAATTTTGTACCGTTGGCTGAGACGCTGAAGAAAGATTACGATGTTGTTTTGGTGGAGAATTTTAACAGTGACTGCATGCTTGGTTTGGCGCACATATTCGGCGTGAAGGCGCCGAAGATCGCCCTGCTGTCCAGCTCCATGATGCAGTGGTCTGCAGACCGCATCGGAGCCTCGGATAACCCATCTCACGTGCCCATCATCAGCGGTGACTATTCCTCCCAGATGACGTTCTGGCAACGACTTGAGAACACCATCTTGATCAATTTCTACAAAGTGTGGTTTCGATACGCTATTCAGCTAAAGGAAGAAGAAATGATCGAGAGGCATTTCAGCAGGAAGATCCCTGACCTTCAGGACTTGGGGAAGAATATTAGCATGATGTTCCTGAATTCGTTTTACAGCCTGAACGGTGTGCGGCCGTTGCTCCCGGGAACGGTGGAAGTGGGGGGGATGCATTTAGATCACAGCAGGAAACCTGAACATATACCATCGGTGAGTCTTTCTTTTACTCGTAGCTAGATGCCTATCTGCAAGATCTAGACGATGTATCATGTACCTATATATTATAGCTGCGCATAGAAATTTGATTTATATATATTATAGCTACGTCTGTAACGGGCTTTAGATTGATTGAAATCCATATTATTTTCTTCTATAGTGATTTAATATAAAATTCGCGTCGGTGAAGTTTTGTCTAACTCATAATATTGTAGGTAGGTTAACTGAAACTCATACATACGCACTGCTCATAACAAAGGTACCTTACCTACATACCTACTGAGTGAAATTATTACCAATGCCGGTACAATACGTTGAACATAAAATTGCCGACCCTTGAACTTGAGAGTTACTAGTTAAATTCGCATAATTGGTACCTGTTAAATTCTTTAGCGGCAATACTACTGAGTATAACAGGCAGGATAATCAGAACGACTCCATTGAGCAGAGAAGGGGGTGCGTATCATCCTCAAAATCAAACATATAATATTCTTTTAGCCAGCTACCCAGCCAGTAAGTAGGTATTACCTGTAGTAGGTTCTTACCATTTTTCGTTTCCTCTAATAGAAATATAGACCTTCATATGCCATCAACAATAACAAAGTTAATTACAAACTGTTTCCATAAATCAATCCTTTGTTCCAAGCATTTATAAAAAATGTTATCTTCGTGGTCTGGAAGTAGTTTTCAAAACCTTCATAATCACTCCCACTATTGCCCCCGTGACAGAACTCAGTCATCAGCATCTCAAGGTGGTTTCTAATGGGTTTATGGGTAGCTTGTTTACAATACATGGTGCATCCGTCGTCTTCCCTATCTCAACTGAAGAGAAAATGTATTGAACTACAACTACAGTTCCCATTAAACTTAATGGTTGGAAGTTAAAGGGAATAAATTCCGCAAACAGTAGAAGCTTATCTGACCTAGAAGGTTATCAAAGCTTTCAAAGAACGAGAAAAATATTGGTTGGCAAAGGGCGAGTTCGATGCGTTGTGCTGTTGACCGCACTATATCCTGACCTATCTTCATAAAGTTAGAGATAACATGTACTCATTTAGTTTATTTAATTCGTCAGCCATATAAAATAAAATAAATACTATACGTAGCTTCCTCCATCGTAAGTTGACATCAATTTACCTACGCGTACGAAGTGAAAAGTCAGCGCGTCTCATGAAAGTAAAAGTCGTAGGGTAGACCAGTTGGGAGTGGAAATTCAGGGCCCTGACATTTTTGAACGTACAAGTTCTTGGTATAGCTTGTGATTACCAGTAACCGATAGTCTTATTGTAGATTGGCCTAAAACTCTTGTTTGTTTTATTTTGATGCAATGACCGAGAAACGTCACGAAAACGATTATTCCAGGAGTTTCAGTAAGGTAAATAAAAATCGTCACCCAAATTTAAAATCAGAATGTTCGAGTAAATTCCGACCCATAGAATACTTATTTACTGATCTGTACAATATACTGACAGGTCGAATGTCGAGGAATTATAAAGTTTAATTTTGCGTCCGATTTCAGTTCAACAAAACCCTGAATGAGCATTGTTCTTGCAACTTTGCATTCATTAATGAAAAGTGTGCGAGGAGCTTCCTGTGTTCTGGCCTTACCTAGGTTCTGGTATCATTATTGTGTGTAAGAGAAAACCTACTTCTGATGTCATGTTTTTAATGGTTGTAAGCATGTAATAATTATAAGTGGATACAAAAAGATCTATTTACTTCACAGGGGTCAATCCGGTCAATAGCTAAATGTGTGTAGGGCAAGATATTCATTATAGATTATATAACCGATATTTAATTGTGGTCCAAAGATTTAGCTTTAGTACTGATTTGTCCTTTGAGGGTAGGTAAATATTCAAAGTCATTACCGTTTGAAAAACTATCCATTAAGTTAACGTGTTATGTTGTGTTCACGTTTTCTTAGTGATTATCTAACAAAATACCTACATTTATTTGTATTTGCTACATTATACAATGTTACATGGAAAGGGTGTACTAAGCTGAAAACGGTCCAGTGAGGTGTACCTAACTCATCATTACGAACAGCTTTTCCTATGGGACCAACCTTGAAATCGCGAAAAAAATATCAGCTGCTCCATACATTTTGTCGAGTTTGAACGACAGTTTTCTATGGAACAGTTGATTTTTTTTTTCGATTTCTGGGATAGTCCCTCACTTCTATTAGTAAAAGTTATTATCAATTATGGACCCCTTTTGACTTAGAACACCCGTTCCGCGTTACTTTGTTTGCTATATGAAGCCATAACCTACTGAGCTCTAATAATTAGGTTACGTAGTTCCTACAGTAGTCGATAGCCAGAGCATCACAAACACAAATTGAATTCTATTCTATTAGCCAAGTCCAAAGATCATTGTCGTCCGCCCATCGACCTATAACTGTTTGACAGAAATGTTCTTGAGCGACTATTATTATCGATGTTAGGTTACCAAAACAATTGAACAACAACATTCAACACCTACACTGAAAACACAAAGATAAAGATATGTTTATTAGTCCAAACATGCGTAAATATCTTAGAACATTTAAGGATCAACATGTTTTTACCACCCGGGACCCGGACCCGGGTATATCCTAAAACTGCGACCAGAACCACCGGAGGGTGGGCAGCAGCGTCCTAATAGTACACGGTGAACGTACTGCGATCCCCAAGCCGCCTGCCAAGCGTGGGGATTATGGCAACACCCCTCTCTATGAGGACCTTGTCCAACAGTGGACGTTAATTGGCTGATGATATATGTTTTTACCACTAAAAGGGTGTCCAAATTCATAAAGATTTATATCTGAAACTTCTCCTTCCAGTACATGGAGCGGTTCCTGAACGAGTCAGAGCACGGTGTGGTGCTGTTCAGCTTCGGCTCCCTCATCAAGACTGCCTCCATCCCCAAGTACAAGGAGGACATCATCGTGCGAGCCCTCTCCCGGCTGAAGCAGAGGGTGATCTGGAAGTACGAGGACAGTGGGGAGGAAGGAACCTTGCAGGGGAACATCTTGAAGGTGCGCTGGCTGCCTCAGTTTGAATTATTACGTGAGTATTGTTATTTATCTACTGTACAGCTGCTTTTTCATATCGGGTCATAGTTTTCATGTTAGATAATAATTGCAAGTCTGTGGTGACGCCTTCCAGCAAAGACAAAGAAAACAATAGACATCGGGACGCGGTCCTTTCACTCTTTCAAGAGAAAGATATTATATAGAAGATCTACTCATAAATGAAAAGGACAAAGCTATATTATTTCCATCCTACACTACATGTCCGGTTATTTGATGGACAGTTCTGCAACTGGTGGCAGACAAATCAAAATATTTTGCTGAAAAGAACTGTGAAACCCTTAGATTTCTATCATTTGTGACTTTGTTGATATAGAATTGCATTTAGTGTTTAGTGATGGTAAAATTTTAAGTAAGTCAATTATATGTAAATTTTAGGTAAGTCCAAAAATTTTTTTTTCACCGATGTTTTTTTCGTTTAAGTGTCTAGATTACACAATAATTTATTCAAACTTTTAAATTGTTATTTAATATTTTAAAAAAAATATTTTAGGTGATATACCGGTTTTTTAGACGGCGCGCCTATGCCGTAACGCCCTCGCGGAGCCCTACTTCCAGCGTTAAAAAAAAATTATAAATAATATCTAAAATTATATATAATTAGATAGAGTTCCGGGAGTTAGGACTTTTTTATTGGAAATTTCCTCCTCTTTCAGGATCTTTTTTCAAAATTCCTTAAATATCATTATTTTAAAAGTTATTAACGAAAAACTAAAGACCTTTTTTTTATCTTATTTTGTTAATAACAATTGAAATTTTTTATGTGCTAATATACCCTTAAAAAACATTTTTCTAGACGTCATTCCGAATCGAATGAGCTATGGCACATATTTTCAGGAGCTTTATTTCTATTTAACACGTTTTTGAACTTGTTGACTAGACTAGAAGTGATATACATGGTTTTCTGCTTCATGTGGACACGTTATCCCATATTTTATGGATACCTATTATCTGCCTTCTAAACTGCCTTCTCAATGATATGCCACAGGATATGTCCTAGTTGTCTATTGGATGGATGATCAAGAGATTCCACACGGTTTTCAGCCTTTCTTGCCACAAGGTTGGCAAATTTTTGACAGAGGCGGTCACTATCGGTTGCCTGTAATAAACACTTCTTTAGCATGTATCCACTTGTTGCCTCCTGTTCAAACTCTGCTTTTTCGTTGTTTGTCCTTGTGTATTGTTTTGTTATCTCTAGGTACATAATTATTTGTATTATAAGGATTAGTTAAGTCTGATCTCATTCTGTAGGTATTCAGTAATTTATATTATAGGTAACAGCTGTATTTCAGGATATTATCTGATAGGTAATAAATAAGTTGAATTGTGCGTTTACGCGTTCCTTTTTGCCTTACACCTGCAATTTGTGGAATGAGCTCCTGCGGCATTTCCGAGTAGCTTTAATATGGGGTTCTTCAAAAAGGACTGTTAATAGAGTCTTTAAGGGTCGGCAACATGCCTTTGGTGTTGCAGGTATCCATAAGCGACGGTGATCGCTTAACATCAGGCGGCCCGCTGGTTGTTTGCTACCTATGGCATTAAAAAAAGTACCATAAATATTTACGGCCTTACTTATAAATGTTAGGTAAACATTGCTTTTAAAATTGCAGTGTTCAATTTTCGATAACGGTGATTGTCACACGCGAAAACGTGATAGAGAAGGTAGGTACCGCCAAGCAGTAGTGTGCAAACACTACTGTGTTCCGGATTGAAGGGCAATGTTTCCAGCGAAATAACAGAGCACACAGAGATTTGACATCTTATATCTCGGGGTGACGAGCGCAGTGCATTGCCATCCAGGGTTTTGAACTGTTGAAGTTCAAAATTCTGAGTGGCGTTAAGCTGTTATGGGCAAGCGTGAAGAGCCATCAGGCGAGCGACTTCGCTCGTCTCGTCACTCAGTATCATTAAAAACTAAAAAAAACGTACTACACAGATAAAAATCTTTTCTGTGGAGTACGTACTAGTTGTTTTCCAGTTATTAGTTACGTGTAACCACATAAGTCCGATCTTATTGTTCTTATTAAAATCTGAATGACAAAGACTTGAGCTGCGAGAATATTCAACCTAGGAACAATACTTGTTAGTAACAGTCACAAAATAAATAAAAGGCCTTTTGTTAATTTAATTTTGTTAGTAAAGTCAATTTTGCACTCTATACTCATTTGGCCTCAGTAAGAACTTACTTTGAATTTATAATTGCCATTGTTTCTAAAAGCGAGTTAATTTAAGCTAACCATGGAAGTAGACAACCTAAAACTAGAAAGACCAAAATTGCAAAAAAATAGTAAAAGATTTTACTTCACACACACACACACACTACTTGTCATATTATTTTTTTAGGTCTGTGCTACTTGTAGTTTTATCATCCCGAAAACGAAGACTGCTGATTGCTGGTACGATAGTACAAAATAAAAGCGACCAAGTGCGAATAGGGCTCTCGCACTGAGGGTTCCGTGCCACAACGTAAACTGTTAACTAATTAAGTACAAAAAAAATTGTGCAAAAAGACGTCATGCCCAGGTGGTCACCCATCCAAGTACCGACCGCGCCCGTTCGGTGATCGTACGAGATCCGGTTGGGAATAGAAAGGACAATGTTCTGCATCCATACATTTTTCGCCCTGCAACTAATAGCAAAGGAAAATTATGTGTTGTATTTAAATAAATTACTGAATTCCCATACAATCATGATTTTATAACGGACTAGCTGGGAATTGTAACTATTACAAAAAAAAGCCCGGATTTTAAGGTTATAATTTGTGTAAAACCATATGTCTTCTGTGGTAAAACATCATAAACGACTACGTTAGGTGAAAAGACTATTGTTCGATCCCAGCAAGCAAAAGAGGGTAGATGGAAAATAACTTCATCAATTCTTTTATTTTCTATCGTTGATCGGTAGAAGCCATTCCGTCATAGCGATTCGCTTGGGACGCACGTTGCGTACCTACTTTCGCGGCGCGTGCGCAGAAATCACCACCATCCAGGACATTCCTTTAGAACCTCTGGGTTCGTAACTCAGTGCTGTGAGCTCACAAAGAACATTGGAGAACAATATTTCACCAGTGCAGTTCAGTGGCCGTGCCCTGGCTGTGCCACATAAGACCGAGATTGCTGCTGAAGCCGTATGGGCGATCGTGGATTTAAGGTTGGTGAGGTTTTCCTTTTTACCTTCGTCAGCTTGCAGGGATAGTTGTCCGTTTCATTACCTGATCGTTCTGGATGCACCTCATACAGTCCACTAACAAAATCTTCTCCCAGAGACTGTACGTGTATCGTACAATCTTTTTTGGTCACTTCGTAACCGGATTTAAACTTAAATTAATTTAATACCTGGATTAAATCTTTTTTGGTCACTTCGTAACCGGATTTAAACTTAAATTAATTTAATACCTGGATTAAATCTTTTTTGGTCACTTCGTAACCGGATTAAATCCTTAACTCAATATAATACCTGGATTAAACCGGAATACAATCCTCAGTGGGACTAAAACCAGAAATAATAACTTTGGTTATTCACCTCGCCTTTGAGTTCGTAATTCATAGGTTTTATAGTGCAGACGTTCTGTTACTATAAAAGTACTTCTGACCGTGTCAGATCACCTCACGTAATTATCGCCGTGCGTAATTACTTTTTTGTTAAGACGTTCTTAACTTGCCTTACATATTGGCCGTGCCAATTCACTTCATATTTACATTTTAGTATTTCATGCGCGTGGTAGACGTTCTACACGCGGCGTGTCATATTATATATATTTCCCAATCAGCTCTGGTACTTATATATTTCACACTATACACATATAATCTTGTCGTACAAGTATTTATTTATGTATTGTATAGTTTATTTGCATAAAATATAAGTTATTTTCGTTAAAATCTTGATATTTAGTTTCGTTAACCGCTTCGTGTGTCATTCACAAGATGGCGCCGCCATCTATAGACCAGAAGGATGAAATCGTTGCAACAATGTCGAATGAGTTAACCGTGTTAATTCATCGAAAACAACGGATGTTTCAACAAATGCAAGTAGTTTACGATATGTCCCGTGATTTATCCGATCCCGAAACTACACAATTATTTTTGATGCACGTGTCTGAAATAACTGATTTACGCAGTTCATTTGAAAAATTAATATTTGAAGAATTCCAAAAGGAACTTGAATCAGATCCAAAATCAACTCTTAGATGTCATGAATTGAAAAGTTTTGATGATCTTTATTTCCGTGTAAAGTTATGTGAAAACCAATGTAAACCGAAACCCAATAACAATAAGAGCGAGAACACTTCGCGCTCTGTGGAATCGAAGCCTCGCTTACCTAAACTTGAGTTGTTTACGTTTGATTCGAATTCTGAGAATTTCACAACCTTTTATGAGACGTTTTGTTCAATGGTTCACGATCACCCTCATATTCCGAAGATAGAAAAATTCCATTATTTATTGTCATGTGTGAAGGGATCCGCCTTAAATATTGTTAAAAGTGTTCCGATTACCGCCAAAAATTACGATCTAGTTTGGCAAAGTTTGATCGAGAAATACAAGGATGATAGATTATTGGTTGGTAGGTACATTGATAAAATGTTAAACTTTTCACCGCTGACAAAGGAGTCTTCTACTCATCTGAACCAGTTTATTGAGAACTTTGATCACTCATATAAAGCGATTCAATCGTTAAAAATTAGTGACTTGAATAGTTACATAATGTGTCATATTGCATTGCGGGCGTTGGACCCACAAACACGGAAAGGTTTTGAACAAAAATTAGATCAAAAGTCAATACCTACATTTGATGAACTTATCACGTTTGTTCAGAATCATATAAAAGTTTTGGATCATTCTACGTCATATTGTAATTCTACTGTGAATGTACAACAAAACAAACGCCAACAGGGCGATACGAAACAAGGTAGTTCGAGAAATTACTCTCACGCTTCTTCGACCAGTCCCAAGCTTAGGTGTTTACATTGTGGAGGAGATCATATGATTTTCCGATGTGATCAATTTCGTAAATTGTCAATCGATCAACGCATTAGCCGTGCTAATGAAATAAAGTTGTGCCGCAACTGTTTGAAACAAAACCATTTTGCAAGTTCGTGTAAAAGTAACTTTAAATGTTTGATTTGCCAATTATCTCATCATTTACTATTGCACAAGGATGTCAGCGTCAATAAGCAACAGGCATCAAATCCGATTCCAGCCGCGCCGGCCACTTCGCCGTGCGAGGTAGATAAGCCCGCTGTTATCTACAATACCTGTCATGTGACGTCATCGACGACTAACTATGCCGTTATACTAGGGACTGCTGTTGTGAATTGTGTAGATGCGTTCGGTAATTATCAACCTTGTCGAGTTTTAATTGATTCGGGAGCACAATCGAGTTTTATTTCGATGGATTGTTATCAACGACTGGGACTGTCTGCAAATAAATGTCCGTATAATATTTTCGGACTCGGAGGCGAATTCGTGAAAAATCACGGAATGGTTTCGTGTGCCATTCAGCCGCGTCATAGCGCGACACCTACGTTAAATATCGATGCAGTGATTTTACCTAAAATTACCTCTGATTTGCCAACCGTACCTATACCTGATAAGGTAGTTAATGAATTTAAAAGTCTGCAGTTAGCCGACCCGTGTTTTTACCAGAAAGCGCCGATTGATATAATTTTATCCGGTGACTTGTTTCCGTACATTTATGACGGGAAGAAGTACATAATAAATTGTGATATGCCAGTTGCGTTAGGGAGCGTATTCGGTTTTGTAGTAACCGGAAGACTAGGGATGCCTTCCCCTAGCACTAGTGATGTAGTACCGTGTGCGACATCACTACACACTTCGTTCACTTTAGAAAGTGACAATTTAAATGAAACTCTCAAACAGTTTTGGGAGACGGAAGCTTTGCCGTGCGAAGTTCCGATGAACCCGTTAGACGAATTAGCGGATAAAATATATTTAGAAAAACATTATCGCGATGAAACTGGTCGTTACGTTTCTCCGATTTTATTAAATCCGGACCACGCACCTCTCGGTGATTCCTATGACGTGGCGTTGAAGCGTCTTAACCAAGTCGAGCGTCGTCTCGCTCGGTCTCCAGACCTTCATAAGGCCTATGTAGAATTTATGCGAGAATATGAATCCCTCGGTCACATGGAGTTGTACCAAGGTTCTGAACCTTCTGCGTATTTTATTCCGCACCATTGTGTTCTGCGTCCGTCTTCACTTAGTACGCCTCTGCGTGTTGTTTACGATGGCTCGGCCTGGGTCAGAAACGGCATTTCTCTCAACGATGCACTCTTGACTGGCGGGAAACTACTTCAAGATTTACTGAAAATTATTATGAATTTTCGATTGTTTGACGTATGTTTTACCGCGGATGTGTCCAAGATGTTTCGAGCCGTGTTAATCGACCCTGCCGACAGGAAGTATCAACATATTCTGTGGCGTGAATCTCCGACGGAGCCGGTGCGCACCTATGAACTTAAAACGAATACCTACGGGCTCCGTAGTGCGCCGTATATAGCTGTACGCACGTTGCATCAGCTAGCTGCGGACGAGTTATCTCGCGCTGAAAGTTCTCGCTCTGAAGCCGCTAGGGTTGTCACGCAAGGGTTCTATGTAGATGACCTTTTATGGTCTTGCCAGTCAAAGGAACAAGCTTGCAAGTTGCAAGATGATTTATTATCACTTCTTAAAAGTGGTGGGCTAGAATTAAGGAAGTGGGCTAGCAACTGTCCGGACTTGCTAGATAGAATGCAATCGGATCAGGTTTCAGCTATCAACTTTCAGGACGATACGTTATCGTCATCTCTCAAGGTTTTAGGTTTGACATGGCTACCTGCCTGCGATAGTTTTGCCTTTAATTACAACATGACTGACACAAAACAAACCAAACGATCTGTTTTAAAACTGCTCGCGAGTATTTTCGATTCCGTGGGGTTTATCTCACCTTGCACGTTTGTTGCAAAATGCATTATGCAAGATCTTTGGAAGTTAGGGGTTGACTGGGATGATCAATTACCGCCCGAGCCGTGCTCGCAGTGGAATCAATTCATCGCCGACTTGCCGCTCTTATCTGAATTACGTTTCGAGCGTCATGTTTTGATACCTAACTTCTGTGATGTGCAACTGATAGCGTTTTGTGATGCGTCGACTCGTGGTTATGCGTCGTGTTTGTACCTTCGCAGCGTAGATATAGCAGGTAATGTCAAGGTCAGGCTGTTGACTAGTAAGTCAAAAGTCGCGCCGTTAAACCCTGTATTGTCAATACCGAGACTTGAATTGGAGGCAGCCGTGCTGCTCAGTAAACTTGTTAGTTTTGTCGTACGAAACTTGACAACCGTAAATTACTCAATCATCGCTCTCAGCGATTCGAAGAACGTTCTAGCGTGGATCCAGACTCAACCTTACATGCTAAAAACGTTTGTGGCTAACCGTGTTAGTCGTATAACAGCTGTGGTTCCACCCAGTTCCTGGTTCCACGTAAGAACTCATAACAACGGATCAGCTGATATGTGCTCGCGTGGTGTACTGCCGGCTCGCTTCATAGAGGTCGCTGCGGAGTGGATGCAGGGTCCTGCGTGGCTGAGCGACGATCGAGATAAATGGCCTATCGAGTCATTTTACGTAAATAAAGAGTTTATGGTTTCCGAGCTCAAATCAAATAGTGCAACGTTTGCATTTAATTCATTTGATGACAGAAACGACCTCGAAGAAACTTTCGAAAAGTTCTCTTCATTTAATAGATTACAGCGCGTAATCTCGTGGTGTCACAGGTTTGTAACTAACCTGCGATGCAATCTTTCAGAGCGGTCTGTAGGACCTCTGAGAACCTCTGAGCTCAAAAAAGCTCACGACACTATAGTTAGTGTTCTTCAAGCGAATCATTTTGGTTCAGAGATCTCATCCCTGAAAAAAGGAAATTTTGTGGCCTCGCTACGAAAGTTGTCACCTTTCGTGGACTCTCACAATTTCCTCAGGGTGGGGGGTCGACTTGTGCAAGCCGACCTACCGTATAATACGAAGCACCCGGTGTTGCTACCTAAATGTTATACGAGCATGCTATTGATTAGTTATTTCCATGTAAAATATTTACATGTAGGTCCTCGTACGTTACAGGGCATTTTATGTAAAAACTATTGGCTTGTTAGTGCTCGTAGAATTATTCGATCCGTGTTATCGAAATGTAAAATTTGTTTCAAATGCCAACCTACCGCGTTACAACCGGAAATGGGTACATTACCCGCCCCTCGTCTCATGCCTAACAAGGTTTTTGAACATGTTGGATGCGATTTAGGCGGACCCTTCCTTGTAAAAGAATGCTTACGTCGTAACGCGAAGGTACACAAGGCGTACTTGTGTTTATTTATATGTTTTTCGAGCAAATCTGTTTTTTGCGAAGTACTTTCCCAATTATCATGCGATTGTTTCTTAGCTGCGCTTGATCGTTTCGTGGCACGACGAGGAATCCCGTCGTGTATGTATTCAGACTGCGGAACGAACTTCGTAGCTGCTGCTAAGCACCTTAAGGAAGTAGCAAAATTCTGGATTGACAAAGATACTCGAGATGAAATTCTTGGTGGATTAACGGCTCGCCAAATAGAGTGGCGAAAAAATCCTCCGAATGCCGCCTCTATGGGAGGGGTATGGGAGAGCGGGATAAAGCAATGTAAGCATTTGCTTGTCCGCGCTGTAGGTGATACAGCTCTTACGTTTGAAGAGCTGTCAACGGTATTTTGCAGAGTTGAAGCCGTGCTCAACTCGCGCCCTTTGTGTTCCCTATCAGACAACCCTAACGAGTTTGAAGTGTTAACGGCAGGTCATTTTCTGATAGGTCGAAGTCTAGTTGCTGTTCCGGAATATGAGTTTGAGGACGTGCCTATGAATAGATTGTCACGTTGGCAATTAATTCAGAAGGTTTCACAATCATTCTGGAAACGATGGTCTGATGATTACCTTCACACTCTTCAGCAGAGAGCGAAGTGGTTTTCTTCACCTCCCAACTTAAAGGTTGGTGATTTAGTTTTACTAAAATCAAATTTAACTCGACCATTACAATGGCCGCTAGGTAGAATTGAAGCGACACATGAAGGCGTTGACAAAATTGTCCGCGTTGTCACCCTAAGGACAAAAAATGGTCTAATTAAACGACCTGTTAATAAAATTTGCCCATTACCATATGCAAATTAACTATTTAATGATGTAAGAAGTTTATACGCCAGTAGTTATAATTATTTACATACATTATTTTCTATTTATGTTTAAACCACACCTTACACTTACACTTTACATATATTATAGGTTCACCTAGTTATTAATTGCTGGGTTCAGCCTGCTAATATAAGCTTCCCAAATTTATTAAGTTTGGTTTTAACTCTCCTTTGAGGATTGCTACATCCTACATTATTTAGGAATTCAATCATGTTGAATTCGGTGGGCGGTATGTTCGATCCCAGCAAGCAAAAGAGGGTAGATGGAAAATAACTTCATCAATTCTTTTATTTTCTATCGTTGATCGGTAGAAGCCATTCCGTCATAGCGATTCGCTTGGGACGCACGTTGCGTACCTACTTTCGCGGCGCGTGCGCAGAAATCACCACCATCCAGGACATTCCTTTAGAACCTCTGGGTTCGTAACTCAGTGCTGTGAGCTCACAAAGAACATTGGAGAACAATATTTCACCAGTGCAGTTCAGTGGCCGTGCCCTGGCTGTGCCACATAAGACCGAGATTGCTGCTGAAGCCGTATGGGCGATCGTGGATTTAAGGTTGGTGAGGTTTTCCTTTTTACCTTCGTCAGCTTGCAGGGATAGTTGTCCGTTTCATTACCTGATCGTTCTGGATGCACCTCATACAGTCCACTAACAAAATCTTCTCCCAGAGACTGTACGTGTATCGTACAACTATAGAGCGGCTGTTGCCATTGAATTCGTAAAGATTGGCAGCCTAGCCATTTTATTCGTCGCTATTTTGGAGGTTGAAGAATTATTTGTACAAAATAAGTTCATATCGAATCTATTAGAAACTCCTTCCTATAGCTAACGGTATTTTATAACTTTGTCTTTTTAATATCTATTCAACCTCTGCATCGAATTACCGCTGCATATTTAATTGTTCCTAGCAATAAGATTAAATTAAAAATAAAACAGAGATTTTTATTTCATTTTTATTGTTCATTATCAATATTTGACAATAAAATATTATCTAGAAATTGTGCAGGGGGGTTGATATTATTTTTATACAAACCTGGCAAAGCTCAGGTACCAAAAAATTGTCATAACATGGGTGCGGCAACAGATGGTTCTGCGCCCAACGATGCAATTACAGCAATTTGCACTTGCAAAATGCAATTGCACAATTGCTTGTCGTCCTGTTTGCGGTCCGTCTAATAAAATATAAACAAAGATATGTTTTATAACTGAAATGACTGCTATGTATTTTTCCTCTTAATAACCATACTGTTTCAGGCCGAAAAAAAAACATTCACATGACAGTTCTTTTTTCTAATAAAAAACAAAACATAAAGATGGTCGCGAAGGTCGCACTTTATAAAAAGAGTTCCGCCACACACAGTTCCAAAAATCACAGCCAGTTAAACTAATATATTATCAACAAAAGTATGTACCTTTTATTCAATTGGGCATACCTACCGCAGAAAAAGAACTAAAGCATAGAAAGAGGGCTAATTTATCACAAACGAATTAAACATGTTATATTTTTTATTCATATGCCAGAATAATATTGTTGTTACCAGAACGAAACAGACATATTTTGGCAGAACGGCAAATCGCAGGGTTGTGCACTATTTTAATGTACTCTAGACCTGTAAAAAGCTAAAAAAGTACATACTATTTGACAGACGGTCTTGTATCCCTTTTAAATCACGAGACGGATTCTATGCTCTTTATTATTCTGTGTACCTACCTATTATGTTTCAAATAAAACGTATTTTCATATTTTATAATATATTTGTGCTTGGTAGCAAAGCAATCCAAATCGTGTGTGTCAAGCGGGAAACCCACACCTCAGACAACAGAACAAAAGAGGTTACATTCAAACTTATTCTTAAACTCTTTACAACAAACTACATGCTCCTACACTACTAATGACATAGCATTTATTTGATCATTGACTGTGGATCATTGACGATTGGCAATATGGCGGCGTGTCGGATGTACCTATAATAGTCGCATCGAATACTTATTATTTTCATTACAACACGCAGCTAGTCCGTGTTGAACTGATATATGCAACTGATATAAAAAAAAATATCTACTAATAATTATCGTGAATGTCCGTTGCTGTTATCGTGCAGGGCAAAATATAACATTCACCTTTGTCAATGATTCGCACTTGACCAATATTTATTATTTGTTGTTTTACTTTAGAGTGTGTATTATAATCATGCCAAAACACTGTTTTAAAAACAAAGGCAAGCCAAGTTTGACGCATGTACTTGTACGTATCAGCGTTCTTAGGTACACTAGTAGGTATAATATAGCAAATAAAAAATACTTTTGTTGTATTGTAACCCCTCCCCCCTCCCCTTTAGTTTTTACTTTTTGACTTCAGGATTATTTCTTAGTCGATCCGCCGTAACATTACAAATTCTGTGAAAATTACTACTGGCTATCGATTACGGTTAAAAAAATACAGCCGTTAAGAGGTGGGTAGGACGGACATGCAGACTAACAGCGTAGACTTAGCAATATGGTCCCGTTTACACCCTTTGGGTACGGAACCCTAAAAATCCTATGTTTTATTGATGTGAAATGATATTATGTGTAGGTAGGTATTGTGTGCGAAAAGATAGCTGAGCTCGGTGTTAATCAAGGATGGATATATCTTCCTTGGTGTTAATTTTCTTTTATCAAATAAACAGTCATGTTTTAATGTTAGTTTAGCTTAGTAAGTACGTACTAGACAGGTAATAAATAAATATGTATCTAGGTAGGCATAGAATAGATAGATCATGAAAATGACTTCCTCATAGAAACATTCGTTCAGGGTAATGCTAGTGTGTTATGTAGCTTGTATGGCCTCTCTTTCAACACGTTTAACTGTACAATTGTTAGTTATCACTAACAACTAACGGCCTTACTTATCATTAGCAATGCTTAAAATGCTCTGACAACTTTTCATTGACGGAAATTTTCAGACGTGAAAACGGCTTAAAATTGCCCTGTCAACTTCTCATTATCGGAATTAAAATTCACACGTGAAAACGAGACAGCAATTTTAAGCATTGCTTAACTTAAGTAAAGTTTATAAGTAAGGCCGTATATTCGAATCGCATCACAACAATTGACATCACACAGAACTGTATTAACTACCATGTTACTTCTTATATTTACTAAGTTGAGAGGAGCAGAGAGGAACAAGCACACACTTCACTTATCTTTTTTGTTATTCTTTAAGTTATTAATTAATAATATGCTTTCTTGCATCAAATATCAAAATACAAATAGGTATGTACTTAAATGATACCTATTGATATTGTTTTAGACCTTGTAGTCTCAATCCCTGGGGAAAGGGCGCTGCATGCTATTACACAGGCTGCGAGCCTAGTTCGGCGGTAGTGTGCTTAATTTATTATATAAAAAACACTAGCCAAATAAGATGTAACCTTTTGTAAAATGCTTAAAGGAAAATTATTAATTTGGTCCAGTTCTGACATTTTTATGAAGTCGCTTTTTTACATTGATAATTATTATTATCGGTCATAAAGCTAAAATTGCTATGCATGATGTAGGGTAGCTGCCTGTAAGAGATTGTTAGCTCATTGTCAATAACTATAATTTTCCGGCCTATACGAGAGTGTGCAGTCGGGTGTTACCTACTTCGATCAAAAAATAATTACCTTCATCAAAACGCCAAGAAAACTTTGCCCCATTGTCGTTATCCAGTTCTTTAGTTCCTAAACCAACTTAATTTATTTATTTTTTTATAATTCCAGAGCACCACAAAGTGATAGCTTTTATCGGGCACGGCGGCCTCCTCGGCATGACTGAGGCTATCTTCGCCGGGAAGCCTATGCTGGTGGTGCCGTTCTTCGGAGATCAGCCGTTCAACGGCGTCCGGGCGCAGGAGATCGGCTTCGGGCGCACGCTGTCTTACGCAGACCTGACAGAGCAGGAGCTCTACGAGGCGCTGCAGATCGTGCTCAGTGCAGAGTAAGTATATACTTACATACCTACTACTTACAGTACCCGGCGGTAAGTAATGCACATCGAGGTAAAGAGGGAGATAATCAGCTAGTGTCGAAACGTCGGTAGTTCATAATAGAGCGTCGTCTCTGTCACTTACTATATTATGTGATGTTTTTGATCTAGCAACAGAGACTACGCTCTACGAAGCCGAAACTAGCCAGGTTTCCACTAGATGGACCGACGACATAGTGAGAGTCGCGGCCATCCAGTAGATGCAGATGGCAGGCTGTCGTTCACTGTGGGGTCTATAACAGCCTATGTACAGCAGTGGACGTCTTCTGGCTGATGATGATGAAATACCTATTAGATTTGAAGGTAATAAGGTACCGTTATCGTCTTTGCAGAACACAAGTCTCGTAATTAGAGTGTGGCATGATAGGAACGTTATCTCGACTGCAAATGAGAGGCTATTAGAAAGATAAGCTGCCGTGGTCGTCGGTCTGCACGCGCCCAGTAAACATTCACGACAAGTGCATTGTTACTGCATTGACTTGTGTATTGTTACAATTGGACATTGTTTATATTTAGTTCTATTATGCACTAGAGATAGGTATATTATTATCTAGTCCCCAGGGTTGATTGTTGTGCTTATAATAATAATTGTAGTTAATTTAGGTAGTATTTTTATCCGGCTTCCAAAAAGGAAGAGATTCTCAATTCGAGTTTTTTTTTATGTTTGTTAGGTACCTCGGAACTTTCGACTGGGTGAACCGATTTTGATGATTCTTTTTTTATTTGAAAGCTTGTGCTTCCCGTGTGGTCTCTTTTCAATTTGACGCAGTTCTGACAGTTTTATGAAGTCTGTTTTTTATATTGATAATTATAATATATGTTCTTTCTAATAAAATAAAATAAAAATCCGGGACATTTTTGCACACACGGTCATCTGACCCCAAACTAAGCAAAGCTTGTAATAGATATGGCTGCCAGAGACTGATATACATACATATATATTTTTAAATACATACTTAAATAGATATTAACACCCAGACATAGAACAAACACAAATGTTAATAATTCTATTGTATGTTCTATATGAACATAACTTTTGTGTCTAATAACTTAAAGCAAAAAAAATTGGTGGCAGCATTGCTTTTACAAAACAGAAACATATTATTTTCATTGTAGCGTGCGGACATTCACACGAAGAAATTATTGACAAACAAATCACGTTTCTTCAAAGACATCAACATTGTTTTTTACAAACCCATACACGTAGATACTCAGACCTACCTACCTATCTAGTAAGGTATTTATAACTTTAATTCATGCCAAAGTTTTGGAGAAAGTAGAATCAGAGCTCCACTGCGACCACTAAACCGAACTGAATCATACTCGTTCAAATATTTTTCTTTCTCGACGATATAGGAGGCGGTATAGCCTCAAAGGCTTTAGCCTGCCCGATGGGTGAATAATTAAAAAAATATCTACGATATATTACCTATTTGGTTGGTTCGAAGAGTTTGGTGGTTTTTTTTAAGCTACTTCTCACTCCGATCGCTATATCATTATCAGCTTTTCATGTTTCCAGTCACAGACATATAATACCAAGCAGAACCAACAAGCCACAAAAATATTGATGCAAAATACACTACATATACATTACACGCAAACATTTGCAAAACGCGGGCCGGACTCAAGGACATTCTTTTATAATAGTGCTAACAGATACTATTAGATTGTATCTGAAATGTAACGTCACAAAATTTACGTCCCCTCCCTACCCCTTGTCAGTCACACTTCGTCGACCCCTCCTCCCCTCCTCTTTATGTGATGGAATTTATGGATGTTCCCATTGGGTATTAATATTCAAACACACCAGACCAAGTCAAATCATTTATTTTTGTATAAAACAATTTACCAGATGTGTCATGTGGTTGCAGGATCTGAATTTGATGGAAATGAGGTATTCTGCAGCTCCCGCAGAACATTTTTGCCAGTAACACCTCTTTTTGTGGCTTTCTTTTCACTTGGTATGTTATCGCTCTGAAAATTATTACATGCAAGTTATCATAATGTAGTTAGTACAACTTGAGATTCATGATAGTGATAGCGACTGTTCATTGAAAACTGTTGTTCCAATAAGCATTACACCTCGTACTCTCTAAGGATTGTACGGAAACCAGTCCGGTGGAACAAATGTGCCTCTAAATGCTTTGAGCACAACAAACTTGTCGCACTGGGCTGCCAATTTCCTAGATTCAAATTCTTCAACCATGCGTTTCTCAACTCTTCATCCTTGGGAAAATCTAAAATGTAATAAAAATGTTTGTTACTTGACATATGTCTAAATAACCCTTTAATTACACTATCTAGATCACTACGTATATATATGACATGAACCACAATAGGTAGGTAGGTACTTTATTTACATTACTTAAGAAAAGCAGCTAATAATTAATGAAAAAGGTTCATGTCATCATAATCACATCAAGCTGAATCATCTATTTTAATTATACTTCTGAAATACGAATTCTGATTCTGAAATAAATTCCCTGGACAATGTCTAAATACCGTAAACGTAAAACAATGATCGATACAATGAATTTTTAAAGAAAATAACTTATACTATTTTAATTATACTACTGAAAGGAGTATTACATTCTCTTGGCTACTGAATACGTTCCCTGGACAATGTCTAAGTACCTCAAACGCCAAACAATGATCGAATCAATATTTTTTTAAAGAAAACTACTTAATTACTTTTATTACACCTACCAAACTTGTACATTTATGAAATTGAAAGAAACACAACCTTCCCAAGCCTTCAAATTGTAAAGTTTATGAAAAATAACAAGAAAAAATAGCAATTCAAAATAATCTCTATTATAACACACGAAACTTACGTGTGAAACGTTATACCGGGTGGCATCTTATGAGATGAATTAAAACACATGAGGACATTGCACTTCACCATAGTATTTTCGTATATTTTAAACGAAATATGTAAAAATAACTTTTATTTTAGGTAATTTTTGCAAGCCGTGGTTTTCGCTGTGAACCTTCTGTCAATATATTGATGCTTACCAAAATGGTGACATGGAACACCGTACCACATGCTCATTTTTTTCTATTATGTTGCAACGTTACGACAAAACGAGATACGAATATATGATTTTTGTGTAATCGAGAGAGATGCAAACATAACTGTTTTTGCGAATGTAGTTGTAAAAAACATGTTCAGTCTGTTCTGTATTAAATGTCTGTGTTTCCAGTGGCCTTTTCTCTCAGAGAGAAAGGATGGTCCCTAATCCACTGGCCGAGTAACAAGGTGAAGCTGATGAATCAATGTCTGTTATACGCCAATCTACCAAATTGCATTATTAACAGACTTCCAAAAAGGAGGAGGTTTTCAATTCGACTGGTTAATTTTTAATTGTTTTTTTTTATGTTTGTTACCTCAGAACTTTCGACTGAGTGAACCGATGTTGATGATTCTTTTTTTATTTGAACGCTGGTGCTTCCCGTGTGGTCTCATTTCAAATTGGTCCAGTTCTGATATTTTTATGAAGTCTGTTTGATAATTATTTTATTTGCAGGATGCGAGTGAGCGCGCGACAAGCGTCCATGATCTGGCAGGACAGACAGAACGACCCCCTGGAGACTGCAGTGTACTGGACAGAGCGCGTGATGCGGTGGGGTCCCCTAGACCCGCTGCACTCCTCCGCTAGAGACCTTCCCTTCTACCAGTACATGCTGCTAGATATTGCAGCACTTCTCCTCACAGCCCTACTTGTTCTGCTCTTACTCCTAAAGTTCATCCTAACGGTTCTATTACGGCTCATTAGCGGCGGATATAGTACTAAAGAAAAGTTACATTAGAAACTGGGCCATATGATAACAGAGCTCCAATTAGACAAACATTAGAAACTGGGCCATATGATAACAGAGCTCCAATTAGACAAACATTAGAAACTGGGCCTTATGATAACAGAGCTCCAATTAGAAACTGGGCCATATTATAATAGAGCTCCAATTAGAAACTGGGCCATATGATAACAGAGCTCCAATTAGACAAACAAGGAAGGTAATGGTTAGTTTTTAATCGACTTCCAAAAAAGGAGGAGGTTCTCAATTCGACTCCTTTTTTATGTTTGTTACCTCAGAACATTCGACTGGGTGAAGCAATTTTGATGATTCTTTTTTAATTTGAAAGCTGGTGCTTCCCGTGTCCGGTCCCATTTTCAATTTGGTCCAGTTCTGTAATTTTTATGAAGTCGTCTTTTTACATTGGTAATTATTATTTAGTGTGCGTAAAATAATTATCAATATAAAAAACCGACTTCATGTCAGATTTTACATCAGCTTTCAAATAAAAAAAAGAATCATCATAATCGGTTCATCCAGTCGAGAGTTCTGAGGTAACAAACATTTTAAAAAACAGTCGTTTTGATAACCTCTTCCTCTTTGGAAGTCGGTTAAAAATAGTAATTCTGCCGTTCCTACTTAGCAGTGAAAAAAGTCAGGAGTCATTTAAACACAAACGATAATTTATTGTACTAAGGCGTATCTCTTTGTGTGTCTAATTTTGAGTTACAGGGCGACCTTATTTGTGGAGTTGACCACATGGGGGAACTAGAACTTTCCAAAGAAATCTGTAATTATTGTTCATAAAATGCGATAGTGGTTCCTTCTTGGTACTAGATAGATAAATTGGTAACACTAGGTTTGTACAGAAAGGGCAACTGGACCAGTTCCAAATTATACCAAGACTATTATTAAATGTAGGTAATTACGGCTAGTACGTGTAACATAATTATGATTGCTGTTGTAATCGATTACTTACATATTTTTGTCTACAGGGTTACGCATATAGACTGTACTAAGCCGAAAGGATGTCATTGTGGTCATCATTATGAACAACTTTTACTATGGGAGCAACCCTGAAATCGCGTAAAAAAATCAGCTGTTCCATACATTTGCTGTCTGCCCTAGTGCGGCTCAGTTGTTAGTGATCCTACCTTCTGCGCTTGGGGACGTGGGTTCGTTTACCACCTAGGGCAAACATTGGTGTTGGTTCTCTGTCTGGGTGTAATATCCATTTAACAAAGAAAACAGATATTTTTTTCGTCTATTTAAGTTTGTATATCAATATAAAAAACTGACTTCATAAAAATGTCAGCTGAACCAAATTAAAATAGGTCCAAACAGGAAGCACCAGCTTTCAAATAAAAAAAGAATCATCAAAATCGGTTCACCCGTCGCCAGTTCTGAGGTAACAAACATAAATGAAACAATAAAAAAAAAACAGTTGAATTGATAAGCTCCTCCTTTTTGGAAGTCGGTTAAAAATGTATATGTACGTATATCAGTCTCTGGCAGCCATATTACAAGCTTTTAGTTTGGGGTCAGATGACCGTGTGTGCCAAAAAAAAAATATTTATAAAAAAAATATAAATGTCCCAGATATTTTCGTAGAGTATTTTGAGTTTTTTATTCGTGATTTTAGGTTCTGTCCCATAGTAATTGTTCATAATAATGACCACAATGACCTCCTTTAGGCATAGCACAGGGTATATGCGTTACCCTGTATATAAAAATATATAATCGATTACAATGAACATAGATAGCAATATTATAAATAGGTAGGTACTTATCGAATACTATGTTCAAATGAAAACAGACGAAATTCGATGAGTGCCAAAAATAAAAGAATATTATGAACAAAGTATTGTGCAATCGAGATAGATTTGTGCCAAAAATGTTGACGCTTCTGTAACATCTTATGTTATTTAGATCACAAATATGCAGTGCAACTGCAGACTTCGATTATAGCGACGACCTAAGGAGGGGCGCGGTGACTTTATCTTCTAGTTATATTGGGATGAAATCAGGTCAATTGTATAAGTAGTTGATTTCACCGTAACAACATATTTAAAGTTCGTTTGAAAACTTTGTTATGAACGACGTCCACTCACTCGCTGGTGGTTGGCAATTATCACAGATCTTACCTACTGTTGACAAACTTAACAGACTTACTGACCACTTACCACGGACCGCCGTCTGACCAACAGTAGGGAGAGACAATTTTCTCTTTCCCTCCTGTTGGTCAGACGGTAAAGATTTACATTGTGTCTATGTAAAGTTACATAGTGTCTATGTAAAGATTTACATTTTGTCTGTGTAAAGATTAACATTGTTGGCCTTACTTAAAAACGTTACTCAAGATAATCTATGCTTAAAATTGCTTTGTCTCGTTTTCGCATGTGACCATTGCCGTCGGCGTGACGTTGAGAGAGCAATTTTAAGTTTAGATCAACTTGAGTAACGTTTTAAAGTATGGCCCAGAGTCTACAATCATAATGAATGTGCTCAAAACTGGCACAGCTGTATCGTCTTATTTTTCTCTTTAGTTTTCAAGAAAAATAAAATACTATTTCTATGATGAAAGCCTCTCATCCATAAACATAAGGAAGTGTGTAGCACTGTATGTAGATCTTATTGTTATGATAAAGTTATTCATAAATGTGTTATTGCCTAAGATGTGGCCTTGTATATGAATTTGTATACTAGTTAGGAAGTAAGCGGCAAATTTTAATATCATTCTTGGGTAGTTTTAGCATAGATTGAAAACATTGTAGCAAAAACATTTTAATTTCTTATCATGAACATAAAAAATTTGGTTGGTTCTGAATACCTATGTGGAGAATATATTATGAAGTTATAAATTTATATAATTTTTTTTGTGAGGTAGGAAATTATTTTATTATTTATATGTATATATTATTAGTTTTTACTTCATAATATATATTTTGTTAATTTTGCAGTTTTGATGTGCATGTTTTGTACAAATCAAAATACATTTATAATTATGATCTTTTTCAAACCATGTAATGCCACCCAGTATACAAAGTGATTTTAATAAACCGGCCAAGTGCGAGTTGGAGTTAGTTTAGTAGAATCAGGACCCTGGTAGGGGGAAATGCACGATACAACCCAAGCGGGACGTCAGTGCAGGACTTATCGTCCCCATCTCGAATAATAATAATAAGTTGGTTTTGTAAATTAATAATTATTGAAATAAAAGTGAATTTTTGAAAAAGTCGGTAATTATTATTTATCATATATATAAACTGAAATACAATTTATGGTGTGAAAGGGTCGACCAAAAAAGGGCGCCGAAAGAGAATCTGGCTCTGCCTTGACGGGCTAGGGTTGCCAACTTGATCAACAATTTGGTTCAGTTCTACCATTTTTAGGAAGTCAGTTTTTTAAATTGATAATTATTAACAGTTAATCTCAATAACAGAAGCTTTTAAGCAGTATGTACTATGTATTTAAGATCTTTAACCAGACAACGCCTCTGCTTGCATCTTCTTTATCTTAAGAGGCAGAATATTGACCATCTCCTGGCAAAGGCTGAACTCTTCTTTCATCATTTTAGCAGCATCCTTGTCACTTGTGCATATATCTACGACTGCCTGGTAGGACTCGTAGCTCTTCATCACATGGTTTAACTGCACAGTTTTGTCTACTGCAATCCTCTTCATACTATTTCTACCGATAAAGGCGTGAGCGCTAACGACTGGCCTTATGACATCCCAGTCTAGTTTTGCTGGCATTTGACCGTTTTTATCTTTAACAGAGTTTAAGAAGTGATCGTAATTCTCAATACTCTTTTCGCATAAGTTGTTTATCTTTTTTAATGAATGTGCTGTAGGTTTTTCGTTAGTTTTCAATTTATCCAACTTTATGTTCAAGATGTCAGAGTAAATTTCGCCGAGTTCGAACCAGAGCTGCCTGCAATACTGTAGGTAATACAGAGGGTTGATTTCTTTAACTAGCTCCTCTAGCATGTCGATACGCCGTTTGTGCATCTTAGACCTCCGTTCATCGTCTTCTTCAAAGAATGCTAAATAGCTATAAGATGACGAACTGTCTTGCACTAGTTCTATGTAATCTGAGGCGAGAGTTTCCAGCTTGTAGTATTCTTTAGCTTTATTCAGCCACGTTTGACAGGACATGAAGACTTCTCGTGCATCCTGATAAGTTAGAAGGAATTTATCAGTGACTTTGTTTTCGTGAGCGGTGACATCCAAATCTGAGAATATTAGGGTTTTCATATCACCACCGCAGATGTTTTCGTTGTCTTCCAAGGACAAGTTAGACATATCTGAAAATAGAAAATTATCATTTTATGTAATACAGTAAGTATTTTTTTTCTTGCAACAGCGTTATAATATAATCTATAAAATATTGAACTACAGTACTTAAAAAGATAAGGCCAAAATAAGTATGAAGTCTATGGATGTGTTGTGTTTACGGCGCAAATGCAAAACTGGAGCGGAAAGAGCAGTACAGGAGTAGAGTGGATTACAGGTCAGATACAGGACAGAAACTGAAAGGGCAAGAAGGGGGTAAAGTACGCGAGTGAAGCCGCAGGCAACAGCTTGTATAATATATAAGTAATATTATAATCTTATAAAATTAAAGTTTGTATGTTGGTTTGTAGGAGATATACTGCGACAATACTGATCTGATTTTAAGATAGAAAGCTATACTACTCCCGAGTGCCTTAAGCTATGTATTTAAATGATAAAAGTAAATGATGTATACTAAATATTACGTATACCGTCTGCTTGTTTGCCACCTATGACATTTTTTTTAAATATCCTTATTAGTAAAACATGTTGGAGAAAAATGGAGTGGATTACAGGACGGATATGGGTCTGAAACTGAAAGGGAGAATAGTAGATTTCTATACTAGGCGAGCTGAGCCGCAGGCAACAGCTACTTATTTATAATTTAGGTATTCATATAATTTACCAGTAATCGCTTCAGTCATTCTCTCCGCATCATTCATCAGCCTAGTTTTGGAAGCCATCATCAGCAGGGTACAATACTTTGCCCAGCAGCGAGCTACGTCAGCAGATCTGTGCTTGTACGTCTCCAGTTTAGCCAGGCTCACTTCATCACTGTTATCCACCTCTTGTAGCTTTTCCTCATACTGCTCTAGTATTTTCGAAGCAGCAGCTAAATGGTGCCTCGATTGAAAGAACCCATTCTGTTCAGCAAAAAACTGAGACAATGTTGCAGAATTCAATGACCAGTCTATTGGCTCATAATCGTCGTATTGCAACTGCCTTCTCAACGTAACATGACAATATATTGCAGACTTTAGGTTCTCCTTGAGTGAACCGTACACCTGAGCTAAGTAGTACAAGGTAAGAGTGTGAGCTTTCTCCAAGATCATGAAATCACCAACACCTGTCTCCCCTGTGTTGTTTATTATGTGCTCTATAGATAAAGGTAGTTGCAGGGTACATTTGAAGGTCTCGTACAAATCTTTTGCTTGAAGGAGGTATGTTTTGGCCTTGTCTGGCTCGTCACGGTTGCTCCACAGTATACCCAAGTTGTTGTAAATGTTGATTAGAGTTATAACAAGCTCAGGTTTTGAAGCATTTGGGGAGAGAAGATCTACTGCTTCGATTAACACTTTCTCACTGGCTGTTAGTTCCTCAGTTTCCATGTCTATGATGCCGATATTTAGTAAGACAGCGCCCAACATCGCATCCAACTTAATTCCTTCGATAACAGACTCGGAATTAACAAATCTTTTCATGGATTCGTGCATGTTCCACAGAATTTCTTTCGCCTTGTACTTCGAAAGGTAGGGCACAGTTTCTGGATCATTCTTGCTGTCCTCGTCTAGTAATTTACGGACTTTACTGTAGTTCTCTTTGAAATCGTTTAGGATTTCTTTGGCAGTCATATTTGCGGTCACAGTCATGGTTGGTCTGGTGCAAAGTTGTAAAATCAATAACTGAAGGTAGGCACATATACTAACACTATTTTGCTCAATACGATACTAAATGCGAATTTCCAATAAAAATGCAACGAATGAAGATAGTAGAATAAATTACAGGCTCATTTTCTGTACAAAAATATTTTTTGAAATAGAAAATATTCTATTTTTTCTGCAAGTTTGAAATTGTCGTGTGAAGTTGTCAACTCATGCCAAATGTCATTCATTGATTTCATTACATATCTGTCAGTTTTATAGGGTTCCGTAGTGTTATCAATGTATAAAAAAAAATTAGTACGTTTCTGGCACAGAAAACAGAATAGAAAAAATTCTCACTTCAGTGGTTTCTGGCCATTCGTCCTAATTTTTTTATTCTTTTTTTTAAATCAAATAATAGGCGCTTGGCCGCCAAATCGCCTGATGATAAGCGATGATGCGGTCAACGAAGGCGCATGCTTGTCTAGAAGAAACCGATTTATTCTTGATTTGAAGACACCCAGATTGATTCTCTTTGCCAAATTGTAACTATCGGGGAACACCCGTTGAGGCAGCGCATTCCACAGACTAGCTGCAGTTTGCACGATGAAAGTGGAATCAAAGCGTTTCGTACGGTTTTTCGGAATATCAACCATAAAGCGGTGGGCAGGAGGGAATTTAATAATCATAATAAATAGGTATCATCATGTGACATCTTTTATGAAATATGGCCTGCTAAAGTGACAAGTTTCAAAGTCAACACAATAATTAAAATTAGAGCGGCATATTTGCATGTGCAAAAAGCTCTAAGGTGGAAATTAGACTTTTAAAAAACATTTCTATTGGGTTACCTACTTGGGATTGAAAAGCTGACTAGAGCATCAATGTGAAAGTGAGTATTGTATAGGATATAATAGTGAGATTCAGATATGTCACTCTTTCTGCTCTTTTCTAAAGTCAGTCACTCGATACTCATATCACACATTAAAATTTACACACTCTAGGTGAGTTAAAATTGGTATATATCAATGGAAGGGAGGAAATAAACTAAACAAGTTTTGTTTGCACTGTTTATTCATAAATCAATACCTCATGATTTTACACCCATCACACAAAGACAGGCACACCACACTCAAAAGAGTCCCTTACCCACAAACACATAATCAACATAATTTAATTCATTTTATTTACATTGTATTTAGGTAATGTTGCATCAATATATAAAATTATTTCTACATTTCATAAGTCAGTCATCTGTATAAAATATTTCTGCCCATAGTAAAACATTAATAACAAGTGATTTGTGAATAAGGGAATGCTATAACTTATATCTATATGAAATTATTATGTATTGTACAAACAGTGCATTCCTACGTGACAATTGGCTAAAATGCCAGTAATACATATATTAGGAGCCAGGTTCTGGTTCCTGTTCATCCATCGACAAGGCTCTGGGGGGTGGAGTGTGGGCATTCATCTGGGAAAACACTTCCTTCTCTCCTAACGCTAGAGGATCAGGCTGGGTGGCTGGCGCCGGTGCATAGACCATCATAGGAGTCGGAGAAGCCTGTCTCATCACGCCTGGCCCTGAAGCCTCTTGCTCCTCTAAAAATCTGTCCATATAGTCTGTATGCCCCGGATGCAATGTGTACTTTTTCTTCTCTAGGCGTGCCTTATTAGCAAATATATCATGCCGCTCTGTCTTTTTCCAAATATAGTAGAACTGCACTAGTTCTCCGACAGATCTAGTCCGCACTTTGTTTTGTCTAATCAAATGGAAGTCTTTTCCATGGGCTTTCAGTCCATTTTCGAAATTGCGACATTCTTCTTCAGACCACAGACTGGCATGTGCGGGTGTCTGTGAAGAGATGCGCCGCCTCCGTAATGCTTCCTCCACATTATGTCCACATTGCTGCAGTAGATACAATGCTTCTTCATCATCTCGGAGCTGTTTCCCTCGAGGTACTGCATCCACACCAGATCCAGAATTCAATGCGCATATTTCTCTCATATATTCTTCAGTCACTTTTTCATCAACCATGGTTGGGTTCCACAGCAGTTTATCTTCATTTTCATAGGGCAGTGCATCATCGTAGCTGCACAACCCTTCGGGTATCACAGCTTGGTAGTCGCTACCGACCATTATAATTTTCTTCCACTCCTCTTCATCTGGACTATAGTCGTAGTCGTCTTCTTCCTCTGACCGCGAGCCCGAGCGGAGACGTCGAGAAGCCTCGGTCGGGTTATTATTATCATTATCAGCATTCTGTTCAATATACAGCTGCTGCAAGCCAGACGGGGTTAAAGCATTGTGAGTTTCAATATTTGGTACAACTTCAGGCACCGGCTCGGGAGCGGGTCGGTCCATGGTTTTGTCGTAGCCGTAGAGCGCCAGTAGCTCTTCCAAGGGCATATCACCTTCCTTCTGCAGGCTGTTCAGCTCCGCTTTGGGGTCGTGCTGCTCGCCTGCTGCCAAAGCTTCTTCTTCGTCTAGAGTTCTCTCGTCGTCGAAGTCATTGACCATCATATCAACAGTGGGCTCGAAGAGAGACTTATCGTTCCCCACGTCCATGCTAGCATCGTGTTCGCTTGCATTGGCTACCAGCGCGCAATCTGACATGACTATCTCGGTCCGCAACTACGAGACCGTTGTAAAAACATCACATATAAACCGACCTATTATCACTATTATATGCGTTTTATCGTTAAAATAAATACAAAACATTAGAATTAAAGCATTATTTTCGTATTTTTTAGGAAATAAAGCCACGAACAAAACAAAAATATTTTGACACGACAAGACATAGACAACCTATATAAAAGACAATCCATAGCTGTCAGTGTCAAATTATCTTTTTTTTAATGAGTTTTTTTGTTTTATACGGTGACTCCGCACGTTATAAGTATGTTTCTACATACTATACTAGTGAAAAATAATAAAATATTTAAATCCTAAGAAACTGGTGTGCCATGCACCAGTCCGCGCCACTGGCAAAGAAACCACTAAATTAAGATTTCCGTATCCGATTTAGTAAAATTCCAAACTTTAGTTTGTTTACCTAAGGCAAACGCTTTGAAATCTAAGCATGTCATTATATTAAAAAATATATTTTTATTTCATTGCACCAAAAATTCAAAATTTTTTGCAACACCAGCGCTCAGAAGAAAAAAAACAGACGCTACAATAGTACTAGAAATAAACCATTGGTGGTGGTGGACCATAAATTAAATACCTACGATAAAAGATCTCCTCCTTTATTCTGTGCACCTGTGTATCTAGCACCACTCATCCACTCCATACCATTTGATATGACTATTCTGTGCCTACGAAATACATGTATGTACCTCAGAAAAAGGACTGTATGTAACTACAATATCGGCAGGACAAAAAATGGCGGCTATAGCTAGAGAAGTTCAAAACTAAAGTATCGATATCGGGAATTGTTTGTTTTTTACCAGAGAGTAAGCTGATAAACATTATTGTTAAATATCACAATTTAGGAGACAACTTAAACAGGGATTTTCAGAAATTGAAACAACAAAGTTTTTGAGAAAAGTAATTTTATTCACTACTAGCCGTCCGCCCCGGCTTCGCACGGGTGTAAGCTCGGCCTTCGGCCTCGCTACAAAATATAATATAGCTTATGTCACCCGGGGATAGTGTAGCTAACAGTGAAAGAATTTTTTAAATCGGTTCAGTAGTTTTTGAATTATTTCATTACAAACATCCAAAAATACAAAAATCCAAATATTTCTTCTTTATAATATTAGTTATTACTAGTCAACCATCCCGGCTTCGCACAGGTGTAAGCTCGGCCTTCGGCCTCGCTACAAAATATGATATAGCCTATGTCACCCAGGGATAGTGTAGCTTCCCAACAGTTAAAGAATTTTTAAAATGGTTCAGTAGGTTCGGAGTCTATTCGATGCAAACAAATAAACAATCAAATCTTTCCTCTTTATAATATTAGTATAGATTGATCATCAGTCGTGGTTTTCTAACCGAGAAAGGAGGTCCTCTAGTAGACGCGAACCTATTTTTTTATATGTACTCAATGCAAACATAAATAATAATATTTAGTGATGAACATTTGTGTTATGGGCATGGTTTTCCCGATTGTTTATTGAAATTAAATACAACGAATTTTTTTTATTCGTTTTTAAACCAATATTTTTAATTTCAGTGTCTTAATTTTTGTACAAAATTGAATTTTGACAGATAACACAAAATTTCTATTCAGTTTTGTCTACCTGAGCTTAAAGAATATTTCCTTAGTTATAGTAGACCCGTATAGAAATTGGTGCTATGCAATTAATTATAATTATCAATATAAAAAACCGACTTCATAAAAATGTCAAAACTAGACTAAATTTAAATGGGACCTCACGGGAAGCACCAGCTTTTAAATAAAAAAGAATCATCAAAATCGGTTCACCCAGTCTGTTCTGAGGTAACAAACATTTAAAAAATACAGTCAAATTGAGAACCTCCTCCTTTTTGGAAGTCGGTTAAAAAGGACCAACGCCATCTATATTTGAAGGAGTCCGGTCGCGATTGTCTACACAGCAGAAATTTGTTTGCAAATATACTGTTGCAAGGTTCATTATGGTTTTTTAATGATAGTGACTTTTCTTCTCTTCCCTGTCCCCTCTTCCGCTACGATCAATTTATCGAACTGGCCGGCTAATGTGTGTATGCACAAAACCTCGTCGTTGGACAACCCAGTCGGCAAATCTATTTTCGAATATTCGTCTCTCCCCGACAAATCTATACACATCTCTCGGAAACCATTTTCAAAGTCCTCATCTACGGAGTAGGTTACTTTTTTCTCTGTAGGCACCGAGTTGAAGGCTTTCTGCCACATCAACTGCTCGTTTTCAGCAGATTGTTTACATTGCAAATCTAAATCAAATAACGTGTCGCCAATTTCTTTGTTTTTCGGTTCCAGTTTTAAGGCTTTTTTGTAATGGTTTATGGCTTTCTCGGTTTGGCCGAGCATCTGATATGCGCGTCCGTAGTAAAACAGTGCCTTGGGTAATGTCTGTACGTCTACTATCGTATCGACATTATTAAGCATGTTTATTATATATTTTGGTTTTTCTAATCTGTGATAACAGATTGCCAGATTCAAAAAGATTTTTGTTTTTAAATCTTTCAGTTCTTTTTCTTGGGTCTCGTTTTCTGGCTGTGAAATGGTTAGGACATTTATTGCTTGTTGGTAGTTTTTAATAGCTTTGTGGAATTTCTTTCTAGCGAATAGATCCTTGCCTTGGTTGCGGATGGCTTGGACCGTTCGTAAGGTGGTCTCGAACTTTGACTGTTCGTCTGATGGCAGATCATTGAATCTGAAAATTGGCAAAGAATAATAAGTACAAACCCAAAAAGAATCTTCCTTTAAAAAAAATTTTTCGAAGCAGTTTGCTTTTAGCCTCCACCTGATGTTAAGTAATGATGCGATCTATGATGGAGCACGCTTGCCTAGAAGAACCCGATTTTCTTACGAGTTGAAGACACTCAGATCGTATCTATCGGGGAACACCCATTCAAGCAGTGCATTCCAGACTAGCAGTTGGCACAATAATAGAGCTGATAATCTAAAAACAGCTGAATAGATTTTCCTGAATCCATAGCTAAGAACACTTGCGATCAAGTCACCCTTAAAACAAAAAAAAACACATCAGTCATAGGACTGCACGTCAGAAGTGAAAACTTAAATAATAATTCCCCTATTCTACAAGAGATGGCGCTGTTTTAAAATACACGGTACAGCGTTCCGTGACGATGACGCTAGTTCCATGATTTTCGTTCACCCAAAAAGTGCTCAACATGCCTAAAGAAGTTTTCACTTTAAAAACTAAATCAAAAGCCACAGACAGACACAGACACACGTTAAAATTAAAACACCCCTCTTTTTGCGTCGGGGGTTGGAAACACTAGTCAACTGCGAGTCGAGCGCGCGCTACAGATCACAAACTAAACAAAATGAAATACATTTTTAGAATGTGAACTCTTGTTGCTCGGATCCCACTTGCACTTGGGCAAGCTTTTATTCATTATCATCAGCCAGAAGACGTGCCTTGCTGCACATAGACCTTCCCCTATGACCTCCACACTGAATGACAGCCTGCAATCTGCATCCACTGGATGTCCGCGACTCTCACGATGTCGTCGGTCTATCTAGTGGGAGGCCTACCTACTCTGCGTCTTCCGGTTCGTGATCTCCACTCAAGTACCTTTCTTCCCCATCGGTCATCAGTTCCTCGAGTGATGTGGCCTGCCTATTGCCACTTCAACTTGCAAATTTTAATAGCTATGTCTGTGACTCTGATTCTTTGGCAAATATCCACGTTCCAGATTCTATCACGTAAAGAATTTCCGAGCATAACTCTCCATTGCCCGTTGTGTGACTCTGAGTTTTTCCAAAAGGCCAGCAGTTAAGGACCACTCTAGTACCATAAGTCATCACTGGCAACACACACTGGTTAAATACCCTAGTTAAAGTTTTTATTACCTATGTACAATATCCACTTCATGCACCTCATACAGCGCGACGACAAACAGGGCTGGCTGCGGTAATATCCGAGGGGGCACTCCCAGGTGCCCCCACGCGACCTCCGGCCTCAGTAGAGCTAGGAACCGTGCAGTGGGGCCCTTAATGTTCGTTAGAGCTATCTCTAGCCCCGGCAGGAACTTGTTGGCTCCAAGACGCAGCCGCTGCCGAGAAAATTTATTATAATAAACTTCGTATAGACTTACAGAGCCTTGTATCAATTAGAAAACAGTTTCTGATTGAAATATGTACCACAATATTTTACAGGTAAGTACAAGGTTTGACCCGGGTATGTCTTAAAACTGCGACCAGAACCACTGGAGGATGGGCAGCAGCGTCCTATTAGTACACGGTGAACGTACTGCGATCCCCAAGCCGCCTGCCAAGCGTGGGGATTATGGCAACACCCCTCTCTATGACGGAGGCCTTGTCCAACAGTGGACGTTAATTGGCTGATGATGTGTGATGTGAAGTACAAGGTTTTGAAAATGATTGAAATGGATGATTGACATGTATTTTTTTAACCATAACTTAAAATAAATTCACAATATATATACAAGTTTACGCGGAAAGGGTGTACTAAACCGAAAGGGGTCCATAGTACACATCATTTTGGACAACTTTATTTTATGAATAAGCTTGCGTTTGGACGCCAACTCGCCTGATGTTGAGCGATGTTGCGGTCTACAATGGAGCACGCTTGTCTAGAAGAAACCGATTCACTTGTGATTTGAAGACACCCAAATTATAACTACCGGGGAACACCCATTTAGGCACCGTGTTGCACAGACTAGCAGTTCGTATAATAAAAGTGGAATCAAAGCGCTTCATACGGGTTTTCGGAATATCGAACTATAAGTAAGGAACCCACCCTGCAATCGCGAAAATAATATCAGCTGTTCCATACATTTTGTCGACGTAAAAGTTTTCATAATGATGATCCCTTTCGACTTACTACACCGTTTCCGCGTAACCCAGAATATAAAAAACTATGCGTGTATGTATGTTGGACTACTGATTATAGGCCAATAAATTACCATAGCAACACCACAGTTCATGGTGAGTGTAGAGTCGAAGGGAATCTTCCCTTTCTCCCAGTACGCTGCGTAGTGTATAGTCACTTCTGCATCGGGAGGAACCAGCGGCCCATTTCCTGAGAAAGAGAATAGCATAGAACAAAACAGTAGGGATACAATTATGTAGTTGTAATACTCTTTTTTTTACACATGGTTGTCGGTCATCTACTGACCCCAAACTAAGCAAAGCTTGTAATATAGCTGCCAGAGACTGATATACGTACATATATATTTTGTAATACATACTTAAATAGATATTAACACCCAGATATAGAACAAACGAAGAAGTATATACGCAAACTTTGACAAACTACTTGTTATGTTATCCTCTTTAAAATTTGAGTGTGACTTCGTAGTCTTATCTGAATGCTGGTTAACTTCTCACAAAGCTCTTCCACAATTACCCAATTACAGCGTTTTTGCAACCTCTCTATCTTACAACCAAAATGACCGCCTTGTTATTTACCACAAATCTAATATCTCCTGTATAATTGAAGAGCCTTTCCTGAAGCCAACTGTCTAATTGCAAAAATTGAAAATCATACTGCAATTGTAGGCATTTATCGTCCTTCCGGCTTCCGCAGAACTAGCACATTTTTAAAATCTCTCGAAATTGTGCTGGAATCTATTAAAGAGTTTAAAAATATAATCGTGGTGGGTGATATTAATATTAATATCACCCTGGAAGGTGCATCTGACCCTGTAAGCGCTCACTATCTTAACCTGACAGCTGAATACGGACTACTACCCTCACACACATTCCCGACAAGAGAAAAATCATGTTTGGATCATGCCTTACTTAAAACTAAATCTCGTGCTCTATCTTTTGTTCTCCAAACTATTGTAACAGATCACTACCCAGTTCTCTTGTCTTTCAAAAACAACTAAAATTAACCTCAAAAAAGACCACTGTATTATAAAAAAGACTGATTACTCAAGTGCAGTGGAAAATCTGAATGAAGCCAATTTATCCTCAATTCTAGAGATGACGGATGCTGCTGCTGCTGCCGACGTCTTAGTCAATACTGTTATTGAATCCATTCGGAGGTTTACTTCACATAAAAAAATACCTCGTCGGCATCATATTACTAAACCCTGGATAACTCCGGGTCTGCTGAGATGTATCCGGCATAGAGATAATATGCATCTAAAACTTAAGAAAGATCCGTACAACAGCATTCTTATGGAGAGTTATCGTCGCTACAGGAATTTCTGTAATTTTCTATTAAAAAAGCTTAAAATCGAATTTGAACGCTCTGAAATTCAAAAGGCAGGGAAGAATACGAAGCAGAACTGGAAGGTCATAAAAAGGATTGCCAATTTTTCTCAGAACAAATCTCCTCCCCTCGAACTCCTTAAGTCTGAAGCAAATCCTCTCACGGCAGTCAGTAAAGTTAACACTTTTTTTGCAAATGTAGGCAAACGTCTGGCGGACTCTATTTCTAGAAATTGTGTTGCCTCTAACGTATCTTGCACTATTTCGTCCCTTTCCAGCTCGCGCTCATTTGTACTACTGAATACAGACGAAAGCGAAGTTGAAAGAGTTATTCTTGCACTAAAAAATGACTCTGCACCAGGGTGGGACGGAATATCGTCCATGTTTCTTAAGCTCGCTAAAGACAAAATAGTTCCTGCCTTGACTCATGTTATAAACCTGTGTTTCACCTCAGGCATTTTTCCCTCACCGTTTAAAAGGGCAATCATTCTGCCTATTCACAAGAACGGGTCACGGGACGATGTCAACAACTTTAGACCTATCTCTATTTTACCAGCACTATCTAAAGTAGTTGAGAAGATTCTTAATAAAAGGTTAATGTTGTTCTTAGAACAAGAAAAGCTCCTCTCTGACTCACAATACGGTTTTCGAGCCAACAAGTCAACTGAACAGGCAGTTTCTAGCCTGACAGACTATATAATCAGTAATCTGGACAAGAAGAAAAAATGTGTAGGAATCTTCCTCGACATGGCTAAAGCGTTTGACACCGTCTCCACCCCGCTTCTTCTAAATAAATTGGAGAGACTGGGAATAAGATGAACTTCGCTAATGTTATTCCAAAACTACTTAACGAGTAGAACTCAATAAGTAAGCATAAATAATATCACAAGCATTGATGAACCAGTTACATATGGTGTCCCCCAAGGCTCTATTCTGGGCCCTACTCTCTTTCTTATATTTATCAACGATCTCTGCAACTTTAATCCTGAAAATGGTAAAATTTTTACTTTCACTGATGACACAGCCTTAGTTTTTGAGGGAAGCACCTGGGAACAGGCACGAAATCGCGCTGAGCAAGGTCTTTGTAATGTTATTTCTTGGCTGCAACAGAATTTATTGTCTCTTAACTTTACTAAAAGTAAAATAGTTGCGTTTAATATACGAAGGCGAGAAGCTCCTCAGAGTGACACCTTTAAAATTCAGGCCCATACATGCAATCTGCGCGAAAAGAATTCCTGTAACTGTGTTTTTCTGGAGCGGGTAAACACTATCAAATATCTTGGGGTCATTATCGATGATAACCTTTCTTGGGTCCCCCACATTGAATTTATGTCTTCTCGCATCAGAAAGCTTACATGGGTATTTAAAAATCTCAGAGATGTTGTTTCCTTTGAATTACTCAAAACAGTTTACTATGCTGTCTGTCAGTCTGTTCTTGGATACTGTGTCTCTGTATGGGGATGTGCGTGCAAAACTCATTTGATTAAACTTGAAAGAGCTCAAAGTTCCGTCCTTAAAGTCATGTCCTTCAAACCTTTCCGATATTCTACCGAGTGCCTCTACCGTGATACTCAAATTCTGACAGTTCGCCAGTTTTGAACCTCGTTCTCTTGCATCACAAAACAATCAAATTTAATCCTGACCGTCCTAACCTACGTTTAGCCAAATCTAAAATATGTGAAACTGTGTCATGTTTCACTACATTTGCGAGAAACCAGCCTTATTATCGCAAAGCTTACCTTTATAACAAACTTAATAAAATTTTAAACTTTTACCCCATGACACGCTATTCTTGCAAAATAACGCTAATTAAATGGTTATTGTCCTTAAACTACGACTCAACAGAATCTATTCTCACAATCGTCACATAGCTAGTTACTTGTTGCTTTTCCAATCGCATTGTCTCTGGCATACTACTCTCATCAATCCCAACCCAATCCTATCCCTCCTTCCCTCCTCAATACTTACTTACATTTATTCCCAGAAATTATATTGTTTATAATTGTATAATTATAATATATCAACCCTCAAATCGTATTTTTTTTTGTTAAATATGATAAATTCTTTTTCATTTAGTTTTTTTCTTTTCTCCAAATTTAGCTTATATGATTAAGTTTGTATTTTTGCCTAAGACTTACCAATATGTTATATTACCATTGTTATTTGTTTGGCACCGGCGGAGGGCCCTGGTATGCCATTACACAGGTTATACCTAGTTTGGGTACCAAGGTCATCCTACCAGGATTGTCAATTAGGACATTTAGTTGCATGCTTTATATGGTGATAAAATGATGTTTGTGTATGCTCAATAAATTATTCTTATTCTTATTCTAAACACAAATGTTCATCACATGAATATTTGTCATAGGTGGGAATCCAGCCCACGTCCCCAAGCGCAGAAGGCAGGTGCGCTACCAACTGAGCCACCGGGACAGTCTTTGTAGGAGTACACCCGGGGCAGTACCTCAGATCAGACAAGTTAGATATGCCTAGTACAATGATCATTCTTGTTTGAATGTTTTAATTTATTACAGACTTCTAAAAAGGAGGAAGGGCGGGGGGAAGTTTGTTTTTTCCTCTTTCACTGGCAGATAGCTGATGCAGATGTTATAATGAGTAACTTGAGCTACTTTTCTTCCGAATATAACATGGGTGAAACCACGGGACGCAGTAGTTAACAATAATTTGTCTGCGCAATCTGAACTGAATTACTTGTGCAATTTTGTATTTAGTATGTTAATATTGGGTGTGGAGTATTGAATGTACCTTCTTCCATGACAAGTATCCTGACCGCCCCACTCGGTATGTTCATGCCGTGACATTCAATCATTTTCTTCTCCAGTTCTTCAAAGCAGTGGTATTCAGGTGAAGCAAGCATCATCTTCTGAGTCTTCTCCTCTATTAGTTTGTATACATCTTCAGAGTCACTACTGTAATGTGCAAAAGGCCATTTAGTCTATAAGACACGCTCAACGGAAACCCAACCAAAGCATTGAAATGTGGCCCATTTTAATACACAATATACAGCAAAAATTTTAAGATATGGAAACCTACACACTAATATAACTTTTTATCTCAAAATGGGGGAGACCTTTGCCCAACAGTGGGACACTATTAGGTTAAGAGAAAAAAAAAAATACTCAAACACATTCTAAGTTCCATGCTGGATATCATTGAGTAAAAATTCAGAAGATAAAAAAAATATGTAGCATGTCTATGATTATTAACGGGATATTTACTGTGATTAGGTTGTGGATGGAACTATGTACTGATATTTCGGAGCTATTCTCAGTAAAATTACCAAACATAGCTTCGAAAGGTTTACGATTAGTAGGTATCAAAAATGTAAAAGCCTGTCCTGCCTGTACCTGTCTTCATCAGCATCGACAATAACATTGTCCTCAGTGAGTAAATCGAATCCACTCGGTGTCTGCTTGAAGTCCAAGTCTATCTGGAATTCTGCATCAGACGACAGTAGTGTTCTGTAACAGGAATAAAATTCAAAGTTTATGTTAAAAATAAAAACTCTATTTTATAAACATAGCATGCGAAGCCGGGGTGGATCGCTATCCACCCCGGCTTCGCATGCGTGTGTTTTATGTATAAACCTTCTGTGAAAAATTATCTGATGGTGAAAACTGCATCGAAACCCGTTGCGTGGTTTATGAGTTAGTGGATATACAGACAGACGCGGAAAGCGACTATTTTATTCATATTCATTTATTTTCACTATATATTTGTCGGCTCCGGGAATCAGGATTCCTTGTCCGGAGTACGACGCATTACAATAACTGCTGAATTGTATTATTTTGTCTCAATAAATTTTTATTATTATTATATAGAATTACAGATATAGATATCCAATGCGCCATTTACTAGGTAGGTAATTTAGATACTAATTTACTTATTTACAAATATAACAATAATTTATACGAGAGAGAAATTTATAGAGTAGAGAAGAGATAATTTATATTATGTAGAAATAGAGAAGTAAATGTTGCTGAGACAAATTTATTTACTGTTATTGGATTGTTTCACGCACTTTTAAAAGCACAGCGCAAATTAGGAAGGCGCTCTCTAACACTCACTTCAAATTTACGCCCTTCGCTAGGTGCACAGGATTCTCAAATACTTTCTCCATGAGTACAGTTAAATCGTAAATTTTAAAACACTGAATATTCCTACGTCCTACACTATAAAAAATAATAAAGTTCACGATTTCACAAACAAATTGCCAAATAACAAGTTCATTGTGGTTCGCAAGTAGTTCGCAAAGAGTATACACTTTGACAAGTGAAGTGGTTCGCTAATCGCTATATTTTAGTACCTACCAAAGAGAATATAAGTAAGAGTACCTACCTACTTTTAAAATTATTTTTTTCTTCCTCTTGAGATGATTTTAACGTCACGAGTCTTGTGTATTGTATATTTGCCTATGTCAAGTTTATTTCACTACTTTACTCCTTTGATAATTATTTTATTTTAGCTTTTCTCTGATTATAATTATGGATTTATTTTGGATTTGCCTTATATTCGAGCTGGTAGGCAAGTATTGAAAAAAGTCCGCCAAAAACTAAAGGGAGAGAGCAAGGTAAATACGGATTGCACACCCTCTGACATTCTGACATATGATTCATTATTCTTAATAATTCTACAACGCACACTTCAATATTCAGCGGCACACAACTGCAAAACTCTGAAAGAATTGTATGACTTTGATTTGATATTTCATTAAAACTTTGATATGATATTTCATTACTTGACCCTGGAAAATACACAAGACTTGCGACGCCAAAATCCTCTTATGAAGAATAACAAAAAAATATGTCAAACGGAACAAATGTCAGATTTCACACCACAGGTTGTGTATATCTGTGGTTCACACAACGCCACAGATATCACAACGTAATGTTTCATGATGCTGTGTTTCCACTTTTAGGGATTTCTCCCTGTTTTTGGGGAAAATTACTAATAAAATATGTAAGAACATTTAATTTCCACAGGGATGTAGGGAGTTTTGGGGGAAAAGCGAACGTACGTTTTCTATTCTGCATTACAAAATTTGCAGAACAAGATATTCTATCATTCGTCTGAATGAGAGTAATGATTATGTCTCATCAAATAGGCAGATAATTACGACCATTTGCACCGCGACCCGCAGTCGTGTTTCGTTTTGACCCGGACATTCAACAGAAACTTTGATTCTGCGAGGGTCGATTCTACGTTCATGCTCCATAAACCAAGGAATTTACATATTTTTAGGGAATGTTAGGGATAATTCTTTAAAAAACTAGGGAAAAACCAAACTTTAAAGTGGAAACAGAAACACTGCTGAGCTGACTGCCTTTGTGTCAAAAGCAAAACTCAAATTGCAAAATCAGCCAGCAGCGAGCAGAGATATTTTTTGTAATATAAGTTAATGTGTGATTGTGCTTCCGAACAAAATAGGAATCTTTATTTCCCGGCTTTTGATATTGCAGATATGATGCACATAAGTCACTGTGTTATCTATTGTAAAAAATAATGTTAATAGCTGAATAAAATGTATAAAAGCTTACTAGTTTTGGTGGTAGCTGCGATCGAACTATCCTTTGGTTTTTCGGACATAGGTGTCTGGGATTTACCGCTGAACGGGGTAAGTTGATATATATTAACTTGTATATCCTATAAACCGCTATTTTTAAATCCGCCATCACCTTACTACAAGACTGATAAGCCTTAGCAACAGACACATTGATAAAACAGTCACAATATGCTTATGCCTATTGTATTAATGATATTTTCCTCATTATTCCGGTGATACTTAATCAGTAATTAATATTTTTAATGATACATAGTGCCTGTATGGAAAGAGTAATTTTTGAACTAACTGTAGTCTGAAGTGGTTAAAGGTGAGATTAAGTATAAGTAGTTATTGTTTTTTAAATTAAACTTGAAAGCATGATTGATGAAGCATTGATGGAACAAAATGCTAGCAATAAACACATCAAGACTTAATTATTTAAGCATGGTTCCTACATTCAAAACTCAGTGGTTCTGGAATACCTATGTGGTGGCTAAGGAGAGACGATAGATGGGGGCCAGTCCCAGGGTTCACCCGCTCAAGGGCGACCGATCCCACTACCTAAACAAAATTTAAAAATTAAATAAAACTAAAGTTATATGATTATTTACGGGATATTTACCGTGGTAAGGTTGTGGAAGGAGCTCCCGATATTTCGGCGCAGTTATATGCACCATGTTCACGGGAAGACTGAAGAATGCGGGTCACAAATATGCCAAGTAATGTCTGAACCAAAACTCAGCACACGATACGCATTGTGCTGACTTTTTGGTTAGTTGTAATGCAACCGCGATACACCTACAATGCCGCGCGATGCCAGTGCTACGATGACAGCAGACAAGCGACGTGGAACACTATGCAAGCGACGTAATGGAAATCGGAATAAATGTGGCATTGCAAAATGTATAATTGATTTTATATTATATTACACGGGAATTACTCACTTAAGATTAGGCTGGATACTCTGACTACAGACTACTATAGACTATAAATAATTGATGTCTAGATATGTACAATGATGCGCGGATGAATTTTGACTGTTTTCACTTAGACATTGTAGCTCTATAGGTATTGTATTTCCATGGTTCTGTCATCTCTCAAGACAGGAAGATTTTAGTGTGAAGTGTTACTTAGTAACCCTTGACGCAAACAGAAGGGTGTTATAATGTGTGTTTGTCTGTAGCATAGCAACTCCCAAACGGCTAAACCGATTTAGTGTTTTTTACCGACTAAAAATGTTCCACTGCAAATAAAAAAAAATTAATATGTGTACACTGATTTCACGCCAACTGTGGACCAACCAACTTTCAATTTGGTCCCATTCTCACCAAGTCCAGATCTGATGATGGGATCTCAGGGAAATTGAGGGTAACCCTCAAATTTTATGCTTATTACGTTTTTCATATATTTTTAAGTTGGTTTTTAATGTGTACCACTTATTTGTTTGACTTTTTAATGTGAGTGTTCTTAGCTATGATTCATAAAAATGTGTTTAGCCATAAGATCATATCAGCTTTTCTATCGTTATTATTTATTTTAAATATATACTTGTTTAACTCAGAAGCCTATGGGTAGTCTAAATACTCTGGCATTAAGTTTATTCACTTGGCCTATGATATAAGCATTAGATATTTGTCTTTTATAATATTTGTAAAATTATTTTCAGGAAAGCTGTGTGTATTCCCTCGCTAAGTCACTGTTTAAGGACTCCAAGTTATTTATTGAAAGTAAGTACATTAAAAGTAATAATAAATTTAGTAATGTAAATGCAACAAGTAAAACTACTTTAAATGTTTAAACTTCTTTAAAATTTCTTTAAAGTGAAGCTTTTTTAGGCGCGTTGAGCACTTTTTGGGTGAACAAAACTCAGGGAACTCGTGCCATCGTCACGCTGTACCATGTATTTTAAAACAGCGCCATCTCTTGTAGAAAAGGTGAATTACTACTTAAGTTTTCATATCTGACGTGCAGTCCTGTAAGTATCAGAAACATTGGTGTTCTTTCACATCTAAACTATTTGTATTAAAATTCATTTAGAATAGGTACTTATAGTATGACTCAGGTATGCACAAAGTGAAAAAATATAAAGTAAGAATGCCATATTTTACCTAACCATACCTATTAAGATAAAAGTTTTAAAACACTGTGTTAAACTATCACGGTTGTTCACTACAGTTGTATGATTATTTACGGGATATTTACACAACCTTACCACGGTAAATATCCCGTGAATCTATATATAAATGAATCGCCGAAATGTATGTATGCAACTTCGAACCGACTGCACTAAATTGGATACCTAATACTTTTATTGTGTTCGTTATTGTCAGGACAATGTTTGTATAAGTAAAAGAAAATTAAAAACATTTTTTTTACTATACTACGCAAGCGAAGCCGCAGGCAACAGCTAGTAATCATATCAAAGTTTTAAGTCGTTACATTAGTTGAGTATCTATTTACCTTTAGTTTCACCTTTTTTGTTAGAAGTCTGCAGATGTTTCAAGAAAAACATTACATATCTACTGAATAGTATTTTTTTCGATTATATAATACTGAATAGGTTGGCTGTGGTATTCGCTAACATTTACATGTGGTATACATCAATATAGAATAGGATTAAAGAGGTCAGTCTAGGTAACAAATTTAGATGGAAAGTTATTTACACCAAACATGCTTCAAAGTTACTAAACATTAAATACCAGTACAAAAGGATGTGACCTACATTTCAAACTATTCTGCCAGCTGTTTATGTACAAATTATATAAATTTCATGCATGAATTACCATAATACATACAGGGTTATGCGGAAAGGGTGTATGAAACCGAAAGGAATCTGTTATACCTATTATTATGAACAATTTACTATGGGGCCATGGAAACCGCCAGAGGATGGGCAGCAGTATCCTCCTACTTACATGGTGGGAACTCTGCGATCCCCAAGCCGCCTGCCAAGCGTGGGGATTATGGCAACACCCCTCCTCCTCCCCCAATGACAGACACATTAAAATTACGGCCCCTAGTCCCCGGCAGCTCCACTATCCCTGGCAAAGGTAGCGGGCTAGGTAACGGTGGAGCAAGGGGTGTTAAGAATCTCCGGAAGTTGCCCCGCTACCACCCCCAACGTAATTTGGCCCTGGCAACACATAATATTAGAACTTTGAGGACTGACGAGAAGATTGTTGAGTTGGAGGAAGAATTGAGCAAAATACGATGGGACATCATAGGACTATCTGAAATCCGACGAGAGGGACAGGATACGATAGTTCTTGATTCCGGTAACATGCTCTTCTTCCGGGAAGGAGAATGAAAGTCCCAGGGTGGTGTAGGTTTTCTCGTTCACAGGTCACTCGTCAACAACGTGGTTAAGGTCGATAATGTGTCGAGCAGGGTAGCATACCTTATACTCAGAATAACCGATCGTTATTCGCTGAATGTCATACAGGTATATGCGCCGACCTCGACATACCCTGACGATGAAGTAGAGGCATTGTATGAGGAGATATCTGAAGCCATACATACCTCCGAAACATACTTCTCCGTTGTTATGGGTGACTTTAACGCTAAGGTGGGCACACGGAATATCGATGAGTTAAGAGTGGGGTCATATGGGTATGGACAGCGGAATCCGAGGGGCCAGCGGCTGGTCGACTTCATGCGGAGAAGGAGGAACTCCATTTGATGAGCTCCTTTTTTCAGAAGCGACCATCCAGGAAGTGGACATGGATGAGCCCCGATGGTTCGACCAAAAATGAGATCGACTTCATCATGACGACGAAGAAGCGAATATTTAATGATGTCTCAGTGATCAGCAAGGTGAAACCGGTAGCGATCACCGTATTGTCAGAGGCACATTAAATATCAACATCAAGCTCGAGAGGTCGCGTCTGGTGAAGTCCACGCTCCATCCTGGTCATGCCCAAATCCAAAACCCCGAAGACTTCCAACTCGAACTGCACAATCGCTTCCAGAGCCTAACTGAAAGCGGAACTGTGGACGAACTAAACAATGGGCTGGTGGAAACTGTCGAAGCAGTGGGGTCCAAGTTCTTTAAGACCCCACGCCGGAAAAGACCTCAGAAGCTCTCAGACGAAACCATTAAGTTAATGGAAGACCGCACTGAGATGAGACTGCAATCTTCAGCTGATATGTCGGAATATGGCAAACTTAATAGACGGATCTCGAAATCGGTGCGACACGATCTGCGTTCCTATAATACAAGATGTATTAGGGACGCAATTGAGCGGAACCAAGGCTCGAAAGTGTTCGCAAAGAATTCGTTTATTGGGAAAAGCCAAATGACGAAGCTGAAGATCGAGGATGGCAGTACCATTTCGTCAAAGCCGGAGATTCTGAGAGAGCTTGAGAGGTTTTACGGACAGTTGTACACCTCGACACGACAACCCATTGTCAGTACAGCTCAGGACAAGAGAGCTAAAGTGACCCGACACTACACTGAGGACATCCCAGACATCAGCTTGTACGAGATTAGAATGGCTCTGAAACAGCTTAAGAACAACAAGGCGCCGGGTGATGACGGAATCACGACAGAACTACTGAGAGCGGGTGGAAAACCGGTACTTTCTTCTTGAGTGGAGACCGCGAACCGGAAGACGCAGCGTAGGTAGGCCTCTCACTAGATGGACCGACGACATTGTGAGAGTCGCGGGCATCCAGTGGATGCAGATGGCAGGATGTCGTTCAGTGTGGAGGTAAAAGGGGGAGGCCTATGTTCAGCAATGGACGTCTTCTGGCTGATGATGAGCCACAAATTGAGGACTATTTCGTTCTAGCAACTATGACCTTAAGCAGCCATTACGCTACGCGATTTAACACACTGAGTTATCATGCTTATCTAGTTGTGTAATGATTAGACCGACTATTTCAGCAGAAGTAAATCGCACCATTTAATCATGAGTAAATTGCCTAGTCTAATCTGATGGTTGCTTTCATTAATAAAAATTGGATATCAATCTATAGATATATTAAAACTAAATTATTTCATTATCTGGATATGATAACAATCTATGGCCTTACTTAAAAACGATACTCTCATGTTAATCTATGCTTAAAGTTGCGCTGTCTCGTTTTTGCATGTGACCATTGCCGTCAGCGAGACGTTGAGAGAGCTTTTTTAAGCATAGATCAACTTGAGTAACGTTTTTAAGTAAGGCCCATAGTGATGTAAAATCAGTCATTTAAATAAAATTTATCAATATTGTCAATACAATTTGATACAATATTAATTAACCAATTGACTGTGAATCATTTCATCATCATCAGGTCTGAACGACCACTGCTGGGTATAGGCCTCCCCAGAGTATTACATTCTCTTGGGGCCTCCTTTTGTGGCACTCTCCCCGGTCACTCGCTAGTCGCATCCATTAATTTCCAGCTGTTTTTTTTTTAATGTAGTCTGTCCACCCTCGGTCGGGCCGGGCTCCGCCAACGTAGTCTCGGCCACAAGGTTAGTGCTGTACACCACCTTCCATCATCACGTCTGGCCATGTCTTCTGCCCAGGGAATGAAGTGAATCATTTCAACTATTTAAAATGATTCACTATCCAACTAAGTTAAATGTTACTTCATGAGTAATGCTATCATTATTGATAAGAACTGATATGGGGAGGCATGAAAATGTCTATAGATTAAAATAATATTTGCTATACAGGACTCTGCAACGTTTATTTTCATTAAAAGTGCAAGGTTCAGATTCTCCACATTTTTATGATATAGAACAATGACGAAAGAACCACTTGACAGCTCATCCTTTGCCCCGCCGTGATGAAAAGGTATTAAATTTACAGCAGGATCTTTTTCAAGCGGGCCAATCCTAGGCGCGAATTTCTCCAATTACAAGCGCCATACGATACCGCCCCCGCCCACCGCGATCGAAGTGGTTTACGTCGTGCACACACAAATTATAAGTCATGCGCGATCAAGTGGTTTTATCATGACCCAGGGCACACCCCTTCTGGGGTGCCAGGGCAAGTCTGATCCCCACTCCCGGCGACGGCCCAAGCCGAGGCTCGTACCTCCGAGTTCCCCTTGCGCTTGTCGCCCAAAAATATAAATCATGTTGGCCCAACGCCCTCTGCGTTCGCCAACTACTCTGGTCAAGCTGTAGAGGCCGCAAGGCCAACAGCAAAAAGTCACATAAAAAAAAAGAAATGGTATTGTTATCTTTGGTTCAAAGTATGCTCCTCATGGGCCAGTGTGTCCCTGTCAAATTTCACCGTTCAACAGTTTAATTATGAAAAGATAAAACATACCTAAGAAAGGTTAAAGTGCGACTGCGACTTATCACGCGTCTTATTTATTAGCCGACTTCAAAAACGCGCGACTATCTGCGCTTGGGGGCGTGGGTTCGATTCCCATCTAGGACAAACATTTGTGTGATGAACATTTGTGTTTGTTCTATGTTTGGGTGTTAATATCTATTTAAGTATGTATTTAAAAATATATATGTATGTATATCAGTCTCTGGCTGCCATATTACAAGCTTTGCTTAGTTTGGGGTCAGATGACTGTGTGTGCAATGATGTCCCAGATATTTATTTATTTATTCAAAAAGAAGGAGGTTATCAATTCGACTGTTTTTTTAAATATTTGTTACCTCAGAACATTCGACTGGTTGAATCGATTTTGATGATTCATGTGTAGTCCCATTTCAATTTGGTCCAGTTCTGACATTTTTATGAAGTCGATTTTTTTATATTGATAATTATACAGAGCTGTAAAGTTACAAGGTGTCGGCCTTGTAAAACCGCGCTACTGCTAAAGCCTCCCCGTACCATAGCTTTAGAATCGAGGTGATTGATAAACTTTGATATTTGTTTTCAGTACAATGTGGTGTCACTGAGTCAACAAATATAACTATCGAGTACAGATGGATGCAGACACTCTGCTCACCTGACTACATGCACTATTTTGAACAGGTCAGTAGTATCTAGTGGTAGTAGTGTGTAGTGTCTTCTGTGCTTGGTGGCGTGGGTTCGATTCCCATCTAGGACAAACATTTGTGTTTGTTCTATGTCTGGGTGTTAATATCTATTTAATTATGTATTTAAAAATATATATGTACGTATATCAGTCTCTGGCAGCCATATTACAAGCTTTGCTTAGTTTGGGGTCAGATGACCATGTGTGCAAAAATATATATATATATATATATATAACTAGCCGTCCGCCCCGGCTTCGCACGAGTGTAAGCTCGGCGTTCGGCCTCGCTACAAAATATAATATAGCCTATGTCACCCGGGGATAGTGTAGCTTCCCAACAGTGAAAGAATTTTTCAAATCGGTTCAGTAGTTTCGGAGCCTATTCATTACAAACATACAAAAATAGGTACAAATCTTTCCTCCTTATAATATTAGTGTAGATTAATCACTAGATTTCAAGATGGAAATGGCCACAGCCTTATACGATGCAGGCTGAATATCGATTTAATTTTGAATTTGGACAGAGCCTTCAGTTCGACGAAGTCATCACACTCCATTATCAAATCTACTTCAAATAAGTGGTAGATATCCTCCATTATAAGCGCATGATGTTTTGCGAAATGTGATGCAGAGGCAAAACGTCAAAGCTTTGCAACTGGAAGAAAAAAGAAACAAAGTTATCCCAGATTATATCATTGTTCTTCCGTACAATTCCTACTTCTGACGAAGTTCACCTGGAAATATCATGAAGGCACTGTTGGGTAAGACCTCGTGGTCAAAACCCAGAATTGATAACTAGAATAACTTTTCTTGTGGTCAAATTGTCCGAGTATTTGTCAAGAATTCCAGTCAGTTTTTAACCGACTTCCAAAAAAGAGGAGGTTATAATTTCGACTGTTTATTATTTTTATATTTGTTACCTCAGAACTTTTGACTGGGTGAACCGATTTTGATGATGTTTTTTTTTATTTGAAAGCTGGTGCTTCCAAATAAAATTAATATAAAATCCAAATATAATTGGTGGTCCCATTTTAATTTGGTCGGTGATGGTTAAAGTCTGTTTTTTATATTGATAATTATATTGATCAAGAAGTTCAAAGTCGTTCAATTAGCTATGGAAAGAGCTTAACTACTCGTAGACGTTTCTCTAACAACTGGAACAAAACGATTTTCTGGAGTACTAAAGGCGCTGACATAACTTATCGTATTAGCTAGTTGAAGTAGCAGAACCAATAACCGCTGGAGTAAAACTGTTCTAGAGTGGAGACCACAAATCGGCACACCTAGCATAGGCCACTCTGAAATTCGATGGAGTGACAATAAACATAGGCAGTTGACAGTGAGTGGAAGCAAAATCCCGAAGAGAGGACTGCCCTGGACACCAAGGCACGCCACTCAGATTGATGGATTGCCCACTGACTGGTGATGAGGGTAACATCAGCGGCAGCGGTTTGATTTGCTCTGCATTCCCCAGTTATCTTTGAACACTGCTATAGAAATTAATGCGTATAGGCTTGCCGCTCCGCCCACGCCGTCGTCCCGCTTCCGATCCCGAAATCGCGATCACTCATTCGTATAGCACAATATTAATTTTTGCCATAGTTGGGCAAATAAGCCAACGGGCTGCCTCGTGGTAAGCAACCACCGTCGCCCATGGATACCTGCAACACCAGGGGCATCACAGATAACTTTCCGACCTTTAGACTCTATTTTGATCCCATGTTATAGTTATTCGGGAATGCCATAGGAGGGAGAGCTCATTCCACATATTGCAGGTGTGAGTCTAAAAAGATCGCATAATACGCACAGTGCCAAGACAAAGACTCTTTACAGCTGCAAAATTATTGACAAGGTCATTTTACAGCCGCTAATGTGTACCTATATTGTATTATTGTTTCATGTTAATTTTAAATTGTTACTTTTATTCTGTAAATGACGTCGTCAAGTTTATATTAACTAAACACCCAAAATAAATTAATTGAATTAAGTGTGCGATTTCCACAGAAAAGAAGTAAACAGAACTGAAATGAGAAGGAAACTCTGTCGCCAGGCATTGTGACAGATATGTGTTTGAACATTCTTATTTATGTCAACGCGTCGAACTCCGCGTCACAGTTGCTAACACAGTTGCTATGGGTTTATATGGGTGCAAGTGGCTACAACAACTTTCTTACAAAAATGCTTTGACAGACGTTCTAATTTAAACAAAAATAAAAAACTTTTCTGTAAAAAACTTTCATAGACACAATGTAAATCTTTACATAGACACCATGGAACTCTTTAGTGCGATGATAAAACCGCGTCGCCGGCACAGATTAAACAGTTCTTTAGAACACTGCCCGTTGTAAATGTGATACAATATACACAGAGACCCGACGTCTGCGCATTCTGAGCGATTTTAGCGGTAGTGTTCAGGGAGCTAGGGATTTTGATAGATTAAACTATTTATTGTGTACACTGGAAGTAAACATTACAAACAGAGGGAGAAACTAGCACACTGTTCGTTTAACGTGATCTTTTTTGCCTTCAAAAGGGCTGTTAATAGAGCCTTTATGGGTTGGGAACGTATGTGTGATGCCCCGAGTGCTGCATGTATCCATAGGCGACGGTGATCGCATCAGGCGGCCCGTCAGCTTATTTGCCACCTATGGCATTAAAAGTAAAACTTAGAAGCTAAAGCCACTAGTGGCGGACTTATCGCTAGAAGCGATCCAGACCACCAATGGATGATCCAATGTCCAAAACAGCGTTACTTTAAAAAAGTCTAGTCTACAATTCTTGTAGCGCCTTTAGTATATTTTCTATTTATCTGTCTAAATATGTACCACAGAAGTTAATAGTCTATCATATATTTTCAGGAAGTACTCCAATGCGCAAACCGGCCCTTCATATTGTCTGAAGGCAACAATACGGCAGGCCAGCCACTCAGCGTAACACTACAGAAGATATGCCATGGCCGAGAGACTAAGACTATTGACGACCCCAATGCGGACCCTAAGGCGAATGGTGATAATGCAGAAAATAGTGTGGTGCCAGCAAAGGTGGGAACATTACGGGATCACTTGAGACCTTAAATCCTAATACAGCTTCTGAAAATCGAATGTTCACAACAGGCTACCGCACTGTTTTTTTATTGTCTTCGCTATAGCACCATCGCTTAACAACAGGCGAGCTGGCGGTCAAAACCAAGCCTATTACAAAAAATTATAATATATATATATATATATATATATTTATATATACTGATGACTAACAGACCCAGAGCAGGTGTTTAAATTCAACATTCAAACAACTGTTAGCAACCGAGCAGTAGCATGTGCGCTTTGCAATCTAACGGCACTCGGTTCCTAACCCTGGTGAGTACTTAAATAAATTATGTACAGTTTCTTTGCCATCGCTCAAAAACGGTGAAGGAAAACATCGTGTTAAACCTGTTATGTCCAAAAACCTCAAAAGTGACCAGCATGGTGGATTAGAGCCCATTTTCTCTCGGAGTCCCAGCAGTGGGAACGTGATAGGCTGATAATAATGAAAATAACGATTGAAACATCTGCCTGATCTAACCTGAGATCTCTTACTCATAAGACCAATTCAACCAAACTGGTTGTCAGTCATTTAATTATTTTAGGTTTTCTAACCCTTACCATAATCCAAGCAATCAATTTAAAAGCAAGCAATTGTTCCATTATGTTTGCTGGCCTGGCGCGAAGGGGATATCATCTTGTGAGATGATGCGATTGCAAGTTAGATAACTCTAGGTATCTTCAAATCAAGATTGGAAAGGTTTCTTCTGGACAAGCGTGCTCCATCGTAGACTGTATCATCGCTTAACATCGGACGAGTTCGCGGTCAAACGCAAGCCTTTTTATGCATAAAAAAATAAAGATAACCAATAAAGTGCGAGCAAGAAATTCTAAAAAAAAGTATTATCTTCCTATGAACAGAGACGCGCCCCACTCCTGAAGGTAGACCATGAGGGTATATATTTACTACACATGACGGTGCAGACCAAGGTTCCTATGAATGGCAGCGTACGTATTGAGATGCTGGCGCCGTCAGGCTACCTCTCCGCCGCCCTCTGGCCACTCTTACCGGTAAGTGGTGCTAACACCGTTTTGATGAATCTGTATATCTATGTAGTTCTGTGTAAAGAGTTTTAGCATAACTTGTAATGTTAATTTTGTAGTTTAATTTTACTATATTTTTACGCAAGTTGAAGTTAGATGTTGTTTAGGACGCGTTCCCAAAATGGCTTTTTACCCATATTATTTGTTAAAATTATTAGATTAATTCTTTAATTTTAAGTTTAGATACATCAAGCTAATTTCGATCGTAATAAATAATTATTTACTGTTATTCATTCAGATATTATATTTTATCAGTTGCAAACTTGAATTTGCCACCTTCGTGGTTTTGAACCTTAATTGATTTGATTGAATATTCTGGGATATTCGATTTGGATAAAATTGCTTTCCCAAATTAAAGGTGTAGTTATGCTCTCCACTGCTCCTGCTATGCCGATAATGTTCAACACAATTTTTTTTGGGTATAATATTGTAAATATAATTTGCAGTTCTTCGGGACGATGTGCGCAGTGTACACGGTGCTGTGCACGCTGTGGCTGGTGGTGTGCGGGCTACAGTGGCGCGACTTGTTGCGGATACAGTACTGGATCGGAGGAGTGGCGCTACTAGGCATGGTGGAGAGCGCTACGTTCTATGGAGTATACTCTTCCATCAACAGGACTGGGTAACTTTACACTGCTCATTACTTTATTGTACCTAATATTACTTTATAGACTACTAGCCGTCCGCCCCGGCTTCGCACGAGTGTAAGCTCGGCCTTCGGCCTCGCTACAAAATATAATATAGCCTATGTCACCCGGGGATAGTGTAGCTTCCCAACAGTGAAAGAATTTTTCAAATCGGTTCAGTAGTTTCGGAGCCTATTCATTACAAACATACAAAAATAGGTACAAATCTTTCCTCTTTATAATATTAGTGTAGACTAGCTTATATCTTTGCGCGATAGAATCCGGAACGTGGATATTCGCAAAGGAACCGTAGTCAACGACATAGCTATTAAAATTTGCAAGTTGAAGTGGCAATGGGCAGACTACATCGCTCGAAGAACTGATGACCGATGGGGAAGAAAGGTTCTTGAGTGGAGACCACGAACCGGATGATGCAGCGTTGGCCACTCACGTGATGCACCGACGACATTGTGAGAGTCGCGGGCAACCAGTAGATGCAGATGGCAGGATGTCGTTCAGTGAGGAGGTTAAAGGGGGAGGCCTATGTTCAGCAGTGAACGTCTTCTGGATGATGATGAGACTACTAGCTGTTGCCCGCGACTGTACGCGTAGACTTTTATGTAAATTTCAACCCCCTGTTGCCTTCCTTAATTCAGCTCTTGCATAAAATCTTAGCAAACTTACACCTCATAAGAAATCTACCTGCCAAATTTCATCTTCGAAGATCAAATAGTTTTCTAGATTTTGCGATGACATAATTTTTTTTTGTACACAGTGCAAAATTGTGGAATATGGAAAGTTTATATCCTGGATTAAAAGTATTCCATATGCTAATATGGAATACTTTTTTTTATCCCGGAAACGATTCCTGTACGATAGTTTTCAGAAATGAAACGCACCGAAAGACAATCTCCCTGCACCCTGATTAAAGGCTAGGGCCAGCGCTGCACAATTGACCTTCGCATTTTTTTTATTTTTTTTATAGTTTATTGTAAATATTATATTGAGTTGCAGCTTTCTGTGGTTGTATCCTAACAGCAGTAATGTGTCTGCAGATATTTCAATGTAAACGTGTACATGTTCGCGGAGTGCGTGTCGATCTGCAAGCGGTCGCTCGCGCGCATGCTGGTCATCATCGTATCCCTCGGGTTCGGCATCGTGCGCCCGCGCCTCGGGCCGGCGCTGCAGCGAGTGGTCACCGCCGGCGTGCTGTGGGGGCTGCTGGCGGCGGTGAACGCCTGGCTGAGACTGCACCACCGCGCCAATGACTCCAACCGCGATCTGCTGCTTTCAGAGGTATGTCGCAGGCACTTACACGCACGTATGCATATTGATATGCCACTACACTTCCACAAGGAATGTATAAACTAAGGGTTTTTGTGAAGATTGAAAACTGCGTCTCAAAAAAAAAAACATTCAGAAGAACATAAAACGTTCTCCTTTTTGGAAGTCGGTTAAAAATTAAGTGAAAAAATAAAATGTTGTTATTTGTAGGTGCCGCTGTCGTTGCTGGACAGCGCCATCTGCTGGTGGGTGTTCGTATCGCTTGCGCACACGCAGCGCACGCTGCAACTCCGCAGGTGAGAAAACATCACAATTGTGGTAGCCCCTTGTTAATACCCCAAAGGCCTATCAAATTTTTGTTACAATAGTAATAAAAGAACGAAGGAGAACTGGCCCAAATTATTAGTCCTGGGCCTCAAAGACCGCTAGGACGTGTGGAAAGGCAACGAGCTGTGCTATTAACGGGGCCTCATGTAGACCTCTTAGCATCTGAGCTGTTTATGGCCAGTTACCAAATTGGTGAAACCAAACTCTATTTACAAAATTCCATCCAAATCGTTAGAGCAGTTTCCGAGATACGCGAAAAAAATTGATATACATATAAGAATTGCTTGTTTAAGTAAATACATTTTTGAAGCAATAATAGTTTTCTTGTTCTTCGTGGGTTATGTATAAAGGTTAAATGGATCTACCTTATTTATGCTACATGGGTGTTTGTATTGTTCCAGAAACACGGTAAAGTTGTCTCTGTACCGTCATTTCACGAACACGCTGATATTCGCCGTGATATCGTCTGTCGTCTTCATGTTATACTCTATCAAGTCATATAGAGTTCTGCCGTGTATTACAGTAAGTTGAATTTTGAGCTATTGTATCTTTATTCATCCGAGGAGTAGTTCAACACTTGACCAGATATTTAAAACTATAAATTTTGGGTTAGCACTAACAATAAAAGGTGTACTAAACTGGTAACTATTGACCAAATATTTAATTAATTTATAGGAATGGAAAGAAGTATGGATGGATGAAGCGTACTGGCACATTCTGTTTGCGAGCGTACTGAGTGTGATCATGATCCTGTGGAGGCCCACCAACAACAACCAGCGATACGCCTTCACTCCTCTGCTCGACAACGCAGAGGACGATGACGGTAAACAAACATTCTACATTATCCCACTTCTGAATTACCAATACAACATGTTCACACACCATGTGTGTGGTCTCTTAACTTTCCACATGAAAAGTCGCCTCTTGTCCATTTTTCTATCGAACCGCCAGAACGGGCACGAAAATTCGACACTGCTTTATATTCCGAAAATCCATACGAAGCACTTTGATTCTACTTTCATTGTGTGAACTGCTGGTCTTTGAAATGCTCTGCCTGAATGTGTGTTCCCCAGTAGTTACAATCTGGGTGTCTTCAAATCACAAGTGAATCGGTTTCTTCTAGGCAAGTGTGCTCCATCATAGACTGCATAATCGCTTAACATCAGACGAATTGGGTGTCAAATGCAAGCCTACTCCTACATTAAAAAAAAAGAAGTCCAGCCTCACGATCCACATACTTCCTTGCCAAATTTCAGTGTTAAAATAAGGTTCAAGCATTGACTTGTGAAAAGCTGAACAGAGAGAAAATTACTTTTGCCAGCAAATGCCATTTTGGTCTGCCAATCCAGCATGACTTTGAAGTACAGTATAATCTCACTAATCCGGCACTTCGATAGATCGGCACGTCCAATAATCCGGCACCCTCCGCCCACGCCTCCCTTTCCCCTCTATACCTATGCGCTTTGGTCGCTGCGTCATCGACTAGCAGTCTAACCTCAAAACTTATCACGTGCACGTGCTAACGTATTGTTTCTTTCAAGTGAGACTAGTTTATAGTTAAAAATGTCAAATAAATCTCTATGAAATGCTTTATTTTATTTATTACCGATGACTTTTTCAGTATAACCCAGTAATCCGAACATTCCAATAATCCGGCACCCTCCGGTTTTTAATAGTGCCGGATTAGTGAGATTGTACTGTACTTCCAAAATTGTTGTGTAACAAGCAAATAAGACAAGGTTACTTGTTATCATGGATTGTAGGTAGGTAGGTAGGAAACCACAGAAAAAAAATTTTTTTGTTTAAATTAGAACGGCTGTCAAGGCATTTTTGTAAGAAATTTGTTGTAGCCACTTGCACCCATACCAACTGTGACGCGGAGTAAGACGCGTTGACGCATTCAAGTATCTGTCACAATACCTGGTGACAGTTTCCTTCTCATTTCAGTACCATTTACTTCTCTTTTCTGTGGGTGCAACTGCTGGAGCGTGGAGCTTGTTTTTGCAAGTCACATTACTTGCAATAAAGAATTTTCATAAAATCAAGAATGGCAAGATTTCATCTCAAACCTTGAGCATGTGATTTTTAATCTGTCGCAATGGCAACAATACCTTTAATTTAGATTGGTTGGTTAGAAAATTGTTTTATTCTTTGTTCCAGTAAGTTATTATAATGCATTCAAAACTTGTTATTATTTAATTTAAAAAAATTACAGAAGAGGAAGAGCAATTTGTGAACGACGCATATGGGGTGAAGATGCGAAGCAGTAGCCTTAACGTGGAGCCAGGGAGTGAAGGGAGAGACAATGGACCCGAGCCCAACTCTCTGGACTCCGACCTTCGCTGGGTGGAAGAGAACATTCCCACAAGCTCCCTGCCACTCCTCGACTCCGATGAAGAAATCATCAATACAAAGTTCGAAGTCTCCAAAATGCAGTAACTACTTAACTAAGTGTATAAAGTATTATGTAAACTGTGATTTTGACTTTTATTTATTATAATTAAAATAATGTTAATTCATTCGCTTTTAGTGTCTAAATAAATAACAAAATAATTATATATAGTTTTTATTTATACATGTACTTACATTTAAATATATTTTGTTCTTTAGATGTGATCTTTGGTATATAAAATATATGATTGGTATATGGCCACCGTAGATTACATAAAATGGAAGTTTAGAAGTTCAGTCAATGCAGCACAAATGGAATCCAATATATCAGTTGAAAATATACAGGTATTTAGCAGCTGGGTGCAAAGCTATAGGTAATTTATAGCTTAGGCCATTTTGAACCATATTTAACTTTAACTAAGTGTACTTTTTTTAATTTTCAAGTTAAATAATAAAAAAAATTGAAAAACTATAAACTAAAACAGATAGACTTCTTTAAAACAAATATGTTCTTTAACGCTATATGGCCTAAGTTACATGTTTGTACCAAGCTACCAGACACCCTATGTTTGCTAATTGAATGATTTATGCTAACTCAATAAAAGAAAACCAGCCTAAAATATTTACATAGATAAAAATATAAGTTAAATCGTCATAAACTAATGGAATACAAGTTTGAAGACATTACTCAGACATCAGTATTTAAGTCAATCTCATCAGTATGCCAATACTGTCTCATGTGACATCCTCTTCCATAGAAATATACTTTCCCTATTTGGAAACCAAACATTCATTAGATTGCCACATTAATTCTTATCTTATACAAAATAAAATACTGTCTATAATTGCTAAAATTGTCACCATTACACTTGTAGATATTTCCTGCCAAACCTATTTAGCCGAGGCCTCAACAGATGTGACGACACATCATTTTGCTATATTTATGTTACAACAAAGCTTAAAATCTAAAAGTACATATCAATTATTATCATAGTAGAAGTCGTAATCTTCCGGTTCATCGGGAATCGGAGGTGGGTCTTGGGGTATGTCAATACCCTCCGCATCAAGCAGTCTTACTTTTATATCCATTGACAACAATGTTTGCAAATCGTTCTCAAAGAGTTTGCTGTTCATTTTCTCTTTCAGTAAAGCATTGATGCCATCCGTCCAGTAGTCAAATATCTGTTCATCCGGAGCTACAAAGTCTAAAGAGGGCACTTCAGCAGACTTCGGTATCAAGGAAAACGCCAAATGTGGTGTTGTTTTCCTTCCTCTTACTTCTTTCATGTGGGGGCAGTCTTTGCCGGTGATAACACATTTCATCTCTGAAACAGCTAACTTATTTCCGAGTTCCTCTAAGCTTGGAGTGCTTTTTTCATCACAATCTCCATAATGCAAGACTTTGTGGTTAGGAGACAATCGGATGAACCAAAATTTGTCCTTTATCCTTTGACCTCTAGTGGAGTATTTCTTGAACCTTGTCCCACCGACTAAGACGCCCAGTCTCTGCTGCTGTATCAATTCAATTATCTCTGGAGTGATTTTCTCCTTCAACTCAACAATAGGTCTAGCATGGGACTCCCAGACCTCCCTGTTTGTGCGCTCCTGCAACCAAATTTGTGTAATTTCAGCGTATGTTAACTGATTTATCTTCTGTCTGAACTTGTCAAACCCTCTTGGCGATGATGATAAGGCCCTGCTTATTTGTTCCCGTACCACACTGGATACTTTGACAAAATCTTCGATGGTAGCTCTCATTTCCTTCCAAGTCTTATTAAGTAAAACTATGCATATGCAGAACAGCTCTTCAAATGGATGGTCGTGAGTGAAGAACAGTGGATGGTAGGTCTGTCCCTGCTCACTGGGTGCCTCTCCAACATGCAGTATATCACATAGTGTCTTTACCAACTCCACACTGGTCTTTCCAAAGGGACACTCATGTTCGTCAGCTCTACAACTGTTTTCTAACACAATCTTTGTATAATCCTCTGGATAATTTCTTGCGAAGTAAAGCATACAGTCCAAAGCCAAAATGCCAGGTGGAACTTCATTAAAATCTTTTATTGGGTCAATCTCACATTTAAAGCCTAGTTTTTTGAAGTCTTTAGAATAGCTTCCGACTGGGCGCCTCATGGTAACTTCTAAAGTTGGGTTGTTATCATTTTCAAATGCAATTTTTCTGAGCTCTTTGATCTTCTCTTGAGACTCTTGCTCTTGTGAATCTGCTCTTGATCTCATTTTAGGCTCCAGCAAACCAAGTATCAATGTCTGTAGGACATACAGCTGATGTGCTAACTCGGTGCCCAAAGTTTCTTTTGTGCCATTTTTGGAAAACTCGCTTGCTCCAATCAAATTCTCGTAAATCACATTCCTTACTTGTTTTGAACACACTGTAGCTGCGATAGTTTTTCTTTTGGTGAAATCTGCTTTGGAAAATATGGCATTGATGAGTGCAATAGTATTTTGTTGGATGATGATCCTGTCCTGGTAGGAATTCTGTAAATGGGATATCAAGTTTGGAATGGTGATCTCTTTCTCGACGTGAGAGTTCTTTGAACTGTTGAGGACAATGTTTTCCAGAATTGACAAACAACACTGAATCACTTTTGGGTCCTGTGCACTCGCTTGGTTGCTGACAAAACTTGCCACTTTGTTTATGAATTGGTTTTCGAGTACATCCCAGAAAATGACGCCATGGTCCATGAGCTCAACAAAAGTGACGAGTGCGTACTTCAGAGCATCACCTTTGAAATTCCCGTATTCAATGTTGTTTATGATCAGGGTCAAGCCTTTTTTATTGATAAATTCGAGAGCAAAGGTCAGATCACTGCTCAAAGTAGAAAGTTTAGTTAGTGCAATAATTTGGTCACTTTCCAAGCCTGAGTTGATTTTGGTGAGAATGTCTTGCACGGTCCTTGCGGGAGATAGTTCCAGGCGTAACACGGAACCGTTTTTTATTTCGTTGCGATTTTTCTCTGTGATGTAGTTTTGATTATTGCTTTCTGAGAACTGTAGAGCGTAGTTTTCAGGGTCTGGAAGGCCCCACGGCTTGCAAAGAAGCTGGATGATGCTGGACAAAGGCTGACTCTGATCGAACTCTATCAACTGTGGCACTTTGTCGGATGCATTTAGCATTTCCACAGCGATTTTGAGAATCGTGGAATCTTTCTCTTTCGTTGCCGACGGCATTTTTATTGGTTTGTTAGACATCTAGTGAACATTTGATATGTAAACGACTATAACAAACAACTAACCCCACCTCGATAAATTATGACTGTAAATTAGGATAAATTTTTTTGCTAAGTGATTATTGTTTGGTGAATTTGTGATGAGTGAGACTTTAGGGCTGCCAGCTGCCAGATCAAATTTTTAATTTTCCCTAAAAAAACACTTCATTCATAGGACTGCACGTCAGTACCCTTAGTACAAGATTTGATAGTTTTCGAAAACTTTTTTCGTTTTCGTTTTGTTCCATACATTGCTGGGCTGAAAGCTATTCGAAACCTTTTTTCGTATTTGAGTGAAGCAACCTATACTGCCGATTACTACCGATTTTAGTTCCTCCGCGTTTCCGCTAGAGGCGCTTTGCTAAAATGTATGGAACAATACGAAAACGAAAAAAGTTTTCGAAAACTATCAAATCTTGTACTAAGGGTACTGAAGTGAAAACTCAAGAGGCCTCTATTCGTCTGCAGCTTTCTCACTCGCACATTTTTACATTATTGACGATATAAAATGTAGTAATTCACGTATTCTACAAGAGATGGCGCTGTTTTAAAATACACGGTACTGTGTATTAGGTATGTATTCTGTGACAGCGTGACTATGACGCGATTCAATGATTTTGTTCACCAAAAAGTGCTCAACGCGCCTAAAGAAGTTTTCACTTCAAAAAACAAACTGCTGGGTTTCATCCTTGACGTTTTGGACAAAACGCATCTGATTAAACAAAGAATAACGTTCTATTGCTGTGAAGGGTTGTCGTAGGTGCATAGAGTGCCAAAATTCTGAAATGTATGTAAAAAGTCATTATAAAGCCAAAATAAAAATTCTAGTTACAGACACCATAGCAACAGATTTTTTTTTGCTATTGATCCTTGTCCTAATATTGTGACCTACCTACTACTACCGCTTCATTTGAACCACGCTTTAGTTACTAAATCTTTGTATAGACTAGCATCGTGCCAGCAACCATTATTAGGGTTCCGTACACAAAGGGTAAAAACGGGACCCTATTACCTATTATATTTTTGGTAATCCGCCGTAACATTCCCATACTCTGTAAAAAATTCAACAGACTATCTAGTACAGATTGAAAGATACTGCCGTTAAATGGTAGGATGGACAGACAGCGTTGGCTTAGTTATAGGGTCCCGTTTACACCCTTTGGGTACGGAACCCTAAAAGAAATCCCCAACCTTCTTTTTCCCAAAAATGCGCGAAAAAGCCCTGATTTGGCAACCCCGTGTGCATGTAATGACAGTTTGAGAGATGTCAGTGTCAAATGTCAAAACATCAAAGTTTTATTTTTTGTCTCTGACTGGCCAGGCTAACGCCATGCAGCATCGTCTTACGTATTTTCTACCCCCGCCCGATAACCGACGCCTCAGATTAATATAATCTAAGCCCAACAGCCCCGACGCAAACAGGATGAGGGATGTTAAAAGTTTTAACGTGCGCATCTGTGTATCCGTACGTTATAGTGAAGTAAACGCAGCAAATAGATATTATTTCGCTGAGTAGGTACACGTACTGTGATCTCATGGTATGGTGGCGCCAAACTAGCGATTATTGTTCTACACTACATAACTAGTTTATTAAAACTGGCCAAGTAAACACTGTTTTAAACTATCACGGTTGTTCACTAAAGTTATATGATTATTTACGACGAGTTATTTGATTATTTTTTAGACTAAGAAAGAGGGTAGATCGTTTTGTCTGTACCCAACTTTGAACTTTTTCACCAACCACCCGCATTCTTCAGTCATCCCGTGAACATGGTGCATGTAACTGCGCCGAAATATCGGGAGCTCCTTCCACAACCTTACCACGGTAAATATCCCGTAAATAATCATATAACTTTGGCCATGTAAAGTTGGGCTCGCGCAATGAGAGCTCCGTACCATAAGAAAACTTGTTAGCTAAGTTTTCTATGGCAACTAAAGTAAAAGAAAATGTGCAGAAAGACAACATCTCATCAACGCCCGCGGTCACTCATTCAATTACCAACCGCGCCCGACGTTGCTTTACTTCGGTGGTCGTACAAGTTTGTCACCAAGTCGCTCTTGGCCATTATTTATTTAGTATTTGTTGTTATACATCCGTCTTACTTAAAAAACTTTTTTACTATACCTAATTATGCCAAGTTTGACGCTTGTACCTATCTACCTACCTATTACCGTTTTTATATTAGAGCAAATACAAAAATACGTTTGTTGTATGGGGACTATATGGGGGACCTTATAGTTTTCCGTTTTTGACTTTATTACTAGTTTTTAGTTAATCCGCCTATGAAAATTTCAGCTTGCTATCTATTACAGTTCGAAAGATACAGCCGGTAAAACGTAAGACAGACGGACAGACAGACATAAATAATGGCCGAGTGCGAGTCGTTGCCAAATTTCTGTTCACCACCAAGTAAAGCAACGTCGGGCGCGGTCGGTACTTGGATGGGTGAGCGCCTGGACGTGATGATGTCATTTTGGACTAGATACTTTTTGTATTTTGTGGTGGTACGGCACCCTCAGTACGTGAGCCCTACTCGCACTTGGCTGGTTTATTTATTACATATATAAACTAATGCATACATAGGTACAATCTCTGGGCCGCTCCATCCATTATTATGTTAACTAACACTAATAAAGCCTTTTAATTCAGAAATATAATATCTTCTTCTCATGTTCCAGTCTCTATAGAAAACTAGCCGACCGTCCCGGCTTCGCACGAGTGTAAGCTCGGCCTCGCTACAAATTATAATATAGCCTATGTCACCCGGGAATAGTGTAGCTTCCCAAAGTTAAAGAATTTTTCAAATCGGTTCAGTAGTTTCGGAGCCTATTCAATGCAAACAAACAAACAATGAAATCTTTGCTCTTTATAATATTAGTATAGACAAACATGCACTCTGAATATCATTCTATTCTTATAAACGGGGCCTCATGCACACAACTTATGGCTCCAGAGTTTAATAGATTTCAAAATAAAATTATCGTAAAACGCCATTAAAAATAGATAAAATGGCGCTGAAAACGGAATTATTTGTGAAATTAATAATTTGCTGCTTATTAGTTTTGGATAAGAGTTACAGCTTTCGTTGTGATCGTAAGCCTTATGGATCTCAATTCCAAGTGTCTCCTTCTGATGGACGTTTTAAATTAACTGTTGTGGGCGCTGATGATAATGCGTACATTCCCGACCAACTTTATGTCGGTAAGTTTTTTTTGGAATATCTTTTTTTGAATTTGTATGTTGAAGAATAGGTAGGTGTTATTGTACTCGTAAAGCCCTATAAAGTCTCCGCCCTATAGGTAAAGTGTATAATCTCCTCGTTTACTGTTGATGTTAAAATTGCCCCATCCAAACAATATTTTTGACTTGTAAAATTGGCGAAATAACAGGAGGGAAAGAGATTTTTTTTTCATTTCGCTCCCTTTGATCAGACCATGGTCAGACCACAGATCTATGGTGTCTTTTTTGCGTAGTAAAAAAATGCGAGGTCATACGGCGGTTCGTCAGGCAAATCCGTGACGTCTGTCAGCTACTGTAGAAGTAGATGTCGTACGGCAGGTAACGTATATTTATTTAAGGCTGCGCTTACCGGCTGAAGTGCGAATGAGATAGCTCTATGCGGTGGGCGCGGCCTTAACGTGTTTTTGTGCAGTTGAATTAGCAGCAACAGACGAGGAGTCCCATTTCACGGGGTTTATGATATCTGCCGAAGGGGACACTAAGCCGGATCCCCACAACCCTAGGAAGGTGATTACGCAGTTCCCTGGCGAGATTAGGCCTTCCAATCAGAATGTAGCCAAGTTCAGCGACAAGTGCCCTTACTCCGTCGAACAGGCTATGAGCTCTATCAAATCTTCTGCTGAGGTAAAGACTACTTTCTTACAGACCTTTGCCAGATCATAGTTGGTATTTTAACCAGAGAAACTAAAATAGTATTTATCATGCAATGTGTTTTTTTCTTTTTTTTTCTTATTATTGCTCGATTAAAAAAAAACATTGACATAACAAAGAAAAAAAATTAAACCGGCCAAGTGCGAGCCGGACTCGCGCACGAAGGGTTCTGTACCATTATCTATAAAAACGGCAAAATAATCATCTTTGTTGTATTGTATGGGAGCCCCCTTAAATACTTATATTTTTTTATATATAAATTTAATTATTTATTTTAAACTGAATATATATCTAAACATTCTATGAATCTTTTAAGCATCCTTATGCCGTTATCAATATCGAGCAAAAAAATCACGTTTGTCGTATGGGAGCCACATTTTTTTTTTTGTATTTGTTGTTATAGCGGCAACAGAAATACATCATCTGTGAAAATTTCAACTGTTTAACTATCACGGCTCACGAGATACAATCTGATGACAGACAGGCGGACAGCGAAGACGTACTTAGTAAAAGGGTCCCGTTTTACCCTTTGGGTACTGAACCCTAAAAACTAGTACTTTTAACCGACTTCAAAAAAAGGCGGAGGTTCTATGGTCCACTGTTTTTATTTCTTTATTTCTATGTATGTTCACCGATATCTCCGCCAACTGTTGACGGATAAACAAAAATCTTTTGTTCGGTTTGGTCCCATTGTCACCAAGTCAGGATCTGATTATGGGATCCCAGGAAAATCGAGGGCAACGCTCAAATTTTATAGGCACTTATTAAGTTTTTCATATATTTTTGAAGTCGGTTTTTTATCGTGATCCTCTTGTTAATAAAGTAACCATTACGGTTGAAACTATAGTCGTTGTAACCGGCCTATTCTTACGTAATTCCCGTGTAATATAAACAAAATGTAAAGTAATCATTGTTACTACGATTTAGGTGTACTGGCAAGCTCCTCAATCTGGCAACGGATGCGTCATGCTCCGCGCCATGGTGGTGGAAAACGACGAGGTTTGGTTCGAAGACGGCGCGCCTCTTACTCAAAAGATCTGCGAAGACCTGAGACAGCCGGATGATGTCGCGCCGCAAGTCAACTACGAGTGCAATATATGTGACGAAGCCAAGTATGAGGTGGGACCTCAGATCTGTGGCCTTAGTACGAGCACTTGCGAAAAAGTTATCGTTACGTAAATGATAGCAAAATGTATGAAGAATTTAACAGCGGCTCTATCGGACGTGAAAGGAAACTGAATTTTTCATACATTTTGCTAGCGTTTACGTAACGATAACTTTTTCGCAAGTGCTCGTACTAAGGCCAATGATCTGTGCTGCGACACTTCTTTATTTTTAACCGAATGCAAAAAAGAAGACGATTCTCAATTCGCTTGTCAGGGGCCTCACGCTCAATTCTAATCGCGGACCCGAATAGGTGCAGTTTGCAAAATCACGCGAACGCGAACCTACGCGCCGAGAAACGGTTTTTGCGGTCGCGTGACTTTGCAAACTGCATCTATTCGGGCCCGCGTTTAGAGTTGGGCGTAAGGCCCCAATGTATTCTGTTCCAGAACTCAGTCATATACAGGGCTACGCATATAGACTGTATTAAGCCAAAAGCAGGTCATTATACTCATCATTACGTTATTTTTTTACTATGGGACCAACCATGAATTAATGAAAAAAAAAAATGGAATTAGTTGTTTTAGGAAACAAATAAACACTACACAAATGTTGTAGGTATTTCAATATTGAGAATGGAATTTGGCATTTACTTTACGTATCAATTATTCGTACTTCACTCAAAGATTACGATTAAAAACTTGGAAGATTATTTTGCAGATATCATTCACGGGCGTTTGGTCCAGGAACACCCACCCCCGTTTGTATCCTGAAAACGAGTGGGTGCCCAAGTACAGCGACTTAGTAGGAGCCTCGCATTCAGCGGAACTGGTCTTGTGGAGTCCTGGCTCGCTGGCGTCAGATGGCTTGAAGGAGCTAGCAGAACACGCCAATACAACCGCATTCGAGCAAGAGATTAGAGAAAAGGTAAAATGAAACGCTGTGCTGCCATGCCGTGCGTAGCTACTAGCTAGAAAGCAGCCTATGTAATTTATATTTAGGACAGACTTTAATTGCGTACCTTATTTTTGTTTCCTTTAATATCTCATAAATGAGTGCGTGCAATATTTCAAATTGTAAAAATAAAATTGTTTACCTCTCCCGTCAACTGAGGTACGTATAGTTGGCTGAGATACTAAGACTTTAAAAAGATTGAGTCAAATAAATGTTCGAAAAAACTTCAAAAACAACTTTGCGCCAATATAACTCGGACTATGATGATCGTTATTTTTGATTTCCATGACTGACAATAATTAACATCGAAGTGGTCTGGGTACAAATATCCGCATGGTTATAGAATACAAAATACAGCATGATGGTGAAAACGCAGAAGAAATTTCATATCGTACTACTAAACGTAGCGTACGAAACCTTCCCATAAGCGTATAACTTAACTATACGTACTTGACTGTTTGTTTATTTCTTTAGATTGGTGACGGTGTCCGGACAATGATAAAAGGTAAAGGTCACAGTTACCGCAAAATGGGTCAGCCTACTTACTCATTTTTCCGCGCTGATAAAGGAAACCATTTATTCACGGTCGCCGTTGGTATCCATCCGTCCCCGGACTGGTTCCTTGGTGTGACCAGGTTCGAACTGTGTCAGGACAACGCGTGGCTGCCAGAAAGGGAGCTGGACTTGTACCCTTGGGATGCTGGGACTGATAGTGGAGTTTCTTACGAGGTAACTATTCTCAAGTTTCGTATGGCGAGGATTTACCACTTTTAAGCAACGCTGGAAGCAATGTATGAAAAATTCAGTTTCCTTTCAAGTCCGCTAGAGGCGCTGTTCAATACATACATTTTGCTATCGTTTTCGTAACGATAACTTTTTCGCAAGTGCTCGTACTACGGCCACTGATGACCATAAAGTAGTAGTAAAGTTGCATTTAGGCGCAAAACCATGGCGCTTACACACAGTTGTGCGTTTCGCTACTTCTATTTTTAAGGTTTTATGGGTTTTTCTCATATTTTTCGAAAAGAACCTATCTATAGCTGTAATGTAAAATGTACCTACCTTGACGGTAGTATCATAGTTGAGTGATCATATAGTAAATAGGTGTGTGAATGAATCTAAAAAAAACATGGAGAAAAGCTCAAATCAGAGTTACTTTCATATTTTTACCTATGTTTAGTCGTATGAAGATTATCAGGGGCGTTACGCCCAACTCTATGCCGCGGGCCCGAATACGCGCAGTTAACAAAATCACGCGAACGCGAACCTTACCGCGCCGAGATACGGATTGTGGTCGCGATTTTGCAAACTGCGCGTATTCGGGCCTGCGTTTAAAGTTGGGCGTAAGGCTCCAGCTCTACAATGTATATTTGTTTACCTTCTAGTCGGCAAACATGCTAACTGTACCACAAGACGCTGTGGCTCGAGTTCAGATGAGCTCTTACGACAAAAAATCGCCTTTCTTTGAGATGGACATGAAGGATATGCATCCTTTCGGAAAATTACACATTACGTTGATTCGAACATATCATAGAGAATGTGAAGATGCTACGGGTAAGATCATTGGGTTAATGCAGGGGTCTCCAAACTTTGAAACTTTGGGGCCGTACTATTTTTTTCGGTATGTTGCAAGGGCCATAACAATTTAAATTTTTCTGTCCACCTAAGCAAACATATTATATATATGTTTGACAGGCTTTATTGCATTTCAATTACTATTGATTGTGTATTGTGACACGTAACGACATCTAGTGTCGAGTAGTGATACTATGTACTCGTGGATCAGATTGATGACACTGCTGGATTGATGGCAGTGGCGGGCCGGATTTGGCCCGCGGGCCGTAGTTTGGAGACCCCTGGGTTAATTTGGGTTAAGGTATTATATCAATGTGTTAGATTCATAAAGTTTATTAAAATTGAGTCTGGCGAGGTAGCGGTTAAACGCAAGTCTATACCTATATACACAGCCCCGTTAGCTCAGTTGGTAGTGTACCTGCCTTCTGCGCTTGGGGGCGTGGGTTCGATTCCCACCTAGGACAAACATTTGTGCGATGAACATATATTGGTGTTTGTTCTATGTCTGGGTGTTAATATCAATTTAAGTGTGTATTTAATAATTTATGTATTTATGGATGTATATCAGTCTCTGGCAGCCATATTACAAGCTTTGCTTAGTTTGGGGCAAGGGTAAATGTGTAAGCCTGTATAATTAAGCTTTGATGAAAAAAACAATATAAAAAACCAACTTCATAAAAATGCTGGACCAAATTGAAATGGGACCACAGGGGAAGCATCAGCTTTCAAATAATAATAAAAAAACATCAAAATCGGTTCACCCATTCAAAAGTTCTGACGTAACAAACATTTTAAAAAAACAGTCGAATTGTGAACCTCCTCCTTTTTGGAAGTCGGTTGAAAATACTTATTGTTAACAATTTTATTGTGTTGTTCAAGTAGAAGAGCCAACGGAAGGAGGTGAGGAAAGCCCCGTGAAAGAAAAAGAAAATGAAGATACCGATGCGAAACACCAGGAGCCGGAAGAACCATCCAGGTACCAAAACCCTGAAATAGCTTCCGGCATCTTCCTGGGGTGAGGCTTATTTGATAATCTTCATTTAACTTCGGCATTTCATAAGTCTCATTCCATTTACAATACAATAAATAGTTTATCACACAATTTTACAGCGCGACCAGCTTATATCTGTAAAGTGTAATAGGGAGCCACCATCGTTATTTCTGATCAAACCTAACAACCTCCCGTAGAGAGGTTTAGTTCCACAATTTAGGCAACATCAAAATAAGATGGTCAGAATCGTATCTGTTTCAGCCATAAAATACTAGATGGCGCTGTACCGCCTTAAAACGCGCAATCGTTTCGTTCGCTGTATTCGGAGGAGCGATAGGGGTCCGCCAATGCGAGTGATAAATGCGAAAGCCATACGGCTATAAAACCGATCTTGATGAAATTTGGTTGTTTTTTGAATCTGCTCCAGACAAATCAGTTATGGAGCGAATAAATTATTGGATTGGATTCAGTGCTACAAATACTACAATACAAAGATTATGGATGACATTGGCCAAGCCAAGAGTGTTAGTTACTATCCAGCTTTTCTTGAAAGGAAATTTACAAGGCAGAGTCGTTCCTCAAAACGGTTAATGCAAGATCGCATACCGGCTAAATAACCCTATAAAGGCTCGATTTTGAATTTCTCAATTTTCCGACTACCCTGGACAGTAGAAATGTTTCAGATGGAACAAACTAAATAACGTAGTTACACTTTTAACTGACGCAATGATCAAATATCAGCTGACTAATTTAGATATAAAATACAACTAAACTAAAATATTATGATTCCGACAATATTCTAACATTGACATAATTTTGTTTATACATAATAATAAAAAACTCGCTTTTGTACACATCCATTTCTACGACCATGCTATGCTAGTATTGCACGTAGGTATATGTACCTACCACAGAAAAGAATATTTTTTTTGGCTGTCAAGGCATTTTTGTAAGAAATTTGTTATAGCCACCCATATAAACCCATACCAACTGTGACGCGGAGTTTGACGCGTTGACATAAATTAGAATGTTGAATCACATACCTACGTGGCGACAGTGTTTCCATTATATTTACTTCTCTTTTCTGTGGTACCTACAATAGTTCTGACAAATAAATAATTTTATTTGACTGCTTTCTAGCAGAAGATTCCAACTAGTACTGTATCTTACCTTAAACAATTAGCAGCAGAACTACAGAAGCTCCCATCATAACCGACCCAGAGTCATCGGAAGAATGTCCCATGTCTCAATGGAGCGCGTGGAGTCCTTGCGAAGGTTCCTGCGAGGACGACAAGATCCGGGGCTACATGTGGAGGGAGCGATACCACTTGGTTGACGGCGTTGCTATAGAAAAATACGACCCAAACGTAAGTCGCACTTATCTATTTAACTTTGTGAACCTCTGGTAACGCCATCAAAGGCATCAACATCCCCCGTCTTTCACCATCCCTGTCTAACGCTAATTTAATTTATTTATATTCGCAAAATTATATTATGCATCACACCAATATGTAAACAAACAAATAACTAAATCTTTAATTAATTAATTCACTGACATCGTACTAAACCGTTGGGAGAAAAATGAAATGTTGCAAAAGTGTTCCCTAAACCTAGTCGGGTCATAAGTTCTGTCACAAACACTCCTATGAATTGTACAACCTTTGATGTGGTAGGTACGAGTATAATATATAGATTTTTCCATATGAAAGCAATAGTAGTTAAATGTAGATTACTTGTATTTTATTAAAGTTATTCTAAATCCAGATGCAGATGATGATCCAGATAATGTGGATGCAGATGGCAGGTTGTCGTTCAGTGTGGAGGTTAAAGGGGGAGGCCTATGTTCAGCAGTGGACGTCTTATGGCTGATGATGATGGTGATTTTAAATCCCCTCGACCCTCGACCTCCGAGGCAGCATGCTCAATGTTCGTGTCTATATCAACCACTACGCTTTGACGCTTTGAACTGTGAGGTTTGTCATACTTCAAATGTTAACATTTTTTGTAATCCTACGGGTTTGAGCCTGAACTGCCATTCGTCGTGCTTAGTGAAGTCAATTCTATCAATCAGCCAGTTTTGCGTGCTTGCTGTCCGATGCGCTGAATCATGTTGGAAAAGTTTTCACACTTTTTTCACCAAAAACCACCTCTGTTAGGTCTGATTATGACACCAAGTCAAACCATGAAAGATAAAGGATAATGCTCAAGCTGGATCTTCAGCATACGCCTGCTCGTTTCTTCACTGTTGTGGGCATACATTTTATCATATTGTTTGTTGTAACTTTCTTTAAAAAAAATAGATTTAGCTGTATTTTTTCCCTCGACCGGGGAACTCTCAAACCTTAATTTAAGCTCATTAAGCAAATTATCTATTATTCTTATAAGCTCGAAGTATCAGATCTTCATTCATCACTCTTTTATCCGTAGTTCAGCTGCGAAGGGGTAAACATATTTTGTTTGCAGACGGGATTTCGTTGGATTCGCGCCTTTTCTGCTCTGATACTTGCTGATGTCCTAACCGTACGAGGTTGACCGCTTCTTTTACAAATCTTCACCAAATCGTTTAATCGTATGATAAACAAAATCAGTTTATTTTAATTTTTTGCAGAAATTTAAATATCTCGCAGGTGCATAATCCTAGAGTGGCAGCGTATTAACCACGACTCTGTCTTCCTTTTGCGATCATATCCCAAGAGAATGTAATACCTATATCCATAGTTCAAATGGAATAATATCAGTATCTTTTTTATTTGAAAGTTCTTTATTCAAAATCAATTTAAATATTTATGTCCAGTATAAGGATAATTATACTTATAATGTGACAGAACTTATGACCCGACTATATATATTAGGTATATACGAGTGCGTAGTTGGTGAGGCCTAAGGCCAAGCCCTATGAACAAAGTCACGGGCTTTTAGCTAGTAAAATAATAAATGCTAAAAATACATTTATTATGGAGCCAAATGTTTTTCAGGCCAAACATTCACATAGAAAGGAGGTATCGAAATATTGCAAGGAACACTTCGATGACTTTGAAAGAAGTGACTGCGAAGAAGGTTGCCCAGACCCTCAAACCCAAGGAGAAAATGGTAACAATCCAGAGGCATTTTACATACGCATATACAATCATACAATACAGAGCCATATACCTACAGTATTTTGATTTCAGACTAATAATTCTTTGGTCTCTTTTTGTTTCAGCCGAGAGAAGAATAATGAGACCAGCTAAACCTGGCTATATGTTTTATTACTCCAAAAAGAGAGACCTGAATAAGGTGAAGAATTCAGTTGGGGGATAAAATATTTACACGGTTTTTTTACAGTGTCAAAAAATTAATAACAATGCTCTTTTGGCTGTGCAGCCGCGCGCGTCTGACGCGCAATACTCGCACTATGAAAATGTATGGCGAAATCTGTCATGATCTGTCGTCTGTCTAACGCGTTAACCACGCGCGTCTGTCGCATTTTTACCTCGGCTTAAATTAAACAAAAATGTACCGATTTTAAGTAGGTACTTATTAATCAAAACTATATTAGTCCTGTTTTTTTACTATCCTTGCTCAAAGTCTTATTAGGTTTATGCAATTCTTAGTGGTCCTTAGTTTTCTCCTGATTTGATTTTTTTTCATTCTAGATGTTTCTTTCTAGTTTAAAAGTGTATACTTATACTGTAAGACCGCCGAATGTGGTTGTAACTATAGTTGGATCTTACGTGAGTAATTCCAGTGTAATATAAATAAAAAGTGTATAGTGTGTCTATTACAACGAATTTTTTGTGTGTAGATCATTACGAGTGTGTAGCGCGATACCTATCTCAGCCAATTTTTTCATGATTCTTTTTTTAGGGTTCCGTAGGCCGACAAGGAACCCTTATAATTTCGTTCTGTCCGTCCGCCCGAATTTTTTCAAACATTCTTTGTTCTATACTTATTAAGTTAGGTAAGTGCATGAAACTTTGCACAATGACAGTTGTAATATAGATCTAAATTTTGAAAGAACAAAAAATATACTTTATTGCATTTTAGGGGTGGCTCTATAGTACATGTGATTTCCGGATGTTTTTTTTTCACTGCACCACCTCGTGTGTCGTTGGAAAGATCTTTTAAAATTAAGGTAAGGTTTCATACATCAGTTTTTATGAAGTCTATCCTTTGCGAAATATGGCCCGCCAAAGTGGCAAAAAGTTGCCCCCCCCCCCCCCCCCCCACCCCTGCGTTTCTAAACTAAAAGACAGAAAATTGTAACTTACTATACGGATAGGTCATATTTAAAAACTTTATTCAAAATTATGTCGAACTTTATCTGATTATGAATTTTTGAGTGATAGCGATAAAACTGTAATAAATTCAAGGTGTTCTAGCTCAAAAGTCATTGACCTTTTTGAAAAGAATCTTTCTCAATCAGTTTTATCTATGTAATATATAATAAACCCAAAAACTAAAGAGGACGCGCGCCATTCTTTTCCGGTCTTGTGCTAGTCTCGAGTCCACTGCTGCCTAAAGCGATGTCCCCCGACCAGCGGGCTGGTGGTGCCCGGTGGTCACTTTTCATTCCGCAGCCACCATTCTGTGACTGCTTTGGCCCACCGTCTATCTTCCATTCTGATCTGACCAAGTGTACAGACTTGAGTCACGTAGTTTCACGAAACCATAGAAGTATGTTCTCGTGTTATTCAAAGGCCATTTCGGCTGCAGTTCCCACACTGACACCGTGTATGAAACTCTATGAACTAAATTAGCGCAGTAGGTAATTAAAGTACTCGGTATTAATTGCGTACAATTAGTCATATCGTATGTAAGTTTGAATTGAAAGTACACCGTAATTCAACACTAATTTTAGTCTCCGACCAGCAATTGACCATTGGGTACATTTCAAACTTAGTCATTGCTTTTTATTTCAGTTTTATATTGCCTCAGTGTTATTTAAAAAAATACGATCATGATGGAATCATTATTTACTAAAATAATTGGTAAGTGCAAATTATTTCTATTAATGAGATGACGAAAGTGGAAGGTAACTGAAAAAATGGCAACTAAAGGCACTTGTCATTCAATAATTATCAATATAAAAACTGACTTCATAAAAATGTCAGAACTGGACCAAATTGAAATGTGACCACACGGGAAACACCAGCTTTAAAATAAAAAAGAATCATCAAAATCAGTTCTAAAGTTCTGAGGTAACAAACATTTAAAAAAACTGTCGAATTGATAACCTCCTCCCTTTTGGAAGTCGGTTAAAAAGGGTAACTAAGGCCCTTAAGGCCTAAGGGTACCTTACAGTATAATTTGTAGCCGATTTTTTCCAGGTATTTTTATCATTATGTTTGTAAGATGTGCTTGTGACGACAAGGTTTGCGACAGAAGACCTCTCGGCACTACAGCCGGCTCCTTGCGTCCTGACAATCAATTTGTTTTAGAAGTAGATGAAATTAAAGATAGTACATACATACCGAACACGAATTATACAGGTACATAATTTTTAACTTCTTGATACCTTTACGAAATGATTGGAAACCGTAGGATGAGCTTGTTTTCAAACGACCGACTTCTAAAGGATTTCCTATTCAAATCAGCGTAGGTATGTTTTTTGTATATTTTGTAGACACCAGAAATAAAATTATCCGTAGACGAACGAAAGTTACTGACATATCCCACCGGATTAGCAAGTTGAAGTGGCAGTGGGCAGGGCACGCAGCACGCAGAACAGATGGCTGATGGGGCCGAAAGGTTCTCGAATGGAGACCACGGAGCGGTAAGCGCAGCGTATGATGTCCACACATGAACAGACGACATGACGATGGACGATGGATAGACGACCTAAAAGAGACTGCAGGAAAACGCCGCTTATTTGGAAATTGATGGGGGCGGCCTATGTCCAGCAGTGGACGTCCTATGGCTGAAATGTGCCACCTAATTGTATTTTAAATAAATGATGATGAGAAATAAAAAATACAAACACATAGAAAACTCTTAAGAGCTAGTACCACAAGTGGTGACCTTGTCGCTAAAAGCGTTTTTTTTTTGGCGCAGGACCCGGTTTCCATTAGTTGCCTGGAAGCGATCGGCCATCGCTTTAAGCGATAAGGCCGCCACTTGTGACACTAGCTCCTAAGAGTTTTGTATTATTATTATATTTTTTTCTATTTTCTTATTTTATCTGTTTGTTATTTTTATTTCTGGTGTACACAATAAAGAGTTTCTTTCCAATACACAAAACATACAGTCGAGAATTTCCTCATTGAAGTCGGCATCATGTAACGGTTTCTATCATTTCGCACCGGCTTTACGCGATATTATTAGTTAAATTTAAACGAAATATTCAACATCTAACCGTTGAAAGTTAGAGGATGAAGATCGTTTATTGAATTTAACCCACTTCCCGTAAAGTCGATAATTATGTTTTTAGTAAATGTAGGTATTAATTATTTTGAACGTGATATTACAGTGATATTACGTTCGACGTATGACAATGCGACGTTCATAGCGTTCACGATTTCACTTAAAGAAGACACCGTGCCGAATAAAGCCAACCCGAGGAGGCCACAACACCTCCATGCTGGACGTTTGGAACCATTCCCTAACTCCACGGTGGCACAATTTAGTCCTGCGTGTGAAAACACAATTATACAATCTGATGTGACACCAAAAACTAGAGTTGAGGTAAAATAATTATCAATATAAAAAACCGACTTCATAAAAATTTCAGAACTGGACCAAATATGCGCCCTCTATCCCATAGCGCGTGCATTAATTACGCAGTATCGGTTTTAGAGAGCGCATGCCTGATATATTACTGAGGTGTTCCGACAGATGTCTCTTATAATAATTTTTGTGTAGAAATGACTTTTTTAATTGTTAAAAGTAAAACATAGTAGAACTGGACTAAATTGAAATTGGGCCACAAAGGAAGCACCAGCTTTCAAATAAAAAAATAATCTTCAAAATCGGTTCACCCAGGCGAAAGTTCTTAGGTTACAAACAAATCAAAAAACGAATTGAGAACCTCCTCCTTTTTGGATGTGGGCTAAAAACTACTTAACCTATACTTGGCGTATTAAAAACCCTAGATAATAATTTAATTGTGATGTATGTTTTCCTTGTCTCTTATCTTACCTACGAATCTGAAATTCGACAGGTAGATTTCTTAGATGTGAGGTCCGCTTAGAATAGATTTTGTAAAAGGGCCGAATTAAGGGTACTTAAAGGGAGGTAAAAGTTTTTATGAAAATCTACCCGAACGAAGTCGCGGGCGACAGCTGGTTGGAATATAAAACTTGCGACTACTTTTCTAATTCACAATTCAATCACAGGCTCTATGGCGCGCCCCAGGAAAAGACAATAAATGCGTGACTATATTTGCGGTGGTGGCAATAAAACCGGAAGTATGGTACAGCTACGATGCACCTCTGTTCATTAAAGTGTGCGAAGACCCCAGGAACACGGAAGATATAGCTCCCTCAGAACTTGATGGGGATTGTGGTACCTGCGAGGATGCTAGATATCGGGTTAGTTTTTTTTCATACAAGATGCAATTGACTGAAAGGAGTAAGTCAAATGTGGTTTCAGAATTTATTAATCTCATAAAATTATCATGAAATGATAGATATAAACGCTATGCGTGCCCAATGCCCATATATAACGGCACTGCAATGTCGTAGTCAGACCCCTCTTTCCCACAGGGCACTCTGGGCACTTGCCATGGACCCCGTGATCGATGGGGCCCCATAGTTCCTGCCAGATCACCAAAAGATAACTGATATTTTTATTACCTTATTTCGAAAAAACAAAAGATGATGACTGACTATAATATTTACTTGCTTATTAGCTTTTGCATTCGTAAAGCTACTCTACTCTCGTCCGAAAATAGTGCTCAGTCAAGGTCATAGGGGCCCCATTTTCCAAATGTACCCAGGGCTTCCAATAGCTTAAAGACGGCCCTGGCCATAGTAGAAACAAAACATTTTGGCACTGCCGTCAGCAGAAGGAATATAAGAAATATAAAGCAATCAACGGACATTTATTATGCAATGTGTGAGCTATTTTTTATTATTTTGGGGTTGCGTAGGTACAGAAAGAGTGTCAACGGCACCCTATTGACTAAAGCCTACGCTGTCTATCAGTCCTACCATTTCACTTTTTTAACCGAATAAAAGTATATTATTATTGCGAATTAACTGAGAAATAATAATAAAATCAGAAAGTAAAAAGTAAACGGTGGTTCCATATATTTTTTGTCTTTGCTCTAGTGTTAAAACGGTACAAGCGTCAAAATTGGCATGCTTATTTACACGCACTCAAAAGTTAAAAATATAATTCTCAGTATAAAAAACTGACTTCAATGTCATAACTGGACCAAGTTGACCAGATTGCACCAGCTTTCAAATAAAAAAAAAGAATTATCAAAATCGGTTCACCCAGTCGAAAGTTCTGAGGTAACAAACATTAAAAAAACAGTTGAATTGGGAACCTCCTCCTTTTTGGAAGTCGGTTAAAAATAATGATCGGTCAAGCAAAAGGCGGGCGCGTACTAAAGATCACAAAGAATGAAAGAAAACACATTTTTGGGTGCGGAACCCTGTATAGGTGCGCTACTCCGACTCGCACTTGGCCGGTGTTTATTATAAGCGCCGTAACAGACACATCAACTTGGTGACGTCAACCACGTCAACCAACGAAAGAATAAGAGAGGGGTATAATATTCTCACTCTTTCTCTCCCGTTCAGGGTTGGATTTCGTAGCATAATTTTATGCTATTTGTACCATTATTTCATGATGTGTATAGTATGTAGTATCGTAATGTCAGTATGCTACGCTAAAATACCATAATTTTATCATAAGGTCTTCTGATTTGTATTATTGGGACTTTTTGCTTTTTAATATGACATGTATTACCAACAAATTATTTCTATATGTATGGCAGCATCGAATCAGGCAACAAATACAAATTCGTTTATTGGGCATAAAAAATTGGCAAGGTGAAGTGAAGTGAGGGTGAGGGATTACCCACGTAATTTTTTACTATCTCGGTTATTCTGACAGATTAGGATGGATGTATTATGAATGAGTGTGAGTGAGACAATAAGTACAAACATAAAAATATTTTCGATTACTGTAAGCCAGTACTCGACAGTGAATACATTTTGCTTGCAGTACGTACCTACTACCGACCTATTGTGAATTGATATGAAATTTTGAACTCTATCGCTACATACCTACTTGTATTTGTATATTTAGGAGTGTTGTTATTTCTTATGCTTTGTTAATTTTGAATGCAATTTTATTTCAATCCATAACAATAACGACAAGTTGAAAAACGAACTTTAAAAATATATGAAAAACGTAATAAGTGGCGATGAAATTTGAGGGTTACACTCGATTTCCCTTGGTTCCGTTGTCAGATCCTGACATGGTGACAATGGGACCAAATTGGAAGTATACACTACCGAACAAAAGTTTTTTTTTTTTAAATCGGTCGACAATTGGCGGAGGAATCGGTGAACATACATAAAAAATATATATACAGTGGAACATATAACCGTCCTCCCTTTTTGAAGTCGGCTAAAAATCGGAGCGTAGCATAATTTTAGACCAAGTAGTATAATTTTGACTTCCATAGACAATATTTTTGTGAAGGTCTGAATCCAACCCTGCTCCCGTTGGTCAGACGGCGGCGGTTCGTCAGCGAAGTTACACGTCTGTAACGGCTATATTTTGCGGTTTAGTATGCAGACGCAGATATTCTTAGCTTACCATTATTTTGTTCTTAATCCAGCTGACATTCAAAGGTCTGTGGTCGTACAATACGCATCAGAACATGTACCCAAAAGCCAAGGAGTTGGCGGCGTTCAGCGACGTGGTTGGAGCGTCCCACAGTCCTGACACCACGCTGTTCCAGTTCGCCTCTGAAGCCACCATAGGGATTAAGATGCTAGCAGAGCAAGGAAACACCACGCAGTTTGAAATAGAAATACAGTCTAAGGTTAGTGATTTTTTGTTACTTCTAGGCAGTCTTGGATTTGTCAATAGGCCATAAAGGCCGCGGCCTAGGGGCGGCAGATTTTAGAGGAAGCTCAAAAATTATTATTTTAGAAAGTTACATGGGGCGGCGGAAATAAAGTGGCCTACACTCGTAATAAATATAAATCCGGCACTGCTTCTAGGGATTGATAGAGATTTTCAAGTAAGAGCCTAATTAACTCTGACATTAGAGCACTTTGCTTATTCAGATATTATTAAAATTACGTTCGATAAGCTAATTTGCTGTAATATTATATATGTTTGGTTTCGTTTATAGAAGGTTCATTTATATTTACGTACCTATTAATATGCTTGCGTTTGACCCCCAACTCGCCTGTTGTTAAGCGATGGTGCGGTCTACGGTGGAGCACGCTTGTCCTAGAAGAAACCGATTCACTCGCGATTTGAAGTCTACTGCATAAGAGGGTTAATACATATATACCTACACTGTATATACCTATACAGTGTGATTCTCTGCAAACCCGAAATAGGATCATTGTGATCGTTCATCATAAATAAATAAATTATGTTTAGGTGTAAGAGAAACGCTACCGAAAACGAACTGCACTGATAGTGCTGTTACTGCGTGATTACTCATACATAAATTGTACCTTAGAAGAAAATAACTAATTTTTATTAACATAACGGTTATTACGAGTACAATAAATCTTTTGTTTTATACATTTCGCAATGCTATGCAAATAAAATTACGCAATTTCAGGGTTAAGTCCCACAAGTTGTTAATGTTGTTCTTTCAGGTTTTCAGCTTCCGATAATTACACTATACGAGTACGATTACATTTATATAATGAGCTATGGTGACCGAGAGCTAGATAGAGCTTGAGGTAGAGCTTGTGCGCTTTATAATGTGACATCACCCGGTTCGATCCTTAATTGGCCCTGGACCATTATTATTTAGTTAAATTATTAAATAATGTACAGTTTCGATGACATCGCTCAAAATGGTGAAGGAAAACATCGCGAGGAAACCGGTATGTCCAAGAACCTAAAAATTACAAAGATATTTCCCAACATGCATTGGGCCAGCATGGTGGATTAGGGCGCATCTCCTCTCTCTGAGAGAAGGCCTGTTTCCCAAAAGTGTGAACATGATAAATCTGCAGGCCTAGCACGGGCCGTAGAAAAATTGTCTTTCCATCGTTTTTATCCACGCATAGACGCGACAGAGCTAGAATATGGATACGTTTGTCTCTTTCTAGCGGGATAAAAACGGAGGAAAGAGAATCTGTTCACTGCCCTTGCTAGGCCTCTGCTGGTAATTAATACGAACTAATTATTTGTTCAGTTACCTACAACGGTGCGTACGGTGATAAAAGCCATCAGACCTAAAAAGACAGACACGTCCACTGTGACCTCCTTCAGAGCCAGTCCACAACATCACCGACTGTCCATTGCTGCGGGCATCCTACCCTCGCCTGATTGGTTCCTTGGAGTAACCCACCTTGAATTATGTGATAAAACTAATGGCTGGATGAAAAATATTAAGATTAACTTGTACCCTATCGACGCTGGCACCGACAAAGGATTGGATTTCGAGGTAATATTGCGTGTTCTTTTTGATCACTACTTTTTGAACCTAGATCTAAGTATTTTATGTTCAGCCGCTACACTACCTAAGTTAAGTAGGTAGTGTAGCACATAACTTAAGTAACATAAGTGTTTTTGTTGGAATATTTTTGCATAGTTAATAATATAGTTTTTTTATTAACTGACTTCAGAAAGGAGGTTCCCAATTCGATCAGTCTTTTGATGTACTCGTATGTACGTCAATGTTAATCAAAATATTTTTGTCTAGTCACCAAATGAAGAACAGTCGCCATTTCAACCTATCGGTCACTTGCCTGCGATCGGGAAGGCGCAAAAAAAGCCAGAGAAACCATTCGCCAAGCTACTAGTGGACCGAGTGAGGACGTACACGACGGCGCAGTGCTTGGCGGAGGCAGTTGACTCTCAAACTGAAGGTTTGCTCTTTGATGTATATTCAGTACATCACGGGTTATTACAAAAGTGGTCAATAGTGGAACTGTCTGCTGTATTATTTTTTATTAAGAGAAACATTCAAGAAAGTATAAAATATTTTATTTATTTGATACTAGCTGCACCCTGCGGTTTCACTCGCGTGGTGATGAAAATTGGTGATAATGATGAAAAGTAGCCTATGTTAATCCAGGATATAAGCAATGTATATTCCAAATTACATCCAAATCCATCCAGCCATTTCTGCGTGATTAAGTAACAAACATCCATCCATCCATCCAAACTTTCACATTTATGATATTAGTGTGATTATTGATAACACTGCTTGGAATATCCGAAATATTTTACCGATCGTGCTTACACATAAGTACAAATGAACTCGTCTAATTCATTTACACATCAATTAGGTATATAGATGAATTTTTCATTTATATTAATATTTGCGACAGTGTATACATACCTTTTTTCATTCATTTATTCTTCATATACAAAGAAAATGTTACAGGTGAAAATGAAGGCAATGGTGAAGATAGCAGTGCCAGTGAAGACACGAACACACAGTATGAGGTGAGATCTTCGAACGCCACCCCCCGGCCACGTCCTCGCACCACTACTACAAGGTAAGCACGGTCGCATCGAAAAATCCACCAATAGAGGAGTTTGACTGCAATCTACCAATTGAGTTTGAGACGACCAATGAGCGCGCTTGTTTCCACTTAGGCGATGGATATTACCCAGAAGAACAGCTGCGCTGCTTTTCCAAATTTACCTTCATGATCTGTATCTGTAATACAGATGCTATATCTACATTGTGTACAGAATAAATTAATTTGGATAAAAAATAATATTTTGTTGCAATTTGTGTTCGTATGCATCTGTGGTTATAGTTTTCTGTGAGTCATTGAAGTAGTCAATATCTGAGTTATCTACAAATACTTATGTTTTTTCTTCTATATTTTTCTTATTATATAGAATACCTACTAGCCGACCGCCCCGGCTTCGCACGGGTGTAAGCTCGGCCTTCTGATTCTGTGCTTCGGCCTTGCAACAAAATATAATATAGCCTATGTCACCCGGGGATAGTGTAGATTCCCATCAGTGAAGGAATTTTTAAAATCGGTTCAGTAGTTTTTGAGTTATTTCGTTTCAAACATCCAAAAATACAAAAAAAGAATTAAAAAAATATGCAAATCTTTCCTCTATAATATTTGTATGATAAATTTTAATATACACACGGGTATGTCAGCCGGTCGCTTCGTGGTCGCTTGGTCTGACACACTACTTTGAGTCTATTTATTGTTTCCATCGTTTGCAGTGAAGAACCACCAGAAATGGATCCGGAGTCTTCAGAGTCATGTCCGATGACGAACTGGGAGGAGTGGCAGGCTTGCGAGGGCCCGTGTGTCAACGACATTGTCAACGGCCTCCAGACACGGCGCCGCTACCATATCGTCGACGGCGTTGTCATTAAAGATGTTTATAGCGTAAGTTTACTCCATTTTTACAATAATTCACTTCTGCATTATCATTTTTCATTCAGAGAGCGATGGTGACGGTGCGGTAGCATGTGTGCTTTACGTCAGATTTGACGGCACCCAGTTCGATCCCCGGCTCGGCACCAACGATTTATATTGTACCTACCGCTACATAAATCATACGTGCAGTTCCGATGCCATCGCTCAAAAAGGGTGAAGAATAATTATCAATATAAAAACCGACTTCATAAAAATGTCAGAACTGGACCAAATTAAAATGGGACCACACGGGAAGCACCAACTTTCAAATAAAAAAAGACACATCAAAATCGGTTCACCCAGTCGAAAATTCTGAGGTAACAAACTTTTTTTTAAATACAGTCGAATTGAGAACCTCCTTCTTTTTGGAAGTCGGTATAACATCGCGAGGAGAAACCGGTATGTTCAAGAACCTTAAAGTTCAAAGACATAAGACAATCACCAACGTGCAATGGGCCAGCATATAGTGGATTTGGTTATGGTGGCACATCCTGTCTCTCTGAGAGAAGGCCCGTGTCCCAGCAGTGGGAACATGATAGGCCGAAAATGATGATGGTGATGATGATCATTTTTCTATGGAAAAGCGAACAAAAAACTCGTGTGTATAGCTTGTAAAGTTGCACCCTTGTACTAGCGACCCACAGCTTGTACTTAAAAAATTACATGCTGAAAATCATACATGAATACCTTTTACCTGCTTATTTCCTTACATAGGTACATGCCCGAAAAATGTTACCGTCTTTCTGGGCCATTTCTGGGATGTCGGGTAAAAATATTATCCTCTTTCTGGGCAGTTATAGTAAAGATAATTATTTTAATCTTTTAGCGTATACCAGTGTCGCAGCATTGTATGGATGAGTACCCAGACATGGATTTTCAGCCATGTCAAGACTCTTGCGCGAAGAATGAAGAAGATGAGGAAGAAGCACAAGAGGAAAACGTCGCAGAAGGTAATTTAAATTTACGCCAATTAGTTTCAATCAATCTTATTAAAGGAATTCCTCATCCTTTAGTGAGGAAGAATTAAAGTATAGGTACCTAATAGGTACTCTTTATTAAACACAATAACAAACTATTTCAATAACATTAAGAACTCACCACTGTGTTTTTTATATTTATTTTTTTATTATAAAATGGTCTTGCGCATGGCCGCTAACTCGCCTGATGAAGCGATGATGCGGCCTACGATGGATCACGCTTGCCGAGAAGATACCGATTCGCTTTTGACTTGAAAACACCCAGATTATAACAAATAAATATCGGGACACACTCATTCAGGCAGCGCATTCCACATACTAGCAGTTCGCACAGTAAAAGTGGAATCAAAGTGCTTCGTACGGATTTTCGGAATGTCAACCATAAAGCGGTGTCGATTTTTCGTGCCCACTCTGGCAGCCCGATAGAAAAAAAGAGCAGGAGGGAATTAAATCATGCAGATCTGATTGATGCACACTGTCCAAAATATATCCGATAAAAAACCGATAGACTAGCAACTTTGCGCCGATGCTCAAGACTAAGAAGCTTAGTCTGAACTAAGGCGTCGTTGCTGATGAGCCTCTTGGCACGCTTCTCAATTGACTCCAATGCCCCGACGTTGTACGCACAACTGTTTTATTATTCCCTTTCATACGCATTCAATAGCCGTATTTTATATTCAACAGTGTCTCTGCGTGTTGACTTTCGCCCCGCCAATTCCTATTAAAATCCGGGCTAGACAGTTATGTCTGGGGTCCTTAATACTAGATTAGATACTCAGGCAAACCATACCTACTTGAAATATTACAAAATACTCCCTTTTAGGGTTCCGTAGTTTAAATGAACATGTTATACAATGCATAAAAAGCAGACTTATATGCACTAGAGCATAAAAACAGCTTTTTAGTCCGTTTTATGAAAATTTTTCATTATAAAAATTGCAAAAGCAACGCTCCCGAAGCCGAAATACTACTACTATTATTATACTATCTAAATAATGTATAAAACAGACATAAAATGACCAACTGGTGTCAGTTCCTTATTACATTTTGATGAGTTTAAATAATATTTTTATAAGGAATAACTAATTTCTGTTGTTCGTTAGCGAGAATCACACTGTATAATTTTTTCCTGGGGCCATACGTCTACCTGTTATAAACGATTCAGTTTAGGTGATGCGAAAAGTTGTCCGACCGCAAACCGTATCGGTTCGCGTTCGCGTGATTTCGCAAACTGCGCGTTTTCGAGCCCGCGGTTAGAGCACAGAATACAACGACTCCGTTTACGTACTTTTGTGCATGATTATGATAACACATTGTACATACATACTTTATTGTTTCGTTTACAGCATCCCGAAGAACATGGCAACATTTCAGGGGCAGGAAGTGAAGATTACGAAGTTAAATAATAAAATTATCTACTTTAAAAAACCGACTTCAATAAAAAACCAAATTATTCATATTTTTGGATCTGGGTATAAAACTACTGAGTCAAATTTAAAGAATTTTTTGTGAGAACACGTCGAGAGCTAATGCTCTCTACGTGTTCTCACTATATTGATATTTCTCTACATCAATATAAAAAAACCGATTTCATAAAAATGTCAGCTGGACCAAATTATAATGGGACCACACGGGAAGCACCAGCTTTCAAATAAAAAAGGAATCATCAACATCGGTTCACTCAGTCGAAAGTTCTGAGGTAACAAAGATTTAAAAAAAAACAGTCCTATTGTTAACCTCCTCCTTTTTAGAAGTCGGTTAAAAAGAAGCAAGGTTCTCAAATGTCGGAGTAATCGGCGTACAAACATTGGTAATATTAATTATCAATTAAAAACTAACTTTTAAATGCGAAAATAAACAATTTAGTTTAATTTATTTGGATTAACAATTGTTTCTAGTAATTTTTATTTAAAAAACCAAACTGCTGTACTAATTTTGATGAAATTTGTATGAGACCAATCTGAAAGAAGTAGATACCTATATATTTTAAAATAATTTTTAAATCGGTTTAATAAATGAAGGAGTTCTGTGGTACTAACAAACATTTACAAAAATACAACTGAACTGAGAATTCCCTCCTTTTTTGAAGTCGGTTTAAACAAGGATCGAATTAAAAACCTCTATTTCTCCTTGAATCTTGACGAGTTATTTTAAAAATTATTACAAATGTGACTATTATGATAATAAATGATATTCTATTCTCCGAAGTCAGTTAATTAGTACAAAACTATTTCGAATAAAACATTTATACACAATAAAACATCGAACAAAACTTAATAAAACATTTTCGAATTGGTTTTTTATTTTTTGTAAACTAGAATCCACTAATAATATAGTATATAGTACATAATGTTCAATAAACCCTCCTCTCCCTAATTCCTACTCGGAATCTTTACTTATCATCACCATCAGCCAGAATACGTCCACTGCTGAACACAGACCTCCCCTTTAAAACGCTACACTGGACGACAGCCTGCCATGTGCATCCACTGGATGCCCGCGACTACATATTTTGGTGACTAAAACACATTTTTGTCGGAGGCCTTCCTAATGATTCTACACGAGGGTTGCCAATTCAGTCTGTATTATCTTGTTTAGGTACTACATACTCTAGTGAATGACGTACGTATTTGTTGGAGGCCTGCGGGAGGCCTAATAGTTCTGACACTGGGCTTGGGTATTCGGCCTTATATGAACTTAGCTTATGATTTAAATATTTGTCAGAGGCCTTTGGGTAGCATAAAGCAGTTTTTATTCCTATAGTATCCATATCACTATAGTTATGATGACTAAGATGAGTACTTAATACCTACTTGATGGTGTTGAGCTGTGGTACGAGGTACTTACGGCAGTTTACGGCACCCGCCAGTTATGCCTCATTTCAAGATATTGTGGTGGGTGATGACATGCCACGCATCATTTAAGGCCCCATAAAGGCTGCCGTATATTGGCACCGGAGGGGTTAGATTGGCGTGCATAGGTGGCTTCTTAGGGTATCGAGAGGGGTACTTTCATTAAAACGTTACTCGCGGCGTTATGTCCCATAACACCTTCACTGGAGCTTAGGTTCATAGCTCTTGCTGTTTCCACCCCCAGACAGCCGGTTAAGGCAAGCCAAGGGCTGGGGCGGGGTCTCATTTAGTTCAATGGAATCGGGGATGTTTATTATTATTAATTTAAAAAATTAAACAGTATAAAAAATATCTTCTCAATGCTGCGTAGAATGAAATGCACCTAACCTGCGTTCAAAAGATATGTCAAGATTACATTATCTGTCAGTGGATCTCCGACTAGTATAGTCTATGGGTCGCTGGAACGTGTTTTTTTTTTTTTTTTGACGTTCTTTGGATTTTCTTTTTCGTGGTGTTTTACTTTTGGTGGTTTGTTTGCGATTATTGCGATGCACCGGATGCTACAACACGAAATTTATAAGGAAGTAGGTAGCAACCAAGCCTTCCGATTCCGACCAAGGATCATCTGATTCTGAGGTAACAATAAATAAATCTACTTTCTTGTGTTACCAAAGAGATGTTACAAGTGTACAGTTGTTTCTTGTTTAATTTCTGTGACTATGAACTGCGATTTGAAGTTTTGAACGAAACTTCTTACGTCATCGTGGCGACTGGCGACAGGAACAAGCAGACTTAAATTAATTAGATTAGATTTATTTTCAATTCTATGCAGTGCAAGATTTCAAAAAATTCTTGATTAACTCCCTAAAACGTAGGGAAAAATCTTTTTTATTATGTTAACAAAAACCCCGAGGTCTGGTTTCAGTACTTTCAAGAAATATTTCAATAATTCTCTGAAAGCAGTGTTCTTGTTCGAGGCCGCCGCCTTCGCAGTTTCTTTCGGTGTGTGGTACAAACTCAACACCAACCGAGGTAAAGATCTTTCCATATTCCATAAACACGACAGAATTCAAGCTATATTTAGCCAGATATTAGCATGAACCATCCAAGATAATGTTCTTTGTGACTCGTGATAGAATGAAAGTGAAATTCTAACCAATGTTTTAAAGTTAAATCAATCTTTTTGGATCCTTCTAATTCAATGTTAATATTAGTAATTGCTCTAAAATTGTTGTTTTATTTTTGTTTCAATCTAAAAATGTATTTCGAGGCCTGTTGTAATACTAGAAATGCTCTAAATCCAATTGGATTTATACAGATGCTTGGCTTTGTTGTGAGTTACCTAGTAACCGTTTTTATGGGAAACTAGCCTGCTGCCCTTTTCCCGATTCTTACATTTTCCATCACCTCTTACCCATTTAGGTTTGAAAAGGTATTAAACAGAAAGAGAAGAACATTTACATGTATTAATTTAAATCGCTGTATGTAATCCTGTGATTAACACACACAGCTATATTATTATTGCTATATTATCTGTAGAAATAGTTTGTATTGATCTTTAACTTGTTTGGTTTTTAGATTTTCGTTTGTATATGTACAAGAACCACAACTGGGTGTTGGAAAGCTATTACTCACTCGGGGAAAAGATCGCCGACCAGAAAACCCGTGAATTCGACCTTAAAGTGTGGAATAAAGAAGGACAGATCTAGAATATTGGTGAGATGAGTGTAGCTATTAGATCCGCATTCTGGGTGGCCACGTTTGGATCCATTGGTTACGCACTGTTCAAGTTGGTCAAACCTGATGATGAACTCCTCAAGAAGGTCATTATATCTGTTTGTAATGTTTAGTTAATAGTATTGGGCTGGAATTTGAAACTAATCAGTGTGCATCTGTGTTGTGTTGTATTTATACTGTTTTGTGATCATAACCAGTTTTGAAACAACTTCTGTAAAGTTGTTAAAGGACTAATTTCCTAAGAAATCTTGTTGCAAACAACCTTGCACATTGTGTTTGTGAATCATGTATTATAGAAATATCATTGAGGAATATTCATTTTGATTCATCATAACTGATCATCAAGTTTGAACCATTTGGATCCCATCTGTGTGAGTAACTAGCAACTAAAGTTCCTTAAAATGTTTATGTACCTATATTTTTACAGTTGGACGAGGGATCCAAACACACAGACACCAGAAAACTAGCCAATAAAACCTTAGAAGTCCTAAAAGAAGCCGGAAATCAAAATTCTGAATTAAACAAGAAAATAGAAGATTTATTGAAGAAAGGAAAATGAGTGACAAAAATACTATTTTAGAAAGGCTTAGTAAAAGAGATGCACAGCGCTTAGAAAAGTTACAAAAGGCTTACAAGGCAAGGGAAGAAGTGGACGCCTCCGATGAAAATGAAGTTTTCTTTTCTGGGGCTTTCAAAATAAAATCTGAATATATCGAAGATATGCTATCTCAAATTCCCAATTTAGAGACAAACATCCTGCCTTCATACTTTGATAACATCAAGAAAGATCTCAATGAGTTACAGAAATATGTTATCACTTCATCATTCTTTCTAAAAGAGTTCAACATGCGCAAGTACTTAGGTATAGTACAGAATTTACAAACACAATGCTATGAATTAGAAGACCAGTACGTACCGAGAAAGAAGTTTGGATTTTCGAAAAAGAAACTGCCGAAATCTGAGAATCAGAAACAGAATTCTATGGATGAAAATGATGGAAACAGCAAGAAAGAGACAAACAAATGGGAAGAAAAATTGTTTGGTTTTGATTCTCAAGAGGGCAAAGTGTTGCTTTTAGAAAATGACGAGTTATTCCAACGGGATGTCGCTTTACGTAACCTTAAAAATTGCACAATCGGTTTGAAAGGTGTCATGGGGACTCTGCACATGACTAATATGGAAAACTGTATAGTTCTCTCTGGGCCGGTAACTTCCTCAGTTTTCATGGAGAAATGCACAAATTGTAAAATAGTCACAGCTTGTCAACAATTGAGAATGCACACATCGAGTAGGTGTGACATTTACTTGCATGTAACTAGTAAAGGCATCGTTGAAGACTGTTCAGAAATTCGGACTGCTCCTTACAATTTGTACTATGATGATTTAGAGAAGCATTTTAACACATCTTCCCTGAATAAAAGTGTCAATAACTGGGATCAGTTGGACGACTTCAACTGGCTAGCTCCGGACATTCCCTCTCCCAACTGGTCTGTACTTAAAGTAGAGGAAAGAGTAAAATCCTGGGACACCTGTTGGTCCAAAATCCCCTAGGATTTATACTTTTATAAAGCGAAATTTCAGTACCACGTAACGCAATAATAGATAGAATAACAAATTAACTTTATTTTTTATCAAAGTGAACTTGCCTATTTTAAACTTTCTAAAGATTGTGTATTTTACTTTTTCCTAAAAGAAATCTTATAACTAATTATTATTTGAGCCATAATGTAACTTCTAAGTGCATAACAATGTAGCATTTATTCACTATAACTTATTATGTAATAAAAGATTTTGGTAGAAAATTGATTTGGTATTTTATTTTGTAAGTAGGTACCTAACTGCTGCACCCTGCTGTCTGACAGTTTCCTGCATTTTACGGGATAGCAAACAGTTTTAAAATAAGTATTTGTTACTTTTAATAGGTATATATTTTTTTTATTCTATAATAGGCTTGCGTTTGACCGCCAACTCGCCTGATGTTAAGCGACGATGCGGTCTACGATGGAGCACGCTTGCCCAGAAGAAACCGATTCACTCGAGAGTTGAAGACACCCAGATTGATATAACATGGGTAACTAAAAAGAAAAACGTCTGTAACAATAAATATCATTTAATTTCTATGCTTGTTAGAAATATATAAAATTTCCAAGATACCAAGAAATCACAGTAATTTCAAACAAAACAATACATATTACAAGACTCGAGCATCCCAAATTGAAATGACAGAACATTTACTAAGGTTTTATTTACAAATAATGCTTACTATTATTAATTTAAGAGAGTAAAAACTTAAAATGTCTGAAAGTATTTAATATAGTTGGGAAGTTTCAAAAATCATAAGTTTATAAACCATAATATTTATGGTACAAGTGACATCATAATAATTTATATACATCAAATAAGTAATTTTTAAACTTTCGCGATTTTAACACATGTTTTAATATTTATCGGGACTTATCGCGCACTATTAAATATATATGTACTAGGACTTTTACCGATACAGTCAGTGTTGTGTGTCGTAGTGACAACCCTGCAATTTTTCAAAATCAAGTGAGGGTAGGAGAACAGAATACCCGCTCTTCTCGCCGGACCCACCCGCAGTTTTCAGTCAGCTCGTGACCACGGCCATTGTAACATGGTCGAAATGTCGAGTGAAAGGTATCTATTTTTACCTATATTTAATAGTGCGCGATAAGTCCCGATAAATATTAAAACATACATCAAATTAATTCTGAACTGGGCTAGTCACTGGCATTTTCAATTGAGACAAATCATTGATACATTATTGTTTAGTAACTGACAATAGCCCAATAAAGATTACACAATAAATTTGAGCATTTACTTAACTAAAATACAAATATGTTGTTAATAACTACTTAGTTATTTCACAGATAAAATAAGTGTTAAATTTATTATAAGTTAAACTTATACTAAGCTGGAGTTCGCCGCTTCATTTTTAGATTATTATTTTTTGTATTATATATGCAAGATGAAAAAAAGGAAACCAAAACTTCATTATGTGAACAAATTCAAACATTTAAATAGGTGCTCTTAAAACTATATAAGTTACTTTTTATCTCAACAGCACTAAAAATAATAATACAATAATATAATTTCAGCTGTCTTGTTTTAGTAATCCCTGTAAGAAATATATGACTCAATAAATGCGTTTTCAATCTCTGGGAAGTGAGAATACCAACCCACAAGAATCTAAATAATCGTGGAGCATGGAATTTGAATGTGGACGCTGTTGCTAATACTTTTGTCTCTCATTAACACTAAAGATGGCATTTCCAGTTCAGTCCATGTTCACAGATCCTTGTCAAGCTGTATGTGATTTATTTTACTGTAATACCTATTAAATTAAAATCTACAAGCAATAAAACTGCCAAAGTCATTATCCATAGGCTTCAAATATATATATACAATTTCATAAATATAATAAAACTAAATTGTAGTAAATTCATTTATTACGAGATTCTTAACGCTTAATTTAAGTGTGATTAATAAATATTCAAATCTGTGAGTCAGTCAGAGGCAAAATCTATAACATAAATTACATAAAAACAATAATTTGACAATTCACCCTCGCTATCTTGAATGATAATCTTCTCAAAAACTTGCAAATTTTATTTATCCTTGATCAGTTAAACTAAGTATGTTATACTTTTTATTTGATAAGATACTTACTCCAATGTCCATTATGTTTTCAATGCTATTAGTAATCTTTTGAGATGATCAGTGTTTAAGACACAACCAGGTATCAGTTGCTCACAGATAAATATCAAATAAAAATATTTGTGTCTAGTCTAGGTATAGTTTATTAACCCACACATACAAACACTATCTGCCATTTCTAATAAACCTATATTACATTATTATCCTAATGACCGATCCAAGATTTATCAGCATTGGCAGTTAAGCGATGTTCAAAACATGTTAGCAGTAAAGGAATGTTTTTATTTAGTACGAAAATACTTGGAAATTTAGCCTAATCCTAGGATTTATCAATGTACACCTTTCTAGATATCAATCTACGTTATGATCAGTATAATTTTAATAAGAAACAGAATGATTCATCGAGTAAACAACATAGGTTTAAATTAGTTTATCGGTATTTCTGAAATGTATCTCTAAGTTTATATACTGGGTGACAGGTTAGACATTATTGTACTCATCATTATGAACAACTTTTAGTATTGGACCAACCCTAATATCGCAACAACAAAAAACAACTCTTACATAAACATGTCACAGACACAACAAAACGTATTGAACACCTGATTTTTTTGCGATTTCTTGGTTGGTCCCATAGTAAAAATTGTTCATAATTATGAGTACAATGCATATTTCCACTGTATAACCAGTTAGCACAGGTAAATTCAAGACACTTTTTATGTGAATTTTGTACCAGACCCATGTTTGTGAATCAATGGATAGCATTACAAAAATCAGTCACTTTTTTCTCGATTAACTGTAAGGACATCATGTAACATTTGTTATACTTAAGAAATTACACTTGTATTACACACAATTTACATATTTAATATAAAATATCAGTTGTTTCGAATTATCAAAAGTTATCGTCTATCTCAAGGTAACCTATCTAAAAAGAATATTAAAATGCTACAACACTATACAACAAAAAACTTTCCATAAGCAAATAAAAAAAAAAAGAGTTAAAATGATTTTAAAAACCACTGCTAAAGCTGTTATAATAAAATGTGCAGAAGAAACAAAACAAAAATTCACTCCCTAAAAATAAATTGTCAAAACAAAATGGAATAAGAAGTTATAAGAGCATTATGCTATGCTTTTTTTTACAGGTGCCTTTTTGAGTCCTTAAGTACAATGAACCAGCTTGTGTTGTAGTACCAATACCAATGTTTGTATACTAGTATAAATAATACCATTTCATATACATTATTGCTTGAACACACGACGGCGACAAGATAATATAATTTCTACACTATTAATAATTTGATGGAGGTGTGTCATAGAAGGAACATTTTGTATAGTAAAATGTGTGGACTATGTCGGTCAATGTTTGGCATCCCTAATGAGTCATGTTTCTCTGAATGGTTAGATTTTCATCATTGGTATGATATTTAGGGAACGTACCCATTCAGGGGGGGGAGGGTGGTCGTCAAAATACCACGTTTGGTCACAGTTAGTCTTGGCATATATATGGTGGTCACAGAGGGGGGAGGGGGTTCACAAACAGAGAAAGGTTTTTTCTTTCTTTTTAATTTGTAGTGCAGCTCCATGGACTCCAAAGTCCGTGCCCTTTGTCAACTTGTACATTTTACAGAATACGACTCCACTTGAAAGTTAGTTAACATTAGTTTGGTCACAATTACATCAAAAAATCATGTGTAGTAGTGGCATGCCAGAAGGCCGCAATAGTATCGCAAGAATCTCGAGACTTAGCTACGTCTTAGAGCCGTAACAGACACGTCAACATGGCTGACGTCAACCACCTCAACAAACGAGAAAAAGAGAGGGAAAATATATTCTCACTCTTTCTCTCCCGTTGGTCAGACGGCGGTTCGATACGTCTGTTCCTGCTATTAGCGATTGCGGCAATATACCACAGAGAATATTGTGTTTAAACAATAAATCTGTACTAAGCCGAAAGGAGGTCATTGTGCTCATCATTATTAACAACTATTACTTTGGTACCAACCCTGAAATCGCAAAAAAACTGTTCCAAAGAAAACGGTTATTGACACTCAACAAAATGTATGGAGCAGCTGTTTTTCCCCCGCGATTTTAGGGTTGGTCCCATTCATAATGATGAGTAAAATGACTTCTTTTTAGTACGGGGTAAATGCGTAACCCTGTATAAATTACTGTATAACCCTGTTTTGTTTCGTTCGCCTAAATACAGGAGTGGTTTAGACGACAAATTTGGAAAATTTGCCCCGAAAATTCAGGTACAACTGAAAGTGCTTTTTTCTATTAAAATTTTGACAGCAGGCCTAACACCGGCCGTGGACAAGTAGTCTTTCTACTGTTTTTATCCACGCGTAGACGCGACAAAGCTAGAATATGGATGCATCTGTCTCTCTCTCGCGAGATAAAAACGGTGGAAAGACTATTTGTCTACGGCCAGTGCTAGGCCTGCAGGACAATGTTTGCCGGGTCAACTAGTAAACAATATAATAAGTGATGCCATTTTGTTGCATGCCACAATGTCGCGAAATTGTTGTAAATGTAGCTAAACAGGTAGTCCTCCTATAAATACGCCTCCACAAAGTGTCTGAATTGTCCGTCCTCACCAGTTAGGTTTCTTGTGTTCGATGGTCCACTGTTGGTATGTGTTGTGTGGGTCGCACGCAGCCAGCCCCAGCACGCGCGAGTGCGGCTGCAGCGTGAGGCACTCGCCGTGCAGCCGGTGCACCAGGTGGCCCTCCTCGTACCTGGACAACCAGACATCATCATTACCAGCCTATCACGTGCCCACTGCTGGGATACGAGTGCACGTTGGTGAATGTCATGTGTCTTTGAATGAACTTGAGGTTTGAGGTGAAGGTGAAGTGGATGACATTTTATTAAAAAACCAAGTGCATGAAATTTTTTCCTATAAATTAACTAACAATAATTTAGTTAAAAATACTAGCGGTCACACTTTAATTGGCACTGTGGTTGATGTATATTCTCCTCATCATAAATATGCGTTAAAATTTGGTTTTAAGCAAAAACTCGATGACCGCACTAATTCTGCAGCCGGATCTCGTACTATAATGTATGTTCCTCGTGTAACCGAGCTGGTGTCCGGGCGATACTCACATCCAGGGTCCGTCGACGGTCCCGAGGCGGCAGATGGCTTGCTTCACGGTCTCCGAGTCCGCCTCCACGCAGCGCTCGCCCACGCCGAGCTGTCCCGCCGCGTTCAGACGGAACAGCTGGCTGTTGCCGGACCCGTGGCACGTTGAAGTTCCTGAAACGCATCATCGACGACATTCATAATAATCATTTATTTCCGAAAACCTTGCAGCTAACTCTTAAAGCGGGCTCGAAACAGCGCAGTGCGGAAAATCACGCGAACGCGAACTTTAACGCGCCGAGATACGTTTGGGTTTGCGGTCGCGTAAATTTTCGCAATCACCAGTCTGGCTAGCATGCGCACCGACTGTCGATTCTTTTTATCGTGCCAAAGCGAGACAGCCGTATATGAACCCGTAGGCCCGTGTCGCGTTCTCGCTCGACAAAGTGACGACAAGATTTTGTCGCGGTGCGCATGCTAGTCATACTGAACAGAATAGCTAAAAACACTAATCTTAACCGCAAACCGTATCTCGGCGCGTTAAGGTTCGCGTTCGCGTGATTTTGCAAACTGCACCTATTCGGGCCCGCGTTTAGAGTTTGGCGTAAAGCCCCAGGTATAGCTGTACGACCCCTGGTTCATATACATTTTAACACAAATAATTAAAACAGATAACATATTTAGAATTAAGTGAAGAATTAATTACATACATGTCAATAGTAATATGTATAGTCATAAAATTTTATTTTACATGTCAAATTATAAATATATCTACTAATTAATTCTAATAAAAAAAAAAATTCTAATCAAATAAGCCCGCCCCGACCGTTCCCGGTGCAAAAGTGCCCATAACGCTGGCAGCATTCCCACACTGAATTGCCAATCGTTGCACCAGGAAATAGTAGAATAGTAATATTATGAGATAATAAGTATAAAATGTATTTTTTTTACTCCGATTAACGGGCTGATAATCTTCAAATGGCTGAACAGATTTTCTTGAATCATAGTTAACTTGGCGACACGCACAACTCGCGAGTGTACGACGGAGACGGAAGATGCGCAGTGTGCGTCGCGCGAGTAGGGCGGGGAAACGATGCTTCACTTGCGCAAGGACCAGCGTGAGTGCTACTAACCACTTCCACTGCCACTACGAGAACAGGATGCACGTATGTAACGATACGTGCATATTTCTCTACCTATGCAGCTTATGCATTATACATTTGCTTGGGTCGGTAGCAGAGGCATCAAAATGAACTTTTCATTGTGATTCTGACCCAATTATGTTTTGTAGTAGATTATCGGTTGGACACAATCAGATACTGTTTGTTACATGTCAATTACACAATAACTAAATTAAAAGTTATCAATTAGATCTTTATCAGTTACTATGATTATAGAAAATCAATGCCAAAATCTATTAACAACTCCACAGTTTCAGCGGAACGAGACTGATATTCATATATATCATAGAACGATGGAAATCGTACACTGTGCGTTGTATGCGTTCTTTTTTACCTCACACCTGCAATTTGTGAAACGAGTTCCCTCCTGCGGCATTTCCGAGCAGCTATAATATGGGGTTCTTCAAAAGGGCTGTTCATAGTCTTTAAGGGTCGGCGTATCTGTGATGCCCCTGGTGTTGCAGGTATCCATAGGCGACGGTGATCGCTTACCATCAGGTGGCCCGTCTGCTTGTTTAAATATTATTTTATATCGAAATTTTTTGCTCTGGTCCCAAACTAAGCAAATCTTGTATTTAATATGGCTGCCAGAGACTGATATACATACATACATACATATTTTTAAATACATACTTAAATAGATATTAACACCAGACATAGAACACACACAAATGTTCGTCACATAAATGTTTACCCTAGATTGGACTCGAACCCACGCCCCCAAGCGCAGAAGGAAGGTTCACTAACAACTGAGCCACCAGGGCAGTCAAAAAAGTTTTTGCCACCTATGTCATAAAAAAAAAGATTATTCTACAAACTTACCAATATAGGCTGGTGCTGCTTTCCCCAATGTGTCCAAGCACGCTCCGGTAGCTTTATTCTTTACCATTCCCCACATCACATTCTTCGGCAGTTTGGGGAACTTATCGTAGACATCATACGCTACATTCTGCATGTACCAAGTGAAGTCTTTGCACTGTAACCTCTCTTTCAACGCAATCTGCTCGGTTATATCTCCCATGTCTAAGTATCGGGCCATCGGCTCTCTCGTATAGAAATACTCCTTATGTGTCTCATCGAACCAGGTTTCGATTACTCGTTTATAGTTGATGGTTATGAGGGAACCTTTGCGGTTTTTAGCTAAATTACCGAAGGAGTAAGGCATGAACGCGCGGTACACATGTCCAACTCTAGAACAAGGCACCCATTCGATGCTTCCCCCGCATTGCCAGATCTTAAAACTGAGCTCGAAATTTTCGCCTCCCCATACTAGTAAGCCCGGGTCGTAGGCCCCGATTTCGAGGAAGTATCGTCTATTGATAGCAAATAAGCCTCCGGCGTGGGTCGGGCTCTTGTAAGGCTCTGACTTGTGTTTGTGTAAGTTAGCTTCTCTGTCGGGTACTTCGTTTTCTTTGTAGAGCATGCCCCATTCGAATATTCCTCGGTAGTTGGTGCCGTGTTGGTAGACGGGGCGGTACTCGAACGTCTTGTGGTCCACGCCGTCGATGACTGGGACGGTCATGATGCGGTAGTCACGGTAGATAGGCGCCAGCAGCGGTGGGAGCCAGTTCAGGTTCACTTCGCAGTGAGCGTCCAGGAATACGATCACCTGCCAATAATGCATTTCATTAATATAGCCCTAATTATTTGATCATTTATCTAATATAATAACTTTAAACGAGCAATTCTTGAAGAGGGCGACCCGACACACGATGCCGCCGCGAAAAGGTGCCTTCGATGGTGAGTATGAATGCTTGAGGCATTGTTAAGATATGTTGGTTTACCTCTCCGGTAGCCTCCTGAGCGCCGCGGGAGCGCGTGCGGATCAGGCCCTCGCGCTCCGAGTTCCGTATGAGGCGCACTTTACCCCTCCACCGCTTGATGTAGTTGTCCAAGTTGCCCTTCAGGTTGTCTTTATCGGAGAAATCGTCCACCTGTGCCAATAGTTTGTTGTGTTATACAAACATTCATTTGGTAGATAAAACAAGTATGTATTTAAATAATTATCTATATAAAAACCGATTTCATAAAAATTAGAGAACTGGACCAAATTGCACCAGCTTTAAGATATATTTTTTTATCAAAATCGGTTCACCCAGTCGAAAGTTCTGAGGTAACAAAGATAAAAAAAAACAGTCGAATTGAGAACCTCCTCCTTTTTGGAAGTCGGCTAAAAAAACTTCGAGATTCAATTCCTGATCATGATTTTTTTGCGCGATAGAATTAGGAACGAGGACTCGCCGAAGAACCTACATAGCTATAAAAATTTGCAAGTTGAAGTGGCAATTGGCAGGCCACTCGAAGAACGATAACCGATGGGGAAGAGAGGTTCTTCAGTGAAGACCACGAACCGGAAGACGCAGCGTAGGTAGGCCTCCCACTAGATGGACCGACGACATCGTAAGAGTCGCGGGCATCCAGTGCATGCATGGCAGGCTGTGGTTCAGTATATGGAGTCTAAGGAGGAGCCCTATGTTCAGCAACGGAGAACGGACGTCTTCTGTCTGATGATAATGATGATGATGCTAAACATGGGTATGATACTAATTTCCTTGTTTTAATATCCACGTGGCTTAATAATTACTTCTTTAAAAAAAAACATGCATTTTCGATAGGCAAAATTACGTTAATTTAAGATTACTGTAAGATAACATTTAGGAAATGAGATTAGCTTCGCTTGTCTGTATAAAATGGCAAAATTAAACAGTGAAATATTATCACATTACTAATAGATAAAATATTTCAATTAATTAAGCAGTTCACTTAAAATTATCATCAGCTTACTGTAAGCGATCGTATCAACAGTTTCCTAGTATTTTCGTTTATCGACAATTTTAATGTATTGTTTTGGATATTTTTTAAGACGGGCGTGAAATGTAACAACCTGATTTTCTACGCTTATCGGCGTTTCAGTGTTTATTTGTAACATTTTCTTATAAAGCATAGTGACTGGTATAATGCAGATTAGCTGCTGATCTGTTGACCAATAGAAGTGCACAAAATTGATGCTACATGACGTCATACCAAATTCTTACGATTCTATTGGTTAACAGCATGTTGTTCGACTGAACCTTCGCTATACTGGTAGACAGTCACACATACCGTACAAGGGCCTTATGGCTACCTCTTAACGCGGGCTTGACGCAGCGCAGTGCGTAGATCACGCGAACGTGAACCTTAACGCGCTGAGATACGGTTTGCGGTCGCGCAACTTTTAAGAAACAGAATCGCTCAAAACAGGTAGTCTCCAGGGTGACCTTATTTAGAACCAGTTCCCATTCCAAACTAATGGTGACTATACAATGCGCACATTGTCACTTAATATCAGATATGCTTAACAGCCTATCATGTGAGCCATACAGAAAAATCTTGCGACATTGTGCTTCATTGTATCATGCATAGTTGAGGCAAAATGTTGTTTACTTTTATTTAATATCCAACCTTATTCTAAGATCTCAAAAAATTAGCTTTATTTCAACTTCAATTCTCTCTTTTTTGTTATGATACAGCTTCACGCTTGCCCATAGCTCTTCAACAGTTCAAAACCCTGGATGGCAATGCACTGCGCTCGTTACCCCGAGATATAAGATGTCAAATCTCTGTGTGCCCTGTAATTTCGCTGGAAACATTGCCCTTCAATTAAATAGATATTAATACCCAGACATAGAACACAAATTTTCATCACATGAATGTTCAAGATGGGAATCGAACCCACGCCCCCAATCGCAGAAGGTTCACTACTAACTGAGCCACCGGAGCAGTCAGAATTTAATGTGATCCACTTGTACAGTCTGTTGTTCTTTCGAATGTTTGTAAATAAGTGTGAATGCACGTCAGTTAGTACATTGTCCTCACCAATACGACTTCATGCAGTACATCCGGCGGAGACCTGTCGATCACGGTGTGAACAGTTCTCATGAGCACCGAGAACCCTTCGTTGTGGAACACGATGATCACTGAGGTCTTGGGCAGGTCCACCGGGTAGTGCCAGTACTTGCACTCTTCTAGCCGCGTGTCCGGAATAGATCTGACGATGTGACACAAGTAATAAATAATAATTTCTTGTATCGGGTATGCTATAGAACACACACGAAGGCATGGACAACTTACGCCAGTTAACAGGATAATAAAAATATCAAAAAAATAGAATAGATCTACGTTTGGCCACCATCTCGCCTGATGGTAAGCGACAGTGTGGCCAAGAAAGAATGGAACACGTTGATCTAGAAGAAATCTATTCACTCTAGCCTTGAATTTTCAAGCATCTACCTAGATTGTAATTCTCAGGAAACAAGGAGGACGGCAGGGAGTTTCATTCTTGGGCAGTACGTATCATAAATGACGACCCAAATCGTTGAGTACGTATCTTTGAAATTACCACGAGGGTATCGGTCAGGAGTGGCAGAGTCGAACAAGTACTCTCGTCGATCAGTTCCTTGCGGATAACACGAGGACGTGTGCAAGCAGGATGGTCGTGTCGCAACTACTCACAACCGAGTCGTCAAACCGAGATCGGGACGCAAGCGCAGTAGATGGAGTCTAGGACGTAGTGGTCGACGTAATTCCCTACACATTTTCTGCGGCAATACTCGATTTGGAAGGACGTCTAGAAACTATCTCGCGTGAAATGAAAAAATGAAATTTTAGAAATCATTGTTTGAATATGTGACAAAACAGTCTCTTTCATCGAACCAACATCTCTCACGATACTCCAACAAGGATGACGAAATAAAAAACTAATGATAACAGCGATACCCTGCCTTTTCCATTAAATATATACTGTAACAATCATTCACAAAAAGCAACCATATTGTTTGAGTGGAGACCGCGAACCGGAAGACGCAGCGTAGGTAGGTATATAGTGAGAGCACTAGATGGATCAACGACATTGTGAGAGTCGCGGGCATCCAGTGGATGCAGATGGCAGGATGTCGTTCAGTATGGAGGTTAAAGGGAGAGGCCTATGTTCTGCAGTGGACGTCTTCTGGCTAATGATGATGAACCATATTGTTACTAGACACGCAGATCTGAGAACACGCATGTCTAGCTAATGAAACTTATTTTGTTAAAAAGAAACCCTAAAAGACAAAAAAAGATACCTGTTCATGGCGATATCGTCGGAGGCAACAATGTTCATGCCATACTCGCTCTCCGACTCGGCGATGTCGTTGGCGCGGTCTTGGGCCATGTGGTAGGCCTTCCCCTCCTCGCCCGGGCCGCGCACTAAGCTGTGCTGCTGCGGCTCGAAGTTGCCAAGCTCTGGAATAATATACTGTTTAGATGGATGGACCGTGAGTTCACCCACACTCTAATATATCACATCGAAGGTTCCAACAACATTTTGCGTTAATGATCATGCCATCTATCTCTCTCAGTCATTTTGTATTTTTTTATGTTGCTGGAAGAGAGATAAATTTCACCGACTAGTCTGTTGTCACTTTGGTACATGTGTTGTAATCATGAAGCTATAAATAAAGGTGGAGAATACAATTTTCATACCTATTTATTGCTAGTTCACTCTCTGTATTTAATTTGATTAAATTGGAATCATGATAGACAATTTAGTACTTGACTACGTAATTTTTAGCAACAGTTTTTTGACACTGCGGTAAGTTTTTATTGTCACGGCAAAAATCGTCATAGCTTGTCAACTACTTACACATAGGTAGTGAAATATGTGGTCCTTCGGCCCACTGCCGCTGACCACTGGAAGAAAGTAAACAAAGACTTCTGTGGTTCTCTTAGTTATTGGATTTAAAAAAGTTGTAGAGTGTTTTCTCCACCTTTACATACAGGATGCAACATAAGCTCGGAATATACAGCCTTACAAAATATGAGTGATGTTACACTATGAATTTTGGAGCAGATAGAAGGAACAGGGAAAGCCATAATGTGATATATTGTAGAGTAGAAGTACTTAACATTAAGTAGTTAGTAGACAGAAATCTTCGATGAATGTGAACTTTGTTACTTAAAATAAATCATTTATGAGTCGTAATGTCTTCAGCTTAAATATAAAATTTGCCCTTGCGCGAAACTGTGACTAAATATGCGATCTACGCTTGCAGGAAGTAATAAGCTAAGTCGGCGCCCACCTCAGAACTAAATACTAGAAAAGACAAACGCTAAAAACTCCAAATTAATTAAGAACTATTTTAAATAAAACATAATTACATTAAATTACATTATACAAATGACTATCGAATATGGAAAAAAATATATTGTCAAGAACTTCTAGACTTGGAGAAAAAACTAAAAACGGATTTAAAAAGGCCTATTTTCGCCGAATTATTCTATTGAGAAAAGTTTCACGAATCATGTTACCAAAATTACATTAAACTTATTTACATACTCAACTATTTATAACCAAAATATGAACCTGTTACTGTTTGCCATAACCATGTAAATTGATGCAACATAACCCAAGTTAATGACATATCAACTCTTAATCAATCATTTTGATCAAATCAATCAACGTTTACGATTAATTCAATATGATAACTCATGTTGATAACACTAAAAACCTCAACACAGGGTAAAATGAAAGTATTGTAATCAAATTTGACCAATGAAAGTAAAGTAACCATATAATAAACACTTCAGTGTTTCAAGTTAGTAGTCTGGCTTACGCTCAGCGTTCAAATAGTTTTATTTTTGCAATGGAATGAAAACAGGTGGTGCTGAGAATGAGTACAGTTTAGACAGCGACGCAAAGCCGTGCTCCGTTATCTTAGGGAGCTCAGCTGGTTTGTGTAGGCTGTCAGGGGTAAATGCACAATACACCCCAAGCGGGCCAGTGCAGGACTTATCGCCCCCATCTCGAATAAGAATAAGAGAGGTGCTATTACTGTAAAATACTACAGAGCAAAGTACATACTTTAGGTATAAACACATTATCAACATGCTACAAGAACTAACCAGACAATTAAACACATTAATTAGTAGTAAGTCTACATTGATAACTATTTAAATTAGTAAACAACCATATACATACAAATACCTACTAATAGTGAGCACCTGTATTGGTCCTACGTACAATACCACTATTAACTGCTGTGAAACACATTTTCAATTTGTATAATTTTTAAAAGTGAATGACTAACAGAAAACGTACACAGCAAAGTTACATTACAGTGTCTACAATTCTCTATTAAATTTCAACAAACATTACTATGTCATTTTTAATAACTAGCCTGTTTGGGTGAAGGGATAGTGGCAGAATTTGGGATCTTCAACGGAAACTTTACATGTACCTGGGATAAGTAAGGAGTTTTTGTTATATCATAGTCATTTTAGCACTGAAATCTATATAAGACAACAGTTAGAAACACAGTGTAAATCTACATTGCAAATTTGAAGGGCAGGGTAATTGAACATGTTATAAAGAGTTTTTGTTAAACAGACAGTAGAAGAAGAAAATAAGTACAACGCATAGCAATCAGACGATAGTAAGTAGATGTAATGTGCTAGTCAATAACAACTAACAAATAAACATCTTTTTTTGACAGTTTGGTAAGTATTTACGACCCTGTGTTCATCACTTATTTGAATAAGAATATAATAAGAAATAAATGTTCATTGGAGTCTAAATAATGATGTATTGTTAATAAAACTTTTGTTATTGTTTGTTACTGTTGAGTTCAAGAAAACCCAAAGTAGTTGAAACTCAATATTTACCATGGAAGTTCTCCCAATATTCATGGGAGCCCACATTGAGACTTATCTGCCCTGTCTCTGCAAATTCATTTACATTAATCATGCAACAATAAATATAATTCTTTACACCATACATTTTGCTTTTATTATAATTTTAGGATGGATTGGGTCACAATCTTATTCAGTATTACAGTGTAAACTCTTTATAACGTTATCCTTTATAACAATAAACTCCCTGTAACGTTGAAGTGAGCCCAACTTGGTTGGTTTGCGTTAAAACCTACATATTTAAACACTCTTTATAGCGACACGCCATTCTCTATTACGAAGAAATGTGTTCATATTTTTAGACAGTAAATATTTATTATCGGTATTATTGGAGTTTACTCCTTAAGAAACGATTTGAGTTATAAGGCCCGGTACGGAAATTTTATGAGGAGTAAAATCAAGTGTAACACGAAAAGTTGAGGCGTTACGTAGAAAGAGACAAACATATATATCTGTAGGATTGAACATGTAAAAGAATGAGATGGAATACATGTGTTGCGCGCCTGCGCGCAACACATGTATTCCATCTCATTCTTCTGCTGCCGAGTAAACTCCAATCGTGCGTCGTAGCTGACACACACACACTTTTGTTTATGTTATGTTATCAGGTAACAAAAGACTTTGAAGCTCCGAAACATCCGAGGTCGGTCTAGCTTTTGTTATCCTTAATTGCCTTGAACAAGTGCAGTATGACGCATTGTTTTCTCGGAAGTGATGGTCTTCGACCAAGCATACTGGGTACCTATCGTATTATCAGTTGTAAACCTACTTTGAAACTTACAAACAAAAACTTACAAAACAATAATTTATAAGCATTTATTATCTAAGACATACATATTAAAAATTCTTGTTAATTTGGTTGTTTTTTTGTTCACTCCATATAACGATAACTCTCTATAACGACAAAAAATGCTCAGTCCCTTGAGTTTCGTTATAAAGAGTTTACACTGTATATCCATTTTGAGTTATTTCAAAGTTGAGGAATCTTCTACTTGCATTATTAAATATGTGATAAAAGCCCCTGAAACAGATACTGAAATAACATTCAAAACAAGACTAGTGAAGCATTCTCTTAGTATGAGTATAGGTATTTATACTACTAAGTTTAGGTACCTCAGAAAATGTAAGAAGTTAGGTACTCAGATGGTTCATCAAAACAATTGTAACAGCAATATATGACTAGTACCTATTGTGTGAATAAATCGAGTAAGTATCTAGTCGCGGCAAGTGCACGGACCGTGCATTGACGTAACGACAACACAGCCAGACACGCCGGCAGTGTAGGCCACATAACAGTACACCTAGCAAACATTCATTATTTCACAACTACTATTTTATACAACGTACCTGTTTTTATCACGGGGTATACATCATGGTGGGACTTGTAATAGCCAACTTGTGATTCAGAAAGCACTGCAGTTTCCGAATTTACGGCAACATTATCGCTGGACCATTTGTGGAGAGCGAACAATAATATTATGAGAATACCGCAAGCAGCGGACATGCGGATGATCCTACCGCGTCTTACGTTAGTGATTCTCATGTTTGTAAGCTTATTTCATAACAAATAATACTTTCACTGAATCAACCAATTTTTATAAAAACCGTCGACGTTGCATTGAGCGACAAAACTCCATCCAAAACGCAAACAAAAAATGAAATGAAGACAAAAACTTGACAGCCTGAGTGACTGCAAAAAACTGACAATACAATCCTGACATTGACATTACTTCCATGATCAATCAATTTTTATAAATTTTTCCTTAAGAAAGTATTTTAGTGACGCACGTCTTATGCATTTGGCAGTGTCAAGTTTAAATATATTTTCAAATTATAATGTACTAGTCGACCGTCCCGGATTCGCGGGGGTGTAAGCTCGGCCTTCGGCCTCGCTACAAAATGTAACTTAGCCTATGTCACCCGGAGATAGTGTAGCTTTCCAACAGTGAAAGAATTTTTCAAATCGGTTCAGTAGTTTCGGAGCCTATTCAATGCAAACAAACAAACAATCAAATCTTTACTCTTTAACTGTTTTTTTTACTCTTTCTACTGTATTAACAGTAGAACCTCGTTAATTCGAACCTCGATAAGTTGAAAACCTCCAAATCTCGAAAAAATGTTTTGTTTCCTTCCCTTCAAACACCAAAACCTCCATTACTCGAAATCTCAACCCTCAATAGTCGAAATAATCAGTGAGTCCCTCCAAGCCATTTTAGTACATATTTTCCCTCGATAACTCGAAAAATTAAATTTTACCTCTGTATCTCGAACATAGCAATGTTTTATTTTACAACCTATACAACTCGATTATTTAAGACTTTTAAGACCTTTAAGAATTCGCCGACAGTGTAAGTACAGCATTGTTTTTTAGAAAGCAATTTAGAAGTATACAATGAATAGAATTACCACGAATTTATGACTCACGTTAACACGTGTTTGCTTGCTTGGTGCCAGGTGTTTAATTTTATTATTTTATAACTTTAGCTAAGCAAGTCATTTGTTGTCAAGTGAAATATAGTCAGAAGCCATTTTATTTATTATTTAATGTCTCTTTTATTTTAAGGATGTTTTGAAATGATGTTGATTTATAATAAATATAAATGTGTTTAAATCACAATTTATAACAATGAATATCAAGTCTCAACCTCTTTATGTCGAATCAAAATCCGCCTAAGTCGAAATTCTCTATAGGTCGAAAACTCTACAACTCGAATATTTTGGCGTCTCGCTTGATATTCGACTTATAGAGGTTCTACTGTATTATAATAATATATAAAAAAAATATATATATATATATAGTACAGATAGATGTAGATATCGTAGGATATTGCCAAACAAGTCAAACTTACAGTCAGAGTGAAGGAAACTAAATCATGCCCTAGTAAAGTGGCTAGGCTTATTAAAAGACTTTTATGGAGTTTTGGAAACATGTCCAAAAAACATGTTTCCACAGTTTTATTCATATTTCGTTTCGTTATATATTATGATTTGTATTAAAAAGTGATAAAACCACAGAGTCTGTGGATAAAACACACAACTGAAAATTATACAATGAGGCGATATGTTTTTTAACGTAGCTGCCAAAACTTCGATCCATCCATTTCTGCACAGATATACACAACTCTGTGCATTTCTGTGTACCCTTCTGTGACCCTTACACACTTATTCACTAAATAAAACACGCTCGTAATGCGGCGCGTTAATTTACTTTAAAAAAAATATTTGGCCTCTAAAGTATTTTTTTATAGTCTACTCTATCTTGATTTTTCACAACGGCCATAACATTAAGAAAAAAAACGATTCCTAAAAAAATATGAAATAAAGGCCAACATTTTGAAGATGACTTAACGCGCCACGCTGCGAGCATGTTTGTTGGTAATGAATAACTAACTATAACTAACGGGCAATACTACGACAGTAAAAAACTGAAGAAAAGGTGGTATCGCCTTAATGGCTTTAGCCTGTTCAGCAATGGGCGAAAACCACATAAAAAAAAATTGACGCGTCGAGTTACGGCTATTTACGGAATCGGAGAACGGACGTTTTGATTTTGAATTGAAATAGATTTTAAATTTTGGTTTGAATTCAGTTGAATTTCAGTTAATCGAATTTAATAAAATTTCTGATTTGAAAAGTGCTCAATTGAACTAAACTTAGGGAGGAGGAATATTAGAAAATAACTGCTTAGCTTATCGAACGTCGTTGATAATGGAAAGAGGTAAAAGAACGATAATTTGAAGAGAACGTTTGCAAAGGAATCCTTTGCTTTGATATTTAGGCCAGAATGAATAAACTTCTTTACAGTAACTAGTGTCATCTAAAAACGTATGTCGTGTTGCAGATAAACTTGGGATAGAGAATTTCATTAGTAACTGGAACGGTGACTTTCCGGACTATGAGCTGAAAGCGGCCGACTTGAAGGAACCACAGGCGCTGATGGGGGCTCTGGTGCTATTGCTCGACCGTCTGGGCATAGATCGCGCTGTGCTTGCCGTAAGTATAATCACTAGTAGCCCTGGAATCACCACAATATTAATATAGATGTATTTATCTCATTGTTGGGCATACCTTTCAGTGCCGTAAATAGGGCTGTGCCAGCGGTGCCCAGGCCCAGGGCGCAGAAATGACCGCATCAGGACCAAGTTTTGTATTCAAGGGCGCAGTTATAGTAGCTCGCACCGGGCGCAAAAAAGTAGTTATTGCACTGATATCTTTACACAACTAAGTCACTCTATTATGTAGTTATCGGGTGAGCCGTGCCGAGGGTGAGTCTCGCTCTCATCCAGAGGTAGCAAGATTTTCTAGCTTCAACTGAGGAATTCGACAAGCATCTAAATACCAAGGAAGTGCGGCTACCAAGGAAAACATGTTTTTCATCTCCATGTATTTAAGTTCCCCTAAATTTACTTCCCTTTCATGTACTCTGGTTCTTAAATGTAAGAAGTTATGGTTTTGTGTCAATGGTCCGTTCCAGGGCGGACAGACAGCTCACACAAAATCTGAAAAGGATTCCATGTTGTACTACGTAACCCTAAGCATATGAGCTATCAAGCTTTAGACCCAGCACCAAAGGTAACACTGAAACACCGGGGTCCGGGTTACACGGAAAATTGTTACTTAGCTGACAGGAGGTCATTATCGGAGGTCGGGCATGTTCGCTGAGGAGCGAACAGATTGTTTCCACGCAACCAAGTGTAAGCGAGGCGCGTCCTTGGTGCGCAGAGTGCGGGCCAGCTCCAACGCCGTCCTGGAGATGATTGCTACTAGACTGGATTGTGCTTTCATTCGGCATTGCTGCAACATGCATGTCGCTGTACCAATGCCGAAGAAGAGGTACAAGCTCTAGTAGCTTTCCTGAACATGACATAATCGACATATTATTTTGCTACCTAACTGGACTAGACTATAGAATATTTAATTGACTTTTGAATTAAGTTTATTTGTATATTTAATTGACATTTTATTTCTGACATAACTATTTGATTAATTAATTTTTATTTATGACTTTATTGTGTGTGAAATGTGACCTGAATGTTTTTATTTATTTTTAATTTCCTGATGTGTTAATGTTTTGATTGCCTGTGTTTTGTTTTTAATTATGGGTTTATAAGTACCTGAAATAAATGAATAATAATAATAATAAAATAAAATTATGCTCATCAGTATGAAAATTTTTACTATGAAATTAACACTGAAATTGAGAAATAAATGTCAGCTGTTCCATGTATTTCTTTGAGAGTGAAAAAAAAAAAAACTGTAGAACTGGTGTTGTTTTGTGTTTACATTAAGTGTCAAATTTATACATTGGCTTGTATTATACTCTTACAAAAATTACCTTCCAGGAGTCACTTGAAGACAATGTGAATGAATCGGTGCCGTACTACCGTGACCTCCTCCCAGTGATCAACCTGACCCGAGTGGTGAACCACTTGGTGTCTGTTATGCCGCAGGTATAAACTATGAGCCGTGCGTTTTGGTATGACCGTTTTTTATAGACAATTAACAGCTGGTGGTAGACTGGGGTACCACGGTTAGGAAAAAGTAACCGTAATACCACTGTTTTCTATTTTATTTAGTGATAGGATTGCTCTTGACCTCCAACTCACCTGATGTTAAGTGAAGATGCGGTTTACGATGGAGCACGCTAGACTCGAAGAAACTGATTCACTCGAGAGGTGAAGAAATCGAGATTGTAGCTATCGGAGAACACCCATTCAGGCAGTAGATTCCACAGTTCACACTATAAAAGTGGAATCAAAGTGCTTAGTATAGTTTTTCGGAATATCAGCAGGAATGGGAATGGGATGAATGGGCAGGAGGGAATTAAATATAAATAAATGAAATTAAAGGGTACACAGAGATTTGACATCTTATATCGCGGGGTGATGAGCGCAGTGCATTGCCATCCAGGGGTATGAACTGTTGCAAGTTCAAAATTCTGAGTGGAGTTGAGCTGTTATGGGCAAGCGTGAAGAGCCATCAGGCAAGCGACTTCGCTCGTCTCGTCACTATCATAAAAAAAAACCATGCAAATCCGATGACACTACTGGTGGTACTACTAGGAGTACCACAGATAAAAAACGCTTTATTCTTCTTTAATTTCCGTTTCTAACAAGTTGGACAGTAGGTCAATTGGAGGTTAGAATCTAGTAAACTTTTTTTTTTGTTGGTGTTGTAGGTGGCGACTATCAACATGACGCACTTCCTGCAGCCGACGGTGATGACGTCACACTCCATACTGCTGCTGCTCTACAACCTGATGATGTTCAATGAAGACAAGCTCCGGGACATCGCACCGTATGAAGAAGAGCTCTTTGACAAATCTGAACAGGTATTATGAATATAAAAGGTCCAATATATGTCCAATTTACATCTTTGTTATTTGCAATTATGTAAAAAAAAATACCCGAATGTTTAAAAAAAGTTTCGATTTCTCTGGGATCCCATCACCAGATCCTGACTTTGTGACAATGGGGTCAATGGGATGGTGGGAATTACTTTGTTTTTATCTACACTAATATTATAAAGAGGAAAGATTTGTACCTATTTTTGTATGTTTGTAATGAATAGGCTCCGAAACTACTGAACCGATTTGAAAAATTCTTTCACTGTTGGGAAGCTACACTATCCCCGGGTGACATAGGCTATATTATATTTTGTAGCGAGGCCGAAGGCCGAGCTTACACTCGTGCGAAGCCGGGGCGGACGGCTAGTATAATATAAAGTGATATTGTATTGGATGGGATCAAATTGGTAGTATACCCTACTGGAAAAAAATAATTAAATTGGTCTACAGTTAGAGGAGAAATCGGTGAACATACATTAAAAAAATACAGTGGAACATAGAACTGTCCTCCTTTATTGAAGTTGTTTTGATATGCATGGGCACTATCATATTTAAAGCAGTGGAGAACAAAATTGAGATTATGTGTCATGTCTAGACAATGATTCATGATTACTACCTTTATAATTGTGTACAGGTGAACAAATTAGTAGAGCAGAAACACAAGCTGCAGGAAATTCTCAATGAACAAGCACAAGAGAAGGCAATGAGAGCTGAACGATTAGAGAGGGTGAGATTAATCTATATATATAAAAATCTCGTGTCACGGTGTTTGTGGTCGCGCTCCTCCGAAACGGCTCGAATGATGATGAATGCCATTTCATGAATGGGCAATTGGGCACTGAGAGAAGAGTCAATAATTTTGCAACTTCATAGGCACCTATAAAACATAATAATGTCAAAAATGGTCCCTAATTTGCAGCGGGATACTATATATCCTATAGAGTCACTGAAAATAGTCAAAAATCGTCGGAGCATTTTTGTAAATACCTAGTCATCAATAATATAGTTCACAATGCCACATTTAATCCAATTTAGACGTTATGTCGCTTGTATAGTGTTCAACGTCCCTTGTCCGCTATGGCATTGTAGCACTGGCATCTGCGGCGTTGTAGTCGGATCGCGGTTGCCTTACAACTACCTAACCAAATAGTCGGCGTCGGCTTAACATCATCGTAACAACCAATGTAAGGTCTAAAGTTACTGCACACTAAGCTGTGATAAATTGCTACAATTTTTTTTTTTAATAAAAATGAGCTGCAAAAAGGCAAGCAGTCCGACTGATGGTACGCAGTACTCGTCGCCTATAGATATCTCCAACACTAACAGCGTTGTTGATGGTTTGCCATCCCGGAGAGATGTTTATAGACACCCTTTTAGTTTAGTTAATATATAGTTTTCATTTGGTGTGATACTATTAGTATGATATCAGACTAAGTCATTAATCTTGGCATACAGCTTGACCACAACACCAAACTGCTGGAAGAGGAATTGAAGGATGAGACAGCAGCTTGCAACACAGAGCAGCAAGTGCTAGATGAAGCTCTAAAAGAACACAGGCAGACGGAGATCCTGCTCGATCAGAAGAAAACTCATCGAGATGCTGTACAGAGCGAAGTGGAAAGGAAAAAAACTCTCAGGGTTTATGATGCAGAGGATGTTAAGGCACAGGTGGGCAGCTACTGTCAAATATCCTAGAAATAGTTATGAATGCACACGAAGCACTCAAAGATCATAGGAAGACGGGGATCCTGCTCCATCAGTGGCAACGCACTGACAATGCCCCGGGTATTGTAGGTGTCTATAGGTAGCAGTGACCACTTACCATCAGGTGGCCGTAGCTTGTTTGCCACTTATTTTATTTAAAAAAAAGTGTTGGCTAGTTCTTTGGGTGCAATCTAGATCTGTATATCTATTCAAATTTCAGGGGTTTTATTGGTAGCCTGTTCATCTCAGAACATGTATGCTCTCACTGATGGGCTGCCTCGGTGGCTCAGTTGGTAGTGATCCTATTTTCTGTGCTTGGGGGCGTGGGTTCGATTCCCATCTAGGACAAACATTTGTGTGATGAACATTTGTGTTTGTTCTATGTCTGGGTGTTAATATCTATTTAAGTATGTATTTAAAAATATATATGTATGTATATCAGTCTCTGGCAGCCATATTACAAGCTTTGCTTAGTTTGGGGTCAGATGACCATGTGTGCAATAATGTCCCAGATATTTATTTATTATTTATTTATACTGATGCAAAAATACTTCTTTGTATTGAATATAAAGCCTAATAATTTGATTCAATCTGCGGCTGTGCGAGCCTGATGAGGCGGTGACCAGGCGACGCAAATTCCCTACCTTCAGCGTACCCGCGTGTAGAACAAACCTGCTGAGGTTTGCCCCGGGGTGTCACGCGCTTTGACGTTGCTCAGTTTGGTCTCAGAAGGTACAGATATTTTTAACCGACTTCCAAAAAGGAGGAGGTTATCAATTCGACTGTTTTTTTCTATTTTTTTATGTTTGTTACCTCATAACTTTCGACTAGATCAGGGGTCTTCAAACTACGGCCCGCGGGCCGAATCCGGCCCGCCACTGCCATCAATCCGGCCCGCGACAGGAATTGCAACTCGCGGAATTGTCGGTGATTCAGCCCTGTGGATCTGATAAAATTAACAACTGATATGACTGGTCTTAGAAACTCAGACAATTCCAAACATTTTCCGCACAAGGACTGAAGACTGTAGCTGAAATAGATATTACCTAGAACCGTACATAGTATCACTACTCGATACTAGATGTAGTTACGTGTCACAATACACAATCAATAGTAATTGAAATGCAATAAAAGCCTATGTTTCCTTAGGTGGGCAGAAAAATTAAAAATGTTACGGCCCTTGCAACATACCGAAAAAAATATTATGGCCCCAAGACTTCAAAGTTTGGAGACCCCTGGACTGGATGAACCGATTTTGATAATTATTTTTTTATTTGAAAGCTGGTGCTTCCCGTGTGGTCCCATTTCAATTTCGTCCAGTTCTGACATTTTATGAAGTCGGTTTTTCATATTGATAATTATTTATACAATTGAATGTTCAATTATTTTTGTTTGGTACATTCTGTCAGGTGGAACAAGCCACCCGAGAGGTGCAAGAACTGGAGGAGAGGATGACCTCCACTCGAGCAACCCTCATGCAGAAAGAGGACAGCCTCAAGAATCTGCAGACGATCAAGCCGAGCCTGGATGCCGCCAACAACCTGCTGCGAGAGATTATGAAGTTATCTGAGAGCTTGATGTAACTAAACTTGCACATTTATACCTACGAAAAAAAAGAGGTCCTCTAGTCGACGCGTATAGTCCATCGCTATCTCTAGTCCTTTTTAGGGTTACCGTACCCAAAGGGTAAAAGGGGACCCTATTACTAAGACTCCGCCCATGAACCGTGATAGTTAGACAGTTGAAATTGTCACAGATGATGTATTTGTGTTGCCGCTATAACAACAAATACTAAATAAACAATAAAATAAATATTTAAAAGGGCTTCCATACAACTAACGTGATTTTTTTGCTTGTTTTTGCTCGATATTGATAACGGCAACAGGTAGACACTTGAAATATTCACAGAATATTTTGTTATATATTCATTAAAAATAAATAATTAAAATAAAATAAAACAAATATTGAAGGGGGGCTCCCATACAACAAACATGATTTTTTTGCCGTTTTTATAGTGAACGGTACAGAACCCTTCGTGCGCGAGTCCGACTTGCACTTGGCCAGCTATTAATTTATGCATATTGTAAAAAACTTGATCTAAGAATTGTTTAAATGATAAAGCTTAACCAATGTCAAATAATAATATCAACGTGATGTATCGACTATAGTCGGAGTAACCGGCCTAATCTTACGTGAGTAATTCCCGTGTAATATAAATAAAATCAACGTGATGATTGTCCAGGGACATAGAATGCGGCGACTTGGATTCTGAGAGCCAGGAAGGTGAGCTGGACGTGCTGTACACGGAGCTGTGCGAGCTGCAGGCCGCGGACTGCGAGCTGCAGGCTGCCCGCGCCGAGCTGCACGACAGGCGGCGCGAGGGACAGGCCCGCCGGGGACTCGAGGAAACCACCGCGCAGAGGTTACTAACACACTTTTACATCACATCTTTATATTTCATAGTTATTCATTAATATCGGAAAGATGCATGTCGAATATAGAATAATAGATTGCCTCGGTGGCTCAGTTGGTAGTGATCCTACTTTCTGTGCTTGGGGGCGTGGGTTCGATTCCCATCTAGGACAAACATTTGTGTGATGAACATTTGTGTTTGTTCTATGTCTGGGTGTTAATATCTATTTAAGTATGTATTTAAAAATATATATAAGGTCGGGGAAAAAGTTTCTTCGTATTTTATAAACAAATTCAAGACATATTTTTTTCAAGTTTAATTACATTTAATTATAATATATATGTACCATTTTGTTCGATAACTTGTTGCCATCTTTTAGGTAGTGACATGACCCCGTTGCTGTAGAAATTTTGGGAATTCTGATCAATAAAATGCAACAAGTAGTTTTGACAGTCCTCTCTTGATGTTAATCTAACACTACCCAAAGAATTCTGAAGAGATCGAAACAGGTGGAAATCTGAGGGTGCAAGGTCAGGGCTATGTGGTGGATGCATTAACACTTCCTAACCAAGCTCTCTAAATTTTTGCTGAGTGGCCAAAGATGTGTGCGGTCTGGCGTTATCATGATGAAAGACCACACTCTTTATGTTGATCAATTCCGGCCGTTTATTCTCAATTTCTTGTTTGAGTCTCATTTGCTGTTGGCAGTAGAGATCCGAATCGATGGTTTTGCCCGGCGGTAAATGCTCATAATGAACGATGCCCTTCCAATCCCATCATACACACAGCATCACCTTATTACGTGTTAATCTGGGTTTCGCTACAGTCTGTGGTGCTTCACTGCCCTTTGACCATGATCGTTTGCGCACATTCTTGTCGTAGGTGATCCATTTTGCATCACCAGTGATCAATCTTTTCAAAAACGGTTCGGTTTCTTTACGTTTCAATAGAGAATCGCAAATGAGTACACGATTCATTTGGTTTCTTTCAGTGAGCTGGTGTGGCACCCAAATATCGAGTTTTTTTGTATACCCAGTTATTTTCAAATGGGTCAAAACTGTTTTGTGGTCAATCCCCAGGTCTTCAGCTACGTCGTAACTACTAATATGCCGATCTTGGTCCACTTTTTCAGAAATGGCATCGACTTTATCCGTAACAGGGCGACCAGAGCGAGCTGCATCTTTGACATCAAAATTCCTGGACTGAAAATGCTTGAACCAACATTGTGCTACTCTTGATGACACTGCATTAGGTCCATAAATGTCACAAATTTTATTCGCGGCTTGTGTCGCATTTTTCAGTTTTTTGTAATAAAATTTCACAATATATCGAATTTCTTCGTTAGATTCACTCATTTTATCGAACAAAAAAACAATTGAAAAATGGCGGGAAATTGCTTTTTACTTTTTGTATTCCTTTTTTAAAATGTCATATTTTTAATGGTATCAAAACCAGCCAGATACAAACAGTACAACCGATGAGATTTTTACTACAACTTTATACATACAAAATACGAAAAGACTTTTTCCCCGACCTATTATGTATGTATATCAGTCTCTGGCAGCCATATTACAAGCTTTGCTTAGTTTGGGGTCAGATGACCATGTGTGCAATAATCTCCCAGATATTTATTTATTTATTTATAATACATCATCATCATCATCAGCCAGAAGACGTCCACTGCTGAACATAGGCCTCCCCCTACATAGGTCGAATACATATTGATTATTATTTAGGATCATTATTACTTCAAACTATTAATAATTTTACAACAAGAAATTAAAATTAATAATGGCATTATCAAAAATTTAAATACTTAATAACAATATATTTTTTCAAGTAATAGCAAAAAATCATATACAAATTATATTCAAAGTCATGAAAGTACTATTTAGTGACAAAGAATGTCAAATAATTATAAATTTTTATTCTTTTAAGGATAATTTAATCGCAAGTGGGAACTTCTCTCCCGAGAGAAAGAGTCAATTTTCTCTTTCTTACCCGTTGGTCAGACGGTGGTTCGTCAGCTAAGTCGACGTGTGTGTTACGACTTACTGTGTGTAACGGCTTGTGCAACTATCGCGTGACTGTGGATACTATCTCGTCTGCGTATTGAGTCCAGCCAGATTGAGTATTGCCGCGATTAGCGCGTCATTGTGGTATCTTTGTATTTTTTTGATCGAATGCCGGATAATGTCATTTCTATTTTGGATGTGTACCTAATAAAGTTGCGTTGTATCTTACAGCGCATTGCGTGAAGCGTCTGAGAAGTCTAAAAAAAACAGCGAGCAGTGCGAGAAAGCCGCCCAAAGAATAGAAATTATCAAGCAGCTGACCCTCCAGTACGACGAGGAAAAATCACGCGGCATGCAGGAAATATCCGACATTCACGATAGTCTGCGGGATCAGGTCAGTAGAAAAATATTATACCAAGGCTTATCGCATACTAGCGACACCCCGTCGATCCTACAAGAAACGTACATTTTTCTGGTATAAAAAGCCTATATTATGTTAGTCAATACTGTTTTAGACTACCCCGGTAGCTCAGTTGGTAGTGAGCCCACCTTCTGCGCTTGGGGTCGTGGGTTTGATTCCCACCTAGGACAAACATCCATGTGATGAACATTTGTGTTTGTCCTATGTCTGGGTGTTAATATCTATTTATGTATTTAAATATATATATATAATATGTACGTATATCAGTCTCTGGCAACCATATTACAAGCATTGCTTAGTTTGGGGTCAGATGACTGAGTGCAAAATTAAATCTTGAATTCCTCAACTAATGATTTTTCGAACAATTACTAGGTTACGATTTCTTACGTTTTCACGACTCCCTCCTGCTGCATTTCCGAGTAGCTTTAATATGGGGTTCTTCAAAAGGGCTGTTAATAAGGGAGCTCTCCAACTATCTCTGTACGATAATAACTTCGATCCGTTGCTCTGTTGCTACGTGTTGATTTAACAATTCATTCGCATTAAAAATTTTAGTATGATTTTGATCAAGTGTGATAAACTGATAAAATATCACCTGCTGAGAATTGGGGAGGCTCTCAATGTAAAGAAGACGTATCTTGAAGTTCCCGCAGGCCGCCGACCTGTTGAGCCAAACTTTCTTTTATACAACTGATTTTAGTTGAGTCAAACCATTTTTATACAACTGATTTTAGTCGAGTCAAACCATTTTTATACAACTGATTTTAGTTGAGTCAAACCATTTTTATACAACTGATTTTAGTTGAGTCAAACCATTTTTATACAACTGATTTTAGTTGAGTCAAACCATTTTTATACAACTGATTTTAGTTGAGTCAAACCATTTTTATACAACTGATTTTAGTTGAGTCAAACCATTTTTATACAACTGATTTTAGTTGACTCAAACCATTTTTATACAACTGATTTTAGTTGAGTCAAACCATTTTTATACAACTGATTTTAGTTGAGTCAAACCATTTTTATACAACTGATTTTAGTTGAGTCAAACCATTTTTATACAACTGATTTTAGTTGAGTCAAACCATTTTTATTCAACTGATTTTAGTTGAGCCAAACCATTTTTATACAACTGATTTTAGTTGAGTCAAACCTTTTTTATATAACTGATTTTAGTTGAGTCAAACCATTTTTATACTACTGATTTTAGTTGAGTCAAACCATTTTTATACAACTGATTTTAGTCGAGTCAAACCTTTTTGTATACAAGCGAGTTTAATTTGAGCCCAACTTATTTACCTATACAACATAGTTTCTAGTCTGTAATCAACTTCAGTTATATGACTATTTACGGGATATTTACCGTGGTAAGACCGTGACCGTGGGGTGTCTTCCCATGAATATGGATCATGTAACTGCGCCGAAATATCGGGAGCTCCATTCACAACTTTACCACGGTAAATATCCCGTAAATAATCATACAACTGTAGTGAACCACCGTAGTAGTTTTAAACAGTGTCATCAACTTTCCTAAAATGAACTGTATAATATTATGTTGTTTCAGTTGCAATCCTGTCAAGAAATGCTGATGAAACAAATGGTTAATTTGACTAAACATGTGGAAGAGAAACAGAAGAAATTATAGATCTCAATTGATATAACTAATTTCTTCAGTAGTTGTATTATTTACATTTAATTAATAACATGTTAATTTGTTTCTATTTTAAATGTGCTCAGAAAAAATGTGTATGTATTTGATGATAAGAAATAAAGTGTTGATAACAAATGCAGTGTTTCATGAATATACCTACTATTCGTTATGAGGAAAACATAAGTTGATGAGTCAATCAAGGTCAATTCATCAGGACTTCCCCTGGCCTTAAGTGGCTTAAGCCGATATACCATGGCCAAGAAATTTGATGAATAGGTATTTAGCAACTCTATTGCTGTCTCGCTGCGCCCTGACGAGCGAGCTATATACGTGTGCGTGACGAACAGACTGTGCGTGTGTGCGTGCCCGCCCGTGCTCCCGCACTGAATGCCTAGTTGCCTACAAATTCATTTCGCCTCGCAGTCTACTCGGCTAGTTGATATCGGCGTTTGCCGAATGTCGAGTGATTTTTGTTATTTTGCGATCTGCTCATATTTTACTAACCGACTACGCCAAATAGACCAGGGTCGATAATTTTTGAAACTAAAAAAAATCACAGTAGTATGAAACCCATTATTATGATAAAAATGAAAGGAAAAATAAATTACGGGCGATCTGAGTTCGGGAAGTTGGTGGGTTTAAGGGTAAAAAATGGTTCAACTCGATTTCCAGCAAAACTATAAATCCTATGGATTTATAGTTTTGCAATATAGTTTTTGAAAAGTTTAATGGCAAAGTTGTAGGTAATAAAAATATCTACAACTTTGGTCCCAATAATTTTTTCACATAACCTCAAAATTTATGTGAAAAATTCAAATAACCTAGTTTTTACATAAATAAAAATATTAAATTCATACATACTTATAAACTTAAAGCGAGATAATAACGATACAGTAGCTACTCCAAGAAATAGTACAGTTTCACACGACGCTTGAAAACTTCCTGTGAGGGTGCTGGTCTATAATGTGATGATAGTTACGGAAAGGATTACCATGTACAATTCCTGTGATAACTTTAACTATCCTACTAATGTTATAAAAGCGAAAGTTTGTGTGTGAGTGTGTGTGTATGTATGTTTGTTGCTCCTTCACGCTGAAACGGCTGAACGGATTTGAATGAAATTTGGTATGGAGGTAGCTTATATCTTGGAATAACACATAGGCTACTTTTTATCCCGAAAAAATATTTCGTTCCTGTAGGATAACTTCAATTAATCAACTTCGTAAGTTTTAGACGGATTTCGATGAAATTTGATATGAAAGTAGTTTATCCTAGCATTATCACATAGCATAGGTACTTTATATCCCGAAAAAATAAAAGATTCCTGTAGGATAATTTCAATCAAAACTCCGTTACTGTTTAACGGATTTCGATGAAATTTTGTACGGAGGCTTTTTATGTTCTGGATTAACACATAGGCTATTTAATACTACTAACTACTTTTTATTGAGATTGTTCAAGGACTATATAGTAGATATAGACTACTTTGTATCCCAAAGAAAAAAGACTATTCCGGTAGGATACCGTAACCAATGACAGCTGGGTAAAATTTAGTATAACTTTATACTAACCATTTTTTTTTTTTAACTTTTCTTCTATGTTTTTCCACGGGAACTACTAAATGATCTGAATGATGATGAATGATAAATGAAATGATGATCTAAAGATAAGCAATGGTCCATATTAAAATACACAATACTTTTGACCCCGTAACAAATTATGGTTCCCGGTTCCCGTGGAAAAACATAGAAAAAAATTAAAAAAAAAAAAACTTTCGATGTAGTTTTCTGGGCGGCAAGCGGCCTGCGAGTTCGAGTGTAAAGAAAGCGTGACGTACAAACAAGTAAAAAAAACTTTCGATACCGCACGGTTCGAGTATCAAGAAAAGGTGACGTACAAACAAGTAAAAAAAAAAACGATGCCGCGCGGTTCGCTGGGCTGCAAGCGGCCCGCGAATTCAAGTGTCAAGAAAAGGTGAGGTACAAACAAGTAAAAAAAAAACTTTCGATATCGCGTGATTTGCTGGGCCGAAAGCGGCCCACGAATTCGAGTGTCAAAATAAGGTGACATACAAACAAGTTAAAAAAATACTTACGCATGAAGCATGGACTAGTAGGGTGGTAGTGCTCTCCTTCAAAAAAGGTGATAACACCTTATTGAATAATTATAAACCCATCTCACTCCTGAGCCATGTGTACAAGTTGTTCTCCAGAGTCATTACGAACCGTCTCGAAAGCAGGTTTGATTACTTCCAGTCTCCCGAACAAGCCGGTTTCTGTAAAGGCAGGAGCACCACAGACCACATACACACGCTCCACCAGATTATACAGAAGACTGCGGAGTATAATCGGCCATTATGTCTAGCGTTTGTAGACTATGAAAAAGCCTTGGATTCAATCGAGACCTGGGCAGTATTGCAGTCCCTCCAACGTTGTCATATCGACTATAAGTATATCGAAGTGCTGAAGTGTTTGTATAGAAACGCCAACATGTCGATCCGATTACAGGACGAGAGCACGGAACCAATCCTATTGCAGAAAGCCGTGAGACAGAGAGATGTTATTTCTCCGAAACTGTTCACGAACGCAGTGAAGGACGTTTTCAAGCTCTTGGACTGGAACGGATTCGGCATCAACATCAATGGTGAATAAATCACTCATTTTCGTTTTGCCGATGATATAGTCATCATGGCAGAGTCGCTGGAGGACCTCAATGCGATGCTCAGCGATCACAGTAGCCTTTCTCAACAGGTGGGTCTTAAAATAAACATAGACAAGACAAAAATCATGTCCAATGTCCATGTTGTACCCGTGCCGGTAATCGTTGGGAACGATACTCTTGAAGTTGTTGACCATTACACCTCTCTTGGACAGATTGTTCATTTAGGTCAGTCCAACCAAAAACGATCAGTACCATCATTCTTGGTCCAACTTGGGCAAAGAGGTCACCCGAAGAATCCAACTCGGATGGGCAGCGTTTGGGAAATTGCGTGACATCTCGTCCAAGATACTACAGTGCTTAAAGACAAGGGTCTTTGACCAGTGTGTTTTGCCAGTGATAACATATGGTACTGAGACGTGGTCCTTAACTGTTGGCCTTTTGGAAATACTCAGAGTCACACAATGGGCAATGGAGAGAGCTATGCTCGGAGTTTCTTTGCGCGATAAAATCCGAAACGTGAATATCCGCCAAAGAGCCAGAGTCATCGACATAGATATTCAAATTTGCAAGTTGAAGTGGCAATTGGGCAGGCCACATCGCTCGAAGTACCGATAACCGATGGGGAAGAAAGGTCCTTGAGTGGAGACCACGAACCGGAAGACGCAGCGTAGGTAGGCCTCCCACTAGATGGACCGACGACATTGTGAGAGTCGCGGGCATCCAGTGGATGCAGATGACAGGATGTCGATCACTATCAGTATAGAGGTTAAAGGGGGAGGCCCATGTTCAGCAGTGGACGTCTTCTGGCTGATGATGATAAGCTATAATCTAATCACTTAGCAACGTAATAACCTAATGTATCTGAATAAAATTTTGAAAAAATAGTTCAACAAAATTAACTAATATTAAGAGAATTATTTATTTATAAATTTTTCCACTTGTTACGATCCTGATATTCCTGATACACAAGTTACAATATTTTTTTAAATTCTTTCTTTTCGTACTTAAATGTGTTATGTGCGAAAACCACGTCAGTTTCCATAGTAAAAATAAATCATGTTGTGCGTCAACAATTTTGTCCAAATCCTAACTTGCCGACCGTTGCAGTAATGTGCTAAATTCACTTCACGCACAAAACACTAACTAAAGACGAGAACCGTTACATATCGATATCGATGGACAGCACTAATGTGTCGATACAATTATCGACTACATGTCTCTTCTCTAACTGTATACGTATTAGACCGACCCTCCCCTGACCTCGAGCCTCTGCCCGCAGAGCGCAATAAGGACAACTGCAGCTCGGATCGATTTATACCTACGAAAAGTAGACAAAATTATCGTCTCGGATTCTTCTGTTTCCTCATTCAAAAATAGGCCGATTTCATTATTTTTTTCAATTAATTGTTTAAAAAGGTTTGTTCTCGGCTTCTGTCATTTATTTTTGTTTTACAAACTCATAAATTTTGTTTGAGAGACGTCTGAACACGGAGGTAAAAACTTGATATTTTTTGGGATTTTTAAAGGCTCATATTTCTTATAGTACTTAACTTACGAGAAAAAATAAATGACACAAGCCTGGCCATAAAGGAGATAAATTTTATAAAAAAAAAAAATGGCTCTAGCGGTATTCTCCAGGAAGGAAACAGGAGAATAAGTTTGTATGGACTAAACGCTGCCCAAATTGAGCCTTAAACAGTATTTAGTACAGTCAAGATATGGTTCGTGTATAAATTACACGATTTTGAACCTTTGAGATACCTAAGTGAAAACAGTCAAAAAACGTCCGAGCGTCGTTGTACATACCTAGACATGTTCACAATGCCACATGTACTTCAATTTAGACGTTATGTCGCTGGCATAGTGTTCATCGTCGCTTGTCCGCCAGGGCATCTTAGCACTGGCATTGCGCGGCGTTGTAGTCGGATCGCGGTTGCCAAACTAACCAAAAAGTCGGCGCAATGCGTAACGTGCGCAGAGTTTTGATTCAGATGATTTTTTTGGCACGATTGTGACTACAGGTATTATATCTGGATGAATATAATATAAATTTTAGTATCTCTAATTTAATGTTCATCGTAAGGTCTTGTTTAAATTAATATACAAAGTTATTATAATTAACTTACAATCAGTCGCATGCAGATTCACTATATAATACTTACCTAACAATTATACCTAAATTGAAAATTTATAAAACCCGCCGATAAATAGTGCTGATAATTTTCAACGGCTGAACCGAATTTTAGCTAAGAACACTCAATCAAGTCACCTTTCAAACTAAAAAAAAACTAAACCAAAATGCTGTACCAACACATGCTTTGCGAGAAAGGAACAGATCATCTGTGCTCTCTGTCCCCACCAAAAACTTTAAACACTTATAGACGTATCGAACTTGGCCGACGAACCGCCGTCTGACCAACGGGAGAGAAAGAGTGAGAACATTATTTCCCTCTCTTTTTCTCTAGTTGGTTGAGATGGTTGACGTCAGCCATGCTGACCCGTCTGTTACGGCTATTATACTCAGAGATTTGTAAGCAAATATAATATTTTTTTTCAGTATAATGTATGGTATTTTGTTATATTCTTCGCTAAGCTTGTTATCCACATCCACACTAATATTATAAAGCGAAAGTAACTCTGTCCATCTGTCTGTTTTCTACATATTCACGGCTAAACGGCTTAACCGATCTCGATAAAATTTTGCGAGGTAATAGCATGTATCATGAGGACGGACCTAGGCTATTTTTTTCTGAAGAAATCGCGGGCAAAGGTACACGTCATGCCTATTATACTAGGTAGTAGGCTTAGTAAATAAAAATTGTGTAATATGGATATGACTGCCCCGGTGGCTCAGTTGGTAGTGAACCTAACTTCTGTCCTTGGGGGCGTGGGTTCGATTCCCATCTAGGACAAACATTTGTGTGATGAACATTTGTGTTTGTTCTATGTCTGGGTGTTAATATCTATTTAAGTATGTATTTAAAAATGTATATGTATATCAGTCTCTGGCAGCCATATTACAAGCTTTGCTTAGTTTGGGGTCAGATGACCATGTGTGCAAAAATGTCCCATTTATATATAAATGTCCCATATATATCAATTGCGAGTGTTTAATCATGCAAGCACAACTCTTATCAAGTTTTGCAAAAATCATTGAACTTCTTGACATTGTTGTGTCATAACTTAGAACATACCTACCTACCATCCGCCATACATACATACATACTATGTAGCTACGATAACTAATTTTGCCTTACAATGAAACATTTTATTACGTATGATAACAAATTTTATAAAAAGTTGTTCTTCGAAGTCCTTGCTTATCTTCTATATATTAAAAAAACATTTTTCAATATGCAAAATTGTTCAATCAACACATACGGAGATATATGATAATTTTGCATATTAGTAAAGTATAGATACTCTACTATCTATACTTTACTAATATTATAAAGAGGAAAGATTTGTATTTTTGGATCTTAGGATATTTGTAACGAAATAACTAAAAAACTACTGAACCGATTTCAAAAATTCTTTCACTGTTGGGAAGCTACACTATGCCCGGGTGACCTATGCTATATTATATTTTGTAGCGAGGCCGAAGGCCGAGCTTGCACCCGTGCGAAGCTGGGGCGGGCGGCTATAAAGACTGCACGACCGAACAAAATTCTAAGTGGTAAGTATTTTAACCGACTTCCAAAAAGGAGGAGGTTATCAATTCGACTGTTTTTTTTAAATGTTTGTTACTTCATAACTTTCGACTGGGCGAACCGATTTATATGATTCTTTTTTTATTTGAAAGCTGGTGCTTTGTTCTAGTTCTGATGAAGTCGGCAAAAACATTAGAGAAAAGAGTGCATTATTATGATTATATAGATCATTCCAGTAGAAAGTTTTTTCGCAAATATCTCCAAAACGGCTGGATACACAAATTTAAAATTATCATATACATTTATAAGACGTTATATACACTAAAAATATACTCAAATCATGAAATTCGATACTTCTACTGGGAGTTGGCAGTAACTATGTAGGTACCTATGTACTTACGCACACTATAAAAGCAGTTTATCGACGAACTTTTCTATTCACCTATACCTAAATCTAGGTACACGTACATATATTTCTGAAAGTAGAGAACCATGCTATCTCAATGCACACTACCTCTATTTTGGTGTGAAAAAGCGCCTTTCTTACGTGTTGTTCATAACCGGTTAGTTCTTGAGGTCAATTTAATTTATTTAATCGCTTGACTACGATGACCCGCTACCACCCCGCAACAAAGATACCACAGAATAACCACAGTTGCCGATATCGAGGATTCCCCTAGCACATTCACACATTGTTTACAGTTAGCACACAACAGATAAAAGCATTGCCGTATGTAGGAAACGTATATAAACGCAGTTCCTGGCTTCATGTCTCATACGTTCCGGAGACTTCCATCTGTGCACAGTGAAGAAACTCCAGGATGCTGAAGCTAGCAGTATTTGTCGCTTTGGCGGTGCTCTGCCTCCAGTGTGAGGCAAAACACTTCGATAGGTGTGGCTTGGTCAGAGAATTGAGACGACAAGGCTTCCCTGAGGACAAGATGAGGGACTGTAAGTTACTTTTACCGTCTTTACGATTTTTCATTAGCATTTCCTAAATTTCTGGAGTTAAAAGTATCCTAGTCCAAGTATCGGAATCCGTTCAGCTTTTAACGGAGCACTGTTGGTCTGTGGCCTTAGCACGAAAACATGCGAAAAAGTTATCGTTACGTAAACGCTAGCAATTGTATGAAGAATTCAGTTTCCTTTCACGTCCGATAGAGGCGTTGTTCAATTTTTCATACATTTTGCTATCGTTTACGTAACGTTGACTTTTTCGCTAGTGCTCGTACTAAGGCCACTGTGGCAATAAGCTATATTACTAGAGACCAAACCCATGTAAAATTAAACAAATCAGACAAATAAACAAATTTTAATTCGAATTATTTTTGTTTTGTTCTATTTTAACAGAGTTCAATAAAGGCGGACGGTTATATGTTCTATGTTCCATTCCACTGTAATTTTTCTTAATTTATGTAGGTACACCGATTTCTCCGCCAGCTGTTTACCGATAAAAAAATATCTTTTGTTCGGTAGGGTACTTATACTTCCAATTTGGTCCCATTGTCATCAAGTCAGGATCTGGTGATGGGATCTCGGAAATCGAGGGCAACCCTCAAATTTTATAGGCACTTATTAGGTTTTTCACATATTTTTAAAGTCGGTTTTTAATGTGATCCACTTGGTTGTTTATTTGGTTAGACAGTGATAGTTAAAGAGCCTTTAACGAAATTAATACCAAGGATCCATAATCGTCCACTGCTGAACATAGGCCTCCCCCTTTAACCTCCACACTGGACGACATCCTGCCATCTGCATCCACTGGATGCCCGCGACTCACACAATGTCGTCGGTCCATCTAGTGAGAGGCCTACCTACGCTGCGTATTCCGGTTCGCGGTCTCCACTCAAGAACCTTTCTTCCCCATCGGTTATCAGTTCTTCGAGCGATGTGGCCTGCCCATTGCAACTTCAACTTGCAGATTTTTGTAGCTATGTGACGGTGACGGTGACTAGTGTGCGTTCGCATTGTCCGAACTACGGGTGTTAGTTTTCCGCCGAGTGCGTACAGCTGAGGTCATACTAGTGTGTCCGCAGGGGTGTGCCTGGTGGAGCACGAGAGCAGCAGATACACGGACAAGACGAACAGCAACAGGAACGGTTCCCGCGACTACGGACTCTTCCAGATTAACGACAAGTACTGGTGCAGCAACACTGGCACGCCAGGGAAGGACTGTAACGTCACTTGTGCTGGTGAGTACACTCTCATATATATTTTTAGAGTTCCGTACACAAAGGGTGAAAACGGATCGCTATTAAGCCTACGCTGTCTGTCTGTCCTCTTTTAACGGCTGTATCTTTACAACAACAAAAAATGGTCCGCCCGCTCCCATGTGAGCCTGGCAGATTTAATCCCTACGTCTGTGACGCTTCTCATGGAAACACTGACACTCTCATATTATGGTGAAATTAAAATTAAAAAAAAAAAAACACTCATTGTTTTTTTTTCTTCATTTGGGGTGATAGAATGACAAACGAACGTTCAATCATTGTAAGATTATATAATAGCTTATTTGACCAAGGAAGATATGACTTTTTGTATATAATTTGACCAAATAAGAGTGCGTTTGCAGAACGCCACAACTCAAACACAATATCTCACCTCAAACGTATATACCATCTTCGTTCCGTCGTGGGTAAAACAGCTTCACCCATTTTTTAGAGCCCGCCCCGAATTTTAAGATAGCTCTGAGCTGTGATCACCGCCGTGGATAAGGGATCTCACCCATATACACCTCATCTCACTGCAGCTAAATTTACAAACGCGTTGCGTTCCAGTCACACTCAGTCATAGAGTTCAGAGCGGACATAGTGCTCTACGATTAGGTACTCTACGACCGCAGTTGAAAACTACTCTTTGGCACAGGCCTAAAAACTGTGTTAAGGCTGACGCCTGTACGAACTTCTTTTTTTATTCTTATTACAGACCTCTTAACAGACGACATCACTAAGGCCTCGAAATGCGCAAAGAAGATATACAAGCGTCACAAGTTCACAGCGTGGTACGGATGGAAGAACCACTGCCAATCTGCCGGTTCCCTGCCGGACATCAGCTCTTGCTAAACATCATGAGCTAGGCTGCTAGGCCATGTACGAAGCTTTCGGGCGGCCTGATAACTCTGCCCGCATATTCTCTTCATCTGTGGCCTTAGTACGAGCACTTGCGAAAAAGTTATCGTTATGTAAACGATAGCAAAATGTATGAAACATTTAACAATGCCTCTAATTCTAATTTTAAGTGGGGGTGACATCCCGCTTGGGGTGTATTGTGCATTTTCCCGCCAGCCTACACAAGCCAACCGAGCTCTTTTAGATAACGGAGCACGGCTCTGGGTCTCTGCCTAAACTGTTCCACTCCTATTTCGCCAGGTGTTGTGGTAGTATTGGAGACTTGTTGCTGAGTTTCTTCAAGAAGTCTCGACCTTAATCGTATGTCTTCTGTGGCCTTGCAATGCAGTAGTACATGCTCCACGGCCTCGTTTTCCTGTATAGACAGCCTCGGTACAGAGGGCTGTCTGTGGCTCCAACAGCGCCTCTATCGGACGTGAAAGGAAACTGAAATTTTCATACATTTGCTATCGTTTACGTAACGATAACTTTTTCGCAAGGTCTCGTACTAAGGCCACTGATATCTTAGTTAAACGACACTCTCTAGGCCGCTCGCAGACGTTCAGGCGGACTTAATATTGTAATATCCAGTTAAGCTTCCTCAAGCAAGCGTATCAATTTCTTGTAGATATAAGATCCAGCAATATAACAACCAAAGAAATGTGTGTCAAAGAAAAAACCAACTTGTGCCTGCAGATCATCTGAATACATACAATGACAAACGAACGTTCAATCACTGTAAGATTGTAAAGTAGCTTGAAATTGTTTCGTGTTTTTATAATCTACCCTACTAACAAAGAAACTATCTAATTTTAAGGAATCATCCACTACTTTAAAACCTGGCTATAGCTGTACCTACAGTATGTATATTCTTGTCGCCGATATGTAGTACTTTTTTTTGCCAAAGTAGGCACCAACAGTAATCTGTAAAATTATATAATAATCACCGACCCAGTTATCACAATAGGTATTTTATGATGTTAAGTTAATACATTACCTTTAAATTGTTTCGTGTTTTTATAATCAACTAGTGACCCGCCCCGGATTCGCACGGGTGTATTTATAATAAAAAAAATGTGAAGGAAAGCCATGTAATTTTTTTTGGCTATTTGGTTGCAAATTTTTTTTCTACTTACATAAAAACTTATTAAAAATCTTTTTAATTGAAATACTCTGAATTTTCAGCGATACCATCATATTTTTTTAATTAAATGTATAGCCAGACTAGTGTTTTAAAACTTTAACCAGTTAATTGTTAAAATTCATTATTATATTTTAACGAATTAAATAAAAACTCAAAATAATATAACCACAAGCACAAAGTCATCATCATCTTCGTCAAATATGATGATATGCGATTTTGGACTTTAATCAGAGCTGTTTTAGAGCCGTAACAGGCACGTCAACTTGGCTGACGAACCGCCGTCTGACCAATGGGAAAGAAAGATATTTTTTTCTCTTTCTCCTGTTGATCAGGCGGCGGTTCTTCCGCCAAGTGGACTTGTCTCTGTGAAAGTGTGACTGTGCAAGTACCGTTCTTTATCGATTGATATATATCGATCGAAATAGGCGACAAATTTAACGAATACACATAGCATTTGCATGTACGGAAGTGGTGTCGATTTAGTTTATCGACGTTGACATGTCTCTGTGACACTGCATAATTAATTTACTAATGTGTACATGTAACATAATAATCGGTAGTTGAATAAAGGATCTTTTTCTAAACTAAACTATAGCTACATTTTAACTAACGCTACATTTCTTCGTTAGCCGAGGCTGTAGGCTGCAGTCCGTTTAGCGAGGTGTCCCGCAGACCACCCGTATGATTAATAGCCCCCCCCAGGCTCTCCATAGCTGGTTGAGAAGTGGCTGGTGTGCCCGCGCATGCGTCCTGCGGCATCGACGAGGAACACTGCCATGGTGTGATGTAGAGTGTAGACTGTAAACTCAGTTCGCGTCGCATCGTTGTGATGTTCGCACTCGGATGGGCGGCGCGGGATGGGCGCGCGGCGAGGCGCGCGTCGCTGACGACTCCGACTTCCAAACCCTCAAGAACCTGTTAGCCTCCGAGGACGGCTGGACCCTGGAGTACGAGAAGGACGGTGTCAAAGTCTGGGCGGAGGACGCAGCGCACGGTGCACTGCGGACGGTCAAGGTCTGTTTTTGTTTTATGCTTAACCTCTTTGGATTGAATGCCTTTGTTTTTATTTATTTCCGCTTTTTTCCAGATTTTTAGTTCGTCACTGCATACACTTTTGCTACCATAATATGTTCAGTGGGCGAAGTACGAATATTCGCTACGTAAAATAAGTATCGAATTTCATACAAATTTTTAAATTGAAATTTGTATGAAACTCATACTTATTTTACGTAGCGGAAATGCGTACCTACTTCGCCCACATGTAGGGTCTTATTCAATTAATGGTGTTAAGAAGATGAGCAGATGTTATGAAAAGCAAAACTATCGATTATGCACCTACTCATAATACAATGAGAAAAAGGTGGCGCTTGACCGGGTGGCTCGCTCGGTTCAACAGTTTGTTTAGGTCTTATGTAAATTGCCTGGTCATTTGTTGCTCTCCAAATGTAGAGCCCATTAGGACGCCTAACTGCCAACGTTATAGTAGGGGTAAGTAGGTCTGTTAGTACTCGTAGCTACAAAATCTCCGTTAGTACGTATACTTATATGTAATTTCTGTCTGAAATATTTTCTTAGGTCTATCTTCTCGTGTTATTTTGGTACGTTTAAAGCGTCGAAACTGGATAATTTTCACTAGTTAATTATGGCTGGTAAGTTAATATCATTTTAACCTTATTTATATAACTTAATTGACCTAAAACCGCTGCGGTAGGTGCTGTTATTGCAAACTGTCAAGTTTTTGATCGCAACTAGGTTCGTGCATAGATTTCAATCTCTTCTTTTCTGACTTTCATATTAACTTTCAGTCTTCATTTTTATGAAGTACCTACTTGATATGTCCGAAGGTCATCATCATCATCAGACAGAAGACGTCCGCTGCTGACCATAGGCCTCCCCCTTTAACCTCCGCACTGAAAGACAGCCTGCCTGATCTGCATCCACTGGATGCCCGCGACTCTCACGATGTCGTCGGTCTATCTTGTGGGAGCTAGGCCTACCTACTCCACAGAATACATATACCTAAGTCCTACGCTGCGTCTTCCGGTTCGTGGTCTCCACTCAAGAACCTCTCTTCCCCATCAGTCATCAGTTCTTCGAGCGATATAGCCTGCCCATTGCCATTCAACTTGCATATTTTAATATGAAATTTATATTTATTTATTATAGGCGAGCAGTATAAGCTGATGTTCCTATATCACACAGTGTCAAAATTTAGTATTTATCTGTTAAGATTATCTTTTTCTTCTTATAGATTTATATTTTATTTTATTTTTGTATGTTCGTATGTTTTATTTTTGTTTCGTATGTGCGTGAAGAGCCGTCAGGTGAGCGACTTCGCTCGCCTCGTCACTCAGTATCATAAAAAAAAAAACGTAGTTGCACAGCATTTATTAAACATTTAAACTTTCACAAAGAGTCAAAGAGCTCTACATGGTTAAAATAAAAATGTATGTATCCATATACCTACGCTTACTTAGCTCATAAGTACCACACATCTAACAACTTAGTCTAGTCCGATTTTGTGAGTAGATTGGTCTAGCCTTGAGATCTACTGCGACAATTTTTCTGTCTATGGACATCCTGTAGAGTCGCTGATTGCGCTATTGACAGAGTTCTATTGCTGCTCGGAGCTTTTCAAAATGTTTTAGAGAATATATCGGTAAGGATTCTAGAGAATCTCTCAAGAGGAGAACCTTTTAGAAGGTGGTATTATTTAAATTGTTATTTTTTGTTTCTTTTTTACTTTATTCATGTTTTTGTGTTGTTATTATTATTATCTTTTGATGTTTTATGTATAATATTTTTATGTAATGTTTTTTCATTTCCTTCTTACTTTGTTGTTTGTTATATTTGTAAATAAATTACCTACCTAGTAATAAGTATGGCGCATTGGATAGTTATATATCTGTCATGCTATATTTAGTAAAATAAATGAATATGAATGAAGAGAGTTTTTGTCCTGCAGTGGAACTGCAAACGTTTTCAAAGTTTAATCGAAGTATAGATATATTGATGAAGAACGTCCTTCATCGAATGTCCACCTCTTTCATTAGAGAGTAAATATTCTAAGTTCCACCACGTCGGCCAAAAATTTGATAGATATTAGCCAGGTGCCATTGGGTCTTTCATCCTATAGGTCACAGACTAGGTAAAGCTACATGTAGTCAAGTCTTAGTCCTAGGTATACGCCAGATATAAGGGTTTCTTCTATTCTCTCTTCTTTTACTATTCACGTTTTAAAATAACACGTTATTTCAATACTCTCGCCAAAATAAATTAAATCGTTTCAAATAATACTATCTAATGTATAAGTAAGAACAATGAATGTTTAAATTTTTTAACCGGCTTCCAAAAAGGAGAGGTTCTCAATTCGAAAGTAAACACTTCTTTAATTTTTTTTAATGTTAAAACCTCAGAACTTTCGACTGGGTGAACCGAGAAAGGACTATTAATCGTCTTACCGACTTGTCCACTAATCTTCGAACGAAAGCCCCGTGATCCAGAGGCCACAAATAAAATTGCTATTGGCACAGTAATTGAAAACCGGCGTCCAATCCCCTGACAGTTAAACTATTACGCCTCGTCTGGCGAGGCCGGCTGACGCATATACTAACTATTATTTAACCTGTGGATGAATTATAGCAGGCCACAACTCCTGGGGGATATTAAGTACATAAGGACGAACGTATTCTTCGATAATAGACTCCTGATAGGTTCTTAACTCTTACTTGATTGGCTCAGCAGAGCTTGTGGTGTCAGCTCAGCTGACACTTTGATCACTGAATTGAAGTTAGCTTTAAAGATGCCATATGATAATGGAATAAGAACCGAAGTGGACGGTGACCTAACATTGGCGAAAAGGAATATTCTATCTTATTTCTATTGACTTTTACATTTACTGGTTCAAAGATATATTATGTTATACGTATCATTGTATTATATCAGTATCAACTTACATACCATCGAGCTTATAGATAGGCGTCATAGATGTGCAGACAAAGATCCATCAAACCTGCCAACAGTTTGTATGAAATGTGCAAACACACTAGATACACACAGAAAAACCTTTCTTATTCCGCCTACAAGTTTACATTCCTTTGTTACATCAAATGAAACCGTTGTACACACTTAAAATAATGAAGAAATAGCTCAGTGTTATTGGAAAATGTGCTTTTGTGAACGAGAAGTCGACCAACGCCGGAAGCTTTGAAACAGCGCAATGACGCGCCGCGCGCCACTGGGGTAGGTATAGTATTTTAGCAAAAACATACCTATTATCTACCTTGTAGGTATCTTTATAGCGTATCTACATCTTCTGATTTTTATCGCTGATGTTTTTTACCCGACCTTTCTACATTGAACCTTTGGGCATCGGATTCATTAAATTGAACAAGGGTATTAGATATTGGTCGTGGGTAAGGCCTAGCTATTATTTAGGTCGGTTGGAGGTATCAGAGGTAGAAAGGTATTCGATATAAGCTTGCTTTGGGCGCCGTTTTTGCTTCAGACGCTAATATTTTTCATTAGAATTTTCTTTGTTTTTCGAAACAAAATGTTATAAATAGGCATTTATTGTAAGATAGGAAATATGTGGTATGACGTACATTTATACAGCTCCTAATTGTAATGTTAATATTTAAAATTGATGATGATCATGGCGCTTACCATCAGACGTTTTGAAAACATGTTTTAATGTTTTGCGATAAGTCATATTACATTTTTTTTTTTTTAATATATATAAACATCAATAGTGTTCAATTTATATATTAAAGGGTTTGTGACAGAACCACAGACTTGAAAAAAAAAATGACATCTTAAATCCTATGGACAGAACCTGAACCCGAAAAATTTTTCATTAGATATAAGACGGATATAAAACTGTATTAAGCACATAAATCCCCCTAAAATAATATATTATTTGTTCTCATGAACCTCCTCTTTTATATTTATGGCTAAAGCAACATTATAGGATTAATGCGTATGTGTGTGAGGAACATAAAATTCGTAATGTTCAGGAGGACCTACCCTCGCTTACTATATGAGGGGTGGTCTGTAACAGAACTCGTAATAATACGTGAACGGCATCTAATGAAAAAATCTTGATAGAACGCTGAATAAAATAACGTAGATCGTTAAATAATACTGTCCTCTCTGTAAATTTGCAGTACAATAATGTAATGCCTTCTATTTACTCATTACTTCATAGCATAGTATCTGTGCTCCGCGGGTGAAACCGAAGGGATTACTCATTATAACAACAGGTATCTGCCAGTGAAAGTCCCGTTAAAATCGGTCCAGCCGTTTCGGAGTCCATATGCAACATACATACATAGGTACATCGCCGTTTATTTATATATTCGATTATTTTGTTTCCTACAATCTAAATTAGAAAAATATGCAAGATTTCGTAAGTATAATTTTTATAAAAATGCCGATAAGAAAATATTATGGTCTAGTGAAATAAACTCTGAAGAGTGCGCCATTTGCCGCTACTACGGCAAGGCGTAAGTACGTTGATACCCCCTATTCAGCATGACGCAGGTAAGTCATTCCGCATTTTACGTAGGTCTGCAAATTGTGATACGAGGGCCCTTCTGAAGGTCGAAGGTAAAAAAGACAATGAATTATTATTGACAATTCGTAAATGGAAGAATTTTGTTTCAAGAACCCTTAGTTTTCACCTTTAAACGACAAAATTGGCGACTTGGTTTGTGAGTTATTCAAGTGTTTATTACCAAGGTGTTGTTGGCAAAAAACAACATTGGTAAAAATTTCAAATTCCCTATTGTCTCACAAAAACTACAAATTTTATTAAAGTAACCAAAAAGACACTAAAGATTATATTTTGTGGGGGCTCTTCACATTTTAGACTGAACTCAATAGAAAAAGAGATGTCCAATTTCAGCAAATACACATTAGATGCAGTCATATGCAGATTTGCAGCCTTGGCCGTCCTAGGCCAAGCCTTTAGCAAGTACCTACTTACCAGCCGCCCCTTTCTCAGCACCCATCATAATTATAGACTACTAATTCACTTTATTGCCAACTTTTATCCAAATCAATTCAGATATTTAGTCAACTATATATCTGAAAATATACGCGCGAGCCTTAATACTACCTCGTGCGTTAGTTGGCTATAAAAACAATATAAATAGTCCCGTAAATAATCTTATAACTACAATATAACAAATATTCAGATATATAGTTAACTAAATTTATCTCTAAATTTATTCGTATAAGGAAGAATTATTTCTTGTTATCATCAGTGAATTTTTTGTCACGATTGGCCGCCTTAGGCCCGGGCTTACTGGGCCTTAGGGCAAATAAATAGGGCAAATCCGTCACTGAATGCATTACCTTTTTTACATCCATATTACAAGTGAAATTACAGAGCATACAGAGTCACACACAAAGTGTCACAGTACAACTACAAGATGACGGTGTACAATGTCCACAGGGTTTGACGTCGCTGTAAAAGTGTTAAAAGCGATAAATTCTGGATGAATGCAAATGTATTGACAGCGTTACGCTCAATATCAAGTGACTGGCTCTTTTCACCACAAAAAATGCATACGATCGGATAGTAGACATCCTGGATTATAAAGGAACTCAATAAAAGTGGATAACATAAAAACAGACTTCAAAAATATATGAAAAAAACTTGGTGACAATGGGTCCAAATTGGAAGTATACCCTACCGAATAAAAGTATTTTTTTTTATTGTTCAACAGTTGGCGGAGAAATTGGAGAACACATAAAAAATATATACATACTACAGTAGAACATAGAACCGTCCTCCTATTATGAAGTTGGTAAAAAATAAGATTGTTCAATAGGCATATCATGTGGCCTAATGTTTAATTTATTACAAATAACAGGCTTAGCGATGAATATAACTAAATACATTACACATACTGAAAAAAACAAATTGAATTGGCTGATTAATCTCTGAGATATGAGCGTTTAAAGTTTTAGGTGGGGGATAGAGAGGGGATGCTCCATCCCTTTCTCGCAAAGCGGATAGTGAGCATTTGTATGCCGTACTGAAGTGAGAATTTTTTCGTTCTCTTTTCTGTGGTATGCCGCGCCTAAAGCTTGACGTCATAGCTCAGTATATAGTGCGCTCTCTGTCTAGCATGAAATTAAAATACTTATAACTTATTTATTTTTGAACTTATTTAAATTTTGTTTTCGTTGATAGGCTCTATTGATGATCAGCTTTTTTATAAAGTAATAAAAAAATATTAGTCATCATGCCTATTATATAGATGCACAATAAAGTAAAACGTCACCCCGGCTTGATTCGCGATACTAGAAGTGGTTTATTTAATAGTATTTGTTACGTCCGCCGTAAAACGCTACGAGATAAGATAAAACCACGCTCCGATATCATAGCGTAGTGATGGGAAACAACCACTTGCGACGTCTTGCATACCTACTTGTACTTTTTTCTTGAACGATTTTTGGTTTTTAAACGTTTTTTTTTTAGTTATTAAAATTGTATACAATTCTATCAATCCCAACCTATACCAACTAAGAAAAGCATAAAGTACAAAACTTGTTTACACACACACACATCATCAGCCAATTATCGTCCACTGTTGGACAAAGCCTCCCTCATATAGAGGGGTGTTGTCATAATCCCCACGCTTGGCAGGCGGCTTGGGGATCGCAGTACGTTCAGCGTGTACTATTAGGACGCTGCTGCCCATCCTCCGGTGGTTCTGGTCGCAGTTTTAGGACATACCTGGGTCCATAAAACTTGTTCACTATCATATTAATGCTCGAAAATCAAATCGGCATTTAGTATCCAGTCGTTTTTGGAACCGTCTCCTAGGCAAATCTTATTTTCAATTAGACTTATTTTAGGAAAAATTAGATCGAAAGTATCTATGAACAAATGTGTACGTGCTAGGGGAATTTATTTGCAAATGAATTTGTCTTATATATAAATAGGTACTTGCAATAGTTACTTATTTAAATATTTATATGTATAAGATAGCTTACGTTTAAAACTGCGGGAGAAATGATTAGATCGAAAAGCAATCGTCCTTCTACAGATCTTAAGACTTAGTTTATCTATGACTTTTTTATCATTAGTATTTTACCGTTACAATATTTATATTCTGTATATAATTATAATAATTTAATAAACAAAGTAGAGTTAATTAAGTAGTCCTAAACGATAATTAATTTCAGGTAGAGTGCCCAAAATGCTGGCCGCGTTGCCTCGCTGGATGGCGAGGCTAACTTTCTGACCCAAATATAGGCCAGCATTTTGGTCACGCAAAGAATTTAATAAACTGACTTCAAAATTAGTAAATACGCAATTTCGTTAACTTGGATGACATATTTTTTACAGTTATTTTTATTAAATAACCAAACAGTTTGATGAAACTTCTATGGGACTAATCTGACAGTATGTCCTTTCAAATAGATAATTTCCAAATCGGTTAGTAAATGGTGGAGTATTGAGGTAACAAACATTAAATAAAATACAACCGAATCGTGAACTCTTCTTTATTGAAGGCGGTTAAACAGTAGATTGACATCTGGTAAGTCCATCCACCTGTCAATTCAAAGGTTGCCTGGAAGAAATCGCTCTAGGCGATAAGGCCGCTCATTATACTGCCGTATATTTATTTTTGATGTTATTTTAAGTTTCATTTGTATTTTTCGGTGTGTAATAAAGAGATATGTGATAAAGGATATGTAATAAAGGGTGTTCCCCGATAGTTACAATCTGGGTGTCTTCAAATCTCGAGTGAATCGGTTTCTTCTGGGCAAGCGTGCTTCATCGTAGACCGCATCGTCGGTTAACATCAGGCGAGTTGGCAGTCAAACGCAAGCCTATTACAGAACAAAAAAAAATATTGTAGGTATTGTAAGTAGGCAGTTTTTCAAGTAACCTTGAACTCTAACGAGCTCATTCTTGTGATTCAGGTGTAGCAGGCCGCGGCCGTGGCTACCGCCGACATCTCCCAGATGTTTCCAGGGGCTGAGCAATCAGACCTGACCACAGATTACACTCGAGCTCCCCCGTCACACGTCTCATCTTCCGGGTAATTGGACATCACGCGAGGGCTATTCATGTCAGTGAAAGGCGTTCTACTTACCTATTTGTATGTTTCTTTGGAAGGAAACTTTGCGTTCCTATGAGTTACTTAGGTTGATATTATGTTGTGTCGAAAGGGTTGGATTTGATGCAATGAAAGATTTCATTGAATAGTTTTGCTTTTTCTTAACGCCTATCAAAACGTAGAAGATACTGACTGGTCAGAGAAAACTCTGATAACAATCTGTTAATACTATGATACTATGAACGCATGTCTATATATTTCAAACATACTCGTATACTTTAAAAGTAACATGCTGTACCTATGATGGTCCTTAATGAAAAGATTGGTCAGTTAAACAACTGTCCAATATGTACTTCTGTGAAGACATAAAGGTACTGAGATATGTTCCGTAACTGCATGGGCTTTTAGAAAAACTCAGAGTCACACAGCGCCCAATGGCGAAAGCTATGCTCGGAGTTTCTTTGCGATAGAATCTGGAACGAGGATATACCCCGACAAATCAAGTAAATGTACAAAAATGTAAGTTAATGTAGTGGCAATGGGCAGGTCACATTGCTCGAAGACCCGTTAACCGATGGGGAAGAAAGGTTCTTGAAAGGAGACCATGAACCGGAAGTCGCAGCGGAAGTAGGCCTCCCTCACTTGATGGACCGATGACATCGTGAGAGTCGCGGATATCTAATAGATAGATGCAGATGGCAGGATGTCGTTCAGTTTGGCATTCTATGGGTGAGGCTTATATATGTTTAGCAGTGGACGTCTCGTCTGATGATGACTTCTGTATTAAAATTCGTGGATGAAATATCATATAGAAGATTTATTCCAATAAACAAATACAAGTGAAAATCAATTATCTTTCCAAAAACAATAAAACGCGATGGAAGTAGAAAGCAATATCGATATCGTATCGCGCATCACTACTCATAAATGGCCGGGAATTGATCGTTTACCATAATAAATACGGTTATACGGGACCGGGGAAACGGATAATGACTGATACGGGGAGGGGCGTTGTTTGAAACGGTGATTTATGATTTATATTCTGTAAGTATTTTTGACAAGCTTAACGACCACGATCACTGAAGTGAGAATTTTTACCACGATCTATATTTCCTTCTATGATGAAATAATAGTCTTCTAAGCTCATTGAAAGCATACGCCATCTACAATCGTATGTTGGACGACGTCACTTCCTACGCCTTGAAAATGGCTGAACGCGCAGCATTTCTATAAATTTGACGAATTTTACAAAATTTACAGGTTATTTTTGTCATCCTATTGTTAGATTCCATATATATAATAGGGCAAGTGCCTTTAGCTATACAAAGTACAAGCTATAACACTAACATCTACAAAAACATTTAGACATGCCCATAGACCGTTGAAAGTCTAAAGACAATCCAAATGCTCAAGCCTTGTATCAGGTGGCAGCGTACCCAGCATGCTGGCGGCATTACCACGCCGAATAGCAATGCTTCGATTTGTCTTACATTCATTGTAATTGTTTAATTTAACACTATTTATAATTTATTTTCATCTGTCGTGTAAAATTATATTTTATTCACATATTTTTTATATAACTTTTACGAAGGTTAAGAAAGCCTAGAAATGGCAACACGCTGTAATACGCTAAGTATTACAGCGTGTTGCCATTTATTTTATGTTACATTTCCCGAACGTTTTCGAGTAGTTTCCTCGTGATTTTCACCCAATTTCCTTCTACGTAAGCTTGGCATTAACAGAGTTACCGCATTAACACTATATTTTCGTGAAAGAAACCGATAAGTTCATCTAATTACAGTTTATTTCTTATATAATAACGTTGATTCTATCGTGCAATTTTTCTAATAAAACTTAAACAAGTTGCTTATTGAATAATATCTTCAATCTAAGCTTTTATGAAATTATGGATCGGATCGGATCGGTGTGCTGATCCAAATGAGTACAAATACTGCCAGTTTACTTTTTTATTTGGGAACCACTATCCAACACACCACTACTTACTATCCATCGAGGAGTGCCGTTGTCCACCGTCACCATCATCAAATCAGCTCGCTGTCACCATAATATTGTATTGTTATCGGAACTTGAAAAGTATGCCAAAGGAGTAAGTAGTAGTCCCTAGGGATTAAAGAGCTAATTTAGTCCCTGTTTACGAAGAATAAACTAGCTCTTTCGAATAGATGGGTTTTTTTTTAAATCAGCTCGTAAAGAGGTGAAGCGAAGAGCTCAAATTTGCTTTACTTCAGGTCTTTGGTATCGCCTGACCCTGAGACTTAGGTTTAAAGTTAAGATTTCCACCGATTATATTAGAATATCTTTCTTGCCTACCTCACTGGATAAATACCTAGAACTTTTACCTCACTGGATAATATTTTTGGTACAAAACAGATAAGCGTAGAGATCATAGACTTTTTTTTTTTTTGTTAAGCTATGGTAGAGATAGATTGCCGTGGCCACAAGGTTACAAAAAAGTTAACAATTTTTGACGAGATAATAAAATATTACTTTCACTTGCTTTCTTGTCGATTTGCAAACAGGTGTAATTTATTGATAGATATATTTTCCTCTAATGTGAAGTCGTAAATAACAAAATATGTATCACCAAGATGTATGAGGTTTGTTATAAATTTTTGCCCAGTTTTGTTATCGGGAGGAAAAACTTCCTTTTGGCACAACAAATAGTGCTTAAGGAAACAGCAGTTCCCCATGGCACTACTGGTAGTGTCACCCAGAGCAGTTGAGCCACGGGTAAGTCACGAACATGGCATAATGGACGATCTGCTAACAACACCACAGACTATACTTTTTTTTCGGAATCTATTCACTACATATAATTTCCTGTCGCAAAGAGCAGACTATTGATTTGATACCACCATGTTTTACTATTTGTTTGTTCACAGTTTTTACAATAAATTATTTCTGGTTTAGCTTCTGGTTACCATTCTGAAGGTAAGTTCATTTTTATACGCAGTTATTATATTTTTCTTTTGCATTTTCCCTTTTCCAGCAAAGATTTAAACCTTGCAAAGAAATGAATATTTGTTCTGACAAATCCAATCAGGTTTATTCGAGTAAAACTCGTTATTTTTGTTATACCCCGAGGTATGTATTAAGTGAGTACAAACGAAGTGTGTTTCAAAAGGCTAAAAGAGAATTGATAATTTAATACTTACCTTAAAACACTACCTAATTATGAGATTGTTTTTTAACCAAATGCTAAAAAAATATTCCTGTTAAACCGACGAAAAAAAGAAGGCTCTCAAGTCGACGTGTAGTCGACGTGTTTTTTTTAATGTATCACCAGTCACCACGCATAACTTTTTACAGAACAGTAAGATTTTAATGGTTCTTGTTTTTTTGGATAGGGTATGGGCTATATTGAAGTCAATTGATTAACGGCCTTTTTGAAAAAAGTCAGACAGCAATGGAGTGAGCTATGTTCGGAGGTTCTTTGCGCCATAAAATCTGGAACGAGGATATTCGCCGAAGAACCACAGTCACCGACATAGATGCTAAGATTTGCAAGTTGAAGTGGCAATGGGCAGGCCAAATTGCTTGAAGAACCGATAACCGATGGGGTAGAAAAGATCTTGAGTGGAGACGAACGAACCGGAAGACGCAGCGTAGGAGGGTTCCACTAGATGGACCGATTACATCGTAAAAGTCGCTGGCATCCAGTCGATGCAGATGGTAGGCTGTCGTTCAGTGCAGCGTTCGAAGAGGAAGGCCTACGTTCAGCCATATGTGTATTTATTACACATAGGTTCAGCCGTGGACGTCGCCTGAGTGATGATTACGATTTTTTTGTCACAGTTAGGTATGCGATATATATATATATATAAATAAATTAGTAAAGGATGAGTAGCCGGCTATAGTGTCAGAGACTTAAGCCCGCAACTGCCACACTGTCATAACATCAGGTAAGCTTCGATCAAACCGCAACAAATAAAATAAAACAGCTATAAATCATTATCATCATCATCCAGAAGACACTGCTGAGCATAGGCCTCCCCCTTTAACCTCCACACTGAACGAAATTCTGTCATCTGCATCCACTGGATGCCCGCGACTCTCACAATGTCACCGGTCCATATAGTGCGAAGCCTACCTACGCTGCGTCTTCCGGCTATAAATAAACGTCACAAATAAACTTTACTATCTTAAAAGTAAAAGAAAAACAGAACCAAAATCTGTTTTAACCGAGTTTGTGTTTTAAACTCTATTTGTAAAACCAAGAGCAGAGCACCTTACCTAATTAAAGTTGTTTCAAGGATTTCCTTAATTTATTCCCGTTGGTTCGACTTTTACCTCGAGCAAAGTTAAGCTGGGAATGGACTTGCTGGTCTATCTTTTGCACCTGTGCCACTTTGCAGACTCAAGTCGAAGTATTGAAGACACGGGATTACGCGGAAAAGCCAAAAGGGGTCTGTACTCATCATTGTGCCCAACTTTTACAAGGACCAACCCTGAAATCGCGGAAAAATATCAGTTGCTGCATACAAATTTGTCGATTGTCAATGATAGTTTTTAAATTGCACAGCTGATATTTTTTTCGTTATTTCTGGGTTGGTCCCATTGTAAAGGTTGTTCACAATGATGGGTGCGTAACCCTATAATATTACGAGTACCTATAATATACCCTTTGATTCTTTTATGATGGTATGGACTAGCGTTTGATCACAACTCACTTGATGGATAGTGACGATGATGATGATAATGCTTATTTTGCAGCGTTTGATGATGATAATGCTTAGTTTCCCCGTGGAGCACATGTTTAGTGATAGGTATGATCATTTAAACAAATACACTCCGTTTTCGGGTTTTTAATAATCGAGTTAGGACGGAAACTTGTCTCATTATCTTTTAACAAATTTTTTTTTATAAAAAGATCTTGGTGAAGTTTGACAAGTTATCAGTATACATCAGTTCAAATTCATTTATTTGAGGCAGGCTAATACTATTTATATCGCTTAATAGACAAAATTAAAAAAATCAACGTAATAAAATATACAATTAAATTAAATAATGTCAAGATATTTAATAAAAACAACAATAAAATGTCAACATAAATTAAAACAGAATACATTAAAATTTATTTATTTATTTTATTGAAAAGAGAGAGCCTTTGGCCTTTTTTATTTAATCAATAAAAATACCATTATAATGATGTTATTATATTCCTAAATAATTCAAGAAATTTTGAAATAACATAAGAAGATAGTCCTATATACTCGTATAGCTAGAATACATTGGAATTTATTTAACCGCCTCTTAGTGAATATTGTTGAAGATAATTTACGGGCACTGCTTTATATGGAGGTCACATATCTGGTATGGTATGTCCCCCGGTCGCGTAAACTAAGTTCCAAACTGGGCCAGTGAGGCTGCGAGGGCCGCATTCTAAACTTTTCTATACATTTTACAAAGTGTCTACCGCAAAACTCTCTCAAAATGTGTTTCCTCAAACATTCTCGGATAATCGTTCATTACTGTTATGGTATTTTAGTTAATATCCTCACTATATACAGACCTTGGCAGCTTTTATACTCAGGCCAAGCTTTTTAGCTGTGAAAGCTGCATAACATTGCAAAAATCTAAATTAAAACATTTATTTACTTTACAATAGTATTTTTACAGGTATTGATAATAATAATAAAGTAAATTATTTAAACACTGACATACTTCCGGCCTACCTTACTCGAGATACTGACTTTATGACAACCCAGACCGTCTTATATGCGGCAGCTTACACAACAGCAAAATGCAACGGTACTAAAATAAAAGAACTACCGCACACTACTCAAACCCAACAGCACACGAACACACATATAAGAAAAACCACAGTCCCGGCGTGGCAAAGAAGACTTCAAACTAAAATAAACAACTATAGAAGAGACATAAGCAGACTGACACATTATATTGCCGGAATAAGATCCCGTAACTTAATAGAGTATGTTAACTACATAAAATCTAAATATAAAACCCATTCAATACACGAGGAACCAAACTTAACTAACGAACAGTTTCTAGATAGCCTCAAACAAAAGCTTAATGCAGCTAGCAGTCGGCTACGAAGATACACTAACTGCACTTTAAGAAAACAGCAAAATTCTCAGTTTTACACAAACGAAAAAAGCTTCTATAGAAACATTACTACACAAACACAAGACACAACCAACACAGCAAACACAAACCTGCCTACACCTGATAGCATGCACAGGTTCTGGTCCAATATATGGAGCAAAGAGGTACACCACAATCAAAACGCCGAATGGTTAACAAATGATCAACAAAGCAATAACTACACGGAAATGCAGTACGAACTGATCCCGGTAAACATATTTAAAGAAGTTATCAATAAAACACATAATTGGAAATCACCTGGAACCGACAACATACAAAATTATTGGTATAAAAAATTTACATGTGCCCACCCTTTGCTCTATAACCACATAAACCAGTTCATTGAATCACCAGAAACTATGCCTCCTTACATAACACAAGGAATAACTTACATGTTACCAAAAGACCAGGACAGACACAACCCAGCAAACTACAGACCTATAACTTGCCTCCAAACCATTTATAAAATAATGACAGCTTGTTTAACCCAACTTATAAATAAGCACATCATAAATAACAATATTTTGGCGGAAGAGCAAAAAGGATGCCGAAAAAACAGTCAAGGCTGCAAAGAACAGCTCATAATAGATGCAGTAGCAATGCAACAGGCACTGAAAAATAAGCAAGACCTAATGACAATGTACATAGACTACCGCAAAGCATTCGATTCAGTTCCTCACAGTTGGCTCATTTATATACTACGTCACTACAAAATTCACCCAATTTTAATTTCATTTCTAGAAAGCGCAATGAAACACTGGACAACTAAACTTACAGTTAAAAATGGCAATGAATCAATAGTAACAGATGAAATCAATATCAGACGGGGAATATTCCAAGGAGATGCCTTCAGTCCTCTTTGGTTCTGTTTAGCACTAAACCCCCTATCTAGCATGCTAAATAAATCAGGTTCTGGCCTTGATTTATGCCATAGCAACAATAGTCACACACTCAGCCATCTCATGTATATGGATGACATTAAACTCTACAGCAATAATGTTCAATCATTACACCATTTAGCAGATATGACACAAACATTCTCAAATGATATAAAAATGCAGTTTGGCATCGACAAATGCAAAACTTACTCCATACAAGACCACTCCGTAATCTCTCATCCTTACACCCTTAATACAGGTGACCAAATAGATGCAATAGAACCAAATAGCTTTTACAAATACCTAGGATTCCATCAAAACCATCAAATCCCTCAAAATAAAACAAAATCCGATATTACGCGAAAATTCCGACATAGACTGAACACAATACTTAAATCTCAACTTAATGGGCGCAATCTAGTGAAAGCCATAAATACATTTGCCATCCCGGTTCTGACATACACATTCGGAATCATAAACTGGTCTCAAACGGATCTCATGAAACTACAACGGACTATTAACACATCCATGACCGCACACCGGAAACACCACCCACGGTCGTGCATTCAAAGACTAACATTACCGAGAGAACAGGGAGGTCGAGGCATAATAGACATAACTAACCTACATAACAAACAAATAACAACCCTTAGAAAATTCTTTTCAGAACGAGCACAACACTCATCACTACACAAATCAATAGTCTTATCCGATAAACGATTCACCCCTTTAAACTTATCCAATAGAAACATACAAAAAAACGAACGAATTGCTGACCCCAAAGAAAAGATTGCCACATGGAAGCGGAAGTCTCTACACGGTAGACATTATCACGATCTGCAGCAACCACATGTCGACAAAGAAGCGTCGAACGCGTGGCTGCGGAGTGGTGAACTCTTCCCTGAGACCGAAGCATTCATAATGGCAATCCAAGACCAAGTCATCGATACTAGGAATTATCAAAAATACATAATCCGGCGTCCTAACATAAACGACACTTGCAGGAGATGCAGCAGCAGCTCTGAGACTATACAGCACATAACTGGAGCATGCAAAGCCATAGTACAGACTGATTATAAGCATCGACACGACCAGGTAGCTGCATCTATTCACCAACACCTTGCATACAAATACAAACTCGTAAAGGAAAAAATTGCCTACTATAAATACAAACCTGATTCTGTTCTTGAAAATCAAAACTACAAACTGTACTGGGACAGAACAATAATTACCGACAAAACCATACATTACAACAGACCTGATATAACTGTTTTGGACAAGGGTAAAAAAACAGCCTTCCTGATTGACATCGCAATTTGTAACACCCATAACCTACAGACAACATATACCGAAAAAATAGCCAAATACACAGATTTATCAATTGAAATCAAAACACAGTGGCAAGTAAATAGCACAAGGACCATCCCCATCATACTTTCTACTACAGGTGTCATACCCAAAAGCCTAATCACGAGCCTTGAGACACTCGATATACACACATCTGCATACAAACAGCTTCAAAAAGCAGCAATTTTGAATACGTGTAGAATTGTTAGGAAATTCTTAACTTTGTAGAAGCACTTGGCTTTGGCCCGTGCCAAAATCACCTCCGCATGCGGAGAGAACACAAAAGTGTAACCAAAAATAATAATAATAATAGATAGATAGATCTGATCTATAGATCTGTTATTCCATCCACAAGTTGTTCACCTCAATAGCCCAGACTTTTTTAATCCTATACTGTACAATAGTTTCTTATTCCTTTTTATACATATTCCATAATTGTATTTTTTATATTCAACAGGGCCTCTTGGTGTTGGCTTCGGCTCCACCAATGCCTACCAAATGTCCGGGCTAGACCCGAGAATGTAATAAAATAAAGTGTCATAATAATAATAACGCAGGGGCGACTTTATGGCGAGCCGTCGGTGAGTGGCGACACCGCGTGCCCCGATTCCATGGGGCTAAATGAGACCCCTGACCCCTGGCTTGCCTTAACCGGCCGTCCAGGGGTGGAAATCGCAAGAGCTAAGATCCTAAGCTCCAGGGTGGAAGTGTTAAAGGGCATAACGCCGCGAGTAGCTCTTAGTGAAAGTGCAGCACACCTCTCTACACCCTAAGCCACCCACGCCGATGTTGCCCCTCCGGTGCCAAGATACGGCAGCCTTTATGGGGGGCCCATTCAGTAGGTGGCAAGTCATCACCTGCCTAAATATATTTTGAGATGAGACAGGATAAGGCAGGTGCCGTTTCTCATTCTATAGATCTGTTATTTCATCCACAAGTTGTTCACCTCAATAGCCCAGTCTTTTTTAATCCTATACTGTACAATAGTTTCATATTCCTTTTTATACATATTTCATAGTTGTATTTTTTATATTCAAAAGGGCCTCTTGGTGTTGGCTTCGGCTCCACCAATGCCCACCAAATGTCCGGGCTAGACCCGAGAATTATTTGAAATAAAGTGTTATAATAATAATAAATTTTATTCATTTCCACAAGGTATGTTGCTTACAAACTAAACTAGAATTAAACCAAGTACTTATCAACACATAATTATTTCCAATATTTTAAGTAAATTTAGTTCTACTTGTAACCCTGGCCCCTACACTAGGATTCCCTGTTTTGCAGAGACCAGTAACTTAGTCTGAAGGACGTGTTTAAAGGGTACTAAGTGCCGGACATCTATGTTACCACAACATTTCTAATATCATTTTAAACTCTAAATTTAAGTTCTTTAATTTTTATTTATTTATTGTAAGTTTGTATATAATAGTTTAATAATTTGATGTTAAGTAGATTTTAAATTGTGTATATTATAGTTAAAGTGTTAGTAAGTTAGTAAAGTGTGTAAGTGTTAGCGTGTGGAGGTTAAAGGGGGAGGCCTATCAGCAGTGGACGTCTTCTGGCTGATGATGGTGATTTTGATATTATAGTTTGATAATTTGACGTTATGTAGATATGTTAGGACACTCATTCGTTTAAGTAACTCGTTTATTGGTACTTCTTGAATTGTTTCGCGTATTATTCTATATGGGTACAACATTATTAATAGCTAGTATTAGAATCAGTGGGTACATGATAGACTGATAATGGTAATGAAAGGCTGATAATAAGTTACTTTGGAGAATTAATATTGTCTTTCTTATGTAGGTATATTGAAATATAAAATAAAAAGTATTATCATTTAACTATTTCCAGGATTTGTTCTGTTTCGTCTTTGTTAAGGTATAACAGCCACTTCCTTAGGGCTATTTTGCACAGTCTTCTTGTGAGCTGTAGTATGTTAAGCTGCCGGTTTATTTTAGAGTATAGATAGGGTGCGATTCGTGCATAGAACCTTTCGCCAAAAACAGTTCGTCTGGATGGCAACTTCCATTTGATATGTCTATGAGAGATAATTAGTGTTTGGAGTGCTGTTTTATGAAACCTTAGAATTACAGATACAATATAAAGCTGTCTAACTCTAAGATGGCCAAGCTCTTCATAGAGCTCGTTCGTAGGGTGAAGTCGTGGCTTTCTATGAGCTACTTTAAGAACAGCTCGCTGAGCTAGTTCCAATTTTTCTAGATGAGTCTTGCATGCCCCACCCCATGCTACTATGCAATAGTCTAGAATAGACTGGCACAAAGAAGTGTAGACGAGCCTAATTATGTCTGGGCTGGCTACAGCTCTGAGCCGTTTAAAAATGACCATGAGCTTTCTAACACGACTGGAAAGTGTGTTGATATGCATTACCCAGGATAGATGTTGGTCAATTATAACACCTAGGTATTTAATTGAGGTCACTAGCCCCAGAGTAACACAATCACAATTCTCATTGGATTTATTTTGGCATCTGTGAATACGCACAGTCAGAGGAAATTTTGGCGCTGTACGTGCTGAGATACTATAAGGTATAACTTTGGTTTTAGTGGCATTGAGAGTAAGTAAATTGCTTTGGAGCCAATCTCCTACAAGAATTAAGCCTTCCTGGCAAATTTGGTTTACTGACTCCCAGTTTGAACCATAAAAAATGATCGCAGTATCATCAGCGAAAGTGAAAATTTGGCCTTGGCATATGTTTAGTGCACACAGGTCGTTGATATAGGCTAAAAATAGCGTAGGGCCCAGGACACTTCCTTGTGGCACTCCAAATTTTACCTCTGCCAGGTCACTGTTGATGCCATCTACACAGACTCTTTGCTTCCTGTTTGTGAGATAGGAAGAAAACCACTGTAGAGAGATACCTCGCACTCCCATAAGTTCAAGTTTCTTTAAAAGAATGGGCCGTGAAACCGTGTCGAAAGCTTTGGCAAGGTCGAGGAAGACTCCAGCGCACTTGGAGCCCTCATCGAGCTTGCCAGCTACGAAATCGGTTAGCATGGTTACAGCATCTTCCGTAGACCTCTTTGATCTAAACCCAAATTGCTGATCAGATAGAAGCCCTTCAGATTCTAGGTACTTGAGAAGACGCGCGTTTACTAGCTTTTCCAGTATTTTGGATACACAGCTGAGCAGGGAAATAGGTTGATAGTTTGACGGTACATGTGGATCACCGTCTTTATAAATTGGTGTAACGTTGGCTATTTTAAAACTCTCTGGGACAGTTCCACATGCTAAACTTAGGTTACATAAGAATGTAATAGGACCAGCTAGGAAAAACTTCGCTCTGATAAGTATCTGGTTGTTAATTTTATCATGCCCAGGGGCAGATCTTGGCTTTAGACTACTAATAATTTTGATAACTTCTTTTTCATCGGTGGGTGTCAGGAAAAACGAGCTAGGTGAGGTTTTTGGAATCGGGAGGGACTTTAACGCAGATGTTAGTTCATCTTCGGTTTTTCCTATGTTAGTCATAATATTGCTAGCAAGATTTGAGCCCACCGTTGTAAAGAAATTATTTACTTTAGTTAGGGATTCTTTCGCATTAGCATTATGCGTAAATAATTCACTGCACGATGTATTTTTAGTGTTGATATGGCATATCTTTTTTAATGTCTCCCAAGTTTTTTTACTGTTGCCTCTATTTTTATATAGTTCTTCTCTTTCGTACATGTTTTTAACGTTTTGTATCACATTATTGCATGTATTACGGTACGTTTTGTAGTCATTTTGTAGTTTTTCATTATTAGGGTTTTTCCTAGCGGCCGCATGCATTGAATCACGGCGTACTGTACATTTAAGAAGCGAAGGTGTTAGCCATGGTTGGATACATTCAAGGCGTTTCTTACGAGAACTATTGGATTTTGTATAGGAGTTTATTACGCCTTGCATGATTATGTTAAATTCTTCCGTGGCTCTTTCAACATCGGTATAGTGATAAAGTTTTGACCAGTCTGTATTTTCTAAGTCATGTAGAATACCCTCATAATCAATTTTGACTGTGTGTTTCTTACGTGGTTCTGTTCGTGTCACAGATTTATCAATCGAAAAAAGTATTGTGGCATGGTCAGTGACGCCGGCTGAGCAAACTATTGCCCTACTATGGTGTTGCGACCTTACCATGCAATGGTCTATGCAACTAGGACCAAAAAGTGGTCTAGTAGGATACGTATAGCCGGGACTAAAGCCATATTGAGCAGTCATGTTGAGATAAGCTTCAGAGTCTTTATCGCAACCCTGTTCATTAATATCAATATTCACATCTCCTACGATAGCGCAGCTTTCGCCAGTACAATTTGATAGAACCATTTCTAAAGAATTTAGGAAGATATTGACATTACTGAAAGAGGGAGGTCTGTAAATGCAAACTAATTTAATAGATTTATTGATGTCTAGTACCAAGCAGCTACCTTCTTCAAATCTTGGTTCTGTCACCTGGATTTGGATGCATTTTTTGGCGTATACTACCAGACCATCGTTCTGATTAATATACCGTTTAGAGTAAAAGCAGTTGTAATTATTTACGTTTATTCCACTAAATGATGTATTTAGCCATGCTTCACTTAGTATTATTAGATCAGGTAAAAAATTTAGTCTATTAATAAATATAAGCAGTTTATCCAGATTTGCATTGATACTCCTTATGTTCTGCGAAACGACTGTTAATTGATTATCACTGTTACCTAGATGCTGTAGACACTGCTCTGGTAGGTCTGTTTTAAAAAAAAAAAAAAAAAAAAAAAATATATAAATATCTGGGACATTATTGCACACATGGTCATCTGACCCCAAACTAAGCAAAGCTTGTAATATGGCTGCCAGACACTGATATACATACATATATATTTTTAAATACATACTTAGATAGATATTAACACCCAGACATAGAACAAACACAAATGTTCATCACACAAATGTTTGTCCTAGATGGGAATCGAACCCACGCCCCCAAGCACAGAAGTTAGGTTCACTACCAACTGAGCCACCGGGGCAGTCAGTTTGGTAGCTTGACACAAAGCAAATGTCATCCAATTCATCGTTAATATTTGTTTTATCCATAGTCATTTGTGAATAAATAATATGAGGCTACCCCTGTGGTCACAAATATAGTAGTTCCAAGGTACCACTGTAGCGCATGTGTTGATCCATTTAACAAAGTAATTAGGCAAATAGGTTCACGTATTTTTGGTTGGTACATTGTAATACATAGAAAGTTGTTTAAACTTAAATTCGCAAAACAATTAAGACACTTTATCACAATACCCGGTTTTGAATGAGCTACAGAAACCACAGTAATTTTTCTGGGCAAAAACATGGTACAAAATATTGCATGATAACAATAATAGCGCTTACCCCTACTATCTGCACGTCGTGTTACCGATGACGCACACCGCTGATGCAGCGACGAGTAAGTTTTAATTTGGGTATGTGCGAGAATAATGCAACTATTAGTGATAATTTGCAGTCTAAAGTATACTGATAAAATATTTTTTATTATATTTGAATGAGTGTTTCTTATTTGGCTATCTCGATATGTAGTAATAAAGTTGTTTCTATTTGTGGCACAGGTATATGTAGGAAAATATTTCAATATATTTAAGTATTTGGTTTTATCATTGGGTACAAAAGTGTTAGTAATAAAATTGTGAGTAGGTATGTGCGGTTGTAGAAAAAACTGATTAGTGTATGAGATGGATAGTTTTAGCTTGACGTCAATATGAAGCGTGTAGCATGTTACCGATGTTAAAGTAACTGTAGTAGGGGTCAGATTATGTGTTATTGTGATTATTGAGTCTTTGAGTTGTTGGGAGGAAGTGCTGATTGGAGTGAATGTTATTTCTGGTGTGATTGAATGTATCCATCTATAATAATCATTGCAGTTATGTAGTATATAGTGACCTTCAGGGCAGATAGGGATGCGACCTTGTATTTGAATATTTTTTTTTAGAGTGCATATCGTTGATTCAATTGAAAAAATGTTAGTAAATTTTGCTTTAACAAAAAGATTGTACACTATAGCAAGTAAGTATTGAGCAAGTAAGTGTTTTTTTTTAGTACAGAGAATATGTTGAGAAATAGTTGTTGACAAGTTTGCTTTTAGTATTACACAGATTAACAAAACAATAAGCAAAAACAAACGATATATTTGTTTCTTTGGCGTTAGTCATTTGGCGCTCCTGAGGGAAGCCAAATCTTCCTCCGATTTGATGTTTTTGTAAGGATGACCTTCCTGCTTCCGAATAAAGACTCGTCCATTGGCGGTCCAACAGAAAGTGTATCCTTCTGTTTTAACAAACTCCCTGGCTAGGTAGTGCAGGCGCCTCATTTTCGGGGTTAAATGGTCAGATATGTAGACATTATTCTTGGTATTATTTAGGCCAAGAACACTTGATTGTAGCGGTTCGCGCGGATGCGCTCTGATGTATTTCTTTATATTGTCTAGAAAATCTGCTTTAATGAGGGTATTGGATAGTTCTGCGACCACTGTTGACACGGATTGTTCTTGTTTGCTGGGAAGACGAAAAACATCCCTTACCGTTGTAGGGGAGAACTCTTGTTGTGCTAGTTTGAAAGCATTTCTTATCAGATCATATAAGTCGCGTTTAGTTTCGCGATCTTTTTTTGGGACGCCTCTAATTTCTATGCAGGTTTTTGAAAGTTCGCGTTGAACTGCCTCGACTTTGTCGTCAATCCGTCCTATAGAAGTAACCATTTCTTTCCTCTGTTCTTCAAATATCAAGATTTTTGAGTCAAGGCTAGCCAATTGACCCGACATATGATCCATAGATTTTTCAATACCTATGTAGGTATCCCTTAGGTTGTCGGTCTGATTTTTTATTTTGGATGTTATGCTTTGCTCAATTTTATCTAGTCTAGCACTGTAATTAGTTGTGAAATCCATAAACATTTCCCGCATTTCGGTCTGGAAACTTGTGAAGGCATCGCCATGACTTTCGGCAACAATGCGTTTTGTGCGTTTAATGCGGGTAGTTTTAGCCGTATTGTCCGAAAATGCTTTTGGGCCAGCGTCGGTGTCAGTAGCGGACATATCTGAGTTCTTATCGTCCGGTGGCGTACGGACTACTTTTCCAACATTTTTGCTAAACATTGTTGTTGTGTACGGGATAACCAGTAAGAGCAGTACGAAAATGAAGTGGAAGGTGACCGTCAGTGGTTACCGTACTCAGTGCAACAGGTATGTGTGTGTAGATACGTGTCTTGGTGGAGATTACTCACATGGCGGAAGGTCAGTTTCGAGGTTGGTAAAATTAATAAATCACAACACAGCACACAACACTTTCTATAACTTCAACCGTTCTGCTTCTTTGGTATATTTTTTAATGGGCTACTAACTTCTAGTCGTATTTATATCGTAAAGAAATAAGAAAACAAGATATAACAATTTCAAATAGCTTGTACGTAAATGCGTCCGGTCACGAGTACCGTCGGGGGAGAATGATGATTGATTGATGATTGATGGAACACGTTAAAGAATGCATCGGCTTCGCTTCGGCCCATATTTTTACGTTCGTCTTCAATGCCTATTTTGCCGTAACTATTGTGCCGTGAAAGTAATGTACATAATTGTCACTATTCCATTTAACTAGAAATACATGGTGGCCCAGTTTCGTTGAATATTTTGCTAAGTAAGCAAGTAGGAATGAATTCATTACTATTTAATTATACAGCGCAAGTTTTATTGTAATGTACGCAAATCAGTGCAGTGCTATATTCACCGCTGTGTTAGCACTATTCTGTATTCAGTGTCGCAAGTTATTGTGATGGAATATAGTGCACAATGCGCAGTACAGAACGCTTCTACAGACCAAAAGAATAAGTTCAGTCGAGCATATCAAGCACAAATTTAGTTGTACTGCCTGCATCTTTGGGATAAATCAGCCTAGTACTAGCTTGGAGCGCTGCATCCATTGAGAATCGAGCAAAGAAGCTCATCAGCAACGAATCCCGTGTACAGACTAGGCTGAACTGAAACTGAAAGCCTTGAAAATCGGCTGAAAGTTGCTCTGGCTGAGAGCGTGCTTTGTAACACAATGCAAGCTGCTCCGCGGTTGCGACTGCTCCCGTGCTGCTGGCATATTTGGTCTAAGTGGTACATACAGTTCCATATATAACTAAACGCGCGGGCCCGCATTTAAGCTATCTTGCTGCTGTCACCACTTTGGTCTATGGAAAGATTAATAGTTATTTGCTGAGTATAGTGAAGTTAGTAGTGGTTAGTGGTCATTCCATAAAGACCAGTATATCATTTGAAAACTCTTAAGCTACGAGAGCTCTAATAGAAACGGTCTAACGTAACCTATGTACGTGATCTTTGGGCGAAGTATGCATATTATAAAATTAGTATTTTACTTATTGAATTAAATTAACCGATGGGGAAGAAAGGTTCTTGAGTGGAGACCGCGAACCGGAAGACGCAGCGTATTAGGTAGGCCTCCCACTAGATGGACCGACGACATTGTGAGAGTCGCGGGCATTCAGTGGATGCAGATGGCAGGATGTCGTTCAGTGTGGAGGTTAAAGGGGGAGGCCTATGTTCAGCAGTGGACGTCTTCTGGGTGATGAGTATTTTAATTATTAGTATTATACTTATTGAATTCCATAAAAATACTGAATTAAATATTCGATATTTATTTTACGTATTGAATATTCTTACTTCACCCACAGATAGGAAAGGTATACGAATGCTGTAAATCAAAGTAAGCTCATAACAAGGGTACAGCTTATATATACTGGACCATGTAATTTACTTTAATTTGAAACTACGGAACACAAACAAGAACAAGGATATACGGTTTTTTTTACAGGAAGATTGCTTGCACTTGACCGCCACCTCGCCTGATGGCAAGCGAAACAAAATGAAGAAAAAAGAAACGAAAAAAAATATAAAAAAATGAAGCGAAAAAATTCAGAAAATCGTAGCTGCTACGAGTATGTAGCACCGTAGCACAAGTCTACGAAAGCTGAATTTCGTAGCTTCCTCTATTCTGGAATGCATCTACAGATTCTTCTGTCAGCAAATCGTAGCCACTGCGTAGCACCGGCCTATACAGACGCAGATTCCATTATCAAGATTCCAATAGTAGGACTAACAGGCCCGTTTTAATGGCGTAAAGTAGAATAACCTGGTACACGCAGTACATACTTATCTACGAGTAGATTAGAAAACTCGTAGCAACGGTTTACCTCTACACCATATTGAAACTCGTAGCAACGTCTACGAATGTTTCATGAAAGAAAGAACAAAAAAATAAAGTATTTCGCACTAAGTAGCTATGTGTATTAACCGTCACAATACCGCATTCTATGGTAGGCACAGTGTAAGCATGCAGTAGGATGTATTCCGTGCGCCGTTGGAAGGGCGCCAAGTTCGCACCTTTTGTAACGGTGTCGTTGCCCCGGTTTTTAAGCTGATACTTATACTTACCTACCATAAAATGATTATATCATATAGCGGCCTATAAACGTTAAAGACTCATTGACCTAGTGGGAGACTACGAGCTACGAGTATTTTTTTTGCCGAATAGGGTGTTTTATGTTCATAATTCGTAATTAACCGACAAAAAGGAGGGTTCTTAAGTCATCGCGTATATTTTTTGTAATGTATAACACATAACTTTATATAGAGTGAGTCGAATTTGAAGATTTTGTTATATCGTAACTTTATTGATTATATTCGTATGATATAAATTATATCATATAATTATCAATTTAAAAAACCAACTTCACAAAATTAGTAAAATACTAATTTTCCTGTTATTTTGATTTAAAAAGCCAAAGATGTGCTTTCACCCAGGAGGCTCGGGTTCGATTCCTAGTACGGGAAATCTTTTTTCCATCCACCGAAGGGCTTTTAGATTAGTCCTTTTTTGTGTATATTGTTTTTTGAAATATTTATTTGTATTGTGGTATGTATAGATTAATTATTAAAAGTTTTAGTTATTAGTTAACATTTCAGTTTTCGTTAATTTTCTGTTCTGTAAAATCCAAATAATACTGAACCGTTTTTTTTTTTTTTTTTTTTATATTATTACGATATGACGATATTAGTGCAATGACATGATAATTATGTTCATTCCGCCTGTATATGTCTCAAGGTTTTATAACTTGCGAGTAGCGAGTTTTAGTTATTAGAGCAAATTATTTATTGGGTCAAAAAGCGTTGTGTCATGTTTGAGAAGCAAAATTAAAATAGAAAACATTACTGAACAACCTGTTGCAAACAAACCTATTCGAGTGTTATTGTATTGTTTACGTCAGGCAAGCACAAAACTTTACAAATACATACCTACGAATTACCTGCAAATATTTTAAACAAAAAGTGGCGTACTGAGGGAAAAGTAGGCGTATGTAAAGGTTACACATGCGTCTACAAATAAATGCTATTTGAGCGTATTTAGGTCGCGTGTGAATTGGTTACTTCTAGACAAGCGTGCTGCATCGTTAACCGCATTATCACATCACCGAAAGGTTCTCGAATGGAGCCACGGACTGGTAAGCCCAGCGTAAGATGTCCGCCACAAGATGGACAGACAACCTAAAAGAGACCGCAGTAAAACGCTCGTATCGAATCGATCCGAAATCGTTATTATTATTATAATTCTTTATTTTCACTTATTCACGGGTCTGGCCCGGACATTTGTAAGGCATTGGTGGAGCCGAAACCAACACCAAGAGGCCCTGTTGAATACAAAATACAATTATTATTATTATACACATATTTTACTTAAATTTAAGTTTTTTACAATATTTACCAGCTATACAAAAACCTAAAACATTATTAAAAAAGCTAAACCTAATCTTTTATTATTATTAAAAGGCATAACTGTTTATTGAAAAAATTAGAACAGATCAAAATTAAATACTTAATTAAAATAATCGTGTTTAAAAGACACTTCAGTATAACGAAGAGGTATCGAGCAAATCAACATCAATGTCTTTAGCAAGAGTGTTGTATCCCCTGCTTGCCCTTGTAATGAAACTGTTTTACCTGTAATTACATCAAATAATGTCCAAAGGTGATTTTTCAATATATTTGTACCTTGTACCGATCAGCGCTACACAAGTACGCAATGACTGTTTACGTAGTAGCTATTCTGTAGCACTACACGACAGCGTAGCGTCGATACCGTAGCGGCGGCCGCCCGTAGCGTTGGTAATAACACTAATAACGTCATAGTCAGGGCCGGATTTAGAGGCATAGAGGCCCTGGACAGCAAAGAAGCGGAGGCCCTTAAAGGTTTTTAAATAGGTTAAACATGTTTCTTTCATTCAAGTGTCTCAATAATTGATTGCGAGACAAACCACATTCTTATAGCAAACGATCCTTTTTGGGGTTTTGGGGGCTCTTTTCTTGTGGAATTATTTCACAACCAAACTGTTGAAGCGATCTTGATTATAATTCTGGATGACACTGCACTGTTATGGGCAAGCGTGGTGCTTACCATCAGGAGAGTGACGTGCTGGTCTCATCGCTATGTTGCGTATAGAAAAAAGCTCTAGTATGCGTTTCTTTTTTACAAGATCCGTTTTTAAATACGACCTTTCCATATTTTTTTGCGGGCTTTATATCTAATGTTGTTCTGTTCTGAACTTTTTAGCGAACGTTTCGTCGCTTGTTATAAGTTTTGTCTACGAGGCGCCCTTGTCGTTAACAGCCAACCGACCATCTCGCAAATGACGCAGTTTAGGTAGTTACGGGGTTCAGCACGTACCTGAAAGCTTTCATAGCTTGAACAGGCACTAGGCTCAGAATGGTTAGGTTTACGTTTGTTTATAATGGATGTTTTTGCCGTCTTCCATTTTCAAGAAAAAGTAAAGCTTTTTAGTTAAAATAGAGCTTTTACATACAGAATAAATAAAATTGTGCTGCGTATCTTTCAATTTAAGTGAATTTGTTTTCAAATGTATTTTTATAGCCGTATGTTTTAAGGCCGCTGTTATTATAATATGTGCTATATGTGCATTGCAACTGCATCGCAGAGTGCATCGTTTTTTTTTTTTAAGATATAGGTAGATAAATGTGTTTGTCTTGTAAATCCTCCCACAAAATTCACGTAGCGTACTCAAAACGTGATGGTTTATTCAAACTAAAAATCTAAGCACCCATCAGCGATCTTCGGAATTCACAGTAAAAACCCACTCAAAGCTGCCTACAGACATCAAGAAACAGCATCCTACTTCTCCATAGAAGTTGAGTAATTTATTTTTTAAAGTTTTGCAATAGTAATTGTTTTTGTTTTTTTAAATAGGCTTGCGTTTGACCGCCAACTCGCCTGATGTTAAGCGCGATGCGGTCTACGATGGAGCACGTTTGCCTAGAAGAAACAGATTCACTCGAGATTTGAAGAACTTTTGTTTTTCTCCAGGTGACGTCAGAGTTCGAAGATGTGGAGCCGGACGCATTGTACGATGTCCTTCATGACCCGGAGTACCGGTCCGTGTGGGACACGCACATGCTGTGCGCCGAGGACGCAGGCCACCTCAACGTCAACAACGACGTCGGATACTACGCCAGTGAGTACCCTGCCCTATCTAGTGCCAGATGTACTCTATGACTCAACTCTCTAGCCTCATGGGAAAAATTAGTTTTTGGTATTTTCAGCGTCTTAAAATCATATAATGGCACTTAAATAATTAACGGTTTAAGCTTTTTAACCGATTTCCAAAAAAGAGGAGATTATCAATTCGGCATTTTTTTTTATGTTTGTTACAGCAGAACTTTTGACTGGGTGAACCGATTGTGATGATGCTTTTTTTATTTGAAAGCTGGTCCCATTTGGTCCCGTTTAAATTTGGTCCAGTTCTGATGAAGTCGGTTTTTATAATGAGAATTATTACTTCCTCAAAAGAATTTACAAATTCACTTATTTAGAAAACAAAGTAAAATAGGTAAATATTATAGCACCATTGAGCGTAGTTTACAGAGATATGACAATGATAAATTAACAAAACAATCAAATATGCGTTAACAGTACAGTAAAAAGTCAAACTTAGAGGGTCAATAATTATTATAGTTTATTATTTTTTTCCTTTAGTTTAGCGTTAGTTTTTAGGTATATATTTATATGATAACAATGAATCTGTGTAATTGGTGGTATCACATTGCAATCGTCCTCACACAGATCAAGTGATTCACGTTTGACATAATATTGTAGAAAAACATAGTTTTTTTAGCGATTGTATTTATAAAGTTGTGAATAAAAGAATATAATTAAAAAAAAACTCGCAATGTCTCTAGTCCATCGAAATTCTATGGTAACTACGCTTAAACACCACATGGTAACTACGCCTGTGATTACTGGGAAATTTTAGGTCAAAGGGCGAGCAAAGTGAAAACACTGTTATAGTTAGCACAGATTTATTCCGACTTAAAACCTGACAGCTGGCCGCCGGCGCCTACCCTCGGTTACAATACAAGGTGTTCTTTTAATGTACCTACTAATGTGGGCACCGCAATACACTACAATTACCATCTCCTGTGCCTGACTCGTGTCTAGATGCACTGTACTTTCTGCACGATTTAATAGTACTAACAGACGTATGGATTTGGTATGCTTCTTAGTACTGTTAGAAAGAGATTTTTTTCTCATTCCCTCCCGTTGGTCAGACGGCAGGCCGTTATCCAAATCCAACACATCTGTTTGGGCTTTTGTACCAATCGAAAAACAAAGTTGCTGTGAGTGCATGACTTGTCACAACTCCGAGTACCGGTGTATAGAAAAGTACCAATATCGTTCTTTTACGGAACTCAGTCTTTAAGACAGTCTGTTCAGACATAAACAACTCTGTTTCCATTCAATTACTGGATATAAAGCCGCTCTGTAAGCTCGGCTTTTCCGCCTCTATTGACTGCGTAGAGTAAAACAAAACAATGTTCCATCGAACACAATCCCCGTTCCCCACGTCTCGAGCCTGCTTCGGACGTGACAAGTATCCCCAATACTGAGAGATAGAATTGCCTATATAAGATGTGTGAATTTTTAGAGTAAGAAGGTTTGACGAGCATAGAATGGATAAGAAATAACTACTACAAGTCAGACTCGCTATCAAACGAGTATGATATTGATTAAAAGGATGAAATATGTTATTCCATTAGAGGCAGTACAAAATTCTGAAAATAATATTGCAAAAACATGTCTTTAGAACGTCACATGTTAGTGTCAGGCATTGCTATCAATCCGATACCAAGTGTGTGATTGTTCTTTGTTCTATTTTGTCCTCGGTCAAAAGCACTAAGCAAGGATTTTTTCCTTTTTGACCTTATAGTATTGTATTGAAAAATAACAATCTCAAACGCAACACTATCCAGGAAGTCGTCGCAAAAGCAGTGAGACGTGCCGCTTTGTGAGTTGGGACGTAACGTAATACATTATTCCTTAATGTCCAGCATTTCTTTAGAGCGCGCAAGTCTTCTACCTGTTTCCCGCTGGGTATCGGGTCTTTGGTTACATGGCCTTCCTTCTACTAATATAGGAAATTTACTGGATTTATTAACACATTCCGGGTAGCCATTTCGTTGGGCATCACCTAATCACCAAGGCGCACCACCTTGTCTCCTTCCCCACTGATGTGCATGTGGTGTTTATACCAGTTTTGGAACCTACTTGCACGATGACGGCATGATGGCCGAGAGGTCCAACGAAATCACTTTAATTCCTTGTACGATGGGACCGCATTTAGTGTGGGACGTTGTAGAATATTTGCACCGTGTTGCAAATATTCTAGCCTTGACTAAGCTTATCTATATTTCGTGCCGTTTGGGGGACACTTGAATCGTGTGAGCCGTGAGTGCTTTTGAAATGTGGGGAGACTGAAGAAGTCTTCACGTCACCAAAATACTGGTGTATATTTTTTTGGGCACGATGTCTTAAAATTAAATATTGTTTAAACCATCTATACAGGTCTTCGTTGCGATACTATAAATGAACATCAATTAGTTAATTTTCGTTTAAATAAATTAAATAGTGTTAAATTCTACTACTGTCATGTTACAAAACAATATGTTTTTTATTTTCCCTGCAGGATTTTGCCCGGGTAGGTACTTAATATTTCTGGGTATAAAACAGACAGTAAAAGCATAATTATGTTAATAAATCCTGCGCCTAAAATTGAGATAAAATGTTTACACAGGGTACTGTCTACAGTCCATGCTGCAACATGCGTTTTATTACAACTTATTTTGTTACAAAATTTAGGTTGGTAAAGTTTTAAAAAATGGTCCATACCGGAAGTTGCCATAACGACAACGGCATAAAAATATTGGCCTACATTAGTTCAGTAATTGAACAAAAGACTGCTCACAAGACATGTCACTTAGCCATATCCTCAGCTTTTCTTGTTCATTCGGGTTGTATGTTCTACATCGTCAGCCTTTTGAATCCTAGTGCGTAGCGTGCATTCCTTGTGCTACGATATGATTGCTTTTTCATTTTCTCCACTTTAAATAACGTCTACTGAATGGTTATTTTATAATAGTACGGCACATTATATCTAAATACCGAACAAAGGATAGAACAAAGGATAGGATGTAGATGTCACCAAATGATACCTTCGTAAGTTTCAACGTACCTTCCTTAACGGTTCATGAAGAACGTGAGTCGCTTTCAGATTGGAGCTCAAGATGTCGCAAATAGCTCGGGAAATATCTTCATATGACACGAAACCTATCTTCTGTATCACAGACATAATCAACCTTATGGCTTCAACTATAAGGAGCAATATTTTAAGAAGTGTGTGAGAATGACTGCAGTAAAGAGCGTACGTGAAAGCACGAGGCCTGAAGATAGGAATACTGATTGCAAAGGTTATGAATGCTGGACTATGAACGTATTGCCAAAATATGTGACGGAGACAGTTCGTTCTGGACATGTCTCGAATTATTGATGCTTAATACGCAAGATGAAAATGTCTGGAGTAATTTAACAGACGGGATGATCTAGATAATATTTTTTTACGTATTTCATTTATTTACACATTAAACGATAGTAAAATTGATATTTTTTTATTTATTGTAACTGGTTTTCAGAATGAGTTACGTAGATTTTCGACAAGCGTACGTAACACTCGTCCAGATAATATTTTGTTTAGTTCAACACCCTAATTAAAAAAAAACCTCGCAATCATCATCTTTACTTAAAGCTCCGTCATTTCACCCAAATTTATTAACTAATATTTATTGACGCTAAGCTAAGCTAACGTCATATTCTCTTCGTCCGCGCGAAGGTCGAGCAAAAAGTGTAGATAAACTTAAAATTTTCTTTGTGGCAAAAGATTTCTTATATTGTGAAAGCGAATTTATATATTGGCAGTTTGAGTGTTCATGAATAAATGATGATTTCCTCAAGGCAGCGTTTTCTATGAGAATGGATTTTCTCATTTGAATCTCGTGTGTTGGAAACTCGGAAACTCATATCCTGGATAGTAAGTAGGAGCGTATAATTTATTTATTCAAGCACATTTCTCATGTTTATTTACTAGATATTAGTTTAATTACTTGTTGCCGGCTCAAACAATTACTAACTACATTATTTTTACAAATGAAAGCTCAAAACACCGGTGTTATTTTACTTTTGTAAAAAGGAATTTTTTCATCACCGGGGTGCGTTTACATTGCTTCTATCTTGAGTTGCGGCTTCAATAAAACTTGCTAGTTTAAAACAATCATATATTGGAGAACGGTAATGTCTTCTCGTGGGAATTGTGCGCGAGACGTTGAACAAGGGCAGTGTTTCTAAATGTAAGCCAGCATGTTACCTTACTAATTGAGAATTTCTTCCACAATAAATATATAGAGCTGAGTTCGAAATCATTATCCTGTTATGGCGTGCTGAAGACCTTTACAGTATACAAAGTAAACACTTTAATTTAAAGTTACGATAAAAACATTACAGTGTGTCTATTCAGGGTTATAAGGATATGCAAAGCAGAAAGACCATTATACTCATCGTTATAAAAGATCTTTTACTACGGACCAACACTGAAATCGCGAAAAAAGATAAACTGTTTGATAGAAAACGGTTAACACACTTGACAATATGTATGGAACAGCTGATATTTTTTCGCTATTTCAGGTTTACTCCGATAGGAAAAATTGTTTATAATGTTAACCATTTCCGGCTTCGGATACCTTTTACTTTTAACCATTACACACGAATAAACCGTGGTACTCACAAAGTACCTGATACAAATTATTTGATACCTGATGTGTGTCAACTGTGTCATTTGACTGTATGATTGTGGTACCTGGTTTATCAACAATTGCGGTGACTGCAAGCTTGTTGCAACAGAATTAGCAGAATTGCTGACTAATTAATGAGTTTCGGTCGGATCTATCATCGAAGCAATTTGCATTAATACCGCTGATTTCAACACATCAGCGGTTTGGGTATCTAACTTGACTCTGAGTTGGGATTGGGGGAACTAATATTTGGGTGTAGATGTTTGTGTACTTATAGAGGCTACCTATTAGTTAGATAACTATAATAATGCCTAGTCATTATTTATTTCCTAGGGAAGGTTACATTTGATTTAACTATGAACTTATTTAAACTATTAAAAAGTACGTAAGTAACCAATGTCATGTAGGCATCTAATAGTTAAACTTTGAAAACCCAAAATTCTTGAGCTGACCTAAAAGTTTCTGTTTCCAACCCAAAGTATACCTATTAAAGTTTATTACCAAATCTTAAAGTCCTCGAAAGTGTTCAAAAAAATCCACACTTACGGAAAATTCGTGTTCACGTGAAATCCGAGCTTCGAGAGCCAAAAGAAATTGACTGAATGCACAAAGTGAAGTATTATTGAAAGTGACCTATATAGGGATAGCGATGAAAAAGCTAGTGGCGAAAAAGCCTTAGAACCTCTAAAATTATAAGAGTAAAAGTTTGTGTAAATGTGTAAGTTTGGTATGGTACCACTTAACTATGAGATTTTTGAGGTATTTTTAGGCTGCAAAATTTGTGATTCCTACAGAATAACGCGTGAAACCCGGAGCGTGAATTGGATCTAGTAAATTATAGAACGAGGACGTCCCTCGTTACGAGCACATGTGCCTAATCTGCAATATGTTTGAGAGCGATTATAATTTGGAAAATCGATACCTTCGCGAAACCAGCGGCGTGAAAACACGTGCCGGTAATTGTTAGATACACAATTTGTATCGATAATGTGTGGGAAGGTGGAAAATGTATGGAGTTGTGTACTTCATGTCGTGTGTCTTTGATTTTAGTGAGCGTAAGAAAATTGTTCAAGTATCTAGTTTATGCGACTTTCCGCATGCATATTCAAAATATGTGCTGTGGGTTCAAAGTAAGTAATAAAATAATTTTGACAAGTTTTAAGACTAGTTTTTTTATATTTAGTAATAGGTTTGCGTATGACCACCAACTCGCCTGATGTTAAGTGATGATGCGATTTACAACGGAGCATGCTTGCCTAGAAGAAACCGATTCACTCGAGATTTGACACCCAGATTGTAACTATCGGGGAACATTCCGGTAGCGCATTCCACAGATTAGCAGTTCACACAATAAAAGTGGAAACTAGATATTTCAGAAAATTCTTTTTTATGCCATAGGTGGCAAACAAGCAGACGGGCCGCCTGATGATAAGCGATCACCGTTGCTTATTGATACCTGCAACACCAGGGGCATCAGAGATACGTTGCCGACCCTTAAAGACACTATAAACAGCCCTTTTGAAGAACCCTATATTATAGCGACAAAAAAAGTCAATGCTATTAAAATTAAATTAAGAGATCACTAAAAGTCTTTTAGTTAGAAGATTGAACATTCTGATTCGTACACCCTTTGCTATACCGCCGCCGCCGGTACAATCAAGAAAAAAGTATACGTAAGATTAAACAGGTATCTATCTATTCATTATTCAGTTTTAATAACAAGCAGCAAATAGGAGAGACGAACAACAAAGTGATCCTATATCGGTTCCATTTTTTCATTTCGAGGTACGTATACTTAAAAATCTAACTTTAGTAAAATAAAAATAAACTTAAAAGCTTAATCTGTATTAAAACGAACTAATTAGACTTCTCAAACATTCGCAAACGCTGATTTAAATTTTATTCAAAGCTTTGTTTTTTTTACCTAGAAACTTTTACTAGAAGAATTTCTCAGTTTCTAGGTATCCTAAGTTTTTGCCGGTGCTGGCAGCAGTCGCCAGATGTGCCTATTCGCAGCTTAATAAAGCTGAGAGATAAGAGTTTTCGATGATTTTCTTTACAATTTAAAATTCATTGAAATTCAGCCGTTTTACTTGGTAGACAGCTATTAAGATACAAAAAACGTTTTCAGCAAAAATCTTACATAAATATAAAATAGACTCATAGGGATCTTTCAAACAGGGAAATTTCAAAAGCCTCCAATATGATAATCTTCATTAACGATAGAATCAAGCTGATCCGAGCTTTAATTCCATTATCGTTCTTGAATTTTCATAAAAGACTCTTTCGCAGTTTCCAGCCTTCTTTGAAGGTACATTATCGTTTGTGAAAGCGGCTGTTTCGTTGGAATATTTCTATCAGGTCGTTAGATATCTCGGTTAATGGAAACGTTGATGGGTCGCGGATAGCTCGCAGCTGGGAGAGGTGCCCGTTCACGACCTGATTGGCTGCTGAATGAACGTGTGAGGTCGATTATTTTCAATCTGTTTGGGATATTTCGATTGGAACTTAGATTGGCAATCAATGACCAATTTTTTCGAACACACAGCACTCAGCCATTCAGATTCAACTGAGATTGGAATCTATAAAATTGATTTAGTTCCGTGAACACTGAAATTTCACAATTTATCTGCAGAAGTAAATAAAATACAACTATGAAAAATGTTATAGATAGTTGATAAATGTATTCAGAGGTTTAATTGCATGTATTTGAGATATATAATTATGAATATTAAAAACCGACTTCATAAAAATGTCAGAACTAGAATTGAAACGGGACCACTCGGGAAGCACCAGCTTTCAAATAAAAAAGAATCATCAAAATCGGTTCATCCAGTCGAAAGTTCTGAGGTAACTAACATAAATAAACAATTTAAAAAAACAGTCGAATTGATAACCTCCTCCTTTTTTGAAGTCGATAAAAAATTGTGGTTGGAGTCTCTTGGTATGTCAACTATAGGTATTCTGCTAAGGAACAGTCAGGCTGTGCACTTGAACGGTTTAGGACGGGCTATAATCCGCCATGTGGATGCATCATGAACGTGTTCTGTTGGTCAGTGTTTCATCATCATCTTCATCAGCCAGAAGACGTCCACTGCTGAACATAGGCCTCCCCCTTTAACCTCCAAACTGAACGACATCCTGCCATCTGCATCCACTGGATGCCCACGACTCTCACAATGTCGTCGGTCCATCTAGTGGGAGGCCTACCTACGCTGCGTCTTCCGGTTCGCGGTCTCCACTAAAGAACCTTTCTTCCCCATCGGTTACCAGTATCGGTACCGGTGGTCAGTGTTTAGTAACGACTAACTTGCATTGCAGTGTCGTGCCCAGCGCCCCTCAAGAACCGCGACTTCGTGCTGCAGCGCTCGTGGCTGGACACAGGCGACGAGAAGATGATCCTTAACCACTCCGTCTACCACAAGGACTACCCGCCTAGGAAAGGGTTCGTCAGGTGAGGAAGAATCGCTCATTTTTAATGCCACTGAATTTATAATCTACACTAATATTATAAAGAGGAAAGATTTGTACCTATTTTTGTATGTTTGTAATGAATAGGCTCCGAAACTACTGAACCGATTTGAAAAATTCTTTCACTGTTGGGAAGCTACACTATCCCCGGGTGACATAGGCTATATTATATTTTGTAGCGAGGCCGAAGGCCGAGCTTACACTCGTGCGAAGCCGGGGCGAACGGCTAGTGTTTTATAAAGTCAAAGTCATACCATTTATTGCACATTATGCTAAGTTTATAGTTGACACTTATATTAACACAACGACCCAATTTGGGTACGGCAATTTAGGTATGGAGTGGCCCGATCTGTTTATAATGTTTCGTCGTTTAGAAAATTGTCTACTGAATAATAACTTAAATATTGCACTTTTCAATTAATACACTTTCAAATTCTTTGCAAAATTTCGTTCGTTTTCTTCACTCTTTAAGTCGTCGGGTAATTTATTACTCATTACCTATTACTTTACTCATTGAGATGTTCGATGCAACGTAGCAAATTTTCCATTTCAAATAAGTTTTCAATATTATTAAGAGCTTATACTTAGAGCGTACCAACCACAATACTTTATTTTTTATTTTACATCTGAAATTGAATTTCACCTGTTGAATACAGAGCTCTTTGTTTTTATTTGTATCCTATTACATAAACGCTGAGGATAAACGTAATTCCATTTTACGTAATTTTGTGAAGCGTGAATATAAAAATCTTGACTGGAGCCTTCGTTATTTAATTTGTAAAGACAATTAATCTACTAAGAACACAATGAATAAGGTGCTAGCTATCCCACAAAGCAATTAGTTCCGAGAATTTTGTGCTACCTAAACTGAAACACTTGAAGAGCGAATTTTAATTAGAATGAAAAGGGCACTTGAGAGTCCCTTCGAATGGCCCTCTCGAGTTCCCGGCCACTTTTGGTATTAAAGTTGAATAGTCTGCGATTCTTAGGATAGGAAAATAAAAACATTTTCCTGTGCTAATTTATTGGAGCCAAATCCTAATTGTGTCCTTAAGTTAAAGTGGAATTTACATAAACAGTTCTGACATAGGTATTAAATAGGTATACTATCCAAAAGCTTTGAAAACATTTTATCACTTTTATTAAAATACTAGCTAATGCCCGCGACTTCGTACGCGTAGCGCAAAGTAATTAGTGGGTGGACGATTAGACTGACATATCCAAATATAAATGTTACACTAACGAACACGAACGGAACTTTAAATAGGCACAAATCCATCGGATTATTTATACTGAATATTTTATAGATAATACCTACACATATGACATGATTGTAGATTTATTGCTCTCCATTTTAATGCGGATTGTCATACTATAGTCATAGTATGATTTTAGTCTAGTTTTAATCTGACTCGATACAGGTATCCCGACATGTCCATAGTTTCAAATATATTTCAAGCAAATAATATATTACTTTCACTGGTTAAATACGTTGGAAGTGTGGAGCCATGGAGCCAATAAGGAAAAAAAATTGGTATAAGTCAAGCGAAATGTCATGCATGACAAACGTTATTATTGAATTATTAGTAAATAGTAAGTAGGAAGCATGGAGCGGTATCTATAATTAATCGCTGTTATTTAACATTACTCCGCGTAAAGACTGCCAATCAATGATGTCTAAATAATTTTTGCCCGCCTTCTGCGCCTCGACCCTTCCAACAACTAAACCGCTTTCGTTCACCACCATAACATCCAAAATAGCTGCTAATCATATATCAGTATCAGATTAGATGCCGCGAGTTCACCTACTTTGCGTGTCTGTTATTGGTCTTAAGTTTGATCCTGGCAAAAAAATGTATTCATTTTAATCTCCGTCGACTTGGTATATTAGCACGTCAGAAGTCAATACAAAAATAAACGTACTTTAAATTACGCCATAATAAACTGTAAAACCTCTTCAAAAGCAGTTGGCTGTCCTGAAAATAACAAACACAAAAAAAACTATTTGGTGCAGTCTTTCGGAAGTTATGCGGGTACATACATTTCGGCGATTCGTTTTTATTTCATCATCGTCATCAGCCAGAAGACATCCACTGCTGAACATAGGCCCTCCCCCTTTAACCTCCACACTGAACGACATCCTGCCATCTGCATCCACTGGATGCCCGCGACTCTCACAATGTCGTCGGTCCATCTAGTGGGAGGCCTACCTACGCTGCGTCTACCGGTTCGCGGTCTCCACTCAAGAACCTTACCTACTTCCCCATCGGTTAACAGTTCTTCGAGCGATGTGGCCTGCCCATTGCCACTTCAACTTGCAGATTTTAATAGCTATGTCGGTGACTCTGGTTCTTTGGCGAATATCTATATTTTTATTTACATATAGATTATATGGCAACAGCCGCTTCAGTCTTCCTACCTACCATGTCTGCGAGTAGAAGTCTGTCATTACGACAACATTACTATAAAATAAGCTAGATGGCGTTATAAATAATTATTTAAAAAAAATTTTTTTACTATTTATTATCATAAATTAATATAGCCTATGTTTCAATCAGGTATTTTATAAGCATATTCATGGAAACTGCTTTGAAATCCTTCTAGTAGTTTAAAAGATGTGCGCGGACAAACAAACAAACTGACAGCCGTCAGATTTGTAGTTCCATAGTTTGAAAATAGATTGCGTACTAAAACGATGTTTTGCGATAAAATTGTAAATTTGCTTAAACTTTACGAATAATATTATTAAAAACGTAATAAGGTATTCAATAATTCCTAAAATAATGAGTGTAAATGGATCGTAGTTTCACAAATATGAAAAGTGCGTCTATTATAGGTAAATACGACACTTTACCTGAATCACGCAAACGGGATTTTTTTGCAAGTTAAACCGATATCCGGTATTGCTTCTACTTAGTTAGAAGTCATGTGTGAAGGTATTTGATCTACACATTTATAATATGGTAGGGATAGGGATAGGGATGCAGGTTTTAATGTCAGATGGACGACATTCGACGACTTCCCACTTTATCAAATTCGCCAGAAATTTGGAATTGAACTTTGCTTCGTGATTTATGTTTTGTTCCGTTTCAGATTCATTTGATGAACAATTCTGATAGAAATAAGGTTGATTTGGGAAATTTTAAATAAATTAAACTTAGAAATATTGGTTTCATAACCAGCTGAAATAGATAATTAACGCTACAAATATTGTAGCTGTAGCCTTAAATTATACCTAAAATATTGTGAAATACTTGTTTGTAAAACCTGGCATCTTCAGTCATTTTAAAGCAGGTCATGCTTCCCAAGAGCTAACTTATTCATAAAGTTCTTTGCCTTTTGCTCGCGGCTGAAAAAAAAAAACGAAATAAGAAAAGGTATCAAGGTTTTGACACTCTACTGGAAATAGTCTGAGAACGCGTAGGTACAGTTTAAAAATGCCTTTGAGACCGACAGCTTTTTTCGAGATGAGAATTCAAAAGGTTCTTCGGTTTTGTAGTAAACTGAAGTGTTTTTAAGTTATTTTACGTTGAATTATTACCTACAATCGAGTTGAAAACGTACAAGGTACCTACGAGCAATTTCCGTAGAATGTGTATTGCTTACAAATTACTTGATAAACGTAAACGCTGATACTGAATCCTTGTAGATTTAAGAAACGAAGCATCCATAATTTAAAACCTGAAGTGAACCTCAAAAAGACTTGAAGGGACCATTTCCGGCTATTTCACAGTTTACATGCATTTTTACGAATTATAGAAACTGTTCCATATTCTCATGTTAATACCTGATAGTAATTATTATTCAAACATCACGAAATTCTGTTCAAACATTTTGTAGTAAACAGGTAACAATAAACATAAACAGGGGCATAAATATAGGAATAGAAGGCATAGAGACAAAGGGATCATCATCATTTCAGCCATGGGAAGTCCACTGCTGGTCATAGGCCTCCCCCATCCATCTCGAAAAGGCTGGTTGGAAGCGGCCTGCATCCAGCGTTGCATGCGTTTCGTAGGACGGCCACCCACAAGATGGACAGACGACCTAAAAGAGACCGCAGGGAGACATAAATAGTTAAAAATAAATTTTAATATATACATTTATTATATTTTACACACAAAAAAACACTCAGAATTAAGAACCTCCTTTTTGGAAATCGTTTGAAGTAAATATAATCGAAGGAGCTAATAGAGTTAAAAAAATTACAATGAGGCAGTGAATATTGCCCGTAAGTAAAATGACTGGTCAATGCTGGTTACGGATCACGGATTGATGTCATTAGTTTATTTGCACCGGCCACTCGATAATGATAAGAGAGATAAGCAGGTGCGTCAATCCGTGACGAGAGGCGACCTTGTCTGCCGCGCGGCTGTAGAACCATTGTATCCAGCTACAAACGAGACAAAGTAAAAAGCATATTGAATCACGTACCTACCTAGCTAGTCATCGAGAGTCAAATTGAGAAATCTTCCCCATTCAACTTATTTTTTTTTTTTGTAAATTTCCTCTTTTTTCTTTTGCTTGATAATCTGAAAACCAAGATTGTTTAAGATTGTTTAAATGTGTTACCGCTACTCGCCACCTGGCGCAAGTACATTCCGGTAAGAAGAACCTCTTTGTAATAAAACTTTTCAGATAAGTTACCACTACTAGCCACTGCACAGCGTTACTGCCATGAAACTTTTTAAACAATACTTGTCATTATGTTTCTATATATGGAGGCGCTAATAATTTCCGATAAGAACGTTATAATCTGAGCTTTATCAAGGCAAGAGTGAATAGGTATTTTCTATGTCTGCGTGCTTGATCTTCGACCACATCTTTAGGTTTCGAAGAATATCGGAATTCTGGGTGTTGACATTGCTGCAAATGTACAGTTCCGTGGTCACATCGCAAGTAAGGCCAAGCTTGCTTTTAAGAAACTTGGTGTGCTCAACAAGGCGAAGCGGTACTTCACGCCGAGTCAAAGGCTCTTTGCTTTACAAAGCGCAAGTCCGACCACACATGGAGTACTGCTCTCATCAGTGGAATGGAGCACCCAAGTATCAACTTGAGCCTCTTGATGCATTGCAGCGTAGAGCTGTAAGAATTGTCGATGATCCCAAGCTCACCGAACACCTAGAGCCACTCAACATGCGCAGAGAGGTTGGTTCTGTCTGTATATTTTATCGCATTTACAATGGGGAGTGTTCTGAAGAACTATTCGATCTAATGCCGGCGTCGCGGTTTTATTTCACTAGCGGCCACCGTTTGAAAGCGCATTTACATATCATAGACCAGTGGAAATCGCATACTGTGCGATTCACACGATCTTTCTTGCCTCACACCTGCAAAATGTGGAATGAGCTACCTCCCGCGATGTTTCCGAGAAGCTACAACATGGGGTTCTTCAAAAGGCGAGTTAATAGAGTCTTAAAGGGTCGGCAACGTATTTGTGATGCCTCTGGTGTTACAAGTATCCATAGGCGACGGTGCTTGCTTACCATCAGGCGGCCCATCTGCTTGTTTGCCACCTATGGCATTAAAAAAAATCATCGCTTACCAACTGGCGAGTTGGTGGTCAAAGGCGGACTTATTATTAAAAAAATTACCTCTTTGGTATGAAATAATATTTTAAGAAGAGTTTTGGCGGGATGTTAAAAAAACGTGTCGCCTTTGTTGTAATATTATTGTGTATGATTTTCCAAAACTATTAATATCGATGTCTAAAGTTGACTGAGACTGAGAGAGTGTTATTGGAAGGTGTTCATTAAATTAACGAGCACGAGTGACGAGTCTGTATACTGTGTATAATGTGGAAAAATGTGACTGTTCGTTTAACTCTATGATATGATTATCAGAAAGCCTACGTCATTACGTAGGCGTGTATGCTTATTGAAATTTATACCTATAGCTTGTATGCAAGATGTATTCAACGGACAGCCACACAATATGGTATAGCCAAAGATTTTATACTATCTTTGAGTAAAGACAGCCTTATAATATTAACTGTTCGCGCTTTTTCCTCTCTTCGTTTTATTTGGTGTTTTAACATTGTGTACCTATTGCCTTTGATTATGCATAAACATAATCAAAGCCTACGGCTTAAATGTATTGATTTTGATGTACCTACAATACAAAAACCACAATAGAACCCGAACAAACCGATACTGACTTATAATACTTACTAGGTATCTACGACTGTCTTTGATTTACTTTCGAGGGATAAAACAAGCTTAGGAAAGGGTCAAAGGCTTGCCCTGGGCTGTGTCACCAGATTCGATTGATGTCCAATTTATCCTGTTTTTCTAACAAATTCAGACATAAAGGATTGAGAGAGAGAGTGAATTTTTGCACCTATATTATGTGTTATGTTTGCTTCTGACAGTTTGTCATTTTGCTTTGGAAAGTAGTTTGAGATCGGAGCATGAAATATTGTACCGACGATCAACTTTGCAAGTTTTCAGGAACCGTCGTTTTTTTATATTTAAAAATAAATAAAAGATAGGCGCTTTTGATCCCCACCTAAGCGTTGATGCGGTCTTCGATGGAGCACGCTTGCCTAGAAGAAACCGATTCACTCGTGATTTGAAGACACCCAGATTGTAACTACCGGGGAACACCCATTCAGGTAGCGCATTCCACAGACTAGCAGTTCGCATAATAAACGTGGAATCAAAGCGCTTCGTACGGATTTTCAGAATATCAACCATAAAGTGGTGTCGATTTTTCGTGCCCGTTCTGGCAGTCCGATAGAAAACTGGGGTGGAGGGCATGCAGATCCGATGCATATACTCTCCGAATTGATCCAACGCTGTCGTAGTAATTCAACGCTGTAGAATTGAATGAAAAGTGAATCTGTAGGCAACAGTTACTAATGAAATATTTAATCAACTAACTGAAGGTCAAGCATCAAACCCAGTAAATCGAAACCGAACATTTTATCTGCGGCATCTGTCAGTCAGGAATGGCGTCACCGTGACGTCACCAATCTTTTCATGCATGTGGTAGAGCAAACATGTGACGCCATAGATAATTAGCCAACTTGCCTTATCTTGGAATTAATTAGATGACGCCCTTTACTCGATAGGTACCTACTTACTAACTACCTACTTACAGTGACACAGCCAAAAATTGTACCTACAACTCACGCACGGAACTATTTGACTTTACGATTTATATATATATATATATATTTTAATGTAGTTTTACCAATTTACTAAAGTTATATTCCCGTTTCTAAAATTAATGGGCAGGTTGCCTATTTTATGCTGCTTAGGTACATTCTCCTAAAACTAAAACACTTTTAAAATAATACTTTATATCATTTTTTAATTTAATTTTGTTACTATGGGAAACATTATTGGCCGGTGGCCAAGTAGACTCCACGTACTTCGACTACCGGAAAGCTTTTGATACTGTGGATAATGACATCTTATTAGAAAAGTTTGCGGCAATGGGGTTCACCCAACATCTGTTAAGATTTTTCGCGAGTTACCTGGGTGAGCGCCGGCAGTACGTCGAGTACGGGGGTCACGAATCGGAACCGTACTTTACGTTTTCGGGAGTGAGCCAGGGCAGCAATCTAGGTCCTTTAGAGTTTATTTTAATGGTTAACGATCTCCCGGAAGTCGTTACGGATGCGAGATGTCTGCTGTTCGCGGACGACCTCAAGTTGTTTCTGTCGGTGGCAGACATTTCGGATTGTGAGCGGCTTCAGCGAGATATAGATAGGGTAGTGCAGTGGAGTGCCGCTAACAAATTATTTTTTAATACTGCTAAGTGCGAGGTGATGAGCTACGGGCGCAAGCTGGCGCCGCTGCAGTACCCGTACGAGGTAGGTGGCGCGGAGATGACGCGAGTCGAGTGCGTGCGCGACCTGGGTGTGCAGATGGTACCCGAGCTAACGTTTCGTAAGCACATTGTTGATTTCTGTAGTAAAGCATTCAGAAACTTAGGTTTCCTTCTGCGGCAATGCAAAACATTTCACAGTACCGAGGTAGTTAAAATTTTATATAATGCACTCGTTCGTAGCCGGCTCGAAACGAGCGCAATAATTTGGAATCCCCACGAGATTAAATACAGTAATATGGTGGAGAAAATTCAAAATAAATTCACGCGTTTCTTGTATTTAAAAGAGTTCGGAGTCTATCCTTTTTACCCGCTGATGTATCCAACCCTGTTTGTTATCGGCATGGTGGGGTACACCAAGCTGGGTGTGAGGCGTGACGTCGCGCTCTGTAAGTATGTGTGGCGCGTGCTGCGCGGCCAGCTGCACCATCCCGAGGTGCTGGAAGCGCTGCAACTGTGCGTGCCTGATGAGGCGGTGACCAGGCGACGCAGGTTCCCTACCTTCAGCGTACCCGCATCTAGAACAAACCTGCTCATGTTTGCTCCGGTGTCACGCGCTTTGACGTCGCTCAATCTGGTCTCAGAAGGGACAGATATTTTTACTTGTGGGCTAGCAGAGTTCACAGAAACGGTTCACAAAATTTGTGAAAAATATTCTTTAAGGGAAATCTATGGTTGATGCAATTTTGTTATTTTTTTGGTATTTTTAAATTAGAATAGTTTATATTTGTTTAAGTTGTTATAGCACCGCTTTAGTGTATCTGTTATGGTGTTATAAGTGTTTTTAATAATAAATAAAATAAATAAATAAATAAATTATAAATCTAGGCGGTTTTTTAATGTATATAATAGATCTACGTTTGGCCACCAATTTGCCTGATGGTAAGTGATGATGTGGCCGAGGATGGAACACGTTGATCTAGAAGAAATCTATTCACTCTAGCCTTGAAGATGCCCAGATAGTAGAGTAGAGTAGTTCTCAGGAAACAAGGAGGATGGCAAGGAGTTCTATTGTATTGTAAATATGGTACGCCCAAAGATGGTATATAACTGTGATACCTACTTATAACTGTATTTTATAAACAACTCATGTAACCAATTCAATACAATAAAAAAAAGTTATTGTATTCTAGGTACTGTTTTTACCAATTGGCACCAATAGCCAGCAGATCAATTGATTTGTTTGTCAAATAATAGCAGTATGGCTACTACTGGTGGGCGAAGTATGCATGTTTGATACGTAAATTATCTTCATTGTCTTTCGAGCAAAAGTACCTACAGAAACAGAAAAGGGTACAGAAAAAAATCGAAAAAAAATACCGGCAAGATATTGCGGATTCTGAGCCGCATGCGGCCCGCGAATGATTTGAAAGCGAAAGTAATATCTTCTATTATTATGTCTTCTGTGGTAAATACAAATAAGCCAAAAAAATATCTTCCGAGGTCGCGCTGTTCGCTAGGCCGCAAGCGGCCCATGAGGGAAGTTTCAAGCGAAGGTATTGGACATAAAAATTAAAAATCATTGTATTCAGTCGCGTGGTTCGCTAGGCTGCATGTCATCGCATGTTAAATGATTATTATACAAATATCAATTTACAAAATTCAAGATTTGTATGAAATTCGAAACGTCCTTCGCCCACTGGTTTCGGTTACGGTGACAAGCTCTACGTCCTATTCAGTTGGGCTTAAGTACATAACTTCATTCATTCTCTAACATGGAATCGCCAGTTGAGTAGATTATGTGGTGGTGTATCAAAGCCCGTTCGTGTCCAGGGCGGTGTCGCTGCTGACGGGGTTCGTGGTGCGGCGGGGCGCAGCCGCCGGCAGCTGGCTCGGGTACGTGTCGCGCTCCGACCCGCGAGGCGCGCTGCCCGCCTGGCTCGTCAACAGGTACCTTTTTTTCTTCAATTTATTTAAGGATCAACAAACAGTATACAACAAAATATTAAACTAGAGAAGTAAGGATAAAATGTAGTAAGTTGTGATACCAGCATCGTTGACCACGGATTAATAAATTAACCATTCCATCGCCTTCTACAGAGAGGTACCAACTTATCTGTATAATCTGGCGGTTACAAATGTTTGATAGCAATAAGCAATCCGGCAGTTGACTATAACAAGAGCTGATCGCCGTAAACAAATTAGAAATATGTTCAAAATTATGGAAGATGCATTTCAATGTCTTGCTAGATAGAAAGCGCACTATAATTACAAATGACGTCACTATTCTGTCACTAGCATAAACATATTACCTAAACTAAAATTTTGTAAATGACCACTGTGCGAGCGAAACACCCACCTCTGTATGTCTCTCTCCTCGGCACGATTTCTCTATTTGATTTTATCAAATAATAATAAATAAATATTTGGGACATTATTGCACACATGGTCATCTGACCCCAAACTAAGCAAAGCTTGTAATATGGCTGCCAGAGACTGATATACATACATATTTATTTTTAAATACATACTTAAATAGATATTAACACCCAGACATAGAACAAACACAAATGTTCATAACACAAATGTTGTCCTAGATGGGAATCGAACCCACGCCCCCAAGCGCAGAAAGTAGGATCACTACCAACTGAGCCACCAAGGCAGTCGAATAGGAATCAAAGTATATTATGTTTTATTGCAACGTTTAAGAGTTTAATTTTCTTAAGCCACATTTTGGGAATACTCAGTCCTGTTTAGGTAATACGTCCATGGTCACTAGTAAGTATGCCATACAAATTTCTTACTGATACTTACATTTCGAGAAAGGGATAGAGCATCCCTTCCTAATTCAACTAAAAACTTTAAACGCTTTGTTCAAAAAGAGAGTGGACTTGGCCAAAAGGAAAACTAGAATGAATTTCAAATGGCAATCCGCCTCTGCCAAATGACAAACCCAGCTATCATAAGCTGTCCTATCATCATGTTGTGTTGTTGAGTGAATTTGCGTGTTATACATCGAGATATTTGTCCATTCAACCACAATCCAAGTCCACTCTTTTTCTAAACAGACTCTATATACTGGAACTTTATTAATATTAACTAATTTCTTCAGTAGGTATACTTATTAACATTTAATTAAATTTTTCACTAACCCTATTTTTTTACAAATCAAACACCTGTCCGGTAGTCTATTTGAACGGAACGTAATATAATATAACTCTAAAATAAGGCAACTGGAAGGCTTAGACTGTGGTCTGATAGCTAGGCAAGTGTTAGAGATGTAGACTGATCCGAATAATATATGTGTTGCATGGTAGAGTGACGGCGCAGCTGGCTCCACGGCTGGTGCAGCAGCTACACGCGGCGGCGCGCCGCTACCCCGGCTGGAAGGCGCTTACCGACCTGCCCTACCACAAGCCCTGGCGGAACCCCGACCAGGTGCCTTCCTACAGGATCTCACTCGAACACGTCAGTATACAATGTAACATATCCCTCCACTATACATTCTCCTCAACGCCGTTCCCAACGCGTATTGATTTTATTGTTTCTAACTGTACTGTATAAGAGCTCATCTGGGAATTATGGGTTTTGTTGCGTTTGAATATATATTGTACCTACGTAAGGTATTTTTAATGCTTTTAAAAACCCAAGCCAAGCGAATATCAGCCTATTATGTTCCCAATGGTGGGACACAAGCCTTTTCTCTGAGAGGTGGGCCCCAATCCACTGCTATGCCACGATGCTAGTGCATCTTGGTGAATGTCATATATATATGTCTTTGGACTTTTGCGGTTTTTGTCATCCGGTTTCCGCTTGATTTCCGGTTTCCTTCACCGTGGTTGGGCGATGACATCGAAACTATACGTAATTAATGTACTAGATAAGTAAATGGTGCAGTGCCGCGGATCGCACCGGGTGCCGTCAGGTTGTGAAGCGCTTGGTTGAGTACTACCAATGTAACCTATTTTTGTTGTATAATATTCCAGTGCGTAGACCCGGACGCGCCACCGCCGCCGGCCGAACCGAAGCCCGACAGCTCTAAAGCGCGGCTGGAGGTGCCGCACAAGGAGGCGGAGAGCCACAGCGTCGAGGACCTCGGAGACATATCATCGGAGTTCAGCGTCGAAGTGGAAGAGGTCAGTCGTGGCCCAAGCATTGGGCCGACACCACATTGTCTCTGTCTACTAGAGTAGACACTAAGCTCTGTCTAGACAAGCACTAGCTAGCTAGAGCTCAGCGAGCTACCAGTTGCAAGTTAGCTTGGGCATCGGCTACTATCATTTTCATTTAATACTAGCTGCGCCCCGTGGTTTCACCCACGTGGATCACTCCTTATAGCATCAGCTATCTGCCAGTAAAAGTCCCGTCGAAATCAGCCAAGCAGTTTTGGAGTATATAGGAAACATACATACACACATTGCCTTTTATAAATAAGAACCTTTTTAATATTATTATATCCATTCATGCAAGCCTTGCACACTGTGTGAGACAACACAGCAGAAGACTATGTGCTTCAATAGATTCATGAGACCAAAAACTTCGTATATATCAACATCATATCATGTTCCCATTACAGGCCTTCTCTCAGAGAGAGAGAGAGAGAGGATGGGCCATGATCCACCATGTTGGCCCAGTGCAAGTTGCTGAATATCATATGCATTTGGGTCCTTGTACATACTGGTTTTGTCACGATATTTTTCTTCTTAATTTTTGAGCGATGGCATTAAACTGCACATAATTTATTTAAGTACTAAATAAATAATTGGTGCAAGGCCGAGGATAGAACCGGGTGCCGTCAGATTGTAGAGCGCACATGCTACAGCTCGGTCACCATCGGTCACCTACATATTATATGCCTACTAGAAACTTCTGTGAGCCATGCATGAATTTGGCTCGAAGTCGTTGCTGACATTACAAAAGCCATCGTGCGGCCTAAAAAGTAAGAATAACTCGATGATATAACCCACGAGAAACGAACATAGTTTTCTGAAAAATTATCTAAACCGTTCCTTCCTTTTCGTTGAAGGACACACCTGACTCCCACGACCCCATCAAGAAACGAGGAAAGTTCTACAAGCTGGTGAAATCCATGAAGAACAGACGGAAAAGCGTCCAAGTGGCGAAGAGCGCCGACAACCTCAACGACAAGCCGCCTGAAGAGAAGCAGGAGAAGAAGAAGGGGTTCAAGTTCCATCGGAGGTTCAGCCTCAGTAGGGGGAGGGAGGATTGAGCTTCAATGGTTTGTGCTTGTGGAGTAAAAAAGGCTTTCGCCAACACGACGCGGCACCGTTAGTCAGTGCGACGTGGTTTATAATAAAAGTGGTCAAGTTGGAACTACGAGTACCTATAGCTGTCGTCGTATTTTCTCTTTATTGTCCAAGAGACACAAACGCAGTAGCAGCGCCTCATCAGCGCTGTTACAAACTACTCTAACAAACGGTTTTTTATCGGATACATTTCAGACAGTGTGCATCGGATCTGCATGATCTGATTCCCTCCTGCCCATTTTTCTATAGAGCACGAAAAATCGACACCGCGTTTGGTTGATATGGCGAAAACCCGTACGAAGTGCTTTGATTCCACTTTTATTGTAAGAACTGCTAGTCTGTGAAATGCGCTGCCTGAATGGGTGTTCCCCGTTAGTTAAAATCTGGGTGTCTTCAAATCACGGGTGAATCGGTTTCTTCTAGGCAAGCGTGCTCCATCGTAGACCGTTGACGGTCAAACGCAAGCCTATTGTTGATATAAAAAACATTTAAAAAAACTTTCATTAAATCAATACAGTGCATGGTTGTTTTTTTATCGACAAGCATCGATAAAACTCATCTTGCGTGGGTAATTCCTGTTAAATAAACGGTAACGAAACACGCTAAATTTGTACCTGTATCTTTACCATACTAACTAATTACTAAAAATCTAAGTGTTTCAAATATTTTATGACTAATGGAGTGCGTTAATAAAAAGCTTCGCTGTGATTTGTTTGACTATTTCATTAAAAAATAATCAATATGTAAAAAGTAATTTAAATTTACTAATAACGTTAAGTGGACTATGATTATATTATTTGTTGGTTTTAAAGAGTGAGTAAGAGAGAGATTGTTAATTGTATAATTTGTATACTAAGACTTTGTGTACTTAGACGTTGAAATAAAATATAAGTAGGTATACTTAATCGTAGTAACAGATGTTGAAGTAGCTGAGTGTTTAGGTGCACAATACTGTATTTTTACCCGACTGCCCAAGAAGGAGGGTAATGTTTTTCGGGTGTGTTTGTTTGTATTTCTGTATATTACCTATTCTATGATCCAAATGGCTTGACCTATTTTCACGAGTGAGGTATCATTGGTTTTCTTTTTATGTTTAGTTTGCGATAGAATACTTATTGCCTTTGGGCTTTTTGTTGTGGTAATACTAAGTCCTTGTTTATAAACTATGGTCTAGGTACCATATCTGTTCTTAATCTTAAAACTTTCGTTCAAAGTCGCGACAGACAAAAAAGGTGTTTGATGGACTAACGTGAAAATTGTGGGCCGAGGTGAACATATAACGTGACCTTTAATGAATGCCAAATTATCACCAACGCTTGTGTATCTCTTACCTTGAACAGGAACAAGGATATCCACTAAAATACCACAACAGTAAAAAAAAACTAATTTCAAAGCTTGTGAAAGAAAGTTCCAATGGACCAAATTTAAAATCCATGGCACATAGTAATCTTTACATCAATAGTAGTTTTTTGTTGGTAAAATTTGACAACCAAACCTTTGGTGACAAGACAAAGACACGTTATTCTTGGTGGTAGATAGAAACGTACCTAAAGTAAATCTAGTGACTTTTGAGCAAAAACTCTTTTTGTATCTACTTGAAAAACTACTTCTTAAGATTGCAGAAAAACTATAATGGACCGGTAAGAATAACTTAGAAAACCATTCCAGATGTAACAATACATTTTTTTCTACTGGTTCTGGAGAATTCCGCATTATATGAAAAGATTAGCTAATAATTTAGCTCGATGTTTTTGTCCTGTGATAGCCGATCAGACTTTTTGCCAAGTTCAAGGTTAAGATTGATGTTAGTAAATAAAATAAAGTTAAAAATGAGGAATGAGAATAGATGGAATAATGGAGTAGCGAAATCAGTGATTTGATCATGGATTGTTCTAACGGTTCTGAAAATATTCTTCCTTAGTGCATAGGCATACTACTTTATAGATTATGTATTTATACAGGGTTACGCGTATAGACTGTGCTAAGCCGAAAGAAGGTGGTTGTACTCTTCATTTTGAACAACTTTTACTATGGGACTAAAACTGAAATTGCAAAAAGCAGCTGTTCCGTAGAAAAATGTCATTGACACTCGAAAAAATTTAAGTATTTTTTTCGCGATTTCAGGGTTGGTCCCATAGTAAAAATTGATCATATTTATGAGTACAGTGACCTCCTTTTGACTTAGTACAGTCTGCATGCGTAACCCTGTGTAATCTAAATGCAAGTAGGTACTTATTACTACTTCTATATTTTACCTCACCTTATTGGAAGGGTCTTTTTGAAATACATATATTCAAATCCTTATCAATGTTGATACTTCAGCATTATATACTATTGTTTATATAGTAGCAATGAATATAGCTAGAAACCTATATATACGAGTGTAGTCATGCAGCTTATTTTTTGCAAATAGATGTAATGTGAACGATTGTACTCGATAAGTAATATATCATATTGAAATAATATAAAACTAAAATGTTCTTCATAATCTCTTAATACGTTTAACTTGTGCCTTTTATTTTAAATATGTAGGTTTATTATACTTCACTTTATATTTTATGATGTGATTTCGAATGTTTGCATGCAGGTACAAACCATGCAATTATATAACATTACGTCTTAACAGCTTTACACGTTTGTAATTTGTAATTTAGTAGTAATTTTACTCTAAATTGCAAAAGAATTATTAGCAAAATTACTCATCAAACTTAAGTTTCTTCTATTGACAAATTTTATTGTCATAATCTTATATTTGGCAGTAGAGAAATAAAACAACTATCTGCATTGTATACATTTCTCTAGATGTATTTTAACTATTAGCTTATTTAGTTGATTGAATCAGGCGTTACTTTGCGGAAGTCCATTTTCAAAACTGTTTTAATGATGAATTTCTAGTGTAATTCCGAATCCGGAATTCCGATAGTCTAATCCGGAATTACACTAGAAATTCATCATTAAAACAGTTTTTTTATTAGCTTATTATTTTAATTTATAATTCAGATTATTTTGTGTTAGGTGCTCAAATAGCGAAATAGTTTTCTTTAAATTAAAACAGAAGTTTAGTAACGTTTCTTTCTCTAGACGTAACTAGTTAAATAGTAACGTATAAAGTAAATATGTAATTTAGATTGTTGAAAATACCTTATGCGTATAGATTTTGAAGAGCGTTAATAGTTCCATGACCTGGTATAGGTATACTTACATTGAAAGAAATAATTTGTAATGTTTACTATATAGAATAGATACTTTCAACTTATAGATAAATACGCCAAAAATCAAGAATATATTAACTGGAATAAATATGTGAGTACTTAATCAAATAAATTGAATTTTATTGAAAAATCATGTTTTTAGATAATTAAATATCAATAGAACAAACATTAACTTTTTTATCTTCCTACGAATATAAATAATATTGTGAAAGAATTCAGGACGATATAAGTACTTAAGTAAGTACAGTAAAAAAAAAGGTATAACTAATAATTAGAAATACTGTGTTTATAATACACGCCTCAGTGCGTTAGCTAAAAACATTTAATGCATGAATGAAATCCGACCTCCAAATATCGTGTCATGTACAGTGGAATTTCAAAGGATAAACTTCGAATCGAATGCTTGACGTCATGACGTTGAGTACGTTGACGTCTGACGTCAACGTTACGCAAAGACGTTAGACCTTACAACCCCCTTGCGTTAGAGTTATTATCTGTATTCCTACCATATAACTAGCAAAAAAAAGTGTGATTCCTAAACTGTCTATACGCATCAGTAGCTAGGCAGACATGTAGTGCGTATTTTCAACTCAAAGAATTACCTATTTAAAATACATCTTCCCCCGTATGACTACAAGAATTACCTATTTAAAATACGATATATCTTGGACAACCTAGAAGATAAATACTAATAAACAAACAAGCATGTTTCTACCAGCGACACATTTGTAGTAAAATCGGGAAGAATATTAGCACACCACTTCTGGTAGGAATAAGTAGGTGCATGGTGAATAGGGGAGAAATTCTGCTGTACTCGTATCTACATGTCCAGATGTAAATCCTGCACTTCAATGCTTTGCTGAAGGTGGTGTGAGCGATGGCCACTTATCATTCCTTGCACTACTCCAGTGACGATCGCCCATACTTCAAGGGAAGCAGTAGGTAGTAGGTACATTATGTTGTGTAGGGAAAATATTTATAGCCATGTTACAATTTTGCGCTATTTGTTGAACCAGTTAGTGGCTAGATATGTTACAATTATATAAATTGTGAAATTATGTGTTGTGTTATTTATTTAAACCTTTTAAATAAAACCTTATCTCAAGGTTATGTCCTTTACGCTGTCTTGTCAGAACGTACAAATTTTTTTGTTGTTTGCACTCAGGGCTTACGGCAGGGAGTACGGTTAGCATAACATTTTTTTAAACAATCATGATTGAAATTTCGTGTTTTAGACGCTTTATTTTAAATGCGTATAATTAAAAATACATATTTAAGAAAATACCCATTTTCTTAAATATGTATTTTTAATTAAGTATAGTAAGTATCCGAAGTATAACACATACTCTCATAAGTTCGTTTTGTCCACCCTGTTTGTCCTCCCGTTCTAATTCTTTTTTCTTTTAATTACAGTTTTGGCATAGATTTCAATTATATAAATATTTTTTCTGTTTATTGGTGGGTGGCTCTGGTATTATGTGCAATTGGGAGCATTTTTTTTTCCACTGTACCCTGTCGTGTGTGATATCGTAGAAATAGATCTACAAAATATAATAAATATAATATAGGGTAAGGTTTAATAAATACATTGACCTTTTCGTAAAAATAACATAGCAAAGAATGTGTCCCTAGTAGTTTTCTTAAATCATAAAAAGTAGGTATATGGTATGTCGGGATCAAAATGTCTAAAATTTGACTAAGTTCACTCGAAATTTGATTTTTCTTAAACACTAGTTTCTGAACCGACTTTGCAACGGAACTCTACCACATGCGTGTATCCACATGCTTTTGGCTAGTTATTAATAATCGTGTCTCCTTGAAACAGCAAACGTACTTATTTAGCTTAGCCGATGACAATACAATAATAACGTACCTACATCTACCTACGAACAGTGTATATAGTTGGTCTGATTATGGTGGTGGAAACATGACCGACTAAAGTCATAGAAAACCCATCGGTGGTTCCGTGGCTCGACAAGGAACCGTCCGTCCGAATTTATTAGAACTTTCTAACGTCCATAATTTATTATTAAGATAAGTGCATGAAACTTTGCAAAATGACAGTTGTAATCATGAACCTACTACCCACTGTAATACAGATCTAAATTTAAAAACTTAAAAATAATAATATAATATTGCAATTTAAGGGTGGCAATTTTTTTCACTGCACCTCCTCGTGTGGGTCGTATCATTGAAAAGATCTTTTAAAATGAAGGTAAGGTTTCACACATCACTTTTTTATAAACGTCTATCCTTTGCGAAATATGGCCTGCCAAAGTGGCAAAAATTGCCCCCCTGCATTTCTAAATTATAAGACATAAAAACTTGTAACTTACAATATGGATAGGTCATATTTAAAACGTTCATTCAAAATTATTTCGAACATTATCTGATTATGACTTTTTGAGTAACAGCAATTAAACTGTAATAGTAGTTTTTGTAGTGGTAGGACTCTTTTGCAGGGGTCCTCCTGGGGAAGTACCACAACTTTGCCAGTTATTCAACCGCCAAGCAGTAGTGTGCAAACACTACTGTGTTCCGGATTGAAGGGCAATGTTCCCACCAAAATTACAGGGCACACAGAGATCTGACATCTTATATCTCGGGGTAACGAGCGCAGTGTATTGCCATCCAGGGTTTTGAACTGTTGAAGTTCAAAATTCTGAGTGGCGTTGAGCTGTTATGGGCAAGCATGAAGAGCCATCGGGCGAGTGGATTCCCTCGTCTCGTCAATCTGTATCATAAAAATAAAAACAAGGCGTTCTAGCTCAAAGTTCATTGACCTTTTGTCAGTTTTCTCTATGGTTAAACCAAAAAAAGTATATGCTATGTAGAGATGATACATCTCTGAAATTTGTCAAGTCCACAGAGCTCCGTTAGTCCGAATTTTTCTATAACTTTCAATTTCTGAACTATGACTATATACAATTATATGTCTTTGGTTACTGACTGGAGCTGGTCGCCAGAAAAACAAAAACGAATTAGGCCCAACGCCCTCGTTTTAGCTGGCTCCAATCCAACGGATATACCTTTTAATTAATACGTACCTACAAGCTTCAAACTTGGCATATTATAGTACATTCTGAAACAAAAACGCCAAATAAGGTACGCGCTGAAGATCCCGAAATGAATTAAAAAAAAAAAACATTTTTTATGGGTGCCGGTGCGCGAGTCTCTCAGCGAGTCCAACTCGCATTTGGCAGTTTTTTAAAATTCTATACGCAAATCAAACTCTATGTGACCATACCACAGAAAATTTGTATATAACATTTTTTAATACCTTGAACTGTTTTCGAGATAGAGGGCGGGAAGCGCGAATCAAGTGAGAATCGTGTGAGGTCAACTGGTAGTCCAGATCAAAAACTTGGTTAAAAATTATTGATAAATATATAATTATAATTTTTTATTAGGCAGCCATAAGCTGATGATGTTTGGTGGAACATTCATAAGCACATCACGCGTGATTGCATGTGTTGATATCTCAGATAAGTATAGTAGGTCATGTTTGTGTGCCGTTAACTGTTTTAAAAGCAAAACTATAAAAGGCATGCAGTAACACACTTTCTACAGATTACTTCTCCCAGTTAACGCACTTATTTATTTATATCTCGTGAGCTAGGCTTATCTAATGCCACCATAAAGAAAGACATTAGTGTCAGTTATCCTAAAATTATTCCTGATTAGATAATTATCGTAATGGATTTTATGTTGTGTGATGTATTGATCATAATAAGGATTTATTCTCCATTTATGTTAATACCACCACAGAAAGCTATAAAAGCTTTCAGTTCAACATTCAATCTGTTCCTCATTTGAACGTGTGCTTTTGAATTTATATGTGCTGAAGTGCAGAGCTTTCAAATAAATACCTACATAACTACTCTATTATTTATTAACACTGGTTAAATGACTATTTTGTCTTTAAATCCACATTTACATGTACAACACATGTTGAATCATTTGACAGTGTTTCTAAGCAAAATAAGGTTTCCATCATTATCTTCCAAGACCGTTTGGTTTTGGCTACTCCTTAGCTATTTTTGTCACAGATTTCATCTCACCACTTGTAGGGCATCTGGCCTTTATAAGTATTACGATTGCGTTTTATTTGTCAGACTGCAAGATGAGTCTTAATATAAGAGATCGAGTCGAGTCTGATTCTGAGTTGGAGAAATGTAACCAAAAGCCTGAGCACTTTCTGTGTGCTGAAAAAAACATGGTGTGCAAAGAAATGCTGGCTCAAGATTTTGCTAAGATGGGAAACGGAGAAACGGTAGCCCATATTTACGTAAATAAGGTAATAATATATTTTAATATATTTATTCGTGGGGATAGTGTTTTTCAGAGGCTTGGTTCACAAACATATATGGCCGAATTTCAGATAGTCAATGTATAATAAGCGTGTTTCCAGCGTGACTTGAATTGAAATATTATGCTCTACTATTTGAAGTACTTATCTATATTGCGTTTTAATATTGTTCTGTGTTTTACAAAATCTGTAAAATAAAATAAAAAGTCTTATATAGTAGAGTTCTAGTAGCGTTAAAATACAATCTTATCCGCAAAAATCACACAACTATCCATCACCAATCAATGAAAAAAAGGATGAAGTGTGATGAATCACTCTAAAAGCAATCAGTTTACAATATTAGGGATATTTAAATCCGATTTATTTGCGTTATAGCCCAGTGGCTATCGAATCCGCGCCTTGGGAGGTCACAACCCGTCTCGCCTCGTAGAGAATTGTAGACGCCTGTTTTGGCTGTCTACGAGAAACGAACCTCTACAGTGGTAGGACTGGCAAAGTAGTGGCAGATAGTGAATATTATAAACTTTTTGGTGGAGCAAACAGTCTGTAACTTCAATACTTCAGTGAATAAAAGTTTAAATAAAAGACGACCGTTTCCGGCGACCAGAGAGTATATAACTATACAAAAAGGAAAATCGATTTGACGATAAAAAAAATGTATGTATTTGTTACAGTAGATATGTATCTGTGTTTGTGATCGCTGTGTACTATATACCTGTTTATTTCCCTTAATATTTTTCCGAGTGTCTACATATCAGCGAAAATTTAATTAACTATTTAGAAGTTTTTTTCTTTTATACGAAACTTTAGCCAGAATGTTTAAAACACCATAACATAATCGCAGAATTCTTCTTAGTAGATAGTGCAGTTAATATACGAAATCAAATAAAATTCTCAAATGACATACTGAGCTATATCCCACAGAATTCGCATTTTTTCTATGGCTACTACACCATGTTTTTGAGATGGATATATACTATGTACAACCTTCGACAAATATAAAGTAATTATATTTGTCGAAGTGTACAACGTACGTTCTTGAAGAGACTTCTCCCTACAAGACGCTATCTCATCGAAAAAAAATCTCTTCTGTGATTATGCCGCTGTTTGTGCTTTGATATACCTACCGCGCCATAATTATATTTATGTTGACAGTATGTCTACAAGATTTTTTCTCTACGTACTCTCTACTTTCGCGTGAGTACAATACAATATCTCTTTATTACCTACACACCGAAAGAAAGAGGGTAGATCCGTTCATAATGGAGGACGTATTTTTGCATTGCTTTGTATAATTTTTGGAATTAAAAATAGAAAAGTGTGTGATAATCATTGTGGACTGTTAATTCAGCCAGAACTACCCATAGTGCAAACCATTATAACGTATATAGACAGTGAAACCGTGAGTTTACGAACAATTCGCTACTTGTTGTTATTGTCAAAGATAATGCATTTTTGCAAACTTGTTATACCAGTGTTTCAAGAATGTGGTTCGAGATAAACCCACGACTAATTAAATGTTGCATTTTAGTATAGTATAGTAGTACTATCAAAAAAATTATATCAGTTTTTTATGTGTTTTGTTTAAACTTTCGTGAAGTGCTTGATCATAGTAAGTACTTGGGATTATAATAGGTCGGGGAAAAAGTCTTTTCGTATTTTGTATGTATAAGGTTGTAGTAAAAATCTCATCCGTTGTACTGTTTGTATCTGGCTGGTTTTGATACCATTAAAAATATGACATTTTAAAAAAGGAATACAAAAAGTAAAAAGCAATTTCCCGCCATTTTTCAATTGTTTTTTTGTTTGATAAAATGAGTGAATCTAACGAAGAAATTCGATATATTGTGAAATTTTATTACAAAAAAGGGAAAACTGCGACACAAGCCGCGAAAAAAATTTGTGACGTTTATGGACCTAATGCAGTGTCATCAAGAGTAGCACAATGTTGGTTCAAGCGTTTTCAGTCCGGGAATTTTGATGTCAAAGATGCAGCTCGCTCTGGTCGCCCTGTTACGGATAAAGTAGATGCCATTTCTGAAAAAGTGGACCAAGATCGGCATATTAGTAGTTACGACGTAGCTGAAGAACTGGGGATTGACCACAAAACAGTTTTGACCCATTTGAAAAAAACTGGGTATACAAAAAAACTCGATATTTGGGTGCCACACAAGCTCACTGAAAGAAACCAAATGAATCGTGTACTCATTTGCGACTCTCTATTGAAACGTAAAGAAACCGAACCGTTTTTGAAAAGATTGATCACTGGTGATGAAAAATGGATCACCTACGACAAGAATGTGCGCAAAAGATCATGGTCAAAGGGCAGTGAAGCACCACAGACTGTAGCGAAACCCGGATTAACACGTAATAAGGTGATGCTGTGTGTATGGTGGGATTGGCAGGGCATCGTTCATTATGAGCTTTTACCGCCGGGCAAAACCATCGATTCGGATCTCTACTGCCAACAGCAGATGAGACTCAAACAAGAAATTGAGAAAAAACGGCCGGAATTGATCAACAGAAAGAGTGTGGTCTTTCATCATGATAACGCCAGACCGCACACATCTTTGGCCACTCAGCAAAAATTTAGAGAGCTTGGTTGGGAAGTGTTAATGCATCCACCATATAGCCCTGACCTTGCACCCTCAGATTTCCACCTGTTTCGATCTCTTCAGAATTCTTTGGGTAGTGTTAGATTAACATCAAGAGAGGACTGTCAAAACTACTTGTTGCATTTTTTTGATCAGAAGTCCCAAAAATTCTACAGCAACGGGATCTTGTCACTACCTACAAGATGGCAACAAGTTATCGAACAAAATGGCACATATATATTATAATTAAATGTAATTAAACTTGAAAAAAATATGTCTTGAATTTGTTTAAAAAATACGAAGAAACTTTTTCCCCGACCTTATATTTCTCATAAAAAATCACCAGGAGATTAATTATTTTCAACACTCTCGCCGATGCCGATACAATTCGGACAGACTCACTCTTGGTAGATTTCTAAAAGAGACTGTTGCTGTTACTTATTGTTACAATTCTAACAGTGGTTTATTAAACAAATTCTGTTGTCTGAGTAACGTTATTAAGGAAACTACGATGGCGCCAATTTGTGCGTGGTACAAAGGAGTTTATGAGGTGCAGCCTGTGCAGTTCAGTATTCGATCGTGACCGCTGCAATATTACTGCGAATCGTTTTAACAAGTTCTCCCCGGAGAAGAAAAAGGCCCGGAAATGTCCTACTTGTGTAAGTAAGCAACCTAAAATGGAGAATACGAACACGCCTATACACCCAGTAGCGTATGCATCGGGTGAATCTACGAACATTACTCTACGCATCGTGTCGAAGGCGAAGCCTCGCCGAAAATCATCTGATGATATTCCCGATGAAGGTTCTGACTCCGACACTGATAGGTATACGAGGAAATGAAGTTAGCACTAAAAAGCGTAACTAATGAACTTCATAGTATTGGTGACAAGGTGTCTTCGTTTGAGCAATCATTGAAGTTTTTTAACACTAGCTACGAGGAACTTAGAAGAAAAATCAGTTGTTATCGAACAACTTCAGAAAAACAATGAGGAGCTGCAGGCATAAGTTTACGATCTGGACCGATTGTTACCGATACCGATATTAACGGTATAAAAGTATGGTGTTATGAAAATAGAATCTCTCATCTCAATGCTTTTTTTTTATTATAATTACACTCGTAAGAAATTACCTATCGACACTAAATACATGTTAAATGGAGCTAATCTGCGGGAGGTGAGTGAAATGCGAGACTTAGGCCTTATTTTAGCCAGCGATCCTATTGACGTAACCGTAAAAAAGGCAGCACAGTTGCTTGGCTTCATTAGGCGCAACACTAAAAGTTTTAGATCTCCTCTCACGAAAATTATACTCTACAATTCGATGGTACGCAGCTGTCTGGAATACGTGGCGTAGCATGGAATCCTTTTTATGCATTGCATTCTCAGCGCATCGAAGGCGTCCAGCGTGCTTTTACGAGATCATTGGCTTTCTCCAGCCAGGGCATTTCCCACATAAGTCACTATGAAAGTCTCCTTCTTATTTTAAATGCATACCTTGCGAGACAGACGAAAGATCCGCGATCTAACATTTCTCCATACAGTGATTCATGCATTTACCGACTGTCCATCTAAGTATTTTAAAAGAAATCTGTTTACACGTTCCATACCACTATCCTAGGCAAAGAATTTCTCGAATTCTAGGTTGGCGGCAAGCTGCTAGAACCAATTTGGGACTTACCTCCCCTACACATAGATCATGTCGCACCAATAACGAGTTTAACGTCTCCTTGAGTGATCTGGATGTATTTAATGATACTTTATACGTTTTAAAAAACTAGAGACAAATAATGTTATAAATATTATATATAATATGTTTATTCAAATATTTAGTTTTAGTGTCTAACCACTGATATGGTGAATCTTGTATACGCCTATAAAAAGTGTTCATATCAGACGCATGTCTAAAAATTTTATTTTTAAGAATTTGTAATATGTTCACTGACGGCGTATCTCAATAAATAAATACAAACGAAACTTAAACTAAAATAAAATTAATATATATAAGCACACATGGACACACCACACACACACGCATACACACACACGCTCACACACACGGCAGTATAATGAACGGCGTTATCGCCTAAAGCGTCTTTTTATAGGCAAGTTTTGGAGTAAACAAACAAGGTATGCAAGTTATTTTAATTTTAACCCGTTTTCAAAGGATGTTTGATGATGAATCTATGTTTCACTTTTTTATGTATGTTCACCGATATCTTCGCCAACTGTTGACCGATTTCAAATTATTTTTTGTTCAGTCCTCGATCCTGACTTTAAAAAAAAAGTAGAAGTAGGTATACTTCCAATTTGGTCCCATCGACACCCCCCTCCCCCTCATATATTTTCTAGAGCTGTTCAAGTATAATTTGCGTCTGATATGGATGAGCTGATGATGAAGGGTAGAACTTCTCAACGGTTAGGAGTTGAAAGAAAATTCTTTCAAAACAAGTATTTGCGTCTGATAATCGTCATCTCATATGGAAGAGCTGTTGATGAAGGGCACAAGTCCTCAACGGTTAGGAGTTAAAAGAATTATATCATTTTAATAAAGACGTTTTATATTCTCCATTTAGAATTTTATACAACCACGGAGCAACAGTGTTGAATTTCTTCTATGCAAATCTTGTTCTTTTTAACTGACTTCCAAAAAGGAGAAGGTTATCAATTCGACTGTATTTTTTATTTTTTTATGCTTGTTACCTCAGAACTTTTGACTGAGGGAACCGATTTTAATTATTCTTTTTGTATTTGAAAGCGGGTGCTTCCTATTTGGTCCCATTTAAATTTGGTTCAGTTATGATGGAGTCGATTTTTTATATTGATAATTATATTGATCGATCGATCCATTGATCACGTTATATTGTAATTTTAGCACATGAATTTGGGTTTGCTGGTGTTCAATATTGACAGATTGTTTTCTAAACATTTGATTGTTACTACTGAAAGACAATCTTCAGCTAGGTTTATAACTTTGGGCCAAGAGTTGTCGTGAAGAAGTAGCACTGTGTCAGCAAACATTAGCGGGTCCAATGTTATAATAGTAATGAGGGAAGAGGGACGAAATATGGGACAGTTTCTTGAAGTGCGATGTCTCCTCTAGTACGCAGAATATAGGTACTAGCTCAATGTACCCTATTCTCTAACAACTTTGATCATATACATAATCAAAGCCTCACAAGTACCTAAGATTAACGCACTGACAATGCCCCGGGTAGAGTAGGTGTCTATAGGTAGCGGTGACCACTTACCATTAGGTGAGGTGGTGAGGTGGTGGTGTAGATTGTTTGCCACTTATTCTATATATATAAAAGAGATTACATTTGAAATCCGTAAAGTTTTTTACGAATTCATGAAACTATGCGTGGCTTGCTCATGACCGCCAACTCGCCTGATGGTAAGCAATGATGCGGTCTATGATGGAGCAGGCTTGCCTAGAAGAAATCGATTTATTCCCGATTTGAAGACACACAGTTAGTAAAATAAAACAAATCGATAAAAATATTGACCTTTACCACCTCTACAAATGACGTAACTGTACGATGACCGTGGACAGGGGCGGTGACACTGTGAAAGAGTGGTAAAGCTTCGGAATGTAGGTAGGTAACTAATACCTCAGTAGCAAGCCTCTATGTGTATAGGTGTGACGGTCTGAGCACGTGTCGATCGTGGTGTATTTCAATAATTAAATACGTATTTGACTACCTACTTACAATCAGTACAGGTAATATGTTTTCCATTTGCAAGACAAATTTCATGCTTATAAAGAAACTAATTCTAAATTGAGCGCGAAATTTTTTGTTGTTACCTTTTGTACCTGCGCCTATTTTTGTACGCTTTGTATAAATGTGACGTCATTAATCGGAAAGTAGTTTACCTGATTTCTAGAAATTCATAGTCTGTCTATTATGTTAATCACAGATGTTAATCGCTTTTTGACAGATCATTCAGTTGACGACATAAGTTTTTAAAGCGTCTAACAAATTATAACCTACACAAATAAATACGTTTGATCTAGCATTAGCAAGGTTATGTCAATTTTTGCTTTAAAGTTGACTATCTAACAATAATAGACATAGTTGTTGGGAAATGAAATTTCAATACAATGATATAGGAGTTTCGGTTACTTTACTTGTAGTTACCGGCGACGTACGCGTAGACTTTCAAATAAACTTTCAACCTCCGTTTACCCCTCATATTTCGGCATTTGCAAAATCCATTCTTAGCAAACCTCTCCACTCCATGAAATACAAATTTCTGCTTGTACGACAACTAGTAGTTATTGAGATTTCAGTTTCCCGATATATACTCTGATCTATGGATTTCAGGACTCAGTCAGTGAATGAGTGAGTGGTATATCATTTTAATAAATGTACATAATTATATTATACTAGCTGTACCGCGACTTCGTCCGTGATTTCTTCAGAATAAAATAGCCTATGTCCGTCCTCATGATACATACTATTACCACGCAAAACTTTATAGAGATCGGTTAAGCCGTTTAGCCGTGATTATGTAGCAAACCGACAGAGTTACTTTCGCATTTATAATATTAGTATGCATATGGATATTAGTATGGATTATTGCATTCTGTTTTGTATGTTTATCGAACAAATGATATTATGAACGTCTGGTGGTTATATTTTTCAGATACGCCTGCGAGTTTTGCGTTAGCTTACTTTACAAACACACAGATCGTGTATCAGTCAAATAATAATCAAATCATTTATTTGCCAGGATACGGTAGAAGACGACCTGCATAAAACGGTGGGTAAATACTGGATGCAAAGAACTGTTAACTGAACCCAGTGGCGAGCATTAGGAGATGCCTATGTCCAGCAGAAGACAGTTGGGCTGATGATGATCATATGGTAGATACACAAACCTACAAAGTAACATACAGTGGCCCTAGTATGAGCACTTGCGAAAAAGTATTTGTTCCGTAAACGATAGCAAAATGTATGAAAAATTTAACAGCGCCTCTATCGTACGTAAAGGGAAACTGAATTTTTCATACATTTGCTATCGTTTACGGAACGAATACTTTTTCGCAAGTTCTCGTACTAGCCCCACAGGAGCGTATCAAGAAATTGAAACGATGTATCTCATGTATGTCCCTGCCAGGTGCGGCGTACAATTTTGGGAGAAAAAATATTATTTAGTTCAAAGTTTAAAAATTGTTTCTTGAATATTGTCAGAATCACTTATTTGAAAACGCTGTTTTAAACTATGACGGTTGTTCACAGTTATAATGATTATTTACGGGTCTTCCCGTGAACATGGTGCATGTAACTGCGCCAAAATATTGGGAGCACCATTCACAACCTTACCACGTAAAATATCCCGTAAATAATCATATAGCTAAACACCGTTTTAAACTATCACGGTTGTTCACTAAAGTTATATGATTATTTACGGAATATTTACCGTGGTAAGGTTGTGGAAGGAGCTCCCGATATTTCGGCGCAGTTACATGCACCATGTTCACGGGAAGACTGACTGACGGTGCATGTAACTGCGCCGAAATATCGGGAGCTCCTTCCACAACCTTACCACGGTAAATATCCCGTAAATAATCATATAACTTTAATCATATAGCTGTCGCTTATTTTATTAAATTTTATCAATATTAAAAAACCGACTTCATAAAAATGACAGAACTGGACCAAATTGAAATGAGACCACACGGGTAGCACCAGCTTTCAAATAAAAAATAAATCATGAAAATCGGTTCACCCAGTCGAAAGTTCTGAGGTAACAAACAAAAAAAAAAACAGTCGAATTGATAACCTCCTCCTTTTTGGAAGTCGGTTAAAAAGATAGAAAAATACATGTCTATTAGTAAACATGATGTCATTTTTTTTAACGGGCAACTGCTTTTATTAGCTATACAAAATACAAGCTATCAATAACACTAAATAAACTGTCCATAGACCGTTGAGGGTCTAAAGACAATCCAAATGCTCAAGCCCACTATCAGTTGGCAGCGTACCCAGCATGCTGGCAGCATTACCACGGTGAATGGCAATGCTTATACGTTGAGCCAGATACACGCCAGCATTTTCGTCACGCGTCGCGTTAAACAGGCGCTCTGAAAGATTTTTGAAAATGAGGTGAGCTCCCGGACCCCAAGGGCCCAATGTCTCGACCCAAAACGCCTCAAATATGTAACCACTGCCGAGGTTAGCATATTTTCGCCGCTTGTGCTGCTCTGCCAATCTCTGATGTATATTGTATTTCCAGATGGCAAACTGCTCGGAGACGCTACTGCCGGAAGCACCGCGAGTGAAGCTGCAGAAGACCGTGTCTGAGGAGTACTTCCACGATGGGAACGACCAGCACGAGTGCAGCTGCGACTATGTTAGCTATGGTATAGGTATTTCAAATTCTTTATTTTGTTTCAATTTGGTTTTCTTTTTTTATGCCTGGGTAATTAAAATTTAAGAAGCATTTATAATAAAACCGGCCAAGTGCGAGTCAGACTCGCGCACTAAGGATTCCGTACCATTATCTGTAAAAACTGCAAAATACCATGTCTGTTGTATGGAAGCTCTCTTAAATATTTATTTATTTATTTTATTCTGTTCTTTAGTATTTGTTATAGCGGCAACAGAAATACATCACGTTTTTTGTATTGGAGCACCCCTTAAATATTAATTTTATTTTAATAATTCATTTGACTGCCTCGGTGGCTCAGTTGGTAGTGATCCCACTTTCTGTGCTTGGGGGCGTGGGTTCGATTCCCATCTAGGACAAACATTTGTGTGATGAACATTTGTGTTTGTTCTATGTCTGGGTGTTAATATCTATTTAAGTATGTATTTAAAAATATATATGTATGTATATCAGTCTCTGGCAGCCATATTACAAGCTTTGCTTAGTTTGGGGTCAGATGACCATGTGTGCAATAATGTCCCAGATATTTATTTATTTATTTTATTTTTAAAGTGAATATATATAACTAAATATTCTGTGAATATTTCAAGCGTCTACCTCTTGCGGTTATCAATACATCAAGCGAAAAAGAGCAAAAAATATCACGTTTGTTGTATGGGAGCCACCTTAAATATTTAATTTATTCTATTTTTTAGTTATTTGTTGTTATAGCGGCAACAGAAATACATCATCTGTGAAAATTTCAACTGTCTAACTGTCACGGTTCATGAGTTACAGCCTGGTGACAGACGGACGGAAAGCGGAGTCCTAGTAATAGGGTCCCGTTTTTCTCTTTGGGTACGAACCCTAAAAATTATGAGCCTATTACACTTACATGGCACAAGTAATAAAGGCACTTGTCATATTATTTATATTACACGGGAATTACTCACGTAAGATTAGGCCGGTTCGCAAAAACGCATCAAAATTCGTTGCGTAGTTTTACTACGTATAGTGATGGTACGGAATTCTTCATCGTGTAACTTTTTTAATTTTATTTTTATGCCATAGATGGCAAATATGCAGACAGGCCGCCTGATGGCTGTTTTTTTTTTGTTGTAGTTTTTGAAATAAGTAGTTTGTTTACGGAAAGACCGTGAATCCGTATGTCCCATTTCAGCGGACGCAGTGTTCAGTTCGTTGGTAGTGGCGCCGCAGGTGGTGAGCGTGTGGCGCGGCACATGGGGCCTCATGGAGCTGCGCCCTGACCTGTTCCCCCACCTGCAGATATTCCTCCTCGGGATCATACTGCACGTCAGCTTCGCCGTGCTCAGGTCAGAACCTTCTACAACTCTCTAGAACTCTCTAGGAGCCTCCGTTCGTGTCGTTTATTAATCACTAGCTGCGCCCCGCGGTTTTACCCGCGTGGTGATGAAAATCAGTGATGATGATGAAAAGTAGCCTATGTGTTAATCCAGGACATAAGCAATGTTTATTCCAAATTTCATCCAAATCCATCCAGCAGTTTCTGCGTGATTGAGTAACAAACATCCATCCATCCAAACTTTCACATCACATCACACTAATCCCATCCCACTAATCTCATCTCACTAATATCATTATATGTGAAAGTTTGGATGGATGGATGTATGGATGGATCTGGTTATAGCTAAGCATATCCGCATTTTAATCCGTCCAGTGGTTTAGGAGATGTGCGTGGACAAACAAACAAATAGACAAAAATTCTACAACTGTCTTATCGTGTTCAGCTTCTTATTTTAAGTCGCCCTGTTAGGTACTTATTCTAAACCCTGTGTATATATTATCTGATATCTTGCAATTACAGATTTTTTATATCTACGTTTTTATTAAAACGTGTAAAAGAAAAGGTATAGATTAAACAGACCTTCTTGGTGTTGGCTTCAGCCCTACCAATGCCTCCGGGAATCAATTCAAAATAAAATGATAAACAGTATAAATGATAATGAATGTTCTGGTAACTAGTAGTTTACGTCATCGTCCATAGTACACAAGGAACTTCTATCTTACTTATCCGAAGGTTGTCTGGAAGAGATCGCCGTTAGAGATAAGACCTCTGTTTGATGTATTTTTGTTGTGGTGTCATTTCAATAAAGTGTTGTATATATTGCATAAATAGTAAGTATGGTTTTCCTAACTTATTCTCCTGAGTATACATTATAACAAAGGCGTAGCCACGATTTTGTTCGTGTACCGTTCGGTTCAAAGACACTATTAATAAGAGCACTTGTCCACACTCCCTCCTAGAGAAATAGAAATGCCCTTCCCCCTTTCCTGTACATGGCTTTTGATTTTATTTTTTATCGCGAATAAGGCCCCGTTTGACCACCGACTCGCCTGTTGGTAAGCGACGATGTGGTCGAAGATGAAGCTCGCAGACTTAGAAGATACCTATTCACTCTTGCCTTGAAACCCCCCATGCTTTATAACAGTTATAACCTAGTTTTGTCCACAGGTCCCACCTCCTGTCGCGGGCAGCTAGCCTGCCCGGGCAGCCCGCGGAGCCCGGCAGGTGGGTCGGGGAGCGCGCGCTGTCCCGAGGGTACACGTACATCTTCATCCTCGCCAATATCATGCACTGGCGCGGCGGCTGGTGGCTCTTCGACGGCGCCGTGGCTTACACGGTGCCGGACTCCAACGATCCTCACAGGTACGATCTACCAGCACAACTGCCTTACACAAAGCTCTTCCATAAAGATCCTCGATCAAATTCATCATGAATTTCAATGTTCTTAGTGGGAGAATTTTAAAATCTAGATAATAAGTAGGTATACTAGAACCAACATTCCAGATATAATTAGGCTCATACTAATTTATTTATACAACTAGCTTTTTTGCCCGCGACTTCGTACGCGTAGATTTTCATATAAACCTTCAATTCTTTTTTCTTCCCTTAATCCGGCCTTGCGCAAAATAACATAGCATATACTTCAATCTGGTCATAGCTAAAAATATTCGTGAAAGCCGCATTTAAATCCGTCCGCATTTTTCTTCCAGGGGTGTAGGAGATGTGCGTGAACAAACAAACAAAAATTCTAAAAACTGTTCTTTACATGTTCAGCTGCTTATTTTAAGTCGCCTTGTGTGAAGTATTGATAGAATCATAAAAGTAATAAATAACACCGTCAACAGTTTTCAAATCAAAAAGATAATGTGACCACAGTGCAGAGCATGTTTTGAAATTTTCTTTTTGTCTAAACCATTAAAAGTATATTTCCGGCCAGTTTCGCTGGCCACGGAACCCTGACATAATGCTTGTCTTAACACGCTCTTGGCTAGTTATTTCTTATTTCGCGTGCATTTGTATGTATACCTTGATTAAAAAGCCATGAAATGGAACTACTCTATTTATCTGTTAAAATATCACAGTAAAATAAAATTATTTCTATATTCTTATTCTTATTGCAAATATACACTGTATTCTTCTAAAAGCTAAGTTTATATACCCTGCACAAAGGGTGCAGCAATGAATTATGTAGTGGCTGTTCACAAAACCAGACCACAGACATAAACATATAAATTTAAGTATAGTTAAATCTATTACATAAATATTATATATACTATTCAAACTTAACCTAGGGTGAAGTAATTTTACAAAACAAAAAAAAAACATACTTAGTGTGATAGGTTACTTAATTATATATGAGATGATACAAAACTTATGACGCTACTTTCTTAACTATTTATATATCGATATTTATTTTCTAATTATAATTTTCTAAAATGTATCGTCGAAAAAATCTTTTATCTCGTAATAACATTTTTGGGTTAGAAACTTACGAAGTTGGTTCTGGAAAAATATTATTATTTATTTATTTCTTTATTGCGTCCGGAATTTTGTTGTATAGGTTTATTTTCATGTACAAAGGGCCTTTTTTGAATACTTCTATTCGCGGGACTGTATTAAAATAGGATGCGGTATATTTTGTGTTTTAAATGCTAACATAGAATAAAACCATGAGAATGTAATATGGAGCTTGGAGCTTCCCGGTGTGGTACTGGATGTAGATTCGACCTGGGCTATAGGGACAATGTCATGTATGCGGTCGGCTAGGTCTGCCAGCACATCGAGTGATGACGTCATCTGCTGCGAAGCAATGATGGTCTACGTGCTGTTCGGTAGGCGGCTGGTCCAAATCATGCGTAAAAAGTCTTCTGGAACTCCGGGGCCTGCTAGGTGTCGTAGATGACGTAAGAATTGAGAAGGCTTACGATCACCTAGCTCCTCGTGTGTTAAAAGTTGATGTACCTTTTTTTCTCTTGATGCGGACAAACGTTTAATTAGCTCCAGCTTGAGTTTTTCGTACTTCTCGGTCACAGGCGGATTGACGATGATGTTTTCGACTTCAGCTGCGTATTGCGGGTCAAGTTGTCCAATCACATAGTAGAACTTGGTGCTATCTGCAGTGATGTTGGAAATCGCGAATTGGCCTTCGATCTGGGCGAACCAAATCGCCGGCTTCTCGGGCCAAAACGGTGGAATTCGCACGCCAACTCGGAATACATTGTCATCATCTTTATTCTTCGTGTCAGCCGCAGTGCTATCAGTACGATCTAGCGGCATTCTGACCTTTGTCGGTGGTGTACGGTCCATTCAGTGGTCACCAATTATAGTGGATTTGTACTATTTATATAGAAGGAGAGGGTTAAGCTACCGACAATGGAAGAAAATAGCTGAGTCCGAAAGAAATTATAAATTTAATGCAAAGAAAAATCTTAGACAAATCTTAGAAAAAGCGAATGACAATTCCATTTGACAATCGGTGTTCTTTTATTTTTTTTCTTTTCGCGCCCCAGCGCCACACGTCGTGGAAAATTGGAATGAAATTCACGAAGGTTGGCGCAAGGAGTATGAGTACGCCACACTCCTACTCCATGCACTGGAATGAATCACCAAAGAGGTTGTAAGGCCTATAACATGCTTGATCTACACGTTCATTCATCTAAGAAGGTTAAGGAACCTTCTTTAAATTTAAACTGATTAACCGAATGACAGTTGACAGTTTCAAAATTTTAATGGCTATGTCAATAACATTCTCTTTACTTTGGATCTCCTTGCTTGAGGCTATGTGACGATCCTCATATTACGTTTCGGGTAACGAAGAAATAAATCATTGATTTTTATTTCGTTTATGTAAAAATAAAGAATTAAAATAAATTATATAAGATAGCCTATGTTTTAATCTGGTAATTTCTAAGCATATTCGTGAAAACCGCATTTAAATCCGTCCAGTGGTTTAGGAGATGTGCGCGGACAAACAAACAAACAAACAAACAAACAAACAAACAAACAGACAAAAATTCTAAAAACTGTCCTATCGTGTTCAGCTGCTTATTTTAAGACGACCTGTGTGATTTTTTTTTTGTTATCTCGCAATTACAGATTTTTTTATCTCTACGTTTTTATTATATGTATAGAAGATATAGATGTATAGATTAGTAAATTATTTAAGATATTAAATGTAACATGTCAATAAAAATACGAGTACTTATCTAGTAGGTAAAAATCTAAGATTAAATGTATGCTGGCGTGTATCTGGCTCAACGTATAAGCATTGCCATTCAGCGTGGTAATGCCGCCAGCATACTGGGTACGCTACCAACTTATAGTGGCCTTGAGCATTTGGATTTTCATTAGACTTTTAACGGTCTATGGGCAGTCTTACGTTTATATAGTGTTAGCTGGGTGCAGTGGCGTAGCTATCGGAGGGCTAGGCGGTGCCGTGCACTGGGGCCCCCAAGCTCAGGGGGCCCTTGGGCTCTGATCAGCAAACCTCAAACTGAACTTGCAAAATTTTTGCCTTTCATACACATACATGTAGTAAGTAGCTTTGAGCACAATAAAGAGCTGATGATAAAGTAGCTTTGTACCTTTAAATTATTTATATTATTACTTGATAAATCCTAACCCAGTTTAGGTAGGGCCCCATTTTCTTGCATCGGGGCCTTTGGTTACCTAGCTACGCCACTGGTTGGGTGGCCTTAATACATCAAAACAAACAATTATTGTTCTACGAATTGTCAAAATTCGTGGAAAAAAATCAGCTTTTTCATACATTTGACGGGAGTGAATGTTTTTTTTAAATGAAATGTGAACAGCTGATATTTTTTTCACGAAGTTCGAAAAGTCGTACTTAAACAAAATTTAATTGTTTTGATGTACTGAGACCGCCCTAACTGATTACCAGTAGCTCTGTATATCGCATAGAACGCTTGATTGATAAGCTAGCGTGCTAACCTTGCTTTAAATATAGATTAGTTCGACGCCTCAACTACATCTCCAGGAAGGCTATTGTAGATCATTGTTGTCTTTACAGCTGCAAAATTATTGACAATGCCATTTTACAGCCGCTTATCTGTACCTATATTGTATAACTAGTGATGTTTTCCGCAACTTCGTACGCGTAGATTTTCATTTAAACTATCAACTCTTTTTTCCTCCCTTATTTCCGGCCCTTGCGCAAAATAACATAGCCCATACTTCAATCTGGTCATAGCTAAGCATATTTGTGAAACCGCATTTAAATATGTCCAGTGGTTTAGTAATGTGCGTGGACAAACAAACAGACAAAAGTTCTAAAAACTGTCTTAACGTGTTCAGCTGCTTGTTTGTTTTTTGTTTTGATATCTTGTAATTTAATTTTTTTTGTCTCTACGTTTTTATTAGGTACTAGCCGTCCGCCCCGGCTTCGCACGAGTGTAAGCTCGGCCTTCGGCCTCGCTACAAAATATAATATAGCCTATGTCACCCGGGGATAGTGTAGCTTCCCACCAGTGAAAGAATTTTTCAAATCGGTTCAGTAGTTTCGGAGCCTATTCATTACAAACATACAAAAATAGGTACAAATCTTTCCTCTTTATAATATTAGTGTAGACTAGCCGTCCGCCCCGGCTTCGCACGAGTGTAAGCTCGGCCTTCGGCCTCGCTACAAAATATAATATAGCCTATGTCACTCGGGGATAGTGTAGCTTCCCAACAGTGAAAGAATTTTTCAAATCGGTTCAGTAGTTTCGGAGCCTATTCATTACAAACATACAAACATACAGAAATAGGTACAAATCTTTCCTCTTTATAATATTAGTGTAGATAAAATACATTAGGTATGTGTACCTATCTATAGATTGTGTCATGTTAATTTTAAATTGTGATTTTTATTCTGTAAATAACGTCAAGTGTATATTAATTAAGTATATCTAAGACCTATCTGTCTGTGCTTGTGGCGAGTAGTGCGCTCCTGGGATATGAATCACGTAGGGTTTCACTGAAATGTTATATATTATGTTACAGGATGGCGGAGAAGAAGAAGTAATTTTTTATAAACACTGTTTTAAACTATCACGGTTGTTCACTAAAGTTATATGATTATTTACGGGATATTTACCGTGGTAAGGTTGTGGAGGGTGTCAGTCTTCCCGTGAACATGGTGCATGTAACTGCGCCGAAATATCGGGAGCTCCTTCCACAACCTTACCACGGTAAATATCCCGTAAATAATCATATAACTTTAGTAATTTTTTATGTAAATAAATAAATAATATATAAATTAAAGTAATTTTTAGATTTTCGTGTTTATAATTCTTATGTACTCTTTTTTCTATGATTAATTATCGTTTTTGGGTTAATAAATAAATAATTTTGTCACGGATGTCTTTGCTGAAGAAAAGACATGTCAATTAACACCAAAATGTACCTGTAACCTGTAACCCAATTTGCGAAAAAGTTATCGTTACGTAAACGATAGCAAATGTATGAAAAATTCAGTTTCCTTTCACGTCCGGCGCCTCTATCGGACGTGAAAGGAAACTGAATTTTTCATACATTTGCTATCGTTTACGTAACGATTACTTTGTCGCAAGTGCTCGTACTAAGGCCACTGTACCTGTTTTTTTTTCCGTACCTGTATGATGCTGTTCTGGTGCAGGCCGGTGGTGATAGCTGCCTTCACAATCCTGTTCTACTTGACCTCCGTGACACTTCGCTCGTCGCGCAACCTGCTCGCGTCGCCGTACTTCCTCGTCACGGACGGCAAGGAGCCCACCTACATCTTCACCACCCGGTTCAATACAAGCGTAAGTGTTTATTTATAACTAGTAGATACAATATATATAAATAGAAATTGGACCCGGTAGGTGGCGCTGTTGTATTTCACCTAACTTCACCTCCAAACTGTACCGATTTGGATGACATTTTGTGTGTATATTTCAATAGGTTCCTGCATGGTTTTAAAACACAATTAGACCCAGTAGGTGGCGCTGCCGTCGGCATGTCACCTTAAATATAAACTTACTAACTCAACTTTAATATAAACTCATACAATTATAAACCTTCCGTAAAAAATTTATCTAACTGCCGGTGTGTATTATGTATTCTGTGCTGACGGTGAACAGCATTAAAATCCATTGCGTGGTTTAGGACACAGATCTAGTATGTCAAAATATGGGAGGTCTGTGGTTTAGGAAGTTTAGAGTTAGCATTATTTTTTTATATTTTTTTTTTATTTTTTGGAAATCTTACAGCTAGGTATAAAATGCTCCTTATTATCAATGTAAAAAACGGACTTCATAAAAAGGGCAGAACTGGGGCCTTACCCCTAGCTTCACTTTATTTATTTATTAAGGAACAGCAAACAGCCATATTATGAAATATTAACAACATGGATATAGATTAATAAACTTAATAATAATACAGCCCACAACACTATTCACAGATTACTTATAGAATTATACAAATTTACCGCTAGAAGTAAAAAATGTATTTATATTATACATTTTTTTAAGCATAAAAACACAAAAATTTAAATTTAATGCCTTTGAAAAGTTTTAACAACCAAAATAATAATAACATTATTGTTTCAAAATATAGAAGTTTGTAACGAGGAGAGCTTTTGAAATACTGCTGTTTTAAATTTACCAGCAGTACAAGCAAAAATATCGATATCCTGAAAAGAGTCATTATACGATTCCACCATCCGACAAGTAAGAATGCGCAGGCCGGCGGCGTTTGGGCGTTTGGCACTTTTGCAAGCCAACTTTTAGTAGGTACCTGATAGGTACCTAAAATTAACCAACTCATTTAAGCTGCATCGTTTAAAAGCGTCTAACTTGAATGAACGAAAATCCATTTTCTTATGGGTGTCTGCGTGAAAATAATAAAGCTTGGCGGCTATCAAATAACTACCGCTTATCGTAGTTGATGGTACCGTTTAGACAAATAACACCTAGGCGGGTCAACTTTTCGAGCTAGGGGTAAGGCCCCTTGACCAAATTAAAATGGGACTACACGGGAAGCACTAGCTTTCAAATAAAAAAAGAATCATTAAAATCTGTTTTCCCAGTCGAAAGTCATGAGGTACCTAACAAACATTTAAAAAAACAGTCGAATTGATAACCTCTTCTATTTTGGAAGTCAGTTAATAAAATCGTCATGCGAGTTATTTGTTTCCGGGTTCTTCGCAAACATTGTTTTGTTGTGGCTCGTTATCGTCCGTCCACATTGCATTGGCATTTGGCGTGATCTAATTTCGGACCCTGTCGCATAGAGATCTGTCAGAACTAGGTAGGTACTTAATTTACATTCGGCTGTAAGTCTGTAAGGATCGAAATATTTTTTCATATTCGTAGTTGCAGCAGTAGGTAAGGTACCTCTGAAGATGTTATATGATTACGATGTACAAATAGACCGTTTTGTAAATTTTTCATGACCATGGATACGAAGTCCTTCGGGTGAAATATTAATCAAGTTTACATAGTCTTAAATAGCGTCAAACGGTCATAGTCACAGTCAGAGTCAAACAAAGTAAGTCTCGGTCAAGTCAAACTCATGCCCCAGTAAAGTGGTGGAGTCTTTACAATAGGCTTCTATGGAGTTTTGGAAACAACATGAAAAGACATGTTTCACCTCTTTATATCACTTGCCTACACTCGAGCACGTTCACGAGCCCTTAATAAATAATAATCCACCATTAACGCTCGAAAATACACAAGTTTAGGAAAATACAACGAGCCGACATGTTTTTTCCACGTTGGCGCCACAACTCCCAAATAGACCGTTCCATTCTTACTGTTGCCATACCCTCAGGGTAGGGTTGCCATCTCTAAAATTTGGCAACTAGTACAAGACGCGTGAAAACCCCGGATTTTAGAGCCCAGAACCCGGACATGTCAACAGATTTTTTGAAACATAGTCATTGAAAAATGACGGCGTTCGGGCACAGTGCGTGTGGCTGGCCCAAGACTTGACATTTTTAAACCTGGACTACAATAGTTGAAGCCACGCCCGGACGCTCTCCGGATGCCCTCTAGGACAAATCCGGGGAAACCCAGACGGAATATATTACCTACTGAATTTAATTAGCAATATCAACATCAGCAGGACCCGACGTAACGACCCGAACGAGGAATAGGCAGCAGTTACCAAATATAAACAGCGCAAAAGCCGCGGCGGCAGCGACGGCCGGTAACACTAGGAAGGAAGCGGGTAATCGTCCCGTCCCTACTGATTTGCTGACCATTACGCAGATTCGTTTCTAAGGTCGCATATTACGGAGCCCTGACCCCACATTTGCCCACACAGTTTTGTAAACATCCACAGTTTAAATCGAATAACACATACTACAAAATCAAAATGAAACGTAGATTATGGACTTTTGTGGCGTGTACATGTAACTTCAGTAAACGTATGCCGAAGGTTTTTAAAGAATTTTCACCGTACACACCATTCACCTTCTTGACGATGTGTTAAAATAGAAGACCTTCCCGGACGAGTCACGCCACTCCGTAACGCGTCGTCGCACCTGAAGCACAAAAAAATGCTTCCTACTCTTAAACGGGCGTAGCAACTTAGCAAAACAGATGCGTATACTCTCTCCACTATCTCGATTCTGGTAATAAAACCGATCTCGTCAAATCCTAAGGTAAACCTGAGCGATAGGCGTGCATCGAGTAGCGCGGTCCCGCGGCGACGTCATAGCGATAATGCAATTAGGGGTCGGCATGGGTCGGTGCGGCTCCGCTCGGCATTCGGTCCCCGGCACCATGCGCGGAAGCACCGCCGGCCTGGCCGATACGCTCGCGGGCGGCTCGCGGGCCTACTCCGCGTTACTTGAATGTGCCGATGCACTGTTCGCCTCCGCTGTGGTGGCTCCCGCCGTCGTCACCTACTGGAAGTCCACCTGGTCGCTCATGGATCTGTACGTGCTGCCCGATGATAGCGTGGGCAGCGCTGCCGTGTGCGCTGCCTTCGGGCTGGTCACCAACCTGCTGCTGTGCGTGTTCCAAACGCAGCTGGCGCGCTCGCTGCACCCGGACCGCGGGAGAGTGGTGTACTGCGTGGTGTCACGGCTGTACACCGTGGCGGCGGGCGTGGCGTGTGTGGCAGCGTGGCGCGGTGTCTGGAACCTGCTGAACGAGTGCACGGGGCACAGCGCCCGCACGCTGCTCTCTACCACAGCAGCGGCGACGCTGTCGTTGGCGGCGCTGCGCGCAACACGCAACATCTGCGCCGCACCCTTCGCAATCGCCGTCGACTCACCGCAGGACTATTTCGACGTGCCCACCATGTTTAGGACGGTTAGTTACCGTTGCTTCCCCTGGAAAGTCCAACACTAAAGTGCCAGGATAGAGTCGAGTAAAAGGATGTTCCAAAAGTTCTGAACACCTCAGTTAAATAGTAAGAGAAAACTAGCAACTCAGGGGCTGATGATTATGAAATCTTTTGCTTCTAGTTCGATTAGGCACGTTTACTTACCTACATTTAATCTTCACTGTCCAGTGATAATAACGTACCGTAACGTACCGTAATTACTTCTTTTCCATCCATTTGCAATAGAATCTTAATCTTGATAACGTATCAATTACCTCCTTTCCTGCCACTTTTTAACACCAGATCTGGTGGTATTGTTTTTGATCCTCCTCGCCTCGCCATACTCTTTTGCATCGCCACAAACATAAACTATCCGGCGCGACCACGAAATCCTTTAACTTACTGTCACTCAAGTAAAAGGAATCTTCATTCTAACGTTACTTGCATAATTATTGTCCTAGTAAGTACCTACTCTTCACGGCCATTATCTCCGGTATGAGAACCTGTGTAAACGCACTTGAAAGGTTTCACCCCTTTTACATCACACAATCTAAACCCAACACTGAGCCTTATCAACACTTCTGAGTAACTATGCTTTAAATAAATCTGAGATCTGTCTTGACGTGTCACTTACAAAAATATTTAACAGATTGAATCAAACCTAAAAAACTAAAGAAAACATTGAAATATGCGATAAAATTAATATCAAGAAATGTACGAAATTAACTATAGGATTAATCACAAGAAGTCAACAATACGTGTAAGGTCCTATACCTGCTAAAGTTGTTAATAGGTATGCAAGGAGAAATTGTAGAGCCTGTTCCACCACACAGCTCTGGTGTAAGTAGTTCTTACATCAAACAAAGAGTGAATAGTGTCTTCACAGATGAGCAACGCACCGCCAATGCTCCGGGTATTGGCGGTGACCACTTACCATCAGGTAGTCGTTGCTTGTATGCCACTTATTCTATAAAAAAACATAAAAAACGTGCTCTCAGCCAATTCAAACATGGTTGGCGAATTATCACGTGGAAGTTTTTGGAGGGCGATGGTGGCCGAGCGGTAGTAAGTGTGCTTTACAATCTGACGGCACCTAGATCGATCCTCGGCCCTGCACCAATGACTTATTTAGTACCTAAATAAATTATGTGCAGTTTTGACGCCATCGCTCACAAAACGATGAAGGAAAACATCGTAAGTAAACCCGTACCTATGTCCAAGAACCTCAAAAGTACAAGGACATATTATGACATTTACCAACAAGCACTGGGCCAGCATGGTAGATTAGGGCCAATCTTCTCTCTTTGTCTGAGAGAAGGCCTGAGCCTTGCCAATGCCAACATTGCTGAACCGGTACTGTTCTTTGTGAAATTATAAATGTTAATAGTGGATATAAGTGCAGTGGAGCGTTTTGGAGCAGGAAATTCTTATTCTGTTGGATTTTTGATTGTGTTGCTATCCTCCAAAATAATGTGTTTGGAAATAGGAATACGAAATAGTCCTTTAAATACGCCACCAAACATTTTAGTGTTCCAAATAGAAGGACAATGTTCCAGTGGAGCCATGTCAGCTCAGTGCTAATAGCCAGCGATATAACTCGATGCGTTTTGTTACAGAACAGCAGAGAGACGGCGCTGTACGTCCTGGACTGTATATTCTCCGTGGGTGTGGTGGGTTCCCTGGTGGTGTTCGTATGGCGAGGGTCCTGGGCGCTGCTTGACATCTTCCTCTACCCTGACGAACAGGTCAAGTCCTGCTGGATATCATTTGTGAGTCCTCCATATTCTAAATTTAAATTAAGTACATCCCGCGAAAATAAAACTGCACGCTCTTTTCTGAATTAATAAAGTAAGTAATAAGTATATGCGTAGATACTTGGAACATCGCTATTCAGGGAATATTAACCATTTATTAAACTTCTTTAGCCGCGTTGAGCTATGTTGGTAGGGACAAAACTTACGAGTACGCGTCACCGACATGCTAATGTCACGTATTCGTTTTCATTTCTTTCGGCTGCCCCCATGACTGCCTATTTTTTTCCATATGATATTAAGTATTTTTGTATTTTGTAATTGTATTTTTATGTAGTGGCACGGAACCCTCAGTGCGTGAGTCCGAATCGCACTTGGCCAGTTTATTTTATGCTAGGCAAAGTTGGCTGGATGTAGTCATTGGATCCGTTGTCGTCTTCTACGCCGCAAGCCCGTCGTGCCAATGTGTAAAGAACTCAAACTCAAGATTTAAATGAGAAAATTACAAACACAATTCATGAGTTCAAAGAAGCAATTCACGGAAGCGTCATACGTTCGAACGTCTCTTTATACAATAAACTTCTAAAATGACTGCCTTCCGCTGGTGACTTAACATTTAACAAGGAAAACCAGCTTCTCAGAATCATCGTCACGACTCCAGGAATAGCCTGGAATTACCCCATTAAATAGCTTCTTAAATCGAGCCCGTTTCAGGAACTGCTTAATGAAGTAAACGGTGCATTTCACGTTTTGAAACGCATGTATTTGTGTCCGTCAACTGAGTAGATGATCTCCCACGTGCTTCAATTGTGTCAATGTCAAGTGTGTTGGTATGGTATTGGACACGAGCCATTGTGCTTCGGTGCTGAACTCTTCCAATTGAAAGGATGATCATAAGGACAGCAATAAATTGTGATTAGAGGAATGGTAAAACACGAGGGACACTTGCCAACTTGTATTAGATAAGTATGTATGCAAATACTTATCTCTTAGAGTATGGAGTAGCAAGATAAATAGTTCAAAGTATTGGAGATCTATTGTTAAGTAGGTATTGAGATCATTGGCTCTGGAGCGTTATTTATCCGACTTTCTCCGTCAATTTCGTTTTAATCCATCACAAATGATTCGTCATCTAATTCGAGGCGTCACTGTAAAATTAAATAGTGTGTCGCATGTAGGTTTGCCATTCTTGTTTAAAATTTACGGACTTATAGTGTAAATCTTAGAAGGTTTGTATTTTCTTATTAGCATGTTTAAAGGTGAAGCATAATCGGCTCCTGGATTATGAGATTTTAAAAGTGTCAGTGTCGTTATATTGCACCATAGACGCTCTCTAAATAACTTATCTATATAGCTTTTCTTAGTTTTGAATTTTCAAGTCTTTAAATTTATTTCTATCATCCTCACTCATCATTATCAGCCTTTCATGTTCCCACTGCTGGGACACAGGCCTTCTCTCAAGGAGAGTGGTTGGGCACAACGTGGATCCACCATGCTGGCCCAGTGCTAGTGGTGAAAGTCATCGTCTTTCAACTTTTTGAGTTTTTTGAACATACCGGATTCCTCGCAATGTTTTGCTTCACCGTTTTTAAGCGATGGAATGAGGAAAACAAAAATACGTGTACTTTCACAAATGTATCCATTTTCCATAAAGTTTGGAGACCCTAGGCTCCGTAGTACGCCGGTTGGGGGACAAGACGGCACCAGGAGGATGCGCCAATTGCGCGCTGAACTAAACTGGTCACTGACTCAATGGCGCGGCACGTAATGACCCATTCGCGGAAAAATCATGCTCTTTTTCTAATGATTTTTAGGGATTCGTACCTAGAAGATGGAAAGAAATCCATAAGGAACCCATATATGGACTTCGCCGTCTGTGCATATAAAAATTATAATACAGGTGGTATGCCAACTAACTCTGCCAACTAATTATGCTGAAAATTGTGACAGAAATCGATTGCAATTTTTTTCAAAGCTGGTCGTTTAACAAATAATTTTAATCTATTTGCCAGTTTATAGTTTTACACTATGAAAAATATCTTATGTTTTCCCTCACAACGCTCACTTCCTTGAAGGATTCGCCCATCTGTTTTATTTTATTTATAGAGTCATGGAAAGAAAATCAGATAACGAACAGAAGGTTAGACAATGAGACAGAATGACTTTATTAATTAATGTTACTATTTAGTGTATAGTAAAAGCAATAAACAAAGCTAAATAACATTCCACAACGTAAAAAAAATACTACTCTTCATATGAATCTTAGAAGTGTTCTAGAAAGTTGCAGTCAACTCCGTCAAAACAGTTCCCTTTCCTACATCCCTTGATTCAACAATACCAAACAATTCCTACGATTCCATTCAATAGATAGCAATATTTACAAGCTGTATCAGACGACGCAACGGTTCAACTACCTATTGTACAATATTTACCTCAGATTATTGAACAGGCGAGTTGGTGGTCAAACGCGGACGTATTCGCGATAAAAAAAGACAATTTTAATAAAGTAGATATTTAGGATATTTGCTCAGCTCCGGAACATTGACGTGAATAATTAGACAATAGAAAATGCTAATTAAGTGAAAGGGTAGTTAATCTTGTTATTAAAACTCCTTCAGTAGGAACTTCGTTTAAACGCCTTTACTTAAACTTACCTAATATCAATAGATCCATCGATTCTTAATTAAACTTGCGAGTTGAGAGAAGTCTAGAATGCATTATAGACTATCACTGGTCAAATAACAAACACAAATTGTTAATATATAAACGGTATATGGACGTATGGAGCCTGTGGGGTACCGCTAGTCATATCAACGTGGAAATCTTACAATGGGTCCAAAACAATGTGTTGCGTTATATCACTACTGCACCTCGGAATACCAAAATATCAGAGAAACTGACAAGAATAAATATGGTGACATGCCAGTGGTCAAAGAAGAAACAATGCGACAGAAAAAAACTACTGAAATCGCTTACCAACGAGCTAGCCTTAAAGCTGGGTCACACAGACCACCAGCACCCATAAGACTAAAGAGAGTTCATAGTGACCTGCAGAAATGAGAGGATAATACACCGGGAATATAAGGTCACTGGACCTCAACCCGTTAAATTACCAATTGACCACCACACGCCACATTTCTGCTCATGGCCCAGCACATCGCAGAAAGAAAGAAATAAACTCATGACTCTACTAAATAATTATCCAATCTTCGATACGAAATTTTTCACAGTATATGGAAATAAATGCAATGAAGGAGCGCGCAGATTTAGATGAACGATTTCTGCCCATCTATAATTAGGTTACTATTAAGTAAAGTAAAGTAACAATTTATTGCATAAAAACTGTTTACAATGATGTAACAAAAGCGTAATATCTCAACAGTCTGTCCTAGCGGACGTGCAACATTTTTGTGTTATAATATGTATATAGCAGTAGGTACATATATTAACCTATGTAATGTATTAGGTATTAGGTTCACCAAAGATAATTTATGTCGTCATTGAGGTATACACATATAAGTAGTATTTTGATCAAACAGTATCAATGCGATATATGAGACGGAATAAATTCCAAAACAAAGCACATAAGATGTATACAAATAAATGTATGCTAATTATAGAAATCTATTCTTACTTATCTGGTTATTACCTCCTATTTACCAACTCAACGTGAAGTTTATCTCATCTTTCTATAACACGAGTGGAGGCTTTCCATTGCTTGTTCAAACAAAGTATATTTTTACTTTATTTACTAACAATAAAGTTTAGCAATTGAAGGCTTTGCTACTTAAGCCTGTGTTGACGCCAGTGGTTAAATATAGATAAATAAGTTACTTGGGTTTAAGAAGGATTAAAATAGGCGCCGCCCTCGTATGGTCTGAGGCACCTTGCCACTATAAAAAATTCTGTACTCATTTTTACGCAGGAATACAAAAGTTTGAAATCTTTTACTGTGACAAGGTACAATCATGATGGAGCAGACTTTATGATTTATGCAGGGAATTTAGTTATCTAAATTAGCTGGATTTATAATAAATAAAGCAGTGCCTGTCGATCACAATGAAGAGTGCGAGTAGACAGCGATTTAGGTCCTACCTGAGTAAGTAGAACGTTTATTTTTGCGATTGAATGGTCTTAGAGATAGGTAATTCCGCCTAGTTTTCTTCATGCCTTAATTTGAGAGGCCATGCCATGAGAGCTTTATATAGTTTTTTGAGCTTTACAACCAAATACAATACATGTTCGATGTACAATCAATATATTTGTTTATATCTACCTACAATAATTGCAGTTGGATTTAAAAGTACTTGACGTAAACGATGCAACCTGTCAAACGGTCATCAACGGTTCTCCAAGCCAAATATACGAGTACCTAACGGGTTATTAGAAATAGAAAATGCTAAGATGAAAGAAACTCATATAGTACAATAATTATGAAATACAAGCTACATAGAGCCCCATTGAAGTTCTAAAGACAATGCGAATGCTCAAATCAGTTGGCAGCGTACCCAGCATGCTGACGGCATTACCACGCTGAATACCACCATCATTGTAAACAACTTGTAGAGTACAAAATGAACAGTCCCTGTCTGTTTCACTTTCATAGAACAGAACAAGTAGATATCCTGACTGCAAAATGACTCCTATGACACTAGACTATAGGAGGTAATATATAAACAACACTTTCATACATATTATGTACGCCTGAAAAACTATTGCTCTACTTTTTGGGCCTTCAGGTAAAAATGCGCTTACTCGAAGCAATGTAGGTATTTGAACACTGTTTTAAACTATCATGGTTGTTCACTAACAGTTATATGATTATTTACGGGATAAATTACCGTGGTAAGGTTGTGGAGGGTGTCAGTCTTCCCGTGAACATGGTGCATGTAACTGCGCCGAAATATCGGGAGCTCCTTCCACAACCTTACCACGGTAAATATTCCGTAAATAATCATATAACTGTTATGTAAGAAAGAAAAATATTTATTAATATTTATTAATGACAGAAACAATACTATATAGAATATTAAATACAGGAAAATAAAATTATAGTTTCTGTCACAAATATTCATGTAGGTACTTGTCTAATGGAACAGCTGTTTTCTATAGCATTTTCTTGGTTGGCCCCATAGCAAAAGATGTTCAAAATGATGAGTAGATCAACCATTTCCGGCTTAGTAGTAGTTCCGGCTAGTGTACTCTTTTAAAATAACCTTGGTGACGGTTTTATTGGACGTTACCTAAGTATATATAATATCGTTTTCAAACAGATAGCTGGGTACGTGTTAGTGGTGGTAACGTTTGCGCTACAACCGGCGGTGCGCTGGGCGGCGGCGCGGCTGCACGGCGCGGGCCGCCTGCTGCTGGCGGACCTCTACCACCTGCTCTCCTTCCTCGCCACCGTCAACGTGTGGCGCGGGGTCTGGGGCCTGCTCGATGTCTACTTCTTCCCTGGTGAGTGATACTACGTAGACGAACGAACTTACCGACATAGCCCACCGGATTAGCAAGTTGAAGTGGCAGTGAGCAGGGCACATAGCACGCAGAACAGCCGAAAGGTTCTCAAGTGGAGATCACGGACCGGTAAGCGCAGCGTAGGACGTCCATCCACAAGATGGACAGGCGACCTAAAAGAGACTGCAGGAAAACGCTGGATGCAGGTCGCTTCCAACCGGTCCTTTTGGAAATCGATGAGGGAGGCATATATACTCGTATATGCCTCCACTGGACGTCCTATGGCTGAAATGATGATGATGAGTGATTCTTCACCTACATATCCATTGGACTTGCTCTACAACAGACCACCAATACACTTGGTGACAAAAGTCTAACGTCATTCACAGTCTTCACCAACTGCTTCGATTCCACATTGACTCGACTCGGGGTAGAAAATAGGCGTTCGAAGCTTTAAATGAAAAACCATGCACTCGAAGGTTCATGGACCAACATTACCGACTTAGGGCTTCAATGATCGGGAGCATTTGGTATAGTTTCGCATGATATGATCGAAGGTACGAAGATTATTGATTAAGTTCTATCTATCGAAATCTTCATGACAATATTTGTTCCCAGAAACACCAAAGCTCAGCAACTGGTGTTCGCATGTCATCAGCCTCTCGCTGCTCGTCCTCTTGAACTGCTCCAACTCGATTCTGGTGCGAGGAGTGTACATCGATGCGGAGGAGCCAGCGGGTGAGTGCGTGGTCTTCCCCTGCCACTATCTGCGGTTATACTTTCACAAGGAGAGAACTAAGAAGAGACATAAAAGGGCGTTAGCCGCAGCCGCCGCCACGGCATCAAGAAAGTCAGAAGATGCGAGTGTACCTTTACAAATACCGGAGGAAAAGGTATAGTTTAGGGTCAGTGTGAGAGGAAGCAAGACTTTTCCCGGTAGAGAGATGTGCAGTTCGCAGAAGTTTGTCCTTGACAGCTCTAAGTTGCAGGAACTTATGACGCTCTATTTTAGGAAATAATAGTCTATCTAAATAGGGAGTTAAAATTTGTACGTTTTGTTAATGCTATCTGTACTTTGCAATCGATCGAAAGATCTATGTCCTTAAGATCAAGAATTAATAGCACGTTATTGGTGCTTCTAAAAACTAAGTCTTCCTCGTTTTTACGAATAAATCATTTTGTATATAGATAATTGAAATGATGGGTGAATCGAATACTTAGAGGTAATCAATTTAGTGTAAGTCCATGGTGTAAGCAGTTGTAGATAATACAAAATAGAGATTAAAGTTAGTATATAATATCAGTATTTTTATCATGTATAAAATATTAGGACTTCATAGTCAGTAGGTAAATTATTACGATACATTCCATGATTTTTATTTATATTTGGTTAAATTAATCACATATTTAGCTTTCTCAGAAAAATTATGTACAACTAATCTTAAATCTTGCTTGAAATACTAAGAAATATATATTTATTGAATTATAGTATTTTGTCGCCTATTAATATTTTTTCCATATCAGTTCTAAATTTTATCCTATTTCTTTAAAAATTGTATTGTTTTCTCTTACGCTTATTTTGTATAATTTTGTAAATAACTCCATTTTCTTCAGTCCTTATTCGTCACGTTTATGTTATTGTTAAATTGGTTGTAACTTACATCTTATTCTGATTGGTCACAAATAATGGACAGAGTATTGCGATTATATTTCACTGTACTTGAATTGAAATATACTTGAATAATATTTTTCATTAAGATATTCTAAGATATTCAATACCATTAGGTAAGTATAAAGCAAAGCGAGACGCAGCCGCGCGCGTGCATTCACCTTGATAAAGATCACCGAATGCGATTGAAACTTTAGTCGGAGTAACCAGCCTAATCTTACGTGAGTAATTCCCGTGTAATATAAATAAAACCATTAAGTATATTTTCATTAACCATACTCGGGAAGTAGGTCTGAAGTTGCCTGGGGAGCGGGTTGAAAGTAAGACTTTTCAGTCCCAGGGAGAGTCACTTTCAACTGACAGTGACAGTTGACAACTGACAGACACTTAAATTATTAAAAAAAAACTAGTTCTATTTTCACATTTGTATTGAACCATGTCCCAACTTTTTTTTTCTCAGAGGATTATTGTCCAACACTTCTCGTGCCAGTGGCTCTTTGCCAGTGTCAGTTCATGTATTTATTTTTAGTTTCCTTGTATTCGTAAATTCTCCCTCGAACTATTAGCCCAACCCCATCTCGGGACTGGGTTAAGTTACTTTCACCCCTAGGATAACAATGTACTATTCGCATTAACTTCCACCAAAATTGTTTCCATAAATCATTACCAAGAACATCTTAAATAAGTGTAATGTATTTTAATAAGCATCATTCTCGTCTGTTGTTGTGATACAACATAAATTGAACAATCTAAGTCAAACAGATCACCGTGAAGTAATCTAAGTAACAATGTAAATATGTAGTAGTAAGTAATAGTCACTTGTGAGTAACTTAGCTACACTTGACGTCGTACAATTAAACTGTTATTGCAATTTTATCTGAAGTTTTATTGATAGCTCTTTTATTGAATTAATTTCATCAGAAAAATCTGAAATCAGAAAAGTTTATTTTGTGACAATGAAATAAAAACAATAAAACAAGAAATATTAAAATAGAAGTCAATCATCGCCAAGAGACTCATCGGCAACGAATTTCTGGTTCAGACTAAGCTCCTTAGTCTTGAGCATCGGCGCAAAGTTGCCAGTCTATCAGTTTTTTATCGGATACATTTCGGAGAGTGTGCATCGGATCTGCATGATCTAATTCCCTCCTGCCCATTTTTCTATCGGACTGCCAGAGCGGGCATGAAAAATCGGCACCGCTTTATGGTTGATATTCCGAAAACCCGTACGAAGCGCTTTGATTCCACTTTTATTGTGCTGCTGGTCTATGGAATGGGCTGCCTGAGTGGGTGTTCCCCGATAGTTACAATCTAGGTGTCTTTAAATCACGAGTGAATCGGCTTCTTCTAGGCAAGCGTGCTCCATCGTAGACCGCATCATCGCTTCATCACCACATCGTCACCACTTCGTCTTCCTTCTTGGTCACTTGCCGGGCCCAACAGAATACCAGCGCTGGTTGTGTACAACCAGCAACATGCTGAGTTGAGGGTCGTTTTTTGTGACAATGCACCTGTTTACTTTTTTTTAAATGCGTATGCGCCAACACGCCTGATGTTACCACCAGACCATCAGAAAAATGGAAAATTTTAGAAAACTTAACGAGTATGTAAGAATTAAGAAAGGACAACGCCTGTCGTGTCAGCTTGTTCTTATTATATTTATCTAAAATGAAATGAAATGTTGTTCGTTGGTAATTGGTAAGCGCATCAGTTGAGAGCGTCAGAAGCGATTTGGCTAATATTTGTTTTAAAATGTTTGTAATAGTTCAAATTTAAGTATATACAGAAAAAAATATAGAAATAATCTCAGAAAATTAGCAAATTCGGGAAAATCTGTACGACCTTTTTTCTATGGGTTTTTTTATGAATAATATATACTACAACTCCCAATTCAACTGACAACAAACAATAGAAGATCGCTATGTTGAACTTTTTATAGACATTTGGACAGGGCAACGATAGTGTTCCGTGGGGCAACGTCTGTCGGGACAGCTAGTCTATCTATCTGTTTATTAATTTAAAAGGCGACGTGTGTGTGTGTGCGTGTGTGTGTATGTATGTTCCCCGAGGGCTCCGGAACAGCTGGATCTATTTTGACGAAACTTTCACTTAGCAAGTAGCTGATGTTAGAAGGTGTAATCCCCGCGGGTAAAACCGCGGGGCGCAGTTAGTAAGCAATAAAATAGGTATTCCATACACACGTATAAAAATTAGTTTATTTTATAATTAGATTAGTGAAGGATCAGAATCGTATGGTGAAGTCAGAGTAGCCGCGCTTTACCATGTACTCCCAGTTGGTGAGGTCGCACTTCTCTATCTTGCATCCCGGGGAGCCCACATGGCCCAGCCAATCTACCCTGGAACCAACGAATGCAGCGTTCGTTAAACTGACACTACTATAACAACAGGACGTACGTACCTATATATACTAAGTTAGTATTCACATTATCAGCCATCAATGTCCACTGCTGAACAAAGGTCCCCCTCTCAGAGAGGTGTTGCCATATTACCCACGCTTGGCAGGCTTGTGGATCGCAGTACGTTCACCGTGTACTAATAGGACGCTGCTGCCCATCCTCCGGTGGTTCTGGTCGCAGTTTTAGGACATACCCGGGTCCTACTTAGTATACTAAATGAGAAATCTGCTTTTGTAGTGCTAGTGTTAGCCTTGCTGTTTGAAAAAACACCAATACCTATATTAAACAGTTGGTGACACCCGATATCCTACGGAACCGAATATCGGAATAGAATAAGGTCGCAAGGCCAACAGCGTAAATAACAATAAAAATAATTATCAACATAAAAAAACTGACTTCATCAGAACTGGACCAACTTGAAATGGGACCAAATGGGAAGCACCAGCTTTCAAATAAAAAAATAATCATCAAAATCGGTTCACCCAGTCAAAAGAAGTCTGTTTAAAAAGCGATCCAGTTCCATAACTAATTTTTCATACATTTATTTGGACTTGAACATAAGTGATCAAAGCGAATGTTAGTGTGTGAGAAACCATTAGTTTTTACTCAGCTCTATGTTTAAGATATGGAGATTAATTAGGTATAATTAGACACAAACATATCCGTTTTGGTTAGAAAATTTGGCTCTCATTATATTGTTTTCTCCGCAGGTGATAACGACATGACTAAAATAGGTTACAATATTCTGGAATCTGCGTCGGTCTGGAATCGATCCAAATTAAATATCGACTAATTGGAGCGTCAGTCAATGGAACAATGTTGTCGATAAAGATCGGATATGGTGCCAAAATAATAATGATTATTCCTTTGCTTTGATATTCGCCAAAGAACCAGGGTCACCGACATATCTATTAAAATCTGCAAGTTGAAGTGGCAATGGGCAGGCCACATCACTCGAAGAACTGATAACCGATAGGGAAGAAAGGTTCTTGAGTGGAGACCGCGAACCGGAAGACGTAGCGTAGGTAGGCCTCCCACTAGATGAACCGACGACATTGTGAGAGTCGCGGGCATCCAGTGGATGCAGATGGCAGGATGTCGTTCAGTGTGGAGGTTAAAGGGGGAGGCCTATGTTCAGCAGTGGACGTCTTCTGGCTGATGATGATGATGATGATGATTCCTTTGCTACCACACTGCATCAAATATGAAAATCACACTCCCTGACATATACCAATCACATAACTCAAATATGATTATACTTATTAAATAAAATTAGGTATTATCAATGTATGATTACAAGAATTATTATATTTCTCTGCACTGAGTATTTTCATGGCCATTGAACGCGGAAATGCAGCCAGTGTTCTTTGTACTTTACCCCACGGGGCACCAACTTCATTTAGATTTTTAAGTATATTAAATTGGTTGAGAGTCAAACTCAAGCCATCAAGCCGCCGCGGCTGAAGCCGTCTCGCGGCTGCCCATCCTCCCGTTGTTCTGGTCGTAGTTTTAGGACATACCCAGATCCAGACAAGTGCCTATAATAACTAAACAAAACAAAAGCTAACCAACACTACAAAAACAGTTGGACTGCCCATAGACCGTTGAAGGTCTAAAGACCAAATGCTCAAGCTTACTAGCAGCTTGCTGGCGGCATTACCACGCTGAATAGCAATGCTTATAGATACCTAGATAAATAGAAACTCTTTATTGTGTACACCAGAAATAAAAATTACATACAGATAGAAAACACCTACGAGCTAGTGCCACAAGTGGCTTATGTGTGTAATGAAATTGTTTCCATACTGACATGTGGTCTAGCTCTGCCTTGTACCCCTGAATCTTGCCGACGATGGTGCCTTTCTTAGAGTTCTTCACCCAGCCGCACAAACCGAGCTGCTCCGCCAACTCTTTGCAGTATTTTATGAAGTTGCAGCCTGAAAAGAATATATGCACATACAATTACTTAAATTGCTGTGGATGTAGGACAAGGCTTGACGACAAGTGCAAGGATTCCAGGATCTGGGGCATTACGGCTACCTGTTTTAAGCAATTCTGTTTAGGTGATTGCGAAAAGTTGCGCAACCGCAAACCGTATCTCGACGCGTGGCGTGATTTTCTACACTTTCTACACTGCGCTGTTTCGAGCCATAAGGACCCTAGGGATATTCTAGCACTCTTGAGATTAAATTATCTCGGTCACTGTCACTCATAAGACATTTTTAATGAGGGAGGCAGTGGCGGACATAGTTTCGAGCGCGCCAGAATATCCCCAGAGCTGCTGTAGAGAGGTTGCTAATATGAATGGTTATTCAATAGTTACCTTTTCTTTTATACGTATTTAGTTTTCGGGTAGTACATCATCATCATCATCATCAGCCATAAGACGTCCACTGCTGAAGATAGGCCTCCCCCTTCAGGTAGGTTTCAGGTAGTTAAGTAGGTTGTAATATCTAGTTATAATTTTATTTATCTAGGTGTTAATAGATACGAATATTTTTTCCCATAGTGGCCGAGCGGTAGCGCTTGTTTGCTTTACAATCTGATAGCACCCGGTTCGATCCTCGGGCCCTTTGATTATGTGCACTTTGAATGCCATCACTCAACAACGGTGAAGGAAACCATTGTGAGAAACCGATACCTACGTCCAAGAACATCAAAAGTTCAAAGACATATCGACATTCACCAACATACACTGGGCAATGGTGATTAGGGCCCGTCCTTCCTCCTCTCTCTATCTCTCTGTCTGTCAGAGAGAGTGTCTGTGTTCCAGGAGTGGGACCATGATAGGCTGATAAATGGAAACGACAACAGAAAAGCTAAACATGCGCAGAAACAGAATACATAAATTTTAGTATACCTAGGGCATATAATAACCGTATCTGTCGGTATAAATATCTTCAGTAGCCATATCTATGATAAAGAGGATGCAATTACGTCTGTTTGTTATGCCCGATTTCATGTCCAAATAGCTCACTGACATCGACCCAGTTGCTACTTCTATTTATACGCCGTGATGGCAGATCAGCCGATACGATGATTGCGCCTCCCCAATTAATGCACTACATTATACACTATAGATCATTCATATGAAAATATTCATTAGACTTTTAGATCTAAACAAAGTATTGTGTATATGTAAATCATAATCATAAATCATATATTTTCCAAAAGAACCGTACATATTTTTTTATGTAAAGGACTTACACAGGTATCGAAAAAAGTTTGCAAGGGGCCCCAAACTAGGCTAAGCCTGTGTCTAAATTATCGATTCTTACATATTTATTAACTAAAAACTTTTTAAAAAGAATCATAGCTTCAACACTCAATGCAATTGCAATTTTGGGAGTTATAAAAGCATGAATAGCTTCTTATAGTCTATACCCTACAAGTTACAAGCACAAACAATCTTATAAGTTTCTATTTTCATGCTCAGATATAGTTTTTCCTTAGAGCAAAACCTTGTAAACTAAGAGATAATTTAAATCCCAAAAAAAATGACACTGAAATTGATATTATGCTTTATTTTGTATTCATCATTATCAGTCTATCATGTTCCCACTGCTGGGACCACGGGCCTTCTCTCAGAGAGAGAGGATGGGGCCTAATACGCCATGTTGGCCCAGTAGATACATGTTGGGTCATTTTGTTTTATGATTAAATAATTTTATAATTATCATTTTATTTAAACACGCTAAAAGTTGGTTATAAGTAAAATCAGACTATTTAAATGTGTCACTTTGAATTTTGAGACCTCACAGCCGCCGCAAACCCTTCGAAAAGTCAGAGTGAGGTGAGAGAGTATTTATAACGGGCGGGTAAAAATGTTGACATTTTCAGATCATTATGAAAATCTGTTAAGAATGGCATTTGTGATTGAATGGTTTTTTGTAGTTAGTAGGTAAGCACATTTGCTGGTAGTTTTTGATATACTACCTTGCACTTGACCGTAAACTTCGAACTCAACCGCCGCCAAAGTATTGGGGTCCTCAGCACTCATCACTGAATCACTTTTAAATATCTTACAAAAAAACAATAATACTGAATGTAAACAATATACACGTCTTGTAGTAAGTTCCCGCTAAGATCGCGGTGGTGTCGGCGCCCGCCCAAACGTGAATGCTGCCGGACGCGCCCGCCCATGGCTCGTTCGCGCTAGGGCGGGCAGTCGCCGCAACGCTTTGTATTGAAAAAAAGTTTAGTTACCATGAGACTAAGTTATAGTACATCTAAGTTCAAATCTACAGGTTGAACGTGGATGAACCATGCTATTTTCTGCACCAAACTGAAAGATTTCCTAGATAATTTCAGTTTTTTCATTTCACCAACTCTACAAAAATAAATTACTAGATATATAAATGGTTACTATATCATACATTTATTTTGTTGATACATACGTCCAGACCTCAATTGGTATTCGAACTACATTTACCTACCCATAATAATTCATTTACCTACCCTTAATTTATTTGCCTTTATTTACTAACTAGCTAATGCCCGCGACTTCGTACGCGTAGCGCAAAGTAATTAGTGGATGGACGATTAGACTGACATATCCAAATATAAATGTTACACTAACGAACACGAACGGAACTTTAAATAGGCACAAATCCATCGGATTATTTATACTGAATATTTTATAGATAATACCTACACATATGACATGATTGTAGATTTATTGCTCTCCATTTTAATGCGGATAGTCATACTATCGTCATAGTATGATTTTAGTCTAGTTTTAATCTGACTCGATACAGGTATCCCGACATGTCCATAGTTTCAAATATATTTCAAGCAAATAATATATTACTTTCACTGGTTAAATACGTTGGAAGTGTGGAGCCATGGAGCCAATAAGGAAAAAAAAATGGTATAAGTCAAGCGAAATGTCATGCATGACAAACGTTATTATTGAATTATTAGTAAATAGTAAGTAGGAAGCATGGAGCGGTATCTATAATTAATCGATGTTATTTAACATTACTCCGCGTAAAGATTGCCAATCAATGATGACTAAATAATTTTTGCCCGCCTTCTGCGCCCCTACCCTTCCAACAACTAAACCGCTTTCGTTCACCACCATAACATCCAAAATAGCTGCTAATCATAGATCAGTAACAGATTAAATGCCGCGAGTTCACCTACTTTGCGTGTCTGTTATTGGTCTTAAGTTTGATCCTGGCAATTTTTTTTATTAATTTTAATCTCCGTCGACTTGGTATATTAGCACGTCAGAAGTCAATACAAAAATAAACGTACTTTAAATTACGCCATAATAAACTGTAAAACCTCTTCAAAAGCAGTTGGCTGTCCTGAAAATAACAAAAACAAAAAACTATTTGGTGCAGTCTATCGGAAGTTATGCGGGTACATACATTTCGGCGATTCGTTTTTATTTCATCATCATCATCAGCCAGAAGACGTCCACTGCTGAACATAGACCTCTCCCTTTAACCTCCACACTGAACGACATCCTGCCATCTGCATCCACTGGATGCCCGCGACTCTCACAATGTCGTCGGTTCATCTAGTGGGAGGCCTACCTACGCTGCGTCTTCCGGTTCGTGGTCTCCACTCAGGAACCTTTCTTCCCCATCGGTTATCAGTTCTTCGAGTGATGTGTCCTGCCCATTGCCACTTCAACTTGCAGATTTTAATAGCTATGTCGGTGACTCTGGTTCTTGGCGAATATCTATATTTTTATTTACATATAGATTATATGGCAACAGCCGCTCCAGTCTTCCTACCTACCATGTCTGCGAGTAGAAGTCTGTCATTACGACAACATTACTATAAAATAAGCTAGATGGCGTTATAAATAATTATAAAAAAAAAATTTTTTTACTATTTATTATCATAAATTAATATAGCCTATGTTTCAATCAGGTATTTTATAAGCATATTCATGGAAACTGCTTTGAAATCCTTCTAGTAGTTTAAAAGATGTGCGCGGACAAACAAACAAACTGACAGCCGTCAGATTTGTAGTTCCATAGTTTGAAAATAGATTGCGTACTAAAACGATGTTTTGCGAAAAAATTGTAAATTTGCTTAAACTTTACGAATAATAATATTAAAAACGTAATAAGGTATTCAATAATTCCTAAAATAATGAGTGTAAATGGATCGTAGTTTCACAAATATGAAAAGTGCGTCTATTATAGGTAAATACGACACTTTACCTGAATCACGCAAACGGGATTTTTTTTGCAAGTTAAACCGATATCAGGTATTGCTTCTATTTAGTTAGAAGTCATGTGTGAAGGTATTTGATCTACACATTTATAATATGGTAGGGATGTTCCTACTCTTACTTACTACATTTATCAACCCTTACTTACTACATATACCTGCCCTTACTTACTTTGTTTATCAACCCTTATGTACTATATTTATCTTCCTATAATTACTAATGTACCTACCCTTATTTACTATATGTTTACCGGCACTTATTGCGTAAATACTTACCTACTTACTATGGCTATGAGGCTGTTTTCACAGCTACGTAATTTTTTTTTTCTCCTGTGGTATGGAATGTTGACCCGCGGGCTGGTGATAGCTCGTACGTAGTAGTCTAAGAGCTAGCAACGTTTTCGAGAGAGAATTTCAGGTAGGCTAGTTTTTAGATATGCTATCTCTCTCACTCCCCCGGACGTCATACGGGCTATCTGGCTGGTGGTAGTGGTTGCGTTCATCAGTGCGCATCCTAAATGTCCAGGTAAAATATCGATTTTTCAAATCATTTTAAGAAGTTTTTTTTTTTTTTTTTTTTTTATTGAATTTTTCGCAACATGAATCTATTATTGCCAGACATTTTTATCGTTGTTTAAATTGTGCCAGACGCTAATTTTGAATTGAAAAAATTTTTTTTTTTCAAAATATTTCAGTATGGCTGAAATTTTTATATGATGTTATTTAAGTATCTAAAAACCTAAAATTAATTTGCCAAACAATAATTCGATTGTTAAACCTTCAGCCAGACCGATCTAAAAGTGAAAAGTGATGTGGTACCATTTTGCTTGGTCTAGGAATAGTTGTCGAATAAATTAAAGTAAACAAAAATTATATTGAATTATCTTGATAATTATCATCATCATCATCTTCATCACTGCTGTCATTTTCATTGTCATCGTCGTCTTTTGGATTATCAACGTCTTGTAAGCTATTATCTGTAAAAGAATGAAAAATTTTATAATCTTTCGGCAAAGAAATTTATTAGTATTTTATTTTCAATTTTTACCTTTAATGATAATGTCGGCAACTAATGATGGTAACTGCTCTCCAACAAACCAGATAAAATCATATTTATCGTCATTTATGGTCCAGCCAGAAGCTTGAGGTGATAGAGATGTTGGGTGTTGTAAATGAGCATTTCTCCAAAACTTTGTTACGTAACGAATTCGTAGTAAATGCTGATACAATTCAGCTTTGCATGGTGGTAGGCTTGATGGATCAAAATTACGATATTTTTTTTCAAAATTATCATCTGATTTTTTTTTGACCTATTGAGAACAGGATGCGACTACACACCAGCTTTTTTCCGGAAAGGTAAACTTCGACCTTTTAAACTGTTAGAGCAATCAGAAGAGTATCAATTAGCCTGTCAAAATATTATAACAGATGATGAAGAATTGCTGGATGAGACATTTAAGATCTTAGAAAAGTTTATTTGTCACATTTACGGAGCTCGTGATTCTTGGACGTCAATGAAGTTCGGTTTCATCTGTTTTCAAACACTTATCGGTCTAAAAAATCAGATGATAATTTTGAAAAAAAATATCGTAATTTTGATCCATCAAGCCTACCACCATGCAAAGCTGAATTGTATCAGCATTTACTACGAATTCGTTACGTAACAAAGTTTTGGAGAAATGCTCATTTACAACACCCAACATCTCTATCACCTCAAGCTTCTGGCTGGACCATAAATGACGATAAATATGATTTTATCTGGTTTGTTGGAGAGCAGTTACCATCATTAGTTGCCGACATTATCATTAAAGGTAAAAATTGAAAATAAAATACTAATAAATTTCTTTGCCGAAAGATTATAAAATTTTTCATTGTTTTACAGATAATAGCTTACAAGACGTTGATAATCCAAAAGACGACGATGACAATGAAAATGACAGCAGTGATGAAGATGATGATGATGATAATTATCAAGATAATTCAATATAATTTTTGTTTACTTTCATCCTTGAGATTGATTATTACCTTAATTTTGCACAAAAATAAATAATTATTTTAATGCTATGTTAATCCACAATTAATTCAATAGTTTTTAATTCTTTCTCTGTAATTTATTCGACAACTATTCCTAGACCAAGCAAAATGGTACCACATCACTTTTCACTTTTAGATCGGTCTGGCTGAAGGTTTAACAATCGAATTATTGTTTGGCAAATTAATTTTAGGTTTTTAGATACTTAAATAACATCATATAAAAATTTCAGCCATACTGAAATATTTTGAAAAAAAAAAAATTTTCAATTCAAAATTAGCGTCTGGCACAATTTAAACAACGATAAAAATGTCTGGCAATAATAGATTCATGTTGCGAAAAATTCAATAAAAATAATAAAAAAAAAAAAAACTTCTTAAAATGATTTGAAAAATCGATATTTTACCTGGACATTTAGGATGCGCACTGATGAACGCAACCACTACCACCAGCCAGATAGCCCGTATGACGTCCGGGGGAGTGAGAGAGATAGCATATCTAAAAACTAGCCTACCTGAAATGCTTGTTTTCCCGACGTTGCTAGCTCTCGTACTATAGATTGTTTCGTACAGAAGAATCCGCGTTACTGTTGCCTTAGTACGAGAACTTGCGAAAAAGTTATCGTTACATAAACGATAGCAAATGTATGAAAAATTCAGTTTCCTTTTATGTCCGATAGAGGCGCTGTTCAATATTTCATACATTTTGCTATCGTTTAAGTAACGATAACTTTTTCGCAAGTGCTCGTACTAAGGCCACAGTATGGAACCTTATATGTATTCTGTGTGTATGGTGAAAAACGCCGCATGTGTGTCTTCGTTCCAGGCTCCCGCGCGTATAGTTAGTAGATAAATCCGCATAACAGTGAAATCAGTCAGTCATTCCTTCGTTCAAGAAGTAAAATCCCAAGGATAGGTATTATCTAGGACAGGCAATCACGAATTTGTAACAATGTGCGCCAGCAAGTATTTGCTCAATATCCTTAGTAAACAAATAACGAATAGGTATAAGTACTTTTCCTGTAGATATTTTTATGTAATTTTTAGAATAACTATTTTTTTTAACTCTGTATGAAATTACTCCATTCACGCACGTTTCCAATTGTACGTTAAAAATACTTCGATAGATTTCATATTTTGCCTACTGCCTACTATGTACCATGCGCTCCTTTCATATTGCCGTTTGGTTTTTATGCGACCCATGCTGTATTATCGGGTAGGTACCTCGGTCTACAATTTATGTATATTCGTAATGGAATGGACGATAGTGCTTAAAAAGCTTTTACGTCCGATCAAGAACGAGATACTCGTATATCTAAAACTAACGTAGGTAGTGGCAGCCAAATGGGTATACTGGTATTTATTCTATGGCCAAATTAACTTTGTATCTTCCTACATAAACCTAGTCTGCGATTTTAAACATGATCGTTATACCTATAGATATGATCGAAATCCATTTTTTTTTCATTTTTAGTACCACAAAGTGTAGGTAAATTTTAATTAAACGTTAAATTACTTAAAACTGTTTTTTTATACCTACTTATACCATTAAACCTTGGAGAGGCTTTTGTCTTAGTGCTAGGTCGTCTAGTTTAGCACTGGTGCCGGGGCATATATTGCGCACCGGTACCCCGTGCCTGCTGCCTGTAGTAATAGGCTACTAAAAGTAGGTACCTCTGGGCTCGGGATGGTCAAAGCATGGCCAGGGAGAGAACGACAACGTTGTATGACCAACGTTGTAGCGAGTGGAGGGACTGAGACAACACGCAGTAGTCTCGGGAGGCGCCGTAGCGCAGTGCTGAGGGCTCCGGTGCGTTCCTCTGGAGATTACGGAGCCCTCTTGTCAACACTAAGGCTGGTCACCGGGGGGGTTTTAGTGGATATAATCCCACATAACCAATGCAGCCTAGGTAGGCCTCCCACTAGATGGACCGACGATATTGTGAGAGTCGCGGGCATCCAGTGGATGAAGATGGCAGGATGTCGCTCAGTGAGGAGGTTATAGGGGGAGGACTATGTTCAGGGGCCTTACCCCTAGCTTGAAAAGTTGACCAGCATAGTTTTATTTTTTATTTTATTTGTCTAAACGGTACCATCAACTACGATAAGCGGTAGTTATTTGATAGCCGCCAAGCTTTGCTATTTTCACGCACACACGCATAGTAAAACGGATTTTCGTTCATTCAAGTTAGACGCTTTTAAACGATGCAACTTAAACGAGTTCGTTAAATTTAGGTACCTATCAGGTACCTACTAAAAGCTGGCTCGCAAAAGTGAAGCTAGGGATAAGGCCCCAGCAGTGGATGTCGTCTGGCTAATGTTGATGACCTCAATGCAGCCGGGGTATCTTTGGAAAATTCCCCCCCGAAAACAAAAAAAAGGTCTTCTAGGTAGGTACCTACAGTAGGTAGTGTCCACTACATACAAATTTTAATATTGTTAATTCTTGCTGACCATAAAAAGCACTTAGTTATAGTAGTAAATTATGGTACGTACATAGATCAAGCTATGTTCAAGCTAGTCAAAATTTTTATAAGAAATTCCATGAAAATATCATGAAATCCATTGAAAGTACTTAAACTAAAACTACTAAAAGTACGTTAAGTACTTAAGTACAAAATCGTTTTTCTCTTACAAGCAGGGACCGTGATTCTAATTCACAAAAACGCATAGCGCTGGTGGCGCCTTCGGGCTAGTCGCGGTAAGTTTAATTAAAAGTTCCATGACATTCAGAAATTTTTCTTTGGCGGAAACTGTTGAATCCCAATGTTTCCACCGCAACCATTGATCCTATAGGTACTATCAATGACTTAGGATATTTATTAGGGCTGCTTCTTTTTCTCTGCTTCTTTTTTGCTCCTTGGGCTTTGTGTTTTTTTGCCCATTGATGAGCAGGCTAAAGCCATTAAGTCCATACCGCCTCGTTTTCTGTAATTTACTGTCGTAGTAAAGTAGTAGAGACTTTACTATAAGCTCTTCTTTTAGAGTTTTAGAATCGATATGAAAATACACGTTTCACCCCATTATATTAAACATAGATGCTACATGTTTTTATCCACGTTGGCGCCAAAATTCCACGCTGGTCTATTTGCGTAGAGTACAACTACCAAAGGAGCAGTAGCCAAGTTATTAAAAAAAAAGCAAGTTAAAAAGTTCTTTATCAAGGAGGTTTTCCCTTGCCTTGAAGCTGCTGAATTCAAAGAGGTTCCCACCGGATACCTACGACTAGCGCTGCGCTCGTGGCGTCGAATATCGGTAAGTTCAAGATTAAAAAGTTTCATAACAAGGTGGTGCTTTGCCTTTGCAGAAACTGCTGAATCCAAAGAGGTTTCCACCGGATACTACTAGCGCTGGTGGTGTCGAGTAGTGGTAACTTTATATCAAATATTAATAGTTACATCTAAAGGAGGTTTTCCTCTTTCCGGAAACTGCTGAATCCAAAGAGGTTCCCACCGGATACTACTGATGCCCATGGTGTCGAGTAACCAAACTTCAAATTTAAATTGAATCAAAATTGATCGTCGTGTTTTACCGGAAATTATCAAGCTATAGTAATACACACATAGATTGGATCTACCTTAAACTTTGAATTAATTGCTTAAACTTCGGCTAGTACCGAAAAAAGTCTGCCGGAAAATGAATTCTTAGTAATTCCACAGAATACATATAGTACAAGTAATAATTCTACAAACTCACACTTCATTAATGAGCGACACACAACTGCAAACGATATGTTTAAAATGTAATTAGATAAATGGACGGCCAAGCGGGGGTGTAAGTGTCATAGGGGAAACTGTGGATATAACGCTTCCATTTATTTATTTTTTCTAAGTCATCAAGGTATCGATTTTACTATTCTACCACCGGCATCACTAACATATCCGGCTAGTACTCAGATCAAATAAAAATTATTGTACTAGTATTGTATAACTGTGCACTAACTCCACCTTTGATCATGAAGTAGCGATGAGAAAATCCGAAAAATTCAGAACTAAAAGTTAGTAGGTAATATTAATTGCCATTTAATTTGTTTGTGTCCTTACCATTTAAAAGTTTCTTCTCATTATTGATGATTGAAGCCTTCTCCTAACATTTTGTTAACAAGAACTGTCATGATGGGAACAGTTATTAGGTAGGTCCATCAAACGGGCTGTCAAGAAGGAAGCCCCTCCGTGCTGGAGTGGACGGTTCCGCTCGCAATTACAATTATATGATTGGAACGCTGATTGCTCAACCATTTCCTAATAAACCAGCGGGCCCAGCGTGACGTTGCTTGCGATATAGGTGAAGGATTTGTTTTTGGTGCCTGGGCCTGACTGACTAATAATACGTTTTATTTTAAGACGTGATCTCTCAGTTAATTATGGGTCGTCGAGTGATTACATATTTTCGTGATTTTCCATAGTACCAATAGTAATAGGTAGGTGCTAAATAATAATACAACCTACTAAAATAATTTTACGCCACATAATAGCCATCCCAGGAAAAAAACAATTAAATTTTATGATTCTGTTATCAGTACTCGGCAAGGGCAATTTGCAAACTTGGCATTATAGTTATATGAGCTGTCATTCGATTTGTTCTAAAATTCAACCTACACAAATATGGGCCAGTTATGATTTGATTTATCTCTCATAAAACTATTTTAATAGTATTCAGTTCATCTCTCCAACTTCGTCTGCTGTGGAAGCCACTGTGTCGTAGTTTTGGCCCAACGTTTATACATTTACATACTGAAAACACCAAAAATATGTTTTGGAAAATAATATTGCCTGCGCGACAATGAATTATAATAATATCACATCCACGATGACATACTTTCACATTGGCGCCAAAACTTAATGCCCAAAAAAAACAAAACTTGACTTTGACATTATATAGGTAATTGACAAGTTACAAGGAAGTGTTTTGAAATTTTCATATTGTAGACTTCTATAGCTGTAATAAGCTCTATGCTGTTGAATTAGAGCAGAATTTATATTGTGATTGGGTGATGTTTTTGATTGTCTCTGAATCTTCATATCAAATTCAATTTCATCATTTTCATCATTCATTTGGCTGGTAGTTCCAAAGAGTACTTTTTAATTGGTTAGTTCAATGTATCCTTGGTTCTGGGTGGCTGAAAAGAAAATTACTTGCGAAGTTTTTGTTATTTATTGAGAAAAGTTCTTTCTGTGCTTTGCCCGATAGCAGAATAAAGTATTCTCACTAAAGCAAGTTTTTGTCTACGCTACGGTCAAAAATTATTTTCGTTGCCGGCATCATCATTCTTTATTGAATTCGTCGTAGTTTAAGGTTTCTGTGAAGATAATGTCCGCTGCCTACAACGGAGACCCGAGGTTGGAGGCTGCTATATGTGGATGGCTGAAACTTGACAAGGTAAACGTGCTAAATATTCAATGAACTTAATAATAAGAGATTGCTCTTAGTCGCATCACAAGACTTGCGACCTTGACTTGCCTGTCGCACTAATGATCCATTCCTTCTCATCAATCTTGTAATATAATTACTCCTCACTCCTATCTCGCGTACCTGCGTCTATCGTCAGATCGCCACGCTCAACGCAGGTGTGAAAAGATAGTTTGCGCGGCAGTTTTCACTTACATCAAAGGAGTTAAGCGGACGTAACTGTTGATGGAAGCTCCGTCATGCAGGTGTTGGCAGCGTATAGCTGCGCTTTTATCACAATGACTGGACGTTAATTATAGAGCAACGAAGCTTTGTCATACAAATGTAAGAGAGGCATTTAGACAACATTCAGTATCTCTGTAGAATAGAATACTTAATGGATTTTAAACACACATAATCCCTGAGTTGAATCTACTTATATCTTAAAGAAAATTAGGTAGCTAATTTTATGCAAAGAAACTAGCCTTCCCTCCTCCAGCAGCAAGAAAAAGCCTTCTTGAAACTGTGTCAGTTATTTAATTTATGAGTATACCTATATAACTTACTAGCCACCAGTCCCGGCTTCACACGGGTGGAGTTTTTTTTAAACATTCTAGTAATCAATATAGCCTATGTTATTCAGGGATAGCGTAGCATTCTAATGGTGAAAGAATTTTTGATTGAATTTTGAACACAATAGGCACTTTGTATCCCAAATCATTAACGTAAATGTTATTACAGGAAACAGCAAACAAATACTTGAACCGAGTTTAGTTAAAATCTATTTTTCAAAATGTGTGTGCCCCATGTCTGCTTGCGTTGGTGTCAGCTTACTGATGTGCCGGTACCACTGGCGCTGAAGTGCAGGATTATCAATTTAAATCTGCGTTTGACCACCCAAGTAAACAGTTAGCAAAGAAAAAAAAACCCTATGTAGTCTAGTGGTCTCCTCTTCATATGACCATACTGTTGCAGCCTTTGAACCAAATCTGGTAACACTGCATATCCTCTATATACCTTAGCATCTTTATTTCGGCAAGTTGGACAGTATGGACGTTTTTCTGAGCCCGACGTTTCTCTAGGATACATTATTAGGACTGGTCTTATAAAGTCTTATATGAATTACTGAAATAAAGTTAGAATGAAGTCAGATTTTTTGTTACAACTACTCATAACAATTTGCTAGACAATTTATGCCTCCCTAAATGACAGTTTGTAAAAAGAAGATATATAAGAAGAAGGTATACCTATTTATAAAAAATAATTCAATCTCTTTAATCATTTATTCATATGTATAGAATCCTGTGACCCGTCAAGAGGTGCTGGACCTCATTTCGGCGCAGCGATGGAAGGAGCTTTCCAATACCATGCTCTCTCGCATGAAGTTCGGCACCGCGGGGCTGCGCGGGCGCATGGCCGCCGGGTACAACTGCATGAACGATGTTGTCATACTGCAGACTGCACAGGTAACACATTGTCTTTGTATTTAAACATTTTTTATAAAAAAAAAATGCTCTAAGTGTTCATTTTAATCCACTAAGATAAAGTAGGTAAAAACTCTTTATTGAGGCTTTATTGCTTCACGGATTCACCGGACATCATGCCGGAACACGGTTAAACCGCTTGGCGGCATGGTCTTGTTCTGTGCATGGTCACCAGCCACAGCCGAAGCCTACCACCAGTATGTTGTCACCTGATTGGCACCATCCAGGGACCATGTGTAGGGTCTCAAGTTTTCGGGTACGTTCCACGGACAAGGGTGACTAATTCCCCAAAAGCACTGCAGAAAGTAAACTTGGGGGTGCTAATGTGTCCTATTCTTTACATTCAGCTTAATATTTCACCTAAATCTTTTCATTTAGCTCTAAGATTCCCACACATCTTCCTACTCTCACTAAACTTCTATACTAGTTTGCCATTCGGCCGTAAATGATGTCACTGTAAATTGATTCTAATGTAGTGACATTGTATAGGAATCTGAAACAATCTTGTGCATTGAGATTGTTACTAAAATCGTGTTTGGACGTATGGCGGGACTGCACTGTTTGGACGATGTCAGCGTATTGCGGAATGCGCAAGTAAGATTTGTTCTTTGGATGCTATTTTTAACCGACTACCAAAAAGGAGGAGGTTATCAATTCGACTATATATTTTTATGTTTGTTACTGCAGAACTTTTGAGTGGGTGAACCCATTTTGATGATTCTTTTTTTTTTTTTTAGTGCTTCTCATTTGATCACATTTCAATTTGGTCCAGTGCTGATGAAGTCGGCTTTTTAAATAAACCCACTTTTTGACCGACTTCACAAAGGAGGGGTTCTCAATTCGGTTGTATTTTTAATACGCTTTTATAGCTTGGTATTTATGGTATGTAACGGAGTCTTTGAACTAGATTTTCAACTATTTCAAAACAGCGAATTAAATTGAAATCTTGCACACTTATCAAGGACCGATGACAATGCAATAATTTAAATATTTGTCCCAGGATCTTCAGGATTAGTGACTTTAAAGCGGGTTTTTTTATTTCAAACGGCGCGAATTACAAAAAAAAACAGTTATTTATGGACATATTTGGAAAATTATAATATTAATTGAAAAAATATATGCATTTTCAGATTAGTCCTACATAGAAATTTCACCATAATCGGTTCAGTAGTTTGGCTTGTAAATCAAAATAACAGGAAAATTCGGTTACCTTGACAATATATTATGTCAACCGAAATAGTAGTAAAAAAGTAATAATTAGAAAGTAAGAATTAGTAAAATATACTATTTTACTAATTCTGCGAACTCGGTTTTTTAAATTGATTATTATCATACTAATATCCCAACAAATACTAACTCTATGCATAAATAAATCCTTAAAACAAAAAAAAAACTTGGCAGAAGTTGTTTATAATGAAAAATCTAAATAAAGTTTCAAGTTAATTAAAAAATTTACCTGGGATATAAAGAATCTTATTATGGCCGTCCATACATAATGTTCGTTGCCTCTTTGCCAAATTCCATATAATTTGGTCAGCCTTTTTTTCGTAGATCGTACGTAGCTTATAATATGTAATCCCATCTCATATTGTAATTGACTGCCCCGGTGGCTCAGTTGGTAGTGAACCTAACTTCTGTGCTTGGGGGCGTGGGTTCGATTCCCATCTAGGACATACATTTGTGTGATGAACATTTGTGTTTGTTCTATGTCTGGGTGTTAATATCTATTTACAATACAATACAATAATTCTTTATTAAAAACCACAAAAACAGGATAACATTATAAACTAAAGTAATATTAAGTAGTATTTAAGTATGTATTTAAAAATATAAATGTATGTATATCAGTCTCTGGCAGCCATATTACAAGCTTTGCTTAGTTTGGGGTCAGATGACCGTGTGTGCAAAAATGTCTCGAATATTTATTTATTTATTTTATACATATACATATCATAGATCGGTGGAAATTGCACAGTTGCACACTGAGCGTTTTAAGCGATATTTTTGTCTCGCACCTGTAATTTGTAGAATGAGCTCCCCCTCCTGCGGATTTCCGAGTAGCTATAATTTGGGGTTCTTCAAAAGGGCTGTTAATAGAGTCTTTAAGGGTCGGCAACGTATCTGTGGTGCCCCTGGTGTTGCAGGTATCCATAGGCGACTGTGATCGTTTACCATCAGGCGAACCGTCAGCTTGTTTGTCACATATGGCATTTATTTATTGTATGTGTTTGTTTTCTAAGAGAGTTAGATGATAGTTGATAAATGTATCAGCAACACTTTAATTTATAACATAATAATTTGATCCTTTCAGGGGTTGTGTTCGTACATACAAAAGGTATGCAACCAAGGACAGCTGCACAATGGAGTCGTAATCGGCTACGACGGCAGACATAATAGCAAAAGGTAATGTCACACATTGAAATCATCACCATCGCCAGCCTCTTACCGCTGCTTGGCATATGCGTCTACTCAGACACGCGAAACCTGATCCACATCTCATTTCCAGTCACTAAATAGTCGCGCGTCACTTTGATAACGCACTACTTGTACCGGAAGACGCAGCGTAGGTAGGCCTCCCACTAGATGGACCGACGACATTGTGAGAGTCGCATCCAGTGGATGCAGATGGCAAGATGTCGTTCAGTGTGGAGGTTAAAGGGGGATGCCTATGTTCAGCAGGGGACGTCTTCTGGTTGATGATGATGATGACTTGTAGTTAAGGCGAAGTTTTCCCACTTCTAAACAACGCTTAATACTACAGATGGCTTAATGTATTGTATTAAAGTCGCATTTAGTGCAGCAAAACCATGGCGCTTACACACAGTCGTGCATTTCGCTACTTCTATTTTTAAGGTTTTACTCGTATTTTTCGAAAAGTATAGCTGTAATGTAAAATGTACGTTTGCGGTTGCCTCTAGAGGTAATTATGAAATCTGTGTACTTATATATATCGTCCAAATCATTAAATAAATAGGTATTCGAATGAATAAAAAAAAACACCAGTCATAGGACTGCACGTCAGAAGTGAAAACTTAAGTAGTAATTCACCTATTCTACAAGAGATGGCGCTGTTTTAAAATACACGGAATAGCGCGACGATGACGCGAGTTCCATGATTTTTGTTCACACGGAAAGTGCTCAGCGCGCCTAAAGAAGTTTTCACTTCAAAAACGGAGAAAAGTTCAAATCAGTTTTACTTTCATAGTGTTTTTTTTCTTCTATCGATCGAAATCTCCATAATCGAGTTTCGGTCTTTGTGGTTTCCTAGATTAAACTAATTTTGATATGACACCATTTTTATAATTTTAAGCTAACCGTGGAAGTAAGTAAACTTAAACTAGTATAACCAAAATTGCTGAAAGTCGGAAAAGAGGGCCTTAGAGAATAACCTGAACAGATAACATACGAAAACCGAGCTAAGTTTTGGTCATTTCCTATAAAATTTTCTAGAAATATCAAATGACAGTAATGTACTACGCAAACAATATCAATTTTCCTTCAAATCAATAAACATGATTCATATCCGAGTCCCAGTAAATCTCAATACAACAAAGTTGATAAGATTGCGTCATGCGATCACCCCTAGTGAACTCCGCCGTGGTCAGATTAAACTTATCAGCTGATAGAATAGGCATGTGGCTTAATGTTTCATCATCAGCCAGAAGACGTCCACTGCTGAACATAGGCCTCCCCCTTTAACCTCCACACTGAACGACATCCTGCCATCTGCATCCACTGGATGCCCGCGACTCTCACAATGTCGTCGGTCCATCTAGTGGGAAGCCTACCTACGCTGCGTCTTCCGGTTCGCGGAACGGCAACGGCAACGGGCAATGGAGAGAGCTATGCTCGGTTGAGTGGAGACCGCGAACCGGAAGGCTTAATGTTTAATTTATTACAAATAACAGGCTTAGCGATAAATATAACTAAATACATTACACATACTGAAAAAATACTTAAATTGAATTGGCTTATTAATCTCCGAGATATGAGCGTTTAAAGTTTTAGGTGGGGATAGAGAGGGGATGCTCCATCCCTTTTTCGCAAAGCGTGTGTTAGTATAGCATTTGTATGTCGCGCCTGAGGCTTGACGTCATAGCTCAGTATAGTGTACTCTCTGTCTTGCATGAAATTAAAATACTTATAACTTATTCTTATTGAACTAATTAAAATTCGGTTTTCTTTGATGATCAGCTTTTTTATGAAGTAATAAAATAATATTAGTCATCATGCCTATTGGAGTGCCTCATCATTGCCTGTTACATGCCTATCATCAGCCCAGCCTTTACGAGTAGTACTCTGAACTGTGGATGTGTTCCGCGATGGTTACAATCTGGGTGTCTTCAAGTCGCGATATCTTCCAAGCAAGCGTGCTTGGCTTGATGCATAACAAACAACACAACCTTCGTTTATGATATTTAGCGCAATAATTATTACTTTAAATAGTTTATTTTCAAGAACAGAGTGAAAAGTTATCTTCTAAGTCTGCGTGCTTCATCTTCGACCACATCATCGATTACCAACAGGCGAGTTGGTGGTCAAACGCAACCTTATTCAAGAAAAAAAAAAACGTATTTCTTAGTTGATATTTTAATCAAAGTGGCACTCAAAGTAATATACGTCAATGTGTTTTTATCGTTTATGTAAACAATATTGTTTATCTGTCATTACTATAATTATTGATGCGATATGGTTATCAACAGCAGCGTGGGGAGCACAGAAATGTGCTTGATTATCACTATGATCATGATACATAAGATACATAAGCAGTTCAACTTAGAGGTAAACATCTTATGAATGTTTATGTAAAATGTTCAATTGGTATAGATATACAAAATTAATGTTTCCGATAGTTACAATCTAGGTGACTTCAAATCACGAGTGATTCTGTTTCTTCTAGGCAAGCTTGCTCCATCGTAGACCGCATCATCGCTTAACATCAGGCGAGTTGGCGGTCAAGCCTATTAAAACATAAAAAAAAACAAAAAACGACGACATCATTTCAGCTATAGGACGTCCACTGCTGGACATAGGGCTCCCCCATCAATTTCCAAAAGGGCCGGTTGGAAGCGGCCTGCATCCAGCGTTTCCTACGGTCTCTTTTGAGTAGCCTGTCCATCTTGTGGGTGGACGTCTTACGCTGAACTTACCAGTCCGTGGTCTCACTCGAGAACCTTTAGGCCCCATGGGCTATTTGTTCTGCGTGTTATATTTTTTTTTCTTCATTAACCTATACTGTCGCACTCTTGGAAAGAGATTGGGGAGACCCCATCTGTGAAAATTTCAACTAGCTATCTATTACGGTTCCAAAGAACGGCCGTTTTTAAGGTAGGGTTGACAGACGAACGGGCAGACAGCGTAGGGTCAGTAATAGGGTCCCGTTTGCACCGGGGTTCGGAACACTAAAAACTGTCCAATATTATCGCAATAATCCGTGGGACGCACACGCAGCCCACCTACCAACCTAGGTATACCAATTGTCCCATAAGTCGCATACCTTGTTCTAAATGTTTATCGGGACTTATGGCGCAATATTTTATTTAGGTAACTAGTCGTCCGCCCATTCTTCGCACGGGTGCAAGCTCGGCCTTCGGCCTCGCTACATAATATAATATAGCGTGTGTCACCCGGGGATAGTGTAGCTTCCTAACAGAGAAAGATTTTTTTAAATCGGTTCAGTAGTTTCGGAGTCTATTCAATGCAAACAAACAAACAATCAAATCTTTCCTCTTTATAATATTAGTATAGATATAGATAATAGGTACCTTTCGCTCGACTTTACAACACAACGATTTTAACATTTAAAACGGGAGTTTTAATCGCGAATGTTTTAAATTTCCTTGTGCCATTCCAGACGAACATACAAAACAACCAAAATAAGAATGGCGAATTGAATCTGTCAATTTCAATTCTCGTGTAGGATTCAATCGGATCAGACCAGACCATTCGGTCTAATTTAAATACCATCTTATGTGTAGAGGCGGCCAAATATGGGAACTAAAATATTCACAAAGAGGCTCGTATGTTTTTTGTTTATAAAATATGATGGTGGCTCCAGTATTCAATTGCACAGATAATTTGGTACGCTAACTGGCCAGTGCTTGATCGAGCCAAATTCAATAAGTACATTTAATTTGCAACTTTTTTTACAAGATAATTGAGTAATCACGTATCGTTATGATTTCTATAAACACTCGTGATGTATCTCAATGTCTGTCGCGAAGTTGACAAATCTTGGATGGACCAGTCTTGGGATGGGTCGCGAGTGGCATTTACAACTAAGGTCTATTGTAAGTTTCACTTTAGGCACGATGGAACTTAACTAACGAACAAATCTTGGAACACTTTGTAAATAAATCTCGGTCTCTGATCGAAACTATTATTATTAGGCTTCGATCAAAAAAATACAAAGATGCCACAATGACGCGCCAAACGCGGCAATACTCAATCTGGCTGGACTCAATACGCATCCAGAATGGATCCACAGTCACGCGATAGTTGCACAAGCCGTAACACACCGTAAGAGCCGTAACAGACACGTCAACTTGGCTGACAAACCACCGTCTGACCAACGGTAGAGAAAGGGAAAATTGACTCTTTCTCTCGGGAGAGAAGATACAGACATAATCGCCGTTTCGCTTGCTCAACGACGGTTCTCGAGTTTTGACGATGTTGTGCAAATCGAACAGACATTAGAGGAACTGGGCCATAAATGTATAAATACAAATAGTTTTGTTTCAATATAAATTGTATACAGCTACGTTTATATATGAAACTGTGGACGTTTATTTTTTTAGTTTTTAATAATATCTTAATTTCACATAAAACATTTTTATACATTGGACATCTCTAGTGTTAATTAAGTCCTAGAGGTACAAAGAAATAACACATAAATACGTTTTCAAGCTCAACACTTATATAAACTTATAGCTGGTGAGGTAAAAATAATTAATAGGTTATACTTCAAATATTACGTTTGCATCAATTAAGTTCACATTATTATGTAACCTTTAGGAATAGTATTACATTTTTACGATATAATATTGGATAATTTATTTAACAAAAGCTGACCGAAAGGGGGGAAGTTTATTGACTATAATTTTCTACGCGTTGTGACTTCTATGTATAATTTTTCGAAGTTATAAGGTCTTTTATCGAAGGTTAAAAAAATACTTATATATATATATATATTTTTTTTTAAATTATTTTTAGGTTCGCGGAACTGACGGCGAGAGTGTTCATCTCGTCAGGCACCCCGGTCCACCTGTTCTCATCCGTCTGTCCGACGCCACTAGTGTCTTTCGCGACGATCCAACACCGCGCGGCCGTCGGCGTGATGGTCACCGCTTCACACAACCCCAAGGAAGACAATGGGTATAAGGTGTACTGGAGTAACGGCTCGCAGATCATCGCCCCTCATGATAAAAACATCTTGGAGGAGATCTCCCAGTGTCTAGAGTAAGTTCTTTTACTATAACGCTCATGGCCTAGCCGAGCTCGTAAAAAGATAACTAAGCTATCTTTTACTACTGTAAATATCCCGCCAATAATACTAGTAAATGTTAAAACCTTCTACGAACAATTAGAAAACATAAAAAAAAAAGATTAATGAAATCGGTAAAGGCGTTCTCAAGTTATAGCATGACCAGGAGAAATAGGGGTTCATATTTATATATATAGATTTTGCAATACTACCATTCTTTTTTCCCACTAATTTACTCATATAAATATCTATTTTCGCCACACTACAAGAACATTAAATAATTTCCAGGATATATGATTATTTACGGGATATTTACCGTGGTAAGGTTGTGGAAGGAGCTCCCGATATTTAGTGAACAACCGTGATAGTTTAAAACAGTGTTTAATTTCCAGGATACCCGAAGACCACTGGGACGTATCTGGTATCCGCACCCACCCTCTAGTGAAAGACTGCACGGAAGAAGTGACGTCATCGTATATGTCCTATATAAAGGACAGCCTACATCCGGACGTTTTGGAGGACAATAGGAAAGCAGCCATACCGATCGTGTACAGCGCTATGCACGGGGTTGGCTACGAATATATCTTGAAGGCATTTGAAGTTTGTAACTTGATGGTAAGAAATGACAATATAACCACTTGACAGCTCATCCTTCACCCCATCATCATTATCAGCCAGAAGACATCCACTGCTGAACATAAGCCTCCCCCTTTAACCTCCACACTGAACGACTACCAGCCATCTGCATCCACTGGATGTCCGCGACTCTCACAATGTCGTCGTTGGTCCATCTAGTAGGAGGCCTACCTACGCTGCGTCTTCCGGTTCGTGGTCTCCACTCAAGGACCTTTCTTCCTTATCGGTTATCGATTCTTCGAGCTATGTGGCCTGCCCATTGCCACTTCAACTTGCAGATTTTAATAGCCATGTCGGTGACTCTGGTTCTTTGGCGAATATCTACGTAAAGCGAACTGAAACTTCCTTCACCCCGCCGTGATGAAAATGTACTAAATTTTCAGCAGGATCTTTTTCAAGCGGGCCAATCCTAGGCACGAATTGAATGAACGACTTCTGTGTTCTCCAATCACAAGTGCCATATGATACACAGTTGTTACACACATTACACACTTTGTGTTATATTATTTCTTAGTATAGTATTATATAGTATAGCTGGAAGAGAAAAGCCGAAGATCGGGCTGAGTGGCGTACCTTGGGAGAGGCCCATGTCCAGCAGTGGACTAGTATAGGCTGATTATGATGATGATGATAGTATTTTGTGATTATTATTTGCTAACAAAGTGCTTGTTTTTCAACAATACAAATTAGTAGATTTCATTTTTAGGGAAACTTACAGCCTAATCACACTATATAATATCATAAATGTGAAAGTTTGGATGTATGGATGGATGTTTGTTACTCAATCACGCAGAAACGGCTGGATGGAATTGTATGAAATTTGGAATATACATTACTTATGTCCTGGATTGACACATAGGCTACTTTTCATCATCATCATCACCACGCGGGTGAAACCGCGGGGCGCAGCTGGTAATAAATAATATATGTACATGTTTTTGTTTTCAGCCACCAATCAGTACAGTAGAGCAACAAGACCCCAATCCCGAGTTCCCGACGGTGAAGTTCCCGAACCCCGAGGAGCCAGTATGTTTGGAGCTCAGTATGCGGCGTGCAGAAGCTCAAGGAATTGCGTTGGTGCTGGCTAACGATCCTGATGCTGACAGACTCGCTGTCGCGGAGTATGACAACAGGTAAGGTCACGAGTGTGATATTATGACGATTGTGACATTTCTTCACACAAACTCTAATAGTCCAGGATTATTAAGGGTTTCACCTCGGAATCAGAGATAGTCATAGTCATAAAATAAAAGTTTATACAAGTTTATAGCTGACTATCTCTCATTCCGAGATACTTGCTCTCATTTGACTAATATTCTTGGACTAACACACTTCTGGATTTATCGAGTATCAACTGTATAATATGATACAACCCAAAAACATCAATCCTCCTTGAAAAATCCTCCAAAAAAAGTAACTGTTTTTTAATATAGTAATAGGCTTGCGTTTGACCGCCAACTCACCTGATATTGAGCGATGATGAGTCCGTCTGATGGTAAGCAAAACCGCCGCCTATGTACACGTGCAACACTAGCGGTGTTGACGGTGCTTTGCCTGTCCGGAGAGGTAGATGTAGACACCCTTGGTTGATATTCCGAAAACCCGTACCAAGCTCTTTGATTCCACTTTCATTGTGCGAACTGCGAGTCTGTGGAATGTGCTGCCTGAATGGGTGTTCTCCGATAGTTACAATTACGTGAATCGGTTTCTTCTAGGCAAGCGTGCTCCATCGTAGACCGCATCATCGCTTAACAACAAAGCCTATAAAAAAAATTGTGATATCCATCGTAGACCGCATCATCGCTTAACATCAGGTGAATTGGCGATCAAACGCAAGCCTATTCCAAAAAAAATTTGATATCCAACGTAGACCGCATCATCGCTTAACATCAGGTGAGTTGGCGGTCAAACGCAAACCTATTCCTAAAAAAATGTGATATCCATTGTAAACCGCATCATCGTTTAACAACAGGCGAGTTGGCGGTCAAACCCAACCTTTTACTAAAAAAAAAAAATGTTATATCTATCGTAGACCGCATCATCGCTTATCAACAGGCGAGTTGGCAGTCAAACGCAAGCCTATTCCTAAAAAAATTATATATTGTTCCTCCACAGCACAAAATCGTGGAAAGTGTTCTCCGGCAACGAGATGGGTGCCCTGCTGGGTTGGTGGCTGATCAACAACTACTACAAGAGACACCCGGAAACCAACCCTGAGGATGTGTACGTGCTGGCGAGCATCGTCAGCTCCAAGATGTTGAGAGCTATCGTGAAAGGAAAGGGAGAGTTTGTGGAGACGCTCACTGGATTCAAATGGATGGGTGAGTGACGTACAGCACGTCCGTCATTATTTGAATCAATAATAACTACAAAAAAAGTTTTATGTTTTAATTAGAACGGCTGTCGTCATTTTTAACCGACTTCCAAAAAGGAGGAGGTTATCAATTATTTTAATTTTATTTTAGGTTATTTTTGTACGAGCATAGTGCCACCTCTCTTACATTTGTACGCCTAACCGGCACAACGTGATTTCGGAATTTTGATATATTGACATCTTTTGTGCATAACAATGCACAAAATATCTCATGTTGTATGCAAATAAACGATCTTTATCTTATCAATTCTAGTGTTTATTTTATTTTATATGTTTGTTACCTCAGAACTTTTGACTGGGTGAACCGATTTTGATGATTATTTTTTTATTTATGGGAATCTGGTGCTTCCCATTTGGTCCGATTTCAATATGGTCCAGTTCTGATGATATTGATAATTATTGTAAGAAATGTATTGTAGCCAGTTGCCCATATAAACGAAACGTCAGTGATTCAAAATCAATTAACGTATCAGTTAACGCGGAGTTCGACGCGTTGATCTAAATAAGAATGTTCAATTATTCTGTCTGTTTCTAGATTCTGTCATAATGCCTGGCGACAGATTTTCCTTCTCATTTCCGTTCTATTATTTACTTCTCTTTTCTGTGATAATAACCTGGTCTGGAGTTTGGCGCCAACGTCAAAAAAATATGACTCATCATCGCTTAACATCAGGCAAGTTGACTGTCAAACGCAAGCCTATTACTAAATAAACCAGTGGATCACATAAAAAATTTACTTCAAAAATTTATGAAAAACATTTAAAAAAGTGTCCATAAAATTTTAGGGTTGCCTTCGATTTCCCCGGGATCCCATCATCAGATACCAAGTCAGGATCTGATTGTTGTGTGCGCTCAATATTGGAGTGTGCGTTTGTAGAACTAAAGAATATGTCAGTGTGTGCAATACGTGTTTACCTCGCCCCCTTCAGTTTTTGGCAGACCTTTTTCGGTACTAGCTCGAGTTTAAAGGCAGATCCAAACTATATAATATTATCTAAGTTCTAGGTATGTACAACGACGCTCGGACGTTTTTTGACTGTTTTCACTTAGAAATTGTGACTCTATAGGTGTAGTCGATGTATGCCAATGATCGTTTTGTCTCAAGGTAATTGCGCGCTACTTCTGGAGCAGCAGAGTAAAGTTCCTGTGTTCGCATTTGAGGAAGCTATTGGATACATGTGCGATTCGCGCGTGCCAGACAAGGACGGCGTGACTGCCGCTGTGCAGGTAACCATCGGGGGTATTATGGATCTTTGATCGGGATCAGTCAGTGTCAGAATTGACAGAATTTTGACACATGAAAAAGGTTATGACGCAAAAAAAAAAAAACAGCGTTGTCTATTTCCAATTTCATACTACGAAATTGGAAATAGACAACGCTTTTTTTTTACATAATTTTGACAAGTCGCGATCCCGATCAAAGATCCATAATACCCCCGCATCTCTGCTTTTCTTAGTGCAGTTCCTCTCTGTACACGGTTGCCTGGAAGAAATCGGCCTGTTAAAAGCCTAAATAAATGTTTTATTGTAATGTATATGTTATGCTTGCTTTCGTGGCTTTTGAACTGACTTCCAAAAAGGATCTGGAGAGAAAGATAATAATAATAAAATAGGCATGTCCGGGCTAGACCCGAGTATGTAATTAAATAATACTATTAATAATTACTCTCACGATGTCGTCAGTCCGTCTAGTGGGAGGCCTACCTACGCTGCGTATTCCGGTTCGTGGTCTCCACTCGAGAATCTTTCTTCCCCATCGGTTATCGGTTCTTCGAGCGATGTGGCCTGCCCATTGCCACTCCGGGCATCCAGTGGATGCAGACTGCAGGTTTTGGTTCAGTGTGGAAATCAAAGGGGGAGGCCTATGATCAGCAGTGGACGTCTTATGGCTGATGATGATGATTAATAATAGGGTATTTGACTGATTTTACAAAACCATTTTAAATTGTTTATTACATTAAAATAAAGCGATGTTGTAATTTAATCCTCATAATTTTCAGTATTTGTGTTTTAAATGACGGATCAACATTCAAATTATTAAACTACCGCGTAAACGCTACCTTTGACATTCATGGGGCCACGTGACATTAGTGACGTCACACATAAACAAACGAGTTAATCTCGCCATACAATTATTGCCTCTATTTACTTTTCTGTGACGACATAAGGACATTCGGCTAACATAGAGGGTTTGCAGTCAAGTCACGTGATCAGTGAAAAACATATTTTTATTATGTATTTTTCTAGAAATAAGGACTTTATTTTTTAGTTATTAGTCATTAAATACTTTTTGAAAATAATAATCTTCTAGGATTACACCAGTATTAATTATATTTTTAATATAGTCAAATACCCAGTACAGTCAGTACTGGACCAAATTAAAATGGGACCACGGGAAGCACCAGCTTTCAAATAAAAAAAGAATCATCAAAATCGGTTCACCCAGTCGAAAGTTCTGAGGTAACAAACATTTAAAAAAAACTGTCGAATTGAGAACCTCCATTGAGTTTTTGGAAGTCGCTTAAAAATTAATTCATAATTGTCATGTTCCAGGTGGCGTCTCTAGCATCTTACTTGTACGCACGGGACTCGAGCCTGAAGCAGCAGCTTGAAGCACTGTACTCTGAGTTTGGTTACCACGTGTCACACAACTCTTACTACATCTGCCACGAGCCCGCCACTATACAGAGGATATTCAGGCGCATTCGGAACTACAACGGACCCGGGGAAGTAAGTTTATTAAACACTGTTTTAAACTATCACGGTTGTTCACTAAAGTTATATCATTATTTACGGGATATTTACCGTGGTAAGGTTGTGGAAGGAGCTCCCGATATTTCGGCGCAGTTACATGCACCATGTTCACGGGAAGACTGAAGAATGCGGGTGGTTGGTGAAAAAGTTCAAAGTTCGGTACAGACAACGATCTACCCTCTTTCTTAGTCTTTTGCTACGGTTATCACTGGAACTCGAACTCGAACCTAAGTCTCGACAAAACACACTCACTGTATCACTGCGTATAGTATTTTGAACGCGGACTTTTATTTTTAAGGCAACCTAATACTGGATTCCACGCACTAGCGAGTTGAAAACCATCACCTCGATTGAAATTCTGGCATTTCGTGATTTCAATAGTTTCCTTTACCAGCCTTGGTATGTAGTGACGCTCGGTGGACAGGATTTCGGGATTATGAAATTAAATCCAGTGGTTAGGACCCGCGTCCAGCAGATGTTCAGCTATGGCAGATTTATGTCTCTCATTATTTTTGACTGCCTTAATGTGTTCCTTGATGCGGCATGAGACAGTTCGCTTCGTTTGTCCTATGTAATATCGGGAGCTCCTTCCACAACCTTACCACGGTAAATATCCCGTAAATAATCATATAACTTTAGTAAGTTTATTGTCTAGAAGCAGCTTGAACGCAAGCGTGACCCTTACTATTTGTCGAGTGACTTGCTCATCTCGGCACTCGGTTGATATATGTAACTATGAAAATATTTTACTGTAATCAACAAACCTATACACATTTTTGAATTTATGTATGTTTAACATCAAGATACAATCTCTAAATGAAAATAGTCAAAAAACGTCCAAGCTTCGTTATACATACCTAGACATCAATTATATAGTTTGAAACTTCACATTTACTCCAATTTAGACGTTATGTCGATTGTATAGTGTTCAAAGTCGCTTGTCTACTATGTCATCGTAGAATTGGCACCGCGCGGCGTTGTAGTCGGATCGCGGTTAGCAAACATTACACCCGTGCGAAGCCGGGGTGGGTCACTAGTCAATATATATAAAAATCGATTGCTGTTCGTTAGTCTCGCTAAAACTCGAGAACGGCTGGGCCGATTTAGCTGATTTTGGTTTTGAAATGTTTGTCGTAGTCCAGGGAAGGTTTAAACGGTGAGTAAACGGCTGGACCGATTTTGATGAAGTTTTGAGTTCCTGGAACGGGTCATAGTAGCGAGGCCGAAGGCCGAGCTTACACCCGTGCGAAGCCGGGGCGCGTCACTAGTTATTAATATTTTTATTAGCTTTCCCAATTTGACTACAATAGTGTTTCTTTGTGCTTAATTTATTCATCATCAAGACGTCCACTGCTGAACATAGGCCTCCCCCTTTAACCTCCACACTGAACGACATCCTGCCATCTGCATCCACTGGATGCCCGCGACTCTCACGATGTCGTCGGTCCATCTAGTGGGAGGCCTACCTACGCTGCGTCTTCCGGTATTTAATTTATTATATTTATTCGCAGTATCCCAAAGTAGTGGGCACGTCTGAGATCGTGTATATCAACGACTTCACGGCCGGGGTCAAAGTGCCGGAATGCCGTAACGGAGAGGCGCACTTGAGTGAGTACAGCTTGTTGTTTATGTTTTTGCCTGTTGGAGTAAATATGCCAGCCAAATGCAGGCATATTATATATATATTTTTTTATTTTTTTTTAACCTATGCTGTCCCACTCCTGGGCAAAGGTCTCCCCCATCTCTTTCCAGACAGTGTTCCAAACACAGTGGCCAAATTTGACGGGTGATCGCACTGTCTGGAAAGGCATATTATTAAATAAATAAAACATCGCTCACTGGACCGTTTCAGCAAGAGGTTCCCAGACTTTTTTTTCTCATAGACCACTTTCAAAATTTAGCTGTTTCCGGTGGACCTCCTGCATTTGTACCATATTCCCAAAACATGACAAAAAATGTACGCCTACGTAGACTCCCGTCTAGTCTCCCGTGGCCCCGTGGGGATCCACCTGGACCACTTTCGGAACCTCTGCTCTAAACATGACATTCATGACAGTGAATTCACAACTGTATTCACGAGTACTATTTAAAACCGAAAACTTTCTATGTGCACGTGTATAAAAATAATACTTCCGTCTATAACCCAGTAGTTAGGATGTGTCGCCAATACAATGAAATCGTCAAAAATCATTATAGCTCTATAGACATTTTTGATCAATGTCTGCCCAGATTCAAGGGGAATATAAAGAAGATTGCATTCACGGTTCATGTGAACGTAGCTAACTAAAAGTAAAATCTATAGTTAATAACCTAATTTTAATTATTATAATTTGTAATATCATACTGCTTTTATAATAACCATGATGAGTACGCATGTTTTGGGATATGGTTTGGGATCTATGACATTAATTTATGAATTTTGATAAATTAACTGTTTGACATTTGTTGTATTAATTATTTGACAATTATTTATTTGTATGTATTTGTTCTTGTTTAAATTAGATATGTGACATTAGATGGATTTAATTTTAATTTAATTTTAATATGGGAGATAAATGTAACTGTATAATTCATTTTTGTCTCAATAAAAAAAAAAAAAAACGGTTTAGATCACAATTGTCAACACAGTTAATTTAGATTTATTATGACTATATTCTGTTTTGTGTACCTCAATATATAAATAAATAAACTGTACAGCGTTGTTGATAAGGTGAGCTTGTCTTGCATGTCTAAAGTTCATAGTATGGTCTGGTGTAGTGATAGACTTCTTTAGAGTTACAATTTTCAAATAATTTAATTTCTGTATCTGTAAGTTTGGGTAGGTGAGCGATAGCATGTGCTCTTCACAATCTGAAGGCACCCAGTTCGATCCTCGACCCTGTACCAATGACTTATTTTGTACTTGACTCGTACCGCGAAAGGGGCTGAGTAGCCTCTGTTGCCAGAAATGCGAGTCCAACCGAATTTTAGAAAACTGACCGACTGTAAAATAAAATATATATTTTTACCTATCAATTTGACATTTTATGTTCATATAATATTATATATAATATTCATCGTCTTGAATTGCTGTATGATATTATGCTTTGGAACGTTCATTCGAGCGGTAATAAATTGACAAATAGCGACGATTTCCTTACGCACCGCTGCCGGTGCCTAACGCGCATCGAGCACTTTTCGCTTACGCCGACATGCGGTGCGTAACATATTCGACGGGTTAAGTAAATTATGTGCAGTTTTGATGGCATCACTCAAAAACGTTTAAGGAAAACATTGTGAGGAAACTGGTGTGTCTAAAAACATCAAAAGTTCAAAGACATGATACGACATTCACTAACATGCATCGGGCATGCATGGCGAATTAGGTCCCATCATCTCTTTTTTTTGTATAGGTCTACGTTTGGCCACCAACTCGTTTGAGAGAAGGCAGTGAGAACATGATAGGCTGTCTAGGCTGATGATGATGTTATGTAGATGTACATGTAAGTAATGTAATGTTCCAGACGTGCTGGGCACGGGGTTGGACCAGGAGTACAGCAGCGGCGAGATGATAATGTTCCGCACGTCGCGCGGACTCGCGGTCACCGTGCGCACCTCCGGCACCGAGCCCAAGCTCAAGTACTACACCGAGCTTGTCTGCCACCCACACACTGACAGGTACTACACCAAGCTCTTCTGCCACCCACACACCGACAGGTACTACACCGAGCTTGTCTGCCACCCACACACTGACAGGTACTAAACCAAGCTTGTCTACCACCCACACACCGACAGGTACTACACCAAGCTCGTCTGCCATCCACACACCGACAGGTACTACACCAACCTCGTCTACCACCCACACACCGACAGGTACTACACTAAACTCTTCTGCCGCCCACACACCGACAGGTACTACACTAAACTCTTCTGCCACCCACACACCGACAGGTACTACACCAAGCTCGTCTACCACCCACACACCGACAGGTACTACACTAAACTCTTCTGCCACCCACACACCGACAGGTATTAAACCAAGCTCGTCTACCACCCGCACACCGACAGGTACTACACCAAGCTCGTCTACCACCCACACACCGACAGGTACTACACCAAGCTCGTCTGCCACCCACACACCGACAGGTACTACACTAAACTCTTCTGCCACCCACACACCAACAGGTACTACACTAAACTCTTCTGCCACCCACACACCGACAGGTACTACACCAAGCTCATCTGCCACCCACACACCAATAGGTACTGACAACAAGTACAAAAAAGCATATTTTTTTTCTATAGAGCGAAATGTCCTTAATAATAGTGTTTCGGTCTTAACAATTTCCTAAATAAAACATTCAATTTTTATATTTGACACCATTTTTATAATTTTAAGCTAACCATTGAAGTAGACAAACTTAAACTAGAATGACCAAAATTGCTAAAAGTGGGAAAAGAGGGCCTTAACTTCATTATACTTAATTCCAGCGAACAAGAACAAATGAAGGAAAAACTAGAAGAAATGGTGCAAGAATTCGTAGAAGAACTGCTGCAACCGAATGAAAACGGACTTATCAACCAATCATAGTTAGCCACCTTCACAGCACACTAGGCGTACACGTCAGGTATTTATATCAAGTTAATTTCATACTACGCTATAATATAATATAGCATATAGTTCATAGCACGACAATATCGCGCACCATACATTATTATGGACACGTTCACACTTAACTGGGGCCTTACCCCTAGCTCTATTTTTGCGAGCCAACTTTTGGTAGGTACCTGATAGGTACCTAAAATTAACCAACTTATTTAAGCTGCATCGTTTAAAAGCGTCTAACTTGAATGAACTAAAATCCGTTTTACTATGCGTGTGATTGTGATTATCGTTCATTCAAGTTAGACGCTTTTAAACGATGCAGCTTAAATAAGTTGGTTAGTTTTAGGTACCTATCAGGTACCTACGAAAAGTTGGCTCGCAAAAATAGAGCTAGGGGTAAGGCCCCTGTACTGTATATTTGGCTTCTTCCTTATTTGCTATACTATATAGTACAATAGTATAGCATAGTCTGAAATTTGCTTTAGTCACATCTCGACTTGCTTTTCGTTTCAGACCATTATCATTTCTGGACTTATTTCGGGGTTACGCGGAAAGGGTGTACTTAGCCGATAGGGGGTCAATAATACCCATCATTATGAACAACTTTTGACTCTTTGTCATTGACTCGACAAAATTTATGGAACAGATAATATTTTTTTCTTGATTACACGGTTGGTCCCATAGTAATAGTGGGTCACAATGATGGGTATTATTGACCCCTTTCGGCTTTGACCCTTTCCACGTAACCCCTGTGTAGCCGATGTGTCAAAACTGGTTTCTAGTAATTTTACTGGTATTATGTATAATATCCATTAGCCAGGCTACAAAAACCGAGTCTACTTTTCATGAAGCTCATACGAATATGATCGCAAAATACAGGGTTACGCATATACCCTGTACTAAGCCGAAAGGAGGTGATTATGAACTATTTTTACCATAGGACCTACCATGAATTCGCGCATAAAAATCAGCTGTTTATTCATATATTTTGTCGATATATTTTTATCATATATTTATTTTTATCAGCTGTTTTTTCATCTCGTATTTTGATCAGCTGTTTTTTCATACATTTTGTCGAGTGTCAATGACCGTTTTCTATGGAACACTTCTTTTTTTTTTGCTATTTCAGCGTTGTTGCCGTAGTAAAAGTTGTTCATAATCAGTGTATATGCGTAACCCCAAAAAATATCCTATCGTTACCAACAGCAAGCTTTTTATTATAACTCTGAAGTCCCGTGCGTCTCAGAAGGTCAGTGCTGAAAATCAGCGTTGCAGAGAAATCTGTAGCATTATAGCTGAGGACTGACCTTTTTTGTCGCACTGGACACTACAACAACTGTACATGTAGGTATTATTGTTATTTTTATTATGTTTTGTAATGTTGATGTTGTAGTGTTTTGTGACAAAATAAATGTTTTTCCTTCTTTTCTTTCAAGCAAACAAACATGGTCTGAAACGGAATGCATTAAACATAGTTATGTCTAAAAAAAAACTGTTTTAATGATGAATTTCTAGTGTAATTCCGCTTCTACGTCGTTTCAAGTACAATAAGGAATTTGTGATAAATTTACCTGGTAAATATTTGTTGATAATGTTAATTTTATTGAGTTTAATTTTGCCTAACCTGATATAAAATATTATTACCAGGTAAATTTATCACAAATTCCTTATTGTATTTGAAGCGACGTAGAAGCGGAATTACACTAGAAATTCATAAGTAAAACAGTTTTAAAAATGGACTTCCGCAAAGTAACGCCTGATTCAATCAACTATAGTTATGTCTATAGATATCGGTATCGTCTGTAATACTTGTTACAATCGTTGATTAACTCGTGGTCTAGTACAAAATTCACGAAAAGTGTACTTAGTTGAATTGTTTTCCGCACGTCGAACTGACACGAAAAACATAGTTTTAAATATCATTCGTTTTTGTCATCGAGATACAATAACTATAGTCACAATTGTTCCAAAAAAACGTTCGAACCAAAACTCGGCGCATGATACACACTGCGCCGACTTTTGGGTTAGTTGTAAGGCAACCGCGATCCGACTACAACACCGCGCGATGCCAGGGGCTACGATAACCTATCGGACAAGCGACGTTGAACACTATACAAGCGACTTAACGTCTAAATTGAAGTAAATGACGCATTGTGAACTATATAATTAGGGCCTTACTTAAAAACGTTACTCAAGTTGAACTATGTTTTAAAATGCTCTCTCAACTTCTCGCTGACGGCAATCGTCACACGCGAAAACAAGACGGAGCATATTTGAGCGTATGTCAACTTGAGTAACGTTTTTAAGTAAGGCCTTAATGTCTAGGTATGTACAACTACGCTCGGACGCTTTTTGATTATTTTCACTTATAGATTGTGCCTCTATACGTATTGTATCTCGATGGTTCTAATACTATCACATACATTCCATGAAAAGTAAAAGGTCAGACCACAAAAATGTAAAGTAAAGGAAAGTAGAGGTTGAACTGGGTTACGCGGAAAGGGTGTAAGCCGAAAGGGGTCCATAGTACCCATCATTATAAACAACTTTTACTATGAAGTAACTCTGAAATCTCGATTAAATATTGGCGGTTCCTATACATAGTCAAAGGGTGTTCCATAGAAAACGTTCGTTGCCACTCAACCACATGTACGGAGAAGCTGATGGCTTTTTTTTTCAAGATTTCAGACTTGGTCACATGCTAAAAGTTTACAAATACAAATCCGTTTATTGGACATAAAAAAATGTTACAAAATAAAATATGAACCCACTGACTCCGAACTAGTAATAAATACTGTGTTTCGGGAGCCAATGGCCTTTCCACAGAAAAGAAAAAAAAAATGTTTAAAATAGAACGGCTGTCAAGGCGTTTTTGTAAGAAATTTGTTGTAGCCACTTGCACCCATATAAACCCATAGCAACTGTGACGCGGAGTTCGACGCGTTGACATAAATAAGAATGTTCAATCATATATCTGTCACAATACCTGGCGACAGAGTCTCCTTCTCATGTCCGTTCTATTTACTTCTCTTTTCTGTGGGCCTTTCCCATTACATACATCACATCATCAGCCAATTGACGTCCACTGTTGGACAAGGCCTCCCTCATAGAGATGGGTGTTGCCATAATCCCCACATAATTCCCATTACATATTGCTTATTAAATGGCAAAAATTAGCAGTAGCAGTAATTGCCAGTATTTTGGCCTTATTTTTGATAACTATTGTTAAATATTGTATAGAATATATAACGCTGTTGATTGCAATAAATAAATAAAATGAAAAATGAAAAAAAACGCGACTAAATAATAAAAAAGAAAAATTTGAAACAAAAATTTTGACAAAAGTTATTAGTTTATACAAACAAACAAAAAAGAAATCCAAAAACAAGCCTATTTTTAGTGTGTGTGTGTTCATAATGATGAGTTCTATGGTTCCTTTCGGCTTAGAACACCGTTTCCGCGTAACCTCGTAATTATGAATGTGGCCGTAAGTACTTTTATATCGAATCATATTCGAAGTTTTAATTTTCTTTCCAAGTGTCTTTGAAATTTTGACCAAATGTTTTCGAACTAAAAATACTGGATAAAACGTTTATTGAAATAATCTCTCGTTATTTTTAATGTTACCAAAGAAACATGCATAATTGAATAATTCTGCACTGTGATAGGATAGAGCCTAGTGTAAATAGGTCGATTACTAAAAGCTGGTGTCTTTATTTACGCACAAAAATGGAGTTTAAGACGATACGTTTCACGAATGGCGGTTAATACAAATTTCAAACAGTTTTTGAAGCGAAAACTTCTTTACACGCGTTGAGCACTTTTTAACAAACCCATGAAACTCGCGGCATCGTCACGCTGTACCGTGTATTTTAAAACAGCGCCATCTCTTGTAGAATAGATGAACTACTACTTAAGTTTTCACTTCTGACGTGCAGTCCTATGACTGATGTGTTTTTTGTCTGTAGCTACGCCGGGTAATTATTATTGTAAACGATCTTAGCGCAAATTGATTATTATTCTTTACAAAAGTATGTAAAGCTATTTATCTCTAATGCACATTATTACATAAATTTGTCAATAAACAAATTTTGCTGTAAAAAAACATATTTTTTTCCCTTACAACTTACGTTTTAGATGCGCGTCAGTTTCGTGTGCACACTAGCTTCACACGTGTGAGACGTCTCAGACGTGTGTGTCGGCCTAATGTAGTTCTCCCTTTACTCTCATTTTAGCGAGGTAGTTGACAAAACGTGTGAATAAGTGAGAAAGACATACGACGTTCTTTGAATAAAAAAATTGTAAAAAACAAAAGTTTTAATGTATTGAAAGCTGGTAACAATTTTTTTTTATATTTTTGATGCTTAATTTATGCATCCACAAAAATGCGGTTTAAACGACAGTACTTCTTATAATAAAAATAATACTCGCTGTTAAAAAACTAAAAAACACGCTATAAAATCGCTAATCGGTCCATGATATGTGTGCAGTTTCAAATCAATCCGTCGTTTTGAAAGGGGTGATAATCACGTTCAAAGATTCCGTTACATAGACACATACCAAGCTAATAAAAGCGTGTTAAAAACAAGCTCTAAATCAACACCAGCTTTAAATAATCGATCTTATTTTTTTGTGATATATTATAATAAGGTCCGTCAGATCTGCTAAATGTTCTTTATGTATAAAATATATTATCACCGAATAAAATAATTTATCTTAAAACTGACTTGTTTTATTTTCAAATAGTTTAACAAACAAAAAACATATCTTCATGATTCTTCCAAAATATTCATTAATTCAGAAACAATACAATAGAAGCATAATTTTAGTAAATCAAAACTAAAATTAATAACAACATAATTTTAAGTGATAATGCTAAAAATAACATTAACTAATTAAAAATAAAATATACTCGTAGCTGATAAATTAACCAAGGATTGGAACAACCTGCCGGCTTCCTTGTTTCCTGAGATGTAAAAGCGAAAAAGTATTCGTTCCGTAAACAATAGCAAATGTATGAAAAATTCAGTTTCCCTTTACGTCCGATAGAGGCGCTTTTCAATTTTTCATACATTTTACGATCGTTTTTTCGATATGAATACTTTTGCGCAAGTGCTCGTACTAGGGTCACTGGGCCTTTTCAAGGCAAGAGTGAATAGGTATCTTCTAAGTCTGCGTGCTTCATCTTTGACCACATCGTTGCTTACCAACAGGCGAGTTGGTGGTCAAAAACGGACTTATTCGAGAGAAAATTAAATTAAAAATAAGAATTTTGACAGATTTAGTTACGGCAAAGCTACTAAAACCGTCATGACGAAATTTGTGAAGAAAGACGGATCGGGCGCTGTCGGTGAAAGCCTTTTTGCTGTGAGGTTTCGACCTTTGTTCAAGCAGTGTGAGCCGCGGGCTGTAGCTATTCAGCTCTACTGGATGCCAAATATGAATATTTTCACACCATCTGCTTGACAATGTCCAATTACATATCATGCAACCTCAACGTAAAGCATTATATCTTACAGGATATAAAGTTGTATGAAACTCCCTAGGGAATAAAGTTATTTGAATTTGGAACGTTAAATTCGTGTGGAAACTCGTGGAGAACTCGAACAAAAAAATGCCCATGTGGCATTGTAAAGTGGTTTGTTCGAAAATCGAACTGGCCACCATACGAAGAACTCAAAAAAGTGCGCTTTATATTGTCTCGCAGGTGTGAGAAGTAGAGTATGCTCCTCTGGAATAAAGCCTGTCTTCGTCTTGGGCAGCTTGAACCCCTCGCTTCACACAGGACTCTATATAACTCTAGAGTCCCTCGTTACGCTCAGGGTTTAATATGCCGCCCGCGACGTAAGACACTGCTTTATTCCCTTAGTGCATATTCTACTATTCCGAAAGTACATATGAAATTCATACAAACTTTGAATACGAGATTCAAGTATGTAATGTGATATGTATTTACGTCTACTGTTCTGTTTCGTTATTATCTCCGAGGAGGTTGGCCTCCGCGGCCGCCGCAGCCTCCTCTGCCGCCTCCTCCGCTTCTATCCGGCGTCGCTCTTTCTCTTTCAGATTGATTTCAATCAGGTTGTCTAGTTCAGGACTGAGCAGGACGGAGAGACCGGCTGTGGCGGGGACCTACCGTGGTTAAACAATTTTTGCTGCCCACTGTTATGATCAACTGCTGGGACTAGGGGTTTTTTTTTATCTGTGGACTCACCACGCTAGAGATAGAATTAAATAATTATCAATTTAAAAAACCGACTTCATAAAAATGTCAGAACTGGACCAAATTGAACCACACGGGAAGCACCAGCTTTCAAATAAAAAAAGAATCATCAAAATCGGTTCGCACAGTTGAAAGTTCTGAGGTAACAAACATTTAAAAAAAACATTCCAATTGAGACGCTCCTCCTTTTTGGAAGTCGGTTGAAAAATAACTTTATCATAGCACACTAGCTAACTTTAATATATGAAAAGAAACTTTAAAACTTAGATTACTTACTAGCTCCATGTCTAGGTCTAGGTCTAAAAAACAAAAAAAATATATATAGGATGATTATGATTGTTTTAATGCTATAATAGAAATTGCTTAAGGCTAGCTAGCGTGGTACGACAAAGCTTGTTTTTTAATTCCATCTAGCGTGGTAGGTCAACGGGACAAAAAGTCCCCGTAGTCTCGCTAGTGGGTCATAACAGTGGATCAACGGGGAAACCCTCGCATTAACGTACCAACAATATATAGCTATCATATTCGTACCTCCGTAAATATTGGTCTCGCTGCTTCCCACCTCTCGATGTGGTTTTCTAATATTTTCACGCATGTTGCAGCTTTTGGTAAAATCTTTCCCAATATACTGAAAAATACGGATCATATTAACAATTATAAATAATTTATATTATTGGAAAACTGAATAATTTTATTATAAAGATAATAATAATAAGATAATTTCATGAAGGACGGTACGGTCGACATCTGTCGGGCATGCCACCGTCCTGGAGAATCACTCCGACATATTATTTCCGGTTGTTCGCATCTTGCTAACGGCGAGTACTTGCACAGGCACAACCAAGTGGCCAGGATCATCCACCAGCAACTTGCCCTTCGATACGGCCTTGTAGAGTCTGAGGTGCCGTACTATAAGTACGCACCAGCGCCAGTTCTCGAGAATGGTCGTGCTTTGCTCTATTGGGACCGGTCTATCATCACGGACAGGACTATTGTCGCCAATAAGCCTGATATCGTGATGGTCGACCGGTCCCAGCGCCGGGCAGTGCTCGTCGACATCACCATCCCACATGACGAGAACCTCGTGAAGGCCGAGAAGGACAAACTCAGCAAGTACCTTGACTTGGCTCACGAGGTTACCGCCATGTGGGATGTTGACTCGACGATCATTGTCCCGATAGTTGTTTCGGTGAACGGCCTTATAGCGAAGAGCCTCGACCACCACCTTAAGAGGCTCTCGCTAGACTGTTGGGTCAAGGGTCAGATTCAGAAGGCGGTAATCCTTGACACGGCGCGCATTGTCAGGAGGTTCCTTACTCTGCAGCCCTAACCACCGGTAGCTTGGGCCCTGCCCCGCTGCTGGCGGCACCCTAGGTTTAAGTTTTTTTATAATATTTTGTTTTTATATAAATATTGTAAACAAACTTAGATTTAAGAAGACAAATAAATACGTGATAAGATAATTTTATTATTAATAATTGTATCAGACAATTAATCCATATTAATATTATAAATGCGAAAGTAACTCTGTCTGTCTGTTTGCTACATAATCACGGCTAAACGGCTAACGGCGATCTTGATATTTTTTTGCGAGGTGTGTCATGAAGACGGACATAGGCTATTTTTTCTGAACAAATCACGGACGAAGTCGCGTGTACAGCTAGTTGATTATAAACACGTAAGTGCTAGGAATCTGGTCGAGATCGTGAGATTGGTAGCGCTTTTTTAGCGCAGTCTCGAATTAGCGCTAAAACAGCACAGTACGGAAAATTACACGAACGTGAACCTTAACGCGCCGAAAGACCGCGTATTTTTTTCGCTTTTCTCATCACCTAAACAGAATCGCTTAAGACAGTAAGGCCTGTCCTATTTCCAATCGAAGACAATCGTTTTTAACCGACTTCCAAAAAGGAGGAGGTTATCAATTCGACTGTTTTTTTTGCGTTTGTTACCTCAGAACTTTCGACTGGGTGAACCGTTTTCTATGTTTTTTTTTATTTGAAAGCTGGTGCTTCCCATTTGGTCCAGTTCTGATGGTGTCGGTTTTTTATATTGATAATTTATTAGAGAACCCAATGACTTGTAAAAAATCAACTCGCCTGTAGAGCGGGATGCAGGTGTTGAAGAGGAAGTTGATCTCGAGTTCTGGGATGAAGCATTTCTCGCGGTCCATCATCATCGGAGGCAGGTCACCGCGGCTCTTCTCCACGTCGCCTTGCTTGAAGAACTCCGACAGAACAGCTGCCTGCACCACCGAGATCATACTTTATATAGTTTCGGATTGAAAGTATTTCCAGTCCAACACACATGAAATGATGATAACCATTCTAAGTGTCAGTTTAGAGCATTTAAATTAAAGCTTTTTGTTTACCGACTGCCAAAAAGGAGGAGGTTATCATTGGACTGTATTTTTTATTTATTTTTAATGTTTGTTACCTCATAACTTTCGACTGGGTCAACCAATTTTTCAACCAAATTTAATACATAAAAAAACATACGAATTGTACCTCCTCTTTTTTGGAAGTCGGTTGAATAATCTTGTAAAATTGGAAACAAACTGAAGTTTGAACTGACAGCTGTTTTCTTGACACTGCCCCATTCTTTGAGCTGGTCGCTGAGGTCGGCTCCGTTCATGAGCAGCGCTTGCAGTGCGCAGGAGTGCACGCGGTTGCCCTTCTGGTAGTCTAGCGCGATCGTCTTGTATTCGTTCAGGTTTCTATAAACCAGAATAACAGCAGTTATTAATTATGCTTTTACTAGCATCACTTTGCAGCTTTGTACCCCCTTTTCTTTTTGTAAAAGAGGAGAAGGGCTGTCACGGACAGCCCTTATACAAACAAGACGGAAGATACAAAGACAAATTAAGTTACCGCACCACAATTAAAATCAAGCAAACTGACGCGTACAACAGACTTCCACAAACAGTTTTTGTGGATTCTCTGAGCTTTGTATCATTTAAAAACCCAAATTTGCATCTACTACTAATTGTGGTATCAATTTGAAATATCGCCAGGAATGTAATCCGGTTGACAATACAATGATGTTGGTACCATCGAACTCATCTAATGATGGAGCCAAGTGGATAGTGGTGGGTGTATCACACTGATAGAGCCAAGTGGATAGTGGTGGGTGTATCACAATGATAGAGCCAAGTGGATAGCGGTGGGTGTATCACACTGATAGAGCCAAGTGGATAGTGGTGGGTGTATCACACTGATAGAACCAAGTGGATAGTGGTGGGTGTATCACACTGATAGAGCCAAGTGGATAGTGGTGGGTGTATCACACTGATAGAGCCAAGTGGATAGTGGTGGGTGTATCACAATGATAGAGCCAAGTGGATAGTGGTGGGTGTATCACACTGATAGAGCCAAGTGGATAGTGGTGGGTGTATCACAATGATAGAGCCAAGTGGATAGTGGTGGGTGTATCACACTGATAGAGCCAAGTGGATAGTGGTGGGTGTATCACAATGATAGAGCCAACTAGCGAATACACCAGCCATCATGTGCAGTGCAGTGTCGAAAGATCGATGCAGGATTGGTCAAAAAAGTACACAGTCACACGGAGTCCGAGTTGCGTATGCGGACTCCCTACCCGATAGCACAGAATACATATAAGTACAAGTACAGAAGATTCACTCCGCAAAAACATTTAAATAAGTAGCGACTCTTGCTATTACACAAGAAAGTGCAATTCAGGACGTGCGAGCGCTACCTACAGCTAGGGTTGTAATCCGTCCGGGTTTCCCCAGATTTGTCCTAGTTTAGAGGACATCCGGGGAGCGCCCGGGCGGGGCTTTATTTGTAGTCCGGGTTAAAAAATTTAAAGACTTGGGCTGCCCGCGACACACGCACTGTGCGGGCTGCCGCGATTTTTACACTGATTATGTTTAAAAAAACCTGTTGATGTTCTGGTTGCCAAATTTTAGAGATGGCAACCATACCTACAGCTATATTAACCTAGAAGTTGCCCCTCTGTCTATCGCGTAACTCTTGTCACGTTATCTCGGAAACGGCAAGTCCGACAAGACGACTACTTGTAGCTTCATATCTAAAGTGCGAAGTGCGCCCGGCCTGTCGATAGTTACAATCTTGGTGTATTGAAGTCGCGAGTTCTAAACAAAGTTACTAAGTTCTCACGTTATACTTACTTAAAATAGTTAGCCAGGTCGGAGGCCAGGATATAGTCCCGAAGCAACATGATCGCTCGGTCGTAGTCCTTCCTGGGCAGTGACTCCAGTATGTCGCACCCCTCCGTGTTGAGGATGCACATGGCCTGGGCGAGGTGGTGCCGCTCCATGACGCTGCCCTCGCTCGAGTACAGCGCGGCCAGTGTGGTTTCTTGGCAACACAAATAACAACTTCGTTTATATTTTACGACGATAACAGCTCAGTAGTAGGCGCGTTCGAATTCCAATCCGCAGTGTGGGTTTAAATTCCAACAATGAGCTCGAGCTGCTGATGAAAGAAAACATCATGAGGAAACCATAGCATGATATAGTAGAGCACTTTGATGCCTGGCTGGCTATCTTCAAGTTGAAAATCTGTCGCCAATCACCTAACGGGCGTGTACTGGCAGCATCTTTTGAGATCCAGTTCCCATTCCAGACTAGGCGAGTTTACCACCTTAGGCCACACAAGGCGTTTGGCCAGTTGTGGTCAAACGCCTTGCATAGCTCCAAATTAACTTTATATAAGACGGAAATGAAGCTGCCTGAAGCTGGGGAAATTTATTAGAACCATGGACATGTACTGCCGCGTGGCCGGTATTTCATCCAGCAGACCAATATGAGCAAAGGGAAAAACAGCAGGTGGGTTATTCTAGGACCTGCAATTATTTTGTCACTGTCATTCTCATTTAGATTTACATAAATGCGTAGGGGACAGAAACAATGTGGCTGGCATTAGCAGTCACAAAAAAAGATAAAACAGAAATATGCTATAAATATACGAACACTTATAGTAGAGCATCGTCATTATTTCGGGCTACGGCGGCCTAAGGCCTCATTTACGGAGACGTGCGGCGTCGCGCGTTGCGTTGGGCAGCGCGTCTCCGTAAATGAGGCCTTACAGTGAAATGAAAGAGGTATGGGTGGGTAGTTTATGCTTACGTCCTTGTATTTGAAAGCTGTTCGTTGTCCCGCGATGATCTATGTCGTGCATCAAGCCGGCCACGAAAAACATGAAACCCTGGAGATCTCTGTCAAATTATAATTTAAATGGTTATACTACACGATCGTCACAACTTTTACTATAAAAACCTAAAATATCGGAAAAAAACAGCTGTTCCGTTGAAAACGGTCATTCTCTCGACGAAATGTATGAAGTGGTAAGGCACGTCATGGGTATGTAATATGCAGTTTTTTTTTGTTAAATTAGAACGGCTGTCAAGGCATTTTTGTAAGAAATTTGTTGTAGCCAGTTGCACCCATATAAACGAAACATCAGTCATTCGAAATCAGTTAGCATTTTAGCAACTGTGACGCGGAGTTCGACGCGTTGACATAAATAAGAATGTTCAATCAAGGTTCTGTCAAAATACCTGGCGACAGATTTTCCTTCTCATTTGCGTTCTATTTACTTCTCTTTTCTGTGGTTATATGTATGTATGTATTGAGCAGTACTGACGTCAAGTATCCGTTGGTGAGGAGCTTGTAGTTGATGATGGCGGCGTACGCCCACTGCGCCACGTTGAACGCGTGGTGCCAGCTGTGGTAGGGCACGTCGCGGTACCCACGCTTCACGTACAGTACGAAGCACGCCAGCTTCTGCGGCCGGAGGTTGTATCTGCGACAGTTACACTCCTGTTTTACATCAAACTAAGTTTGCGTTTGACCACGATCTTGCCTGATGAAAAACGGTGATGCAGTCGGAGATGTAGCACGTTTGTCTAGTTAAAGACCTATTAAACCTAAAACACTCCAAGGTGATAGTGCTGCTGAAATAAAGACGAAGGCAAAGCGCACTGTTTCGCTGTTCTAATTAAGAAAGAGAAGGCAAACCGCTCCGTGGAATTGAATGGTATTTCGACCACGTACGTTTGGGTGACTAATAACTACAGCGTCTTCCCCAATGCCGATTTTATCATAAGGACACACGGGGCCCGTGCCCAGGGCCCCCATCCTCAGGGGGCCCAACGGACCGACAATTTATCTCACATTTATTCTCAAAACATTTTTGTCGGGCATAGTAAGAGCCGTAATAGACACGTCAACTTGGCTGACGAACCGTCGTCTGACCAACGGGATAGAAAGACAAAAATTTCTCTTTCTCTCCCGGTATAATTAGCTTTCTTTACTTTTCAAAAGGGCCCCAAATTCTTGCGTGCCCAAGGGCCCCAGCATAGTTTAAGACGGCCGTGGTCTTCCCAACAAATAAATGCTATCATTTTAAACAGAATTATACCTACATGTAACCTATAAAATAACGTGGTTATCTATCCCATATCTGTAGCACGAGCTGTTTACCTCTTGTCGAATCCAAGGTCTGCGAACATCTTGAGCACGTAGCAAGGCAGCTCGCGGAGTGGCAGCGCGCGCGGGTTGAAGTGCAGGCTGGACAGGTGTGGGTGGTTGTGGAACCCGGTGCATTCCAGCAGCCGGTTCACTTCAGTATCGGTCACCTGGAATGAGGAAGTTTCCATTTGAAGTGTTTAATGGGATATATTAATTTTTCAAGGAAATTAATGTCTCAAAGACGGTTGAATTGCGATAATTAGGTAGGCGTAAGACAACTGTGTCCGTTCACATACAGACCGGCCAAATTTTATTAAATGGGAGCCATGATGAACCAATCATGCTCGTTTGGATTACGAACGTTTACGTTACGTTTACGTTTGGTGGTTAGTTGTCAGTCATGACAACAAGATTAAGAACGACGTCTAGATTTGGTTTTCTTACAGTCTAGGAAGACGCAGCGTATGTAGGCCTGCCACTAGGTGGATCGACGACATCGTGAAAGTAGCGGCCATGCAGAGGATGCAGATGGCAGGCTGTCGTTCAGTGTGGAGTTAAGGAGAGGTCAATGAGCCATTTCGGCAGTTAGGCATGTTGTTAGTCTTTCACGTAGAAAACAAGGCCCACCTTCATATGATACATGACGAGCTCATTAGCCAGCGCATTTCTGATATGCGCCTCCTGTATCTTCTGGTACACCACGGAGTGTATGATGCAGACCCCGCAGTAGATACTGAAGGCCAGCGCCATCTCCTCGTCCATCCCGTCGAAGTACGGGTCCGCGATCTTGTTGATCAACTGTCCCACGCCAATGATGCCAGTTTGTTCGCGGATCGGGAAGCAGAGGATGGTTCTGGAATCAATACGTAATGTCGGTGGACACAGCCGGTGGGGTCTCGTCGGTGGGGAAGTGAGGCAACGAAAGCATCTAGTTCACCCAAACACTGTTCTTGGCCTGTTTTGGGGTATCTCAGCGAGATTATTAGCCCGCATTACCTAGATATGATAGCTTGGTGGTTATAATAACGCTTTTGAACGCAGCGCATGGTGTACGTGACATCCTAACAAGGAGTTTGAGGTTCTGGTGAACGTGGTGGTTTCTAGTGCTTCCTTGGCTGAGAAAAGTAAAAAAATCTGATGAACTGATGACATTTAACTGTTCGTTCTGGCAGCTTCTTCTAGGCAAGCGTGCTCCATCGTAGACCGCATCATCGCTTAACATCAGGCGAGTTGGCGGTCAAACGTAACCCTATCTATGCATAAAGAAAAAAACAAGTTGTAGCTGGCAGTCAAATGCAAAAAAATGGCGCTACGATTTACTTGATTTCGGCGTCAGAGTAGCCATCGATGCTGGGGTCGTAGGCGGGGTGTTCCTTGGCGACCTTGGCGTTGATGAGCGTGCCGGTCTGGATCACCTGGCCTGCGATGCCGGTGTTCAGCGCGAAGCGCCGCTCCGGTACCTTCTTGTCTCCTTTGGCGTCCGCCTGGAACAACCGGGAGACTCAGGGACCAGGGTGATACTCCACCGAACCGGAGTAGATTTAGGTCGAATCGTTTGATTAATTCAAAGTAAACACAAAACTAATTCGTGTTATTCGTGTAACACGAATTTGTCGTGTTAGTTTTGTGTTTACTTCGAATTACTTTTTATGCGAAAAGACAATGGTCTGGCCTGCTTCCCTATATAAATACGTTACCGAAGGCTCATAGGAGGCTTGTCTTGTATTTACAATCTAGCCCTTCCAAGAATTGCGGTAGGATATGAGAAAGGTACACCAATAACCAGTTACCTATAGTTATACGTAGGTAGGTAAAGCAGAATTACAAATGACAACGCAGGGGCAGAATACCAGCTATCTCGCTCGTGCATTACCTATATATATTAAACTTTTATGACATAAAATGAGCGTCTTCTTAAAAAAATGTGTTTCGGTCATTTTGCGAAGCTTATATATCAAAATATTGACAAAAAAAATTGTTTTACTATTTTTTATATAACCAGAATATCTAAAACGTAATCCCATTTTTTATGGTCCTATTAATTTAAGTGGCGTTCTCAGTGGAAATAAAGACGTCGTATCTAGATCTAAATTAAACCTCATCAAATCCACAAACCCATCCGGACATAGTTCATCCACATATAGATCGGTGGAAATCGCACACTGTGCGTTTTACGAGTTCTTTTTTGCCTTACACCTGCAATTTGTAGAATGAGCTCTCCTCCTGCGGCATTTCCGAGTAGCTATAGGGTTCTTCAAAAGGGCTGTAAATAGAGTCTTTAAGAGTCGACAACGTATCTGTGATGCCCCTGCTGTTGCAGGTATTCATAGGCGACGGTGATCACTTGCCATCAGGCGGCCCGTCTGCTTGTTTGGCACCAATAGCAAAAAAAAACTGAGATATCCATTCTATATAAAAATATTTTATACCTTCCCTTTGAGGGGTGAATTATCGACGAGCTGCATTGTGTCCAGGTCTACCAGCATCACTTTGCAATATTCGGCTTTCGTCAGCTGCTTCGCTTGATCCATCGCTATTTGGAGAAGGGTTTCGAGAGACGCCACCTGCAATCAGCCAGGCCAGGGTTCATCAACTACAAACACGCTCGTAACGTCTAAAACAGAGGTTTCCAGATAATTTTTTTCATAGGCCACTTTCAAAATTTAGCTGCTTCCGGTGGACCCCCTGCACCTACATTTCTACCTTATTCCCAAAACTCGACAAAAACGTAGACCCCCGTCGAGTCTCCCGTGGACCCCTGGGCAGTATATATATATTATAAAGTACTCTTAGTATATATAATAAAGTACTCTTTGCCCCTGGGGATCCACCTGGACCACTATGGGAACCTCTGGTCTAAAAGATAGCCTTTAGGAAATAGAGGTAAATTTAACGCGCCGTGTTACTTTCGTGTTTTAGTTAGTGAATACGAGCCCTTATCTTTTAGACTCTGACTAAAGGTCACCTATAAGACTGAGTGTCAATTGAACTAACGGCCATCTTTTTTGAATTGCTAGTAAATTCCAATAGGGATACTTATTATTTTATGTAAAAATCCAATATAGATGTACCTACAATATTTAAACGCCCAGATAATTACGCCTTTTATTTAATTTCAGTTGGCCTCATTTCTTATTTTATTTTACATGGAAAACAAACAGCTGCTAATTAACACAGTAGATATGAGATAAACAGTTACACAAAAGCCAAAAATATGTTTTCACTAATACAAACAAAAATAATGTAAAAGCCCCGTTGCAACACCAACTTGGGCGTGGATAGACAAATAGTATTCGAAAAACAAACATTCGAAGTCTTTAACATAAGAGATAATACGTTAGTTACCAGAAAGAAAAAAAATTAATAATAATACCAAAACTACAACTATAAAAACCTCATACAAACTAAATGTTTTTTTTTTTAATATTTGATTTTACGTTTTTTATGTGAAACTAGCGGCATGACGAGCGACATATTACAAGTCTTGGTATTCCAAAGTTGTGTGAAAATCAGGCTCTGCACATACATAATTAACATTCGAGAAGTTTATAATAATTATCAATCTACCGATTTTGATGAAATTTTAATTAGGCTAATCTGACTATATTTTCAAATAAAAATTCAAGTTTTTTTTTATCGGTTTCAAATGACGGAATTAGTTTTCAAGTGTGTTTTGAGGAACTAAATCGGTTGAGGTAAAAAATATAACCGAAATGAGAACTTTAACCTCTATTGAAGTCGGTAAAAAAAGGAACTTACTTGAGTGAATAATCTCCGCGCTACCCGCAGAAGTTGCTGACATTTCTGTTTCATTGTGCACTCGTACTCTAATGCTACTGTTTTGTTTATTGTAGGCCACACAAACCTGCAAAGATGTGTCGAGGTAACTGTTACTGTCAGTAAACCCCTCACAATATAATCAGACAATCAACGAACTCTCTTGATTGTCTGATTATGTCCCTTGTGTATCCCTTGAAGGGAGATATGCCTTTAGTTAGTACAATTATCGTTCGTGTTAAATGTCTCCATCCCACTAATATTATAAATGTGTAAGTTTGGATGGATGAATGTTACTAAATCACGCCAGAACGGCTGAACGGATCTGGATGAAATTTGGCACAGAGATAGATTATAGTCTGGAATAGCACATAGGCTACTACAATAAAAATGGCTGGACCAATTTGGATGAAATTTTCTGGACCTGGAGCGGGTCATAGTAGCGGGCCAAGCTTACCTACACTCGTGTCACCCTTGCGAAGCCGGGGCATGTCGCTCTGTAGAAAGTTATGCCGGCATCTAACATTGGCAAGTTGGAAAAGACAAAAACTGTAGATAAAAAATAAACGCCGGCCAAATAGGTACCTAAGAGTCGGACTCGCGCACTGAGGGTTCCGCAACCAAAAACTGTACGACTCCTACTTGTCCGGTGTTTATATTGTAGAGTGTGTACTACCTCTAATCATGTCAAGTTAGAATTTTTCTGTGAAAATTACAACTGGCTATCTATTACGTTCAAAAAATGTACAATCCATAAAAGGTAAGACGGACAGACAGACAGCGTAGGTTTAGTATTAGGGTCCCATTGATATATGTATAATTGTATATGGTATTTGGGTATATACGGAACTCTTAAAAACTGCCATGAACAATCTGCAAATAAAAATAACGACAATAATATGTGTGGTGCCAGCACCAGTCTTACAAGAAGCACTCCTGTATGAGCACCGCCACCTTCTCCTCGAGTATCTTGGGCGCGATCACGCACACCATCGCCGAGAACGGCTTGTCCTCGATCGGGTACATCACCACCCTCGTCTTGGACAGATCCTTGTTCTCTAGAAACTGGATACAGATAATTATACTCCAGTCAAAGAAACCTTAAGCTCGTATACATATTTATATTGATATTTTATAATTTTGTGTGCGCGAGTAAATAACTCGTTTCCTTTGCTCTAAATGACATTTCAATATAAGAAAAATTGTAGAGCATAAAATGGTTCTGACACGACAAAATGTATATATATAAGGAACAGCTGAATATTTTTTCGCGATTACAGTGTTGGTAAAAATACATACAAAGTTTTAACTTTTTTTTTACGTTGCCACGTATGGTGTTCTTTGATGTGCAGTTGTGTTGAGAAGCTGACAGCGAGAGATTTTAGGTGAATTAAAAATTGCCCTGTATTAATAATGATGACAAGTAGCAATTCACCCTAACTGTGACCTTGCAACCACTCGAATAAATAAAATAACCAGCCAAAAAATCACGTTTGTTGTATGGGAGCCCCCTAAACATTTATTTTATTCTGTTTTTTAGTATTTGTTGTTATAGCAACAATAGAAACACATCATCTGTGAAAATTTCGTCTGTCTAACTATCACGGTTCATGAGATACAGCCTGGTGACAGACGGACAGCGGAGCAATAGTAATAGGGTCCCGTTTTACCCTTTGGGTATGGAACCCTAAAAAACAATTAGAAGAAAACGTGGACGTTAATTGGTTGATGATGTGATGTGTGGAGCAAGTTTTCATAGTTTGAACCACCAATGTGCAAAGCTGTCCCCATCAATAACCTACTCCTAAATCAGCCTTCAAATTAAAACTCACCTTATTTATGGGACTTTTAGATCCCAAAGACGATACTGAATAGATAGATAGATTAGCTTACCGGTTTAACAATAGTGAGGAAATCTTTCGGGAAGTTAGTGATGTGATCAGTTTGCTCGACAGTTCCCTTCATAGTTTCAGTTAGCCTGTAAAACATCTGCAACAAATAGGAAACTCTAGGAAGGTAGATATAAATGTAAAATGCTATTATTATAAATGCGAAAGATTGTCTGTAAGTACTATGTTTCCACTCAACCCCGTAACGGCAGAACGGATATTGATGAAATTTGGTGTATGAGTCTCAGAAAAAAATTATGGAAGTGTTATACCTATACAATTTTCCCTTTACCACTTACCTACATACTTTACAACCCCTTGGTCAGACTTGGACATTTGATAACATTTTGATCATCTCGTATGCATTTATGTGTCGCTCAATATTGAAGTGTGCGCATTTGGACGCCCTGGGCATATTAGTTAGGATAATGGGGCCCTTATGACCTTGACAGAGCACTATTTTCTGGCGAGAGTAGAGTAGCTTTGCGCATTCAAAAGCTTATTTAGGAAGTAGGTATTGTAGTCAGAAATAGTTAATATGTTTATGTTTTTCGGTAATAAATATCTGTTATTGTTTGATTTGGCGGGAACTTGGGGGCCCCATCGATGGCGGGGCCCTGGGCAAGTGCCCAGGGCCTAAAGAGGGGCCTACGAACAGCTAGATACCGCAGCGATAAGTCGGGCAGCTACCTAATGATACAGATTGCAAGTATAGTGCCATTTTATGTAGTAGATACTTACACAAATCTTCAGTTTCCTTGGCAGAGCGGTCACCCCTACAGCATCAATGTACGCCTCCATGCGTTCTTTGTTCACAAAGATATGCAGAGCCAAATCTGCTTCGCATTCCTCACTTAGCTGCAAGTAGGGAAGCAGAATCTAAGTAGGTAAAAAATCTTAAAGCCGTAACAGACGTACGGACCACGAACCGCCCGCCGTCTTACCAACAGGCGGCAAAGAGAAAATTTTCTCTTTCTCTCCCGGCTATTAGAAATTTGGTATGGTGGTAACATATACCATATAGCACATAGGCTATAGCCCGGTTCGATCCTCGGCCCTGCATAAATAACTTATTAAGTAGTTAATTAAGTGCAGTTTTGACTTTCGATGCAACGGTGAAGGAAACCTCAAAAGTTCAAAGATGCATTTGGCCATAGCATGGTGGACTAGGGCCATGGCCGTTCCTCTCTCACTAAGAGGCCTATGTCCCAGCAGTGGAAACATAGAAAATGATGATGATGACGAACTGGAGTCTCCTACCCAGTGAACGGCTATATTCAATTACTGTTTCAAAAAGGGGGAAGACACGTGACATCCAAACATTGTACCCGTTAAATATGGCTCGGTTCAAACAACATTTTGACAAGTACTTCACGTGCTATCACAAACGCCAGTTCGATTGTGACTGAAGTCGATTAGGCCCGTGGGCCTAATTTGTGCGGTCCACATCAAGGAGTTCGTCCCGTATCTTTCTACTATTTTCTTACTCAATGGATAACATTATTAGGGTAGGTTTACAATAAAATAATAAACCAGTCTTACGTATGCATTTATTTTGTTTTGCAATTGGGCACAGTTGCTGTCAACTAGACTCATTACCAAGTCCAAAATTTTCCCTGGATCACTGTTTTGAATGGATTTTCGTCTGTGTTTCTTTAGTGAAGCCATAATACAATTTTAGTATTTATTCTGTTCAAATTAAAATAAATACCGCAAATTACAAAATTATTTGAATAATTTACCGCCAGACCTAATTCTGACACGCTGTCAATGACAAAGAGAATACAAACCTTGATACAAACGCTACGCTAGAGTCAAAGAGAATGTAAAGTAAATTATATACTACGCAAAGAGAATATAAACTACTTAGTCTAATACTACGACTACGAATACTACGTAATAAGTACAAGCTGTTTTTCCCACAGAAAAGAGAAAGATAATAAATAATTCTCACTTCAGTAGTTTTTCAAATGATATTACAGTTTATAATAAAATACTCCTTGTGAGATTAGATGTTTTTCTGAGCTGTAAGAGCCGTAACAGACACGTCAACTTGGCTGACGAACCGCCATCGGAGAAACGGAAGAGAAAGAGAAAAAAAAATCTTTCTCTCCCGTTGGTTGGACTGCGGTTCGTCAACCAAATCCATCAAGTCACGTCTGTTAGCTACTTTATGTCACCGTCGTAACCTATTTATTTTATTTTACATTTTTCAAGGACGTTATAACATTACAAAACGTCCTTGACATTTTTACATAAACTTTAAAATATACATATACGTTTAAATACTTACTCAATGACACTGGCAAATGCATAAGACATGGGGCGCCAATATCCTCATATTAGAAGGAAAGAATAAAAAGCAGTCAATGTCAAAATTGTCAAACAGCTGATGTAAATTTTGTGGAGTTTTGGGATGATGAATAAAAATTGATAATATCGTGGTTTTGTGGTGTTTTACAACATAAAAACATTTGGGATTAAATAAACAATGGCAGAAATACAGATACTCATCGAAATGGGTTTCTCGAAGGAGCGGGCGTGAGTATTTATCGTATACCTAGTAATCTAGCAAGCTAGGTTATCATTTTAAAATCATAATATTCCGGCTTGTTTCGTCGCAGGGAGAAAGCTTTAGCCGTGACTAGCTATAAGGGGGTTGAACCGGCAATGGAGTGGTTATTGGCGCATGCGGATGACCTGGGGCCGACGGCGGGGCAAACGCTCGGCGGCGCAACTAGCAGCGCCGCTCCAGCTCCTTCTACTGACACGGCATCACAGCCAGAACCATCAAATCAGACCGAAGCACAGCTAGAAGCAAAATCTCTCCAGTGCGATGAGTGTGGAAAGCTTTTTAAAAACCAGGACGAAGTGGAGTTCCATGCGGCTAAAACCAATCACAGCAGCTTCTCAGAATCCACGGAAGAAAAGAAGCCCCTGACAGAAGAAGAGAAGAAAGCTCAACTAGCTCTGCTCGAGGAGAGGCTAAAGCTCAAGAGGAAGGAAAGAGAGGAACGGGAAAAGGTAATATTGATGAAAGTTTAGTGTGTCACACAAATGATAGGGCAGTAGCTCCTACAGATGCCACAAGACGATTAGCTTTTCTCAAACATGTACAAATATTGTATGAGATGAGTTCAGCTAGTTGATGGACATACTTTGAACATTATTCAGTACACAATTCTGAATACTAATGTGTAAAATAATAGGAACGACTGCTGACAGAATTGGTCAATTGTGAGAAGTTAGTTGACGATGCTTTGCACGGGCGTCCATGTTTTACTACTTAACATTATAAACATTAGCTGCATACTGAAAAGTTAGCAGAAAATTCTCTATTGGTCCAGAGTTGCCTCACACGAGTAAAAGAAAATGCCGTGCGTACTGAAGACTGTTGAGAGAGGATGGGCTCTAATGCACCATGCTGGCCCAGTGCATGCTTGTGAATGTCATGACAACATTGTCTTTGAACTATTGAGGTTCTTAGACTTACCAATGTTCTTATAATGTTTACCCTTACTGTTTGGGTCAATACAACTAAATACAGGGTATTCGGTTAGATGACGAACATCATCATCATCAGCCAGAAGACGTCCACTGCTGAACATAGGCCTCCCCCTTTAACCTCCACACTGAACGACATCCTGCCATCTGCATCCACTGGATGCCTGCGACTCTCACAATGACGGACATGCTCTATGAGAACAACATCATTGCACCAAAAATAACGCTGGTACGAGTATATTCCAAGAGCGAACTTCTGAACCTTTGTCAATGACCAAGTTTGAGCGCCATATGTGAGGGTGGGGAGAACACACATGTCCATAAGTTTTCGTTTTAAGGAGAGGTAGTGGTCCCTTCATGAGATGTTTCATGGACCTATTAGCTCTTTCAGGTGGTTTCGGTGCGTCTAGCAACTTTTCTCTTCTCTAATGAAAAACTAATGAAATTAATTATCTATATAAAAAACAGACTTCATAAAAATGCCAAAACTGAACCATATTGAAATGGGGCCACAAGGGAAGGAACCAGCTTTCAAATAAAAAAAGAATCATCAAAATCGGTTCACCCAGTTGAAGAAGTTCTGATCAAGGTAACAAACATTTTTTAAAAACTAATTGAGTACCTCCTTTTTAGAAGTCGGTTAAAAAAGAAATAAAGAGCTAGCTTTATAATGATAAGGTTGCCAATTGTTTTTGTATTATGTACGTCATTTCTGGTGTGAACAATAAAGAGTTATCTATCTATCAATCAAAATTAGGTGCTGCTTGACCACCTAAGTTGAGAAGGTCACTAAAACTGCAATCACCCTTACTGTGAAGTGTAACATACCTGCAGGCCGAGGCTTTGGAGAGAGAGCGACTCCGCATCAAGTCAGGCAAGGACATGCAGGATGCCAAGCTCCGGATCCAAGAGCAAGAGATGCAGAAGCTGGTGGAGCAGCGGAGACGGGAGAAGATTGAAGACCAGAAGGCGCGCGAACGTGTCAGAGCACAAATTGAAGCTGATAAGCAAGCTAGGAAGTAAGTGTTCTCAAACGCGCCCAAGTTGGCTCATTATTTATCTTAATCTATACATATTAAAATCAATTGATGTTGTTTGTCTCGCTAAAACTCGAGAATGGCTGGACCGATTAGGCTAATTTTGATCTTGAAAAATTTGTGGAAGTTCAGGGAAGGTTTAAATAGCTGGAACGATTTGGATGAAATTTTGTGATCATGGAGCGGGTCATAGTATCGCTACTATGACCCGCTCCATGATCATACAAAATATAATATAGCCTATATCACCCGGGGATAGTGTACCTTCCCAACAGTGAAAGAATTTTTTAAATCGGTTCAGTAGTTTTTGAGTTATTTCGTTACATACATTTAAAAATACAAATCTTTCATCTTTATAACATTAGTATAGATAAATAGCAAGACAAGTATAAATTACAAAACTTATAAAACTCCTGACTAATAAGCTAATTATCTACAAATGGATGAACAGATTTTTTTGAATGAATATGGTTGTAGATCTAGACCAAAAACAATCAATGCTTCCAACAATTCATTCACTTCATTGCTTTAGATTGGCTGGAAGAGAAAGTTTTCTAGTGGAACGTTTCCAGTAGTTCCATTAGTTTTAAATTGCTTCCTCTATCTTCCTATTTATGACTTCAAACATAAGACTCGATCGATCAATTGCAGACTAGCAGCCATGGGTAAGACGGCACCTGCGGAGCCTGCGCCCCCCGCGCCGGCGCCCACGCCTGTTGCCGCCGCTCTCGCTCCTCGCGGCTCCTATGACCAAGCCAGGATACAGATGCGTCTGCCTGATGGAAACTCACTCTCTCACACATTCTCCGCTAAGGAACAGCTTGCCGCTGTCAGGTAAATCCCACTAAAACTAAACCATTGAAATGCCATGTGTATCATGTTTATTCTCGTGAAATGTACGTCCATTTCCAGATTGTACCTCCAGCTGCACGCTGCAGAGTTCACGGCTCAGGACAACTTCAAGCTGATGACCACATTCCCCAAGAAGATCTTCACCAGTGAGGACTATGACCAGCCGTTGGAAGCTTTAGGTCAGTACAATATAGGTATTTAATAGCAGAAACTTACAGCCTAATAATGTAAGTAAAAAAAAATAGATTGGGCCAATTACAAGTTGCCCAATAGATTTTTCAACCAATGACAGCTCTGAATTTTCTCGCAAGTGATTATTATTGGCTGCCTGTCCGCCATGTTTCATTAGAAAAACCGACTTTAGTAACCGAGCGCTAACAGTGCCCTCATCCACATATTCCAAATTCATTGAAAAGATATCACACTCACAAAAATTCAAATTGAAACCTATTGACTGTTCTTTCAAGATCTAAAAACAACTACCACCCAAACTTTTGAATGACAAATATGACGAAACCATTGTTTACTTGCAATATTTGAAACAAATCCCTTTCAATTGCAGGTCTAGTACCGTCGGCAGTGATCATCGTATCAAAAGGGCAGTAAGATTATCTCAAGCAGAAGTGGTTTTACTTAAGAACTGATCATTTACTTAAGAACTGATCATTGATATTTGTACTATGAATTGAATAAGGGAATGTGAAGGAATAAATTTTGTGTCACAAAATACTGTTTTTAATTTTTATAAAGTACTAGCGACCCGCCCCGGTTTCGCACGGGTGTAAGCTCTGCATTCGGCCGCCTATTATGACCCGCTCCAAAAACACAAAATTTCATCAAAACATTATAAGATAATTCTTGTAACAGGAATTATGTTATACCGAGTGCAAAGTATCAAATTGGGTTTTAGAAATAAAACACAAATTTTGGCTGCTATTTTACAAAAGGTGCATTTTCATTGGGCAAAAAACCATGATTATTACATTAAATTTCAGTTTTTTAGAAGCTCAGACCGTGTTAAAGGCACTAGATTCCATTTTAAGTTCCAAAATTAAAAATCATATAAACCAGTTTATTTTATTTAAAAAAATTATTACAAATACCATTAGATTAACAAAATCAACAACAAAAAAACTAAAACTGTTCATCAAATTAATAAATTATAATTTTTATGAACAATAAAAATAAGGTGTAAAATCCTGAAAAACAATTATAACTAATTTTAAGTACATAACTGATAGACAAATAGGCCTAATATTATGCTTAATCGCTCAAGTTTTTATAGTAAACATTACATTATAATTTTATACAAGTAATAATTTCTTTGAACTATTTATGTTATTTTGTATCAATGGAACAAAATATGTTATGTAATTTATTCCATGGTATACTTTTTACTATTTTATTTAGTAATAGGCTTGCGTTTGACCGCCTACTCGCCTGATGTTAAGCGAAGATGCGGTCTACGATGGAGCACGCTTGCCTAGGAGAAACCGATTCACTCGAGATTTGAAGACAACCAGATTGTAACTCTCGGGGAACACCCATTCAGGCAGCGCATTCCACAGACCAGCAGTACGCACAATAAAAGTGGAATCAAAGCGCTTAGTACGGGTTTTCGGAATATCAACCATATAGCGGTGCGATTGTTCGTGCGCGTAATATATACATAGATAATACAAATGTATTGTGTTATTATGTAAGTTTGTATAATGCTTTATATTCTAAGGGTGAACACTCATTATTCACTAAATAACCAGTACAGTCTCCAGACGGTCGACGACTACATAGGTCGCGTAAACGAGATTTAAATTTTCTCGTTAAGAAGTAGAGAAAAGAAAAAAGTGTGTGCACACGACAGAAGTGAAAACTTCATCAAGGTAGAGTAAGGTAGATCATCATACGATATAACTAAGTCGGATATAATGACTTTGCTTATTGTGACCCATTATTAATAATTTGCGTCCTGTTATAGTGACCGACATGATTCTTTACACCTTCGGCAGTGTTCGGGAGAGTCACATACATGGCTTTTTTGTTTTGAGTCTCAAGTGGGGTAATTGATAGTTGAAGGTCACGCATTGTTCGTTAGTGATTTGTAATATTCTTACAAAAAACAGGAGATTGTTTATTTTCTACAAAATGCTTTGTATGACGTCCGCTTAGTATGACGTGGTTGTTATTGCCCTGCGATGTCATTATAAACAGATTCTACTGTACTAGAATGTGAACATTGTCAGACAGTTAAAATTCTATCAATGGTGTAAGAAACCATAGTTCTCATAATATCTTGCAAAAAAACAATAAAACCTGCAGTGCAAGTACCATTCTTATCGATCGATAAGTTTGACAGTTGACAAATTCGATAAAATTACATTGTGTTGATCATAGCGAGTACGGATCAAATGGCATTTTGTCAAGTTTGTTGTTTTCAACTGACAAAATTATCGATCGATAAAGAACCGTACTTGCAGTGCTGGTTCTGCTTCAATCAACCTAAACAATCTATAAAGTGAACCATTGCAAGAAATTTGTCAATTTGTACAAATGGATAAGGTATCTTTTCGGTGGTAAGTATGACGCTGGGTATGTTATACCGGGCTTGGGCAAACAGTTCGTAGTGGCCATAACGTCAAAGTGGTCAATAACACTGCAGTCCACCAGCTGCAACGCCTTAGTGAAACAGAGACGAATCTCGAATAAGAACTGTTTCCCCCCCTTTTCAGATCGGCACTCTATTTGAGGTTCTACATTTAGTTGAGCTTTGACAGCGTTGTAGAAGTCGCTAAGAGTGTATACTTTATCATCGGACGGTACAATATTGCTTTCAGCGAGGATTTTAGACATGGACAGTTGTTGCAGCCAAGCGATGCCTTTAGTGAAGTACTTGAGCTGAGAGTTTAACGGTTCTATCTGAGCCGCGCAGGTGCCGTGTTTGTTCCACTCATGGGCCCAAAAGTCATACAAGCCGGTTCCTGAAAACAATGATTATGTTTAAAAAAGGTTTTTTGAATTTGATCTGGTGATGACCCTGCACTGCCCTACCAGTGCGGTAAGTTTGTCGTCATGCTGGGAGGAACGTACATGTATAAAACACCACACATCACCGTGTGGTATACCAGGAAATCACCGGCTGATCAGCCATGATGAAAACCATACTGTTCTTCCTCTAGGTATCCAAGGTGCTGAGATTTTAACACTTGCTCCATAACCTTAGCTATGTTCCGTTTAATAGGGATCAGGTTGACTAGGGCAGTTCACACATCGATGCCACACATCTCGGGAGCACAAATTTTTAAGACAATAGCAGGAATACTATCCAGCTTTGTAAGGCTCGTAGAGAGACTGACAGTAGTTGCCTTCAGCAGGTTTGGCTAGTCACCAAAAAAGCTCGACTTCCAGAAGGAAAATTGTCATTGGTTGCTAATTCTACTCACATGGCCTACTGTGGTCACGATGATAACCTTTTTTCAGGAGGCAGCATTTATCAAGACACAGATGTTTAAGTTTTGACCAGCAAATGCTTCAAAATTAATTAAGTCAAAACTTTTTGGAGGTGGTTTTGGTGACTGTGACAAATGGAAGAAATGTAATGTGCCCGTAATTAAAGAAAAAATCGAAATGCCAAGGCGAAATCTAAGTTTTTCGGATAGATTTTTAATAAATCTAGCGGTCAGTGACAACAATTCTTCTGATACTGATTAAAATTTAATTAAAATAATTTGTTTGATTTATTATCTAAATCTCACAATTTTGATTTCAATAGATATAATTGGAATCCTTGTCTCTATAGTAAAACGCAGATTAGGTAAGTATTATGGCTCTTAGGAAGACTTTATAATGTGAACTATTTAATTGAACTGAAATGAGTTAGTAAACTAAATCCTTTATCCTCATGTGACAACATTTTAGCAATTCAACTTATAGTTTAGTATTATGGTCATTTTATACTAATGTTGTACAGCTTTTGTCATCCAGAGATAACAAATCATGACACAATAACTACTTATTACCTACGTCTACAAGGAAAATATACCCGGTAATGCAAACTTATCTGTAGAAGGACAAATAAACGAAATAAATTTTTCCACAGAATTTCATGATTTTCCGGGAACCAAAATTTGTCAGCTTTGTTCAGAAAATAATTATGATGGCCACTCTCTCAATCGTCGCTACACAGAAGCAGAAGTGTGTCGTTCCGGACCAATTTCTTCTAGTGGAACTATATCGGTGCAAGTCTGTCCACATACACCGCATGTCCTAACCAGTGCGAGTGAGCTAATGAACACGCAGCACTGTCCAGACAAACGGCGGGGCGGGATTAAAACAGTGTCGCCAAACAAAGGTAGACCCCAGGATTAACCCCAACCTGGCCGTCTGTCCGATGAGCAGGTTCGGTAAATGGTCACGGAAGGAGCGCAGGTCGCGGAGATATCCAGGACAAGTCTAATAGGTCTCCTACACGTGGTTACCGCCTGTTATTGGTTTGGTCCCTTAAGGAACAAACATAGCCAAAACCTATAGACGCATCTCTAGAAATCCTAACCCATCCTTCTCCTCTCCTAGTTTGGGTCGGTTATTGAGCAAACCCTGCGGGATAATAGTCAAACTGGTAAAAATCGGTAAATGCGTAATCGACTTTCGATCGCGACTTTGTCGACCCCTTTTGGTACATCCCTAGTTTCATAACCTAGAAATTTGCTGACACCTGTCAGAAATTTCTATTAGCCACGTTCTTATAACTGCGCGTAGTAAAATTTTAAATTTTTTATTCTTATTCTCTTTGTTATATTGTTATTATCCATTGTTATTAGTCACTTCATTATTAATTCATTGTTTCATTATATCATTTACTTGTGCTCGTCATCGGTTTTGGGTACGTAAAATTTTTGGTTGTATTTGATAGAATAAAATTGTATAGGTCCCTCAGACACATAACTACAAAATTAGTTGACTATTTCTTGGCGCGGCGCGGGCCTGGCACACTACCATCCCTCTCATCCAATCTTATCCTAACCATAATCAGCTACGATGACATAGTGGTCGGGTCATCGTGGGCTCGCCGACTAACAAATGAAGGACGGTGAGCGGGAGGGCTGACCACCTACGTGTTTGATGCTGCGCGTAGGGGCCCGTACGGGTGGATGCAACAAACCTGGTGGCTGAGTGAGGAGGTGGTCAACTACGGTATCACCCCATCACAACACTCCTCTTTGGTGTGAATTTCATCCAAAACGGGGGGCCAATAGGTAGCCACTATTGGCAATTCAGCATGGCAGGCAGCCATCCGCTACTGCCGGCGAGAGGGGTGAGTCTATGGGGCCCACGGCCCGCGGTGCACGCCGAGTTGTTTGATGAGCGGTTGGCATTGACGTCGGTGGTGTCGTACGAGGCCTGTGTGTTTCTTGATTTGCCCCTCTATATCTCTGCAGGTAGCCCTGGTGTGCAAACGGCACATCCCCCTGGTGCGGGCTCCGTGGAGGGCGGGGAGCCAGCGAGACGAAAATTTTTTAGAAACTCAATGGCGGAGAAACGCTTCCAACCGAGTAACACGAATGAGAAAACAAAGATAGCGCACAGCTCTGCTGGACCCTCCAGGATGGGGGAGGTAGTGGACAACCTGGCGGCAGCTTTCGCTGCTGCCGAGGATGACACTGCTGGCTGGACGGTCGTAAGACCCAAGGCTAAAAACGGTAACCGGATCGGGGGGCAACGGCAAACGGCCGGAGCATCTAATGCCGGGATACCTGACCCCGAGGTGGCTCGCGTCCCAGGGGTCAAAATCAGCAAGAACAAGATCCAACGGCTCAACAGACAGCGCAAGGCCAAAGAACTGCAAGCGCAAAAGCAAGCAGCCAGCGGCAACACTGGCTACAGGAAGAACCTGGTTGGAGTAGCCAACAGGGAGAAGCCTGTACTAAACAAACATAAAAACAACGAACCTGCGAGACGCGACCTGAAGCCGCATGACCCGCCGGTAGTCAGCGTGGACTTGTCCATGAAGACCCCCGAGACTGTAGGTATCAGAGGCCAAGGAACGCGAACCGCGAACAATAACCACTTCAACAGGAAGAAGCGTGTGGAAATTGCCGTCTCCAAATCCGCGCAAGCTCCTGTTCATAATGAGCCTCTGAAAAGAGTCAGACTAGACGACACGATCTCTCCGAGGGGAGAGCACAAGAAACAGCGGATAGAAAATGAGCGTAGGCCAACCGCCAGCTATGCAGATATTACTGGTAACAAACTCTGCGTAGCGGTAGTCAGAGCAGACGACCAACCCCTGAAGGAAGAACAAGCCACTTTAGTGAAACGGTACCTGGAAACAAGAATCCTTGCAGATCTGAAGAAGGGTACCAGCACGATTATCGCCCGGTTTAGAGGTAAGCCCATCATAAGTGATGGTGCACTCAAACTGTGGTGTGAAGACGAGCCCACACTAAAGTGGTTGAACGACGCGGTGGGTAGCCTGCCAACAGATACGTGCCCGAGATTGTTGGTGAGACGGCAGAGTGAGTTGTGCAGGAAAGTACGAGCGGTCCTGGTTCTGCCAGACTGTGTAAACTCTTTGGAGGATACAAATCTGGTCCTCGACTATCAGAACCAATGGGCCGTGGTGCGTTCGTGGACGGTGTACGCTCACAACACATCGGCAGATGGAGCACTTTTTCTTACCCTGGGAATTCCAGAGAGTGTTGTCCCACTGCTGATGTCGGAAGGCCGGAGACTTGCCCACAATCTGGGAAATGTGTACGTGCGCTTTGTGGCAGCTGATGGGTCACTGCAAGATGAACCGCCTGTGGCATTGGTGCAGACAAAAGAAGGAACGAAAGAAACGGGCGCCATAGCAGCCATGGACACGATTGACGTTGTCCCTACCGGACCCCCACAATCCTCCCCGAAGCCTACATCGCAGGCAGGAACGGAGGCAGAAGGCAGTGATCCAGTGCCTAGGATTGGACAGTGGGGTGATGTGGTGGAGCTGGAGATGGCCGAGAGGGAGTTGGACAACCTGGATGATGGCGACCCACTCTCCAGTAACTAAGATCATACAGACCAACCTCCAGCACTGTACTGCTGCTACGGCTAACCTGCGCAGAGAGCTGGAGGCAAACGAGGGGACCATAGCGCTAATCCAGGAGCCGTGGATTAGGATGGGACGAGTGTGTGGTCTGAAAAACTTAAGGGGTAAGTTAATACTTGACTATACCTGTAATAATAATAGAGCATGTATATATATACCAAGAAGTACAACAGCAGTATCTATAACGCAATTCTGCTCTAGAGATCTGGCAGCAGCTAGAATCAAGAGTGGAAATGAGGAGGTGGTTATAGAATCAGCATACATGCCTAGTGATGATACATCGCCACCTAAAGCGGTAGGTGATCTAATAAACTACTGTGAAAACAATAACTATCAACTAATTATCTCAACAGATAGCAATGCACACCACCCTCTTTGGGGGATGCCCGCATCAAACAGTCGGGGAGAGGAACTGGTAAACTTTTTATTCACCACTAATCTCTCCATAACTAACACAGGGGCGGAGCCAACTTTTGTGACGAGGCAAAGCCGCACTATTATAGATCTAACGCTAGTCTCGGACAACTGCAATCTTGTGAGAAACTGGAGAGTCTCAGATGAGCACTCCGGCTCAGATCACAGATGGATAAGGTATGACCTAACACTGACCCAGACTACACCAACACCGATTAGAAACCCACGTAGAACAAACAAGGTAAGTTACATCTCAGCCCTAAAACAAAACCTTAACCCTATTCACCTGGGGGCAACCTATACGCACACTACAGAAATAGAAAATTCTGTGACCAAACTGACAGACAACCTTATAACAAGCTTCAGGGCAGCGTGTCCACTGTCAACTCCGGGAGGCCAAGGTAAAGGTAACCGGTGCTGGTCCAGGGATGCAGAGAAGCTAAGAAAGAAGACACGTAAACTGTACAACCGCGCCATGAATACCTATGACGATTTAGACTGGGATAATTACAAAATGGCGATGAGAGAATATAAAAAATGCATACGATCTAACAAGCGACAATCATGGAAAAAATTTACTAGTAATATTGAGTCTGCAGCGAATCTGCAGCGAACAGAGTCAGGAAAATCCTAGCGGCTGACTCAAACTGTGATATAGGAACACTCAAAAGACCTGATAACACCTACACTAGAACAGAAATAGAAACTAATAATCTACTACTACAAACACACTTCCCAGGATGTCTTATTAGTAACCAATCCACATGGATTGAGAACAGTGGGACTATAGCAACAGACTCTGACTGGGCGGCTGCACGGATAGTAGTAACAAGTGATAAGCTAACCTGGGCAATAAAATCATTCCAGACATTCAAATCTCCTGGACTTGATGGAGTCTTTCTAGGACTCCTGCAATGGGGAGAACACTTACTAAATGAGACTATAAAACAACTCTTTAGGGCCTGCCTAGCCAATAAGTATATCCCGCTTGGATGGAGAGAGGTGAGAGTACTCTTTATCCCGAAACCGGGTAAAAGCGACTACACAGACCCTAAAGCCTACAGACCAATTAGCCTCTCATCTTTCCTATTGAAAACTTTAGAGAGGCTTGTAGAAAGACACATTAGGGATAACATTCTTAATAGTAACCCGTTACACCCACAACAACATGCATACAGCTCGGGCAAATCTACTGAGTCAGCCCTGCATAGAGTTGTGCAGGTTATAGAGCGAGACATCAACAATAAAGCACTATGTCTGGGAGCTTTCATAGACATAGAAGGTGCTTTCGATAAGACTAACTTTAATAGCATTGAAACAGCACTGAAAAAACACAATACTAACCCAACGCTGATAGAATGGACACTAAACATGCTGCGACTAAGGGCGGTGAGAATTGACTCAGATGGCTCGACCAGGGGACTGGTGATGAAGGGCTGCCCACAAGGTGGGGTAGCATCACCGATCCTATGGAACATGGTAGTGAACGTCCTAATCACTAGACTGAACATAGAACGCTATTTTACGGTTGGGTACGCTGACGATCTGACGATCCTGATTTCAGGTCAATTCGCCAGCGTAGCATGCAACCTCATGAATAATGCACTAAAAATTGTAGAAAGATGGTGCAATGAATACGAGCTAACCGTCAACCCGGGTAAAACAGAACTTGTAATGTTTACAAACAAAAGAAATCTGGGTTCTTATAAACTACCGTCCCTCTTTGGACAACAGCTCTGCTTGTCGGAAGAAGTAAAATACCTGGGAATTACACTAGATAAAAAACTAAATTGGGCAAAACATATTGAAAATAAGACAAAGAAGGCTACCATATCATTCTGGCAATGTAGGAAAATGATAGGGAAATCTTGGGGCCTAAACCCCAAAATAACACTTTGGCTGTACAACACCGTAGTCAGACCCTCTCTGACCTATGGTGCAGTAGTATGGTGGCCTAGAACCAAATTAAGTACAACAATAGATAAACTAGCCACGATACAGAGATTAGCCTGTGTAGCGGCGACAGGTTGCATGAGCTCCGCACCCACAGTGGCGCTGGAAGCCCTACTGGGGCTGACACCGCTGCAGTTCTACATACAGCAGGAAGCAGCAGCATCTGCATACAGGCTCAAAGCGTTAGGTCTCTGGGTACAAGATAATCTAGCCAAACATACCACCATACTAGCTGCCTATGCAGATTGTAACCCAGCAATGATCTCACTATACGATAGAGTGACAAAGAAACACATCTTTACAAGGAGCTACGATATCCAACTATATGAAGATCACAGTGATAGCTCTGGGATAAGGGAAGTGAGGATATATACAGACGGATCTAAAACAGATAGAGGCACCGGGTCTGGTACGTTCTCGGAAGACCTCAACATACATATAACAACGACCCTGGGTGAATATAACTCCATTTTCCAAGCAGAATGTGTAGGTATCATCCAGGCGGCAACAGCGGTACTACTAAGACAGGTAACTGACCAAAACATCAGAATTCTCTCAGATAGTGCTGCAGTGCTGAAGGCGTTACAGCGATATGAGCATACCTCAGGACTAACTCTACAGTGCCACGACCTGCTGGAGACCGTAAGCAACCAAAATAATAATAATCTTACTCTCCAATGGATCAAGGGGCACAGCGGATCTAGGGGTAATGATGCGGCTGATGAACTAGCACGGAGAGGCTCGAGCATACGACCTGTAGGGCCCGAGCCGATAATCCCCCTACCTTTCAGCCAAATCAAATCATGGATTCGACAGCGCACTACAAAACTTCACAAAGAATACTGGGCTAGTACCAAGAACTGTAAACAATCAAGGGAAGCTTTCCCGGAACTCAACCCGAGATACTCTCGTAGGTTGTTGAATTTAAAACGTGACAAGCTCCGGCAGGTAGTTGGGGTTGTGACAGGTCACTGCCTTTTAAACAAACACCTTTTTAAAATTGGGGTTACAGACAGTCCCCTATGCAGAGGGTGTATGGAGACTGAAGAAACAGCCGCGCATTTGCTGCTGGAGTGCAGCAGCGTGGAAGAACAACGAAATACTATCCTCGGATCACCGAGGACGCTCCAGGAGGCCTGCACAGGCATCAGCGAGCTGCTGGCTTTTCTGGAGGAGACCGGTTGGCTGAACTAGCTGCAGCCGGGTGACGCAAAATGGGCCAATGATTGGCCTGGTTGCGGAAAACGCCCGCTACACAAGTAACAAGTAACAAGTAAGTGTCCAGACAAACTACGACTGACGGCGATGTTTCATGAACCTATCCAAGGTTTGTTTCTATATGATAATACAATAAATGAGGAACTAATGCAATAACACAAAAGCGCAAAAGTTTATTAGTACACTCGCCAAGCCCTACAGTTTCATCCGTGTGGGCATCACAGGATTAATTAGAAACCATACATTTTCTGGGATAAAAAAATTGTGCCACTCTCAGGCCCTCCAAGTATATCTATGCAAAAATTCACGTCAGTCCGTTGCTCTGTGGCTGCGTGAAAGAGAAACAAACTATGTGTCTCCATTTTGTCTGCGTATTGAGTCCAGACAGATTGAGTATTGCCGCGATTAGCGCGTCATTGTGGCATATTTGTATTTCTTTGATCAAAGATCGTTACAGATGTTGGTGGACAATGTCTGTATTGAACAATATATTGTTCTTACCTGCTTCAATATTTGTCCAGTATTGCTCCAACTGTTTTTCAATAGGCCTCACTTCCTCTGGGTCGAAAAGCCATGTCTTATTACAGAACTGCGGGCCGAGAGTGCGTACCTTCGTGGGCCAGACGCCGTGGATAGACCACGAGTCTGGCGTCACAGGCATGGAACACGAGTGGGAGGGGTTTTTCTTCTCCCAGTCTACGCATACAGTAGGCGGCCAGTGTTGCGTAAAGATCAGATAGTCCCATTCTTGGGCGATGTTGTCTTCGATCATACTATACAAGATAGTCTCGGCTCTCGGTTCAGCAAACTGAAACCTGAGAAACAATGATTTTTAGTTAATACTAGCTGCGCCCCGTTTTTCACCCGCATGGTGATGATGATGAAAAGTAGTGTTAATCCAGGACATAAGCAATGTATATTCCAAATCCATCCAGCCTTTTCTGCGTGATTGAGTAACAAACATCCATCCATCCATTCATACATCCTATTGTTCTGTATTTCCTATATTACCTGCAATAGTAAATTTTAACATAAATGTGCAATAAAAAGCGAATGAGATTTATTGTTCTTTAAGACACTGTGTTGGGGTGGCACTGTAGCGTAGTGCAACATACTGTATGCTTTTAAATATGTGCAAATAAATAAAGGGAGGTCCTACTCTCTGTTTTAGAGTTATTAAAGGAAATGCCATAAAGATGGAACTAAAACTTATTAATTTCCCATTGATTGCTATTAATATTAATTGCACTAAACTCGGTCCAAGCATTTATTCGCTTTGACAGCTGCAATTAACATTGTAAAAAAAGGCAGAATGAAAACTAAATATTCTGATCACTTTTGCTAGGTTTTTGTACCAAAGAATGTAGTAGGTACCTACCCGATATAAGTCAGTGAAATATTAAAAGAAAATGTTTTATATTCAGCTCTTTAAGTTCAAGTATTGTAACGCAATTTTTGGAGATTTTGAACCCCCCTTTCTCCCCATGTAACGCACACTAATGTTTTTTGTACCCCCCCTCCCCCTAGTAAAACTTTACGTAACCACCAAATGACCATTTTTACCTAAGTCACAATTACGCGGCGTCACATACCAGAAAGTTGCTAAAATACCTAATAATATAAAATACTTTGTTATTGTTTTAAAAAATGCGCGAGAGAATCTCTTTATGCGACCATTCCGCCCCTGTAACGCATCGTAACGTTTTACAAGACCCCCTCCCGCCCCTCAAATTCGTTACGTTATACGTGAATGCTCCCTTACAATATTATTGCAGCAGTCAATGTTTGGACCAATCAAATAATGCCGAGTAGTTAGGCCTAGAGTGAGCCCAATTTTACAATTTTTTTTTAGCCACCGAAGGATGGGTAGCTGCGTCCTAGTAGTACACGGTGAACGTACTGCGATTCCCAAGCCGCCTGCCAAGCGTGGGGATTATGGCTACACCCCTCTCTATGAGGGATCAAATTTTTGGTGTTATGATAGTCAGTGTTATTCTGACAAGACTTGTGTCCGCATCGACGTTTGCGATCAAACTGAATAGAGGTGTGTCGTTCCGGACCTTAATAACTCTCAGACTGATTTCCTCTAGTGGAATGATATCAGTGCAATCCACGATGTAGACTGAAGTCGGTCCACAAACTCCGCATGTCCTAAAAGTGCGAGTGAGCTGACGAACTTCGGACCTCAGCACACTGCATGAAGGGAGGCCTGCCGAGGCACCGATCCAACAGACTATGACCGCCGGCAATGTCTCACGAACCTGTCCGAGCTTTCTCTCTCTATGATATTACAATAAATAATTTGTAACTTATGTTCTACAAATTGAGGTCGTTACTATTAGGGGGATAACTAATAAGTGTGCGGGTTTATTAGTACACTCCTCGTACCCCACGGTTTCACCCGCGTGGGTTTTGTTTCAGGATTACTCTGGCACTGTACATTTTCTAGGAATAAAAAGATCCTGCCACTCTCAAGTCCTCCAACCATATCTATGCAAAAAATCACGTCGGCCAGTTGCTCTGTTGCTGCGTTTTTATAAGGTGGGGGGGATAAAAATGCCCAAAATCCTCCAGAGCGGAATCCTCCCCCTGCCCGCGACGTCTGCGGTAGTGCTGCGGTAAAGCCAGGCTTCGCATGTAGACGGTACGCCCGTTTCAGTTGTGTCACGTACACGGAATCGGCTGCAAGCTGCGAGGCGCTACTAGTACGTTTGTATATTTGTAGGTATAGAAAAATAAATGATAACGAGGAATACAGATAAAATAAAATTGTAAAAATATTATTATCTAATATTGCTAACTAGCCAGTGGCCCAGTACAAATATTCGCGTAAAATAAATACTATCAAAATTCATACAAATATTGAATTTCGAACTTGAAATTTGTATGAAATTCGATATAGTCTTCGACCAATATAAAATGAATGGACGTGCCCAGTAGAAGCGCATTTTTGAAGCTTACAAAATGAGCGCCAGCGCTCACTTCATCTCAGTCGGTCTCTAGCCGTAGGAAGTGAAACACGAGTCTATTGTTACGCGATAACGAAACATCTGACAAAATTATGAATTCGTATGCTTTACCGAAGTGTAAATAGATAAATAAAACCGATATCTATTTTTTATAACAAATATACTGTACATTTTTATAATTAGGTGTTGAAGTATATGTCTGACGGTTTTGACTCGTTTTGACTGATCAAGTTCAATGGTTAGGGCCCGTCCATTCATTTTATTTTGGTCGAAGGATATAGTAAGTATTTTACGCGAACATTCGTAGTTGGGCCAATGGCTATTTTTATTTGATTTGAGTTGTGACAACCCTTCGCGTCTAGACATCGAGCCTGCCATGTAAGTATGTTGCGGTTAAACAAAGGAGTTGACCCACTATTAGTATTTGTTACACATATGGTAATTGGAAGCACCAAAATGCCTTTCCTAAGTTCGCAAGTTTCCCTCTGTTTGTTTTCATCTATGCTCCGAAAACTCACCCTGAAAATAGGAACAGGAACAGCCCGTAGTTCATATCCCACATGGTGGTAAATCCAAAACTTTTTATGCCTGACACCAGTAAATATTTTTGCTGAATTGACAGGATTTAAGTTACTTGTTATTTAATAATTAATTTGCATTTTTCTACAAATTTTCATCATTATCACAATCGAATGTCACGTCAACTGACAAGTCTGACAATTTGACTGACATGACAACATGACTGTAGTATTTTATTTAGTTACAAAAAAAAAACACCAACTTCGTAAACTCAGTGCTGTCAAAATCACGTACACGTGACACCTGTCTGACAGTGACAGCGAAAACGGATTACGACAGCTGTCCACCTGACAGTTTTTTTTGCTCCTATTACTGAGTACACAGACATCTGTGACTGAGCAGGTTAAAGATATTAAGGCCATACCAACTCGCCTTCCGTATTTTACTGTAAGTTTTTGTATGCCTCAGTCGACCTCAGTATAGTTGTTGATGTAAAGAATAGTAGATTAGTAGCCAAGGGCTGTAAGGCATCAATTGCAGCCCGAGATATTTAGACGCACGAGCGCAGCGAGGGCGCCTATAGTTCGAGGGTGCAATTGATGCTTACACCCGAGCTAACTACCCTGCCTTACATCTCGATTGTGAGGTAAGTAGAAAAAAACCGGCATAACAAACATAAAACATTTTATTAGTTAAAGTTTATAGTGAAATGAGAACAATTTTCAAATTTTAGGGGTAGGTGTTTTTTGGGTATGTTAATAGTTTGAGATTGTAATATTTGTTGGTCATCACAGATCGTTGGTCATGGACAAAATCTGACGGGATGAAGCTTTCTTCAGCAGAAGTTGATGGTTGCGGATCATCTCTTGAGAAAGATGTTTCATTTTTTGAAAGCTGAATAGTTTCCGTTATTCATCATTCAGCCCAATGACAAAAGAGGTCGTTTCGCTATTCCTGCCTTTTTTCATCTTTTTTTGAAAACGAAATTGAGCTTCGCCGTTCGATATTTAAAAACTATTATACTCATACGAAGACAAGGCTAAATAGCGAAGCGACCTCTTTTGTCATTGGACTGAATGCATGATGTCTATTGCCAGTATGATGGTTAGCTGATGTACGCGAACTTTTTTAAAGAGTGAAGTTTTTTTTTTTAATTACCTACTTACCGCCCTGGGGATTTTATAGCTACATTGTTACCCTAGAGCGCTAATTGGTCATCTACAAGCCCCATTTGGGGGTAATAAGGACCTACTTACCGAATATGAGAGATGTAAAAGCTATTTTAGGCAGTTTGAAATAGATACTATATTCATGGAAAACATCTTGACACAGTCATCTTTGACTAGAAAATATCTACACCATTCAAGTACTTAGGTGGTACCTATACGTATGTCTTATACTTCAGAGTTGGAACTTTACTAGAGGCTCCTTGGAATCGACATGAAAGAATGACCACGCGGTCTCATCCCAAGAGAATGTAATACTACTACGGAGAGTCTCATCCTGCTTCACATGCGCCATCACTTTCACGACTCTTTTTGTAAAACACTGTTTTTAACTATCACGGTTGTTCACTACAGTTATATGATTATTTACGGGATATTTACCGTGGTAAGGTTGTGGAAGGAGCTCCCGATATTTCGGCGCAGTTACATGCACCATGTTCACGGGAAGACTGAAGAATGCGGGTGGTTGGTCGTTTGAAGTCGAGGCAGACAAAACGATCTACCCTCTTTCTTAGTCTTTTGCTACGTTTTGGTTCTTTTTTGTAAGTTAAAGACCCGCTTGGCCGCTTCCATTCGGCAGCGCGTCCCTTGAGGGCTTCGGACGCGCTGGGCTTGAGATTTAAAGCCCTGGAGCAATGATTGCACGCTTGCAAAGTAGCAAGACCGCACAGCCTCCCTTGACAGAGTCGACGCTAGCCTACAAGAGACATCCTGAATTAGCACATGGAATAGTCTCCGTAAGAGTATTATATTCTCTTGGGAATAGGTACTTTTCATTCCGGAATCGATTCCATCAGCTAGGGTGCTGTAAGCTTTATTGACAGTGTCCTGTGTTACGCAACGTCAAACTGCATAACAAAAATAGGTACTTACCAAGTTATATAGAAGTTCAAACTGCATAACAAAAATAGGTACTTACCAAGTTATATAGAAGTAAAGTTATCGTAGTCTATGTACCCAAAATTTAGGTCCTAAATTGTAAAAAGTCGAAGTTTTAGGATATTCATTAAAGTAAAAATATTTTAAAGCTGATGCGAAGCAGAAGCTGGCTCTTCGATGTTGATCTGCAAAAGCAGTATGAGAGACGTTTCATGCGTATTGTGCAACGTAATATTTTACAGGTTTATAATTTAATTCAAATAAAAATTTAAATAAGTCTACAATGTTACAATAACTACATGTGAATAAGACACCAAAAATAAATTTGAAACATTCATTTAAATCATAATATTATCATCGACAATCATCCTTGATATTATGTACCTACCTAATTATCTACAATGCATCAGGTACCTACCTATTTAATCAAAATTGAAACAGTTAGATAAAACATCATAACAGTAAGTCTGTACTAAGTACTGTTATTGTTAATGTTAACCAAGCTAGACGATGCTAAACTGAACTTAAAGAACATAAGCATAGGTACTTAATTAACACTAAATCATTTTAGTTCAGTAATTTAGTTGTTCGCAGATTCTTAGAAGTTACCGTGTTAGTCTTCTTCTTAGTCGTGCACTCTTGGCAGAGTGGTCGTGATTGCGTTGATGGTACAAAAAGGCTGCTCGCTGTCGTCGTCCGTTCCCAGGGCTGCCGCTTGTCTAGCAATGCTTCTCCATTTCTGGCGGCTGGTTGCATTGCGAGCACACTGCACCATGTGGTGTTAGTAGTAAAATGATAATAAGTACATTCCCTAGGTAGAAATGTATATATAGATGTACCTACTCAAAGACTGACCGATGAGGGGCCTTACCCCTAGCTCGAAAAGTTGACCCGCATAGGTGTTATTTGTCTAAACGGTACCATCAACTACGAAAAGCGGTAGTTATTTGATAGCCGCCAAGCTTTGCTATTTTCACGCACACACGCATAGTAAAACGGATTTTCGTCCATTCAAGTTAGACGATTTTAAACGATGCAGCTTAAATGAGTTGGTTAATTTTAGGTACCTATCAGGTACCTACTAAAAGTTGGCTCGCAAAAGTGAAGCTAGGGGTAAGGCCCCTGCATTATTTGATTAGTAACTGCATCATATCCGCGCTTTTCCTCCCCATTCCGTCTTGCGGGCGCTGACCTAGCATTTTTTGCTAGCGTATACCGTTCTTGGAGCCTCGTTCCGTGTTTTTCTTGGCCGTCATCGGTCCGGTGCATTTGTGAAAAAATGCGTTCGCGTGTTACACGATACTAGCTACAATTATGAGTAGATGCATTATGGTACCTATCTATGATAGCAATTAGTGCGATGCAGGTATCCTAGGCGTGACGGAAAAAATGTTACACCAAGTAGGTAATTAATATAACCAAATATTTATACATATAGGTAGGTACTTATTAGTGAATGCAAATTTATAACTAAATAACTCTAATTTTATTTCCCTGGTTTATTTTGTCCTCTTAGAAATGACGAAAGTGTGTCTGCCTTTTCACTGTAGATAATGTTTTTTGTTCTTCCTTAGAAGTGAATGTCATATCGAATGCTGGCTGAAGATCAGGAAGGATGGAATAGCTACTCCAGCGATATGAGCAAGTCCGATAATCAAAAAGAATATAATTATCAACATAAAAAACAGAGTTCATAAAAATATCAGAACTGGACCAAATTAAAATGGGACCACACGAGAAACACCAGCTTTCAAATAAAAAAATAATCATCAAAATCGGTTTACCCTGTCTAAAGTTCTGAGGTAACAAACATAAAAAAACAGTCGAATTGAGAACCTCCTTCTTTGGAAGTCGGTTAAAAAAGAATTCAAAAGAATGCTTTCATCCCTTGGTAAATAACTTACGTTTTAGTGTGCACATTAGAACTAACAACACTTTAGGATAACATATATAGCACACTCGCACTAAGGAGAAAAGGTTACATCTTTGCAGCAGAACGACCCTGTTGTTGGTCTGGAAAACCATCAATAGGACTTGTGTTTTGAGACGATCGATAGGACGGTGAGGTACGCCTTGGGCTAGGCTCTATGTGAAAGAAAGAAAATAAATTTATTCGACAATAAATAAATAAAAAACACCTTATATCTAAAGAACACAAATTATTGTCGAATGGATCCATCTCGGCAATAATGTTGAAAGTCCAAGACTATCAGCGCCGGTTTTCAGATGGACCCTTGATGTGGAAGATTTTTGTACCATTATCTTATATGAACTAGAGCAGTGGCGTTAGTACGAGCACTTGCGAAAAAGTTATCGTTACGTAAACGATAGCAAAATGTATGAAAAATTGAACAGCGTCTCTATCGGACGTGAAAGGAAACTGATTCTATGATACATTTGCTATCGTTTACGTAACGATAACTTTTTCGCAAGTGGTCGTACTAAGGCCACATGTCATTTCTCCCTACTTGCGTCTTATGATCACCGATCTAGGGATGTTTAAGACTAGAGCTGTGACTAGAGTAAGTATAGATTTCTTAAGATAGACGTTTTCCATCCTAAACCACAACTGTTGCGTACCGCCTCACGAGTAGAGTATAATGTAAGCATATTCTTAGTAAAAAGTCACAGTAGCTCGCGTATCTATTCTACATGTTCACGTTCTTAAGTTCTTAATGAAGTAACAGGAGAGGAGGCATGGCACGGGCACCTCGGTGAGCCAATGTCGTGGGTTCGACGACTCGTCCTCTGGTAACTGCCTATAAAGTAGTGCAGCGCTCTGTCTTCGGCGTTTGGAACTTGTAAGCTGGAGTAGGTACCTAGGTACAAGGCATTAAAATAATTTAAATATTTATTTAAAGTTAAAAGTTCGTACTACCTATCTTTGTCGTACCTATCTACTTAGGTCTTACTTAGGTACTACACATTTGTAACCTTGACACTGTCATTCATGATGGACATTCGAAAACTTCCAACTTGTGTTGCACGTTGACAGTGCTTAGTGTTTTATTAACATAATTATAAAATTAAAGTATCTGTCTGTCTGTACGTCCGTCCGTCTTACCCTTAAACGGCTGTATCTTTGGAACCGTAATAGATAGCCCGTTGAAATTTTCACAGAATATGTAATGTTACGGCGGATTAACTAAGTTTAATTTTTATTTTTTTATTATTATTTTTGTAATTGTTCTTATGTAAATACGATAATACGTACAAGCGTCAAACTTGGCATGATTATAGTACACACTCTAAAGTATAACAAATAATGGTCAAGTGTGAGTCGGTGACACATTTCTGTTCATTACGAAGTTAAGTAACGTAATTCAGTTACTTGGACGACCTCAGCATTTCTTTCCCTGAATCGAAATTGCATATTTTACTAATTTTGAAGTCGGGTTTTTAAATTGGTAATTATTGTATTTTGTGGTGGCACGAAACTCTCAGTGCGCGAGCCCAACCCGCACGTGGCCGGTTTTTAGATCTTGAAAGAAGAAGTCAATAGGCGAATTTAAATACCGAATTTTGAAATTTTCTCGGGTTAGTTACTATCGTGGTTGAATTTCGTTTTTATTTTATATCTATAGAAATATGCTCGTTATGTTCGAGAAAATAATATCTAAGATTTGGCGAAAAAGATGCATTGAAGGAATCACGTTATACCTATGTGCCTCGGCTTCGTATCGGCCCTTTGTCTAACAAAAGCCATTTTAGTAAGCCGCGACAACAATGTACCTACTTACTATTGAATTAAATAGATCTCCAAGATTGAATGAAAATAAACAAAATATTTCAATAAACATCCACCGCGCCCTGCCACAGGCGTGTGCCCAACAGTTTACTCCATTAATTACTGATAAAAACGCGTCACGGAGTTTGCCAGCGCGCGCAAGTTTTTGCCGCCGCCGGCGGAAGCGCACGCGCACGTCGCTTTTTTCTACCCTCTAATGCATTAATTTTCAATACGAGAGCGTTGCCCGTTTTTTAATTAATCTGAGCCGTGCTGGATGGTGTTATTGTATACATAGTAGGTATTTGTTAGATCTCATACGACACAGGTAGGCTAAATAAAAGTTAGTAACAGCGAGAAATTATTGAAAACGATTTCGCGAACCGTTTAGAGTGAAATTGAATTTTTGCCAGTGGCGTAGCTAATAGCTATCGGAGGGCTAGGCGGTGCGGTGCACCGGGGCCCTCAAGCTCAGGGGGCCTCGGTCCCTGACCAGCAAACCTCTAACTAAACTTGAGAAAAATCGCATATGCACAATAAAGAGCTGATGATAAAAAAGTAGCTTTTTACCTCTAAAGTATTTATATTTTTACTTGATAAAACCTAACCCAGTTTAGATGGGACCCATTTTTTTGCACCAGAGCCTTTGGTTACCTAGCTACGCCACTGATTTTTGCTACATATTTCTTAATTACCTTTAATATCGAAACTTGCATTTTACTTTCTTCTAAACGATATTTTATTTTATTTATACACAAATAGGTACTGCACAGTGCACACACAGCTACGCCAAGTTCTGGCCAAGTGAAGGTGTGTAGCGAGATAAAGTCTGTAGGTACGAGTACATTAGGTATGTCAATAATTTCTAAACATTAAATGTCAAGTGAATTATGACATCTATACAGCATCTGTAAATTCAATTCCTCGACGATCTTTCTTTTAGTATTTTTAACAATTATAGTAAGTTCTAAGCTTGGCTATACAACTGTTAATATCTTATTATGTAAACGTACTAAATAAAATATTAATATTATAATTTTTGCAAGGAACATTACAAACGATATATCATGTACAAACGTTACTTATACTGCCTTGTTAGCTTGAATGTTACTTTAATACATTAAAAAAATTATAAACACAATAGAACTCCGCATGTAGCTAAATACCGGTTTAAAATTAACAACGCTTCACTGCATATATTCCAACATTTTCCTCTAACATCTTTGTCCAATTACGGCGCGCGATTCAAATATGGAATGTGGCAGGAATAGCTGTTGCGACGCGCGCGCACCCCGTGACGTCACCGGGCAGTCGGCCTCCAGGAATCTGCTCGGTCGGATGTGACTCATCTGCTCGACCAACTTAAGTAGAGTTGAATCTGGGCGCCACTATCATATTTTTTTGGACAACGCCGAAAACCTCCCATTGAATATTTTAGTTCTCTCATTTCGCCGTCTACAGATTAGTAGGGCTTTGTACTTGAGAGCTGATTCAGCGGGAATGCAGTTGCCTGTCTTATAGGCCCGGGAATTTATTGGCGACACTAAACTTGAAGCAATGTGTATTTGTTATCTACTTTTATAATTTGTAGTAAGTACCTATGTAATTGAAAAAACCCTACTACACTTTGTAAATGTGAATCGACTCATAGGTAATTTGGTCCTTCGAGCTAGTGGTTATATTATAGCTCGAATCACTAAATTACCTGTATTACTGTTCAAGTTTCAGGGGCCTTACGCCCAACTATAAACGCGGGCCCGAATAGGTGCAGTTTGCAAAATCATGCGAACGCGGTTTTCAGTAGCGTGATTTTGCAAACTGCACCTATTCGGGCATAACTGTTCACTAACGCATTGGAGGACGTTTTCAAGCTCTTGGACTGGAACGGATTCGGCATCAACATCAATGGCTTATACATCACTCACCTTCGTTTTGCCGATGATATAGTCATCATGGCAGAGTCTCTGGAGAACCTCAACACGATGCTCAGTGACCTCAGTAGAAAGGTTCTTGAGTGGAGACCGCGAACCGGAAGATGTAGCGTAGGTAGACTAGCCCACTAGCTAGATGGACCGACGACATTGTGAGAGTCGCGGGCATCCAGTGGATGCAGATGGCAGGATGTCGTTCAGTGTGGAGGTTAAAGGGGGAGGCTTATGTTCAGCAGTGGACGTCTTCTGGCTGATGATGATGACCTATTCGGGCCCGCGTTTAGAGTTGGGCGCAAGGCCTCTGATCTTACATCTGGAGTACACTGGCATTACACATTGGCTGTTGGCGCCATTGCTCGTCAAACGAAGGTGATTACCAACATGTAAACAGCCAATTTGCCAAGTTGGTCGTCGAAAATACTTAATAATTAGTAGTGTGGATATTTAGATAAAAAAATAATATAATTCGGTCACGTGAAATTCGAATTTGAACTTCTGAAAATGGATACAAGTGAACACTTCTGTATCTCTTATCCATACGGATGAATACGGACGGACTGTACAGGGACAGACTCCTTTGAGTACTCTTCGCTATTCTTCATAGTTTCGGATTTAGTCATCCACGCCCACTTGAAAACATCACTCTGTATATTAGCTACAATAAATTGGTACATTGCAGTTTCTTTTAATGAAGCTTAAGAACAATGCAGGTCTATCAACACTTATCTGTCTTCAAGTTCACGATCAACGACGTGAAGTGCCATCATGAGTAAGCAGTCAAATAAAGGATAATTATGACTGTTGTGACGTTGTCTTAAAACTGTTCACCATTTTCATTAGACTATCACCATGTAATTACCATAGATTAAGACCAAAGTAAAAATAAAGATTTATTATTATGACTCTTTATTTATTATTATTATTATTTCTGATAGTGGAAGTTTTCTACTACTGGACGTCCTGCATGTACTTTGGTACTATGTATATAGGTTAAATATTAAACTTACACTGTACTCAGCCAAGAGGAGGTCTTTGAACTCATCATTATGAGTAACTTTTACAATGGAACCAACTCTGAAATCGAGAAAAAATATCATAATACATTTATATGATTATTTACGGGATATTTACCGTGGTAAGGTTGTGGAAGGAGCTCCCGATATTTCGCGCAGTTACATGCACCATGTTCACGGGAAGACTGAAGAATGCGGGTGGTTGGTGAAAAACTTCAAAGTTAGGTGCAAACAGAACGATCTACCCTCTTTCTTAGTTTTTTGCTACGGTTATCACTGGAACTCTAACTCGAACCTAAGTCCCGACAAAACACACTCACTGTATCACTGCGTATATTATTTTGAACACATTTTGAACGCGGACTTTTATTTTTAAGGGAAACTAATTTAGTGAACAACCGTGATAGTTTAAAACAGTGTTTATCATAATAAATGTCCCTTAAAAAATGACATACACACTATGTTTTCTTTTCGTGATTTCATTTTTGGTCCCAACTATAACACTAAAAAGTAGCTCATAATTATTATAAATACAATAACCTCGTTTCGGTTTAGTAGGTACACCACAGTTTGTAATCCTGTAAATAGCACCCACCCCTGCGCTTGCGCCGCTGCAGTGTAATGAACTCAAGTAAGTTATGTACTTATTTGTAATTTTGTAGCAAATCTCAACGGATCGCGCCGTGCTGGTCCATCGCGCGCACATATCGTGCTTCATTGAACTCTCACTCTGCCGTACCCGAACTACCTATACATTATAGGTAGGTACTATTACCTACTACTCTACTATACTATCTTTTGTAGTGGTAGGACTCTTTTGCAGGGGTCCGCCTGGGGAAGTACCTACCACACCTTTGCCAGTTATTCAACCGCCAAGCAGTAGTGTGTAAACACTACTGTGTTCCGGATTGAAGGGCAATGTTTCCAGCGAAATTACAGGGCACACAGAGATTTGACATCTTATATCACGGCGTGACGAGCGCAGTGCATTGCCATCCAGGGTTTTGAACTGTTGAAGTTCAAAATTCTGAGTGGCGTTGAGCTGTTATGGGCAAGCGTGAAGAGCCATCAGGCAAGCGACTTCGCACGTCTCGTCACTATAAAAAACTTCGTGGGCATACACTACTGCTAATTCTTATTAATTTCTATGAGAAGATCCTAGCCTACGGAGTTTATTAGTGGTCTTTGCATAAACGTCAGAAGCTCAATCTAATGACACAGTTTTCATTAGTTTTTTTTTTTCAAAAATTTGCTAGTGAACTCTGATGATGATGGCGACGTGGTCCGCTTACGTGACAAAAAAAATACATAAAGACGAACATAGAACCTCCTCCTTTTTGGAAGTCGGTAAAAGTGCTCAATGCAGGAACCTATTTTTTTCAATTTAGGTACAACGTGTAACAAAAAGGTAATACTGAAGGGTATGTACTACTCATCATTTTATACAACTTTTATTTGGGTACATCTCTGAAAACGCGAAATAAAATCAGCTGTACATTTTGTCGAGTTTCAATTACCGTTTTCTATATGGGACAGCTTATATTTTTTCGCGATTTCAGGTTTGGTCCCATAGTAAAAGTTGTTGATAATGATGAGTAAATGACATACCCTTCAGTATTAGCACACCTTTTTGAAACACGTTTAGAATTGGTCTAAGTAAGTATATGTTTTGTACACATTAGCTCGTGATACCTTTCCAGCCTTAATGTCTCGGTGACCTCGGGTGCTGAAGTTCTAATCTGGCTAGTCATTACCTATCTAAACACGGAAAAGCATGTAGGTTACCTACTCGTCACAGAATCCTTGACTCCATACATATTAATCAAGGCTATATCTTTAAAACTATCCGTTCTGTTTCGCAGTTGGATTATGGAATAGATATTTAACTTCGATAGGAATATGATTCTTTTTGCACCTACAGGACAAGTAGGAAAACGGTCCATTGTGGACTTTCCTTGGATACGTACCTACCAAACGATTCGATTCTACGTTTCTAATCCGTACGGCCAAGGATTGGAACAACCTGCCGGCTTCCTTGATTCCTGAGAGATATAATCTGGGCCTTTTCAAGGAGAGTGAATAAGTATCTTCCAAGTCTGCGTGCTTCATCTTCAACCACATCGTCGCTTACCAACAGGCGAGTTGGTGGTCAAATCGCGATGTAAAAAAACCTATAAGAGGTACGTAGCTCGTGGAGTCCACCGTGGCAATTGATCTGATAGACAGAGCGGCTATTTCAGTCACTTTCTAGGCTGCATCTAGGTTACACGTGCCATTGTGAAGTGTGACGTCACGCTGTGTACCCAAGTCCTTCTGAGACCCATGCCGGCTCTTGTTCTTCGAATACATAATGTGTATATTATATACTTATACTTAGTGTATTGTGGACTAAAGCTCGTCGCACACGATTCGTAATACTTATATAGCTTGCGCCAGGGCGCAAGTATATGATAGAAAAGCTATTTCAGTCACGTTCTAGCCACCACCTTGATCTAGGTTACACGCGCGCCACTCAAGTGTGGTATCATCATCATATCATGTACCAACACATCGCGTCATCATGTAGGTACGTACCAGTGCCGACAATAATAATTGTGCTTCGAAAACAGCAGCAGGTACCTTACTTACTGTGTCCTAAAGCCTGCTGTAGATGATGCGTAGTAGCTTGCGCAAATATATATTATATATATAATTATGATGGTCCTATAGCCGATACGCGCCCCTGTGAACTGTGACGTCACGCCGTGTACTTCGTCTATGTTTCTTGAATACACCTACCTAACCTACTTCTTACTGTGGACTAGAAATCTTAAAATAATAGAATATAAATCTTTATTGGCCTTATAACATTGGTAGTGACACTGGGCAAGTCAAATGTACTTAATTTAATAGTATTTAAGTATTCATAAACAAACTGGAACTAGACTAGCCTACATCAGGTTAGCCTAAAAAAAGTAAAAAAAAATATACAAGACTAAGGGCCGATTTTTCAATCCTCAGTATAACGGTCAGATAGTTAACAGATCAATAAATTTATCTGTCCTATAAATTTACAGGTTTTACTTCGCACATAACCTCTGAATGTTGAAAATTTCGAAAACATGCTATCAATGGAATAAATTCTATCTGATTCTGTAACTGAGGATTGATAAATCGGCCCTACTTACTTAACAATGAAATAATAATAATTTCAGAAAAAAAAATTACTCGAAAAGTGGCAGCGTTAAGATAATTATATTTCAAGACTAATTCACTAATAATCAAAATTCAATAGTAAATTATTATTATTACTTTTTTTATTTTATTATTTAGCTACTGTGCGTGCGCATCGTGTGCAGCGGACTTTACACAGTCGTAGTTGGTCAGTGTAGGTACATAATCAGTATGTACATATTTTTTTGTTATTTATTGATTTAAGTACTTTTGGTATACATTGATAAATGCTTAGTTCATCATTTTAGGTAGTGGTTAGGTTTAAAACTGTTACACAATACCTAGTTTTTTTTTAAAACGTCATTGCATTGAAATGCTCTACTTTTTCCTTTTTTCAGGGTTCCATACTCAAAGAGTGTAAACGGGACTCTATTACTAGCCTTCGCAGTCTGTTTGTCTGTCTGACCACGGCTGTATCATTCGAACCGTTATAAATAGCCTTTTCAAATTTTCACAGAATATGTAACGTTACCTACGGCGGATTACCTAAGAAATAATGAAAAAATAATAAATTAAATTTGCTCTAATGTTGAAACGGTAATAAGTACACCAGTCAAATATACCATAATTATAGTACATACTCTAAAGTAAAACTAAAAAAATAATGGACATGTGCGAGTTGGTGACAAATTTATGTTCACCACCAAGTTAAGCTACGTCAGGCGTGTCAGTACTTGGATCGGTGACCGCCTGGGCGTGATGTTGTCTTATCTTTTTAACCGTCTAAAAGGAGGAGGTTCCAAATTAGTTTTTAGGGTTCCGTACCCAAAGGCTAAAACGGGCGGGACCCTATTACTAAGGCTCCAATGTCCGTCTGTCACCAGGCTGTATCTCATGAACCGTGATAGTTATAAAATTGAAATTTTCACAGATGATGTGTTTCTGTAGCCGCTATAACAACAAATACCAAAAAACAGAATAAAATAAATATTTAAGGGCGCTCCCATACAACAAACGTGATTTTTTGCCGTTTTTATAGATAATGGTACCCTTCGTGCACGGTTCCGACTCGCATTTGGCCGGTTTTTTTATTTAATTTTAGTTTGTGTTTGTTTCCTCAGAACTTTCGACTGGATGAACCGATTTTGATGATTCTTTTTTATTTGAAATCTGGTGCTTCCCGTGTGGTCCCATTTCAATTTGGTCCTATTCTGACATGTTTAGAAAGTTATGTTTCGCAAGTGCTCGTACTAAGGCCACTGTTTTACTTGAAATAGTGACGTGACGTGAATGGTTGATCTGACGTTGACATCTGACGTTGTGACATTGTCAGGGAGGGTAACGTCCTTGATCTCGGACCAGTCGCCGGCGCTTCCTACCTAAAGTTAGGCCTCTATCGCCTTATCTAGCTCAGGCGATCTAGAAAACTGCTCGTAACTCTTATTGACCAAGTTCAGTGAACCCGAACGGCTAAACATACGAACCGGACAACTTATCTTTAGAGTTGGCTAAATTATGAACTAAAAAATGTTCGACAGATAGCTGTCTGTGTGTTTAGAAAAAACGATGGCGGCTCCATCCTTCATCTCTCTTTAAATAAGTCGTACCAAACCCAAACGTGAGGAGCGTCCCTAGAGTGCGCTGAAAAAACGAAATTGATAGACATTAGAACGAAGATCTGAGATTGATTTGCAACTAGGTATTTTGGCTTATCATTGCGATTAGATTTATTTCTTAACCGATTTCTAAAGGTGGAGGTTCTCAATCTAGTTGCATTATTTTCTAATTTTTAGCGACTTCAAAAAAAGAGGACTTCTATTTTCCACTGTACTTTTTTTTTTTTTGTAAATGTATGTTCACCGACTTCTCCGCCAACTGTTGACAGATTTAAATTTTTTTTTTATTTGGTATGGTACTTCAAATTTGGTCCAATGAATACCAAGTCAGGATCTGATGATGGGATCCCAGGGAAATCGAGGTCAACCCTCAAATTTTATAGGCACTTATTACGTTTTTCATATATTTTTGAAGTCGGTTTTAAATTTAATCCACTTGTCTTTCCTCAGGACTCCGTCATCTATCCCCAAGCCGCCTGGGGAAGTACCACACCTTTGCCAGTTATTCAACCGCCAAGCAGTAGTGTGCAAACACTGGTGTGTTCCGGATTGAAGGGCAATGTTTCCAGCGAAATTACAGGGCACATAGATATTTGACATCTTATATCTCGGGGTGACGAGCGCAGTGCATTGCCATCCAGGGTTTTGAACTGTTGAAGTTCAAAATTCTGAGTGGTGTTGAGCTGTTTAGGGCAAGCGTGAAGAGCCACCAGGCGAGCGACTTCGCTCGTCTCGTCACTCAGTAAGAAAAAAAAAACGTTTTGAAAAAAATATGTTTTTATTTGAAAGGAATAATAATACCTTCAGATTAGTCCCATATTAATTTCATCTTTTTGCTTTTAAATCAATAGGTATATGTATGTAACTGGAAATAATATTATCCAACTAAACGAAATTGCGTAGTTATTAACTAATTTTGAAGTTGTTTTTTTAATTAATAATTATATTCAAATAACCGGGCAAGTGTGAGTCGGACTCGCGCACGAAGGGTTCCGTACCATTATCTATAAAAACGAGGAAAAAGTCACGTTTGTTGTATCGGAGCCCCCTTAAATATTTATTTTATTCTGAATTTCATGAATTCATAAACCGTGATATTTAGACAGTTGAGGTTTTTACAGATGATGTATTTCTGTTGCCGCTATAACAACAAATACTAAAAAACTATATAAAATTAATATTTAAATGGGCTCCCATAAAACAAACGTGATTTTTTTGCTCGTTTTTGCTCGATATTGATAACAGCAACAGGTTGAAGCTTGAAATATTCACAGAATATTGAATTATATATTCAGTATAAAAAAATAAAAAAAATATAGGGGGCTTAAAACAAACGTGATTTTTTTGTTCGATATTGATAACGGCAACAGGTCGACGCTTGAAATATTCACAGAATATTTAATTATATATTCAGTTTAATAATAAATAATGAAAATTAAATTAAACAAATATTTAAGGGCGGCTCCCATACAACATTCGTGATTTTTTATGCTCGTAATTGATAACGGCCACAGGTAGACGCTTGAAATATTCAAAGAATATTGAGTTATATTATTCACTTTAAAAACAATAATAATTAAAATAAAATAAAACTTATATTTAAGGGAGGCTCCCATACAACAAACATGTTTTTTTGTGCCGTTTTTATAGATGGTACGGAACCCTTCGGGCGCGAGTCTGACTCGCACTTGGCCGGTTATTTTCCACGTTGGCGCTAAAACTCCCCCCGTCCCTTTCAGATGGGAACAGTGTGACCTGTATACGCTAAACTGGTTGTGTTTAGTTAATACATTAGGTATATAATATATAGGACGTTCCAGACTAAATATAGATTGCAAATGTCTGCGTCCTCGAGAATCCAGTTTTTACGTCTTATCTGGATAGGGTTACCAACTCGAAAAAAGAAAAAAAGTCCCGACAAAAGTTGGTCATTTGCATAAAAATCAAAGATTTCATTAATTAATCACATTATGAATTCTAAACTCTGTGTGGGTGGCGATGCCTCGTTGTTCTTACTCAAATTGAAAACTTCAAATTTTGGATTAACCATGTTAATTATTATTTTATTTTGTAGTTTCGTTTTCGTTATTTTCATTTCAATAAAATATATAAATCTATTCATTACAGAAATTTAATTTTCTATTTGATAGAATCATGACAAACAAAATTTTATACCCGACTTCCAAAAAGGAGGACTCCTCAATTCGACTGTTTTTTGTTATCTTTGTTACCTCAGAACTTTCGACTGGGTGAACCGATTGTGATGATTCTTTTTTTAATTCAAAAGGTGATGCTTCCCGTGTGGTTCAGAATTTGGTCAAGTTCTGACATTTTTATGAAGTCGGTTTTTTATTGAAGCTCTTAAGAATCGGAGAGTGCTACTTTTATCCCGGAAAAATGATTTTTTTATTCCTATAAGCCTGCATACCATCACTGTATTTTTATAAAAGCGAAATAGGTAGGTACCTACCATTCATTCACAGACCGACTGGGGTGTTATAAGAACCGCTAAGAAAGGATTTTGCGAAGGAGCGAATTAGAAGGTTATTTTTTTATGCCATAGGTGGCACAAGCAGACGGGCCGTCGGATGGTAAGCGATCACCGTCGCCTATAGATGCAACACTAGGGGCATCACAGATACGTTGGCGACCCTTGAAGACTATATTAACAGCCCATGAAGGAGTTTATATGAAAGTTTACGCGTATAAAGTCGCGGGCAATGGCGAGCTCATCAAAGCTCATGAGAGTGTACGTTATGTCATAGACAAACTATATTTGTCTATGGTTATGTCGTATAGTTTATGAATATTTCAACTATGTAGGTCCTACCTACTCTAGCAAAATTTTAGAAGTCCTACACATAGAGGTAAAAGTCATAGAACCTTATGACACCATCTAGACATTCCTGCATATCCGGTTGGCGTAGTTACGAATTTTAGTTTATGACTCTGTGATGATTATCAAGATTATTTATCTAATTAGCTTCTTCTTCTTAAGAAATCAATATACCTAATATATATTGGGAATAAACGCCCAAAAGCCTACGTAAATATTATTACGAATAATTATCTAGGTAGATATAAATTGAATAAGTAAAAACCCCCAATAAAAGAGCTGATAATCTTCTAACGGCTGAACAGATTTTAACCGACTTCCTAAAAGGATGAGGTTATCAATTCGACTGTATTCTCCTGAATCATAAGGTAAGAACAGTAAGAACGCTCTCGATCATATCACCTTTAAAAAAGTTCAACTGTTTTTGATTTGGGGGCTACGTTGCGATGTGACAGACACATACATAGACACATACTTTTTGCATCGGGGGTTAAAAATATCTTACCTAGTTAAAGAGTGTGTGATATGGGATTACACGTAACGGTGTGATTGAGCCGAAAGGAGGTCTTTGTACTTATTCATCATTATCAACAACTTACTAACGCACTTATATTCTAAGGTCTTTATCTAAATGACATGTTTTGAACTTATTTACTAAAGTAATATTAATTAACTTTTATCAAACAATTTTTTTATAATTTACTTATATTTTAACAAATTTTATATATATTTTTGACATATTTTTAATATTTTTTTAAAGCAATTTTATTTTGACGCTAAAATTTGTACCTACCTATATTTTAATGTGAACTTTTTAACTTATATGTGTAACTGTGCATAGTTAATTTTAAGAGTTAATTTTCTATAAAAATGTATTTGACCTACCTAATATAACGTACCATTGTTATCTGAATCTAGAGTTAGGTAGTTCCTTTGTAAAAGTTGTTTTTTCTTAGTATATAGGGTTAGTTTCTCAGGGTTGAAACCATCAAAAATGCTATTCCAAAGAAAACAGACCTCCACACTCAACAAAATGTATGGAATAAGTACAGCTGATTTATTTTTCGCAACTTTGTCTTTCAAACTTTTGTTCCAATTTATAATGGTGAGTACCTACTACAATGACCTCCTATCGACTTAGTACCAGTTCCGTGTAGCCCTGTTTATTTAATATACTTACTTTGCTGCCAGTAGGACAAACAACGTCGTATTCATCGGGTCCCGATGTGTGTGACATGACAACACAATTGATTCTGCGTGTGCGCGTGCCTCGATCACAGAAAGCAGTAATTAACGACTAGCGAATGGATGAGGCAATTAGAGGCACGTGGCGCGGGCGCTTTCCAAACATGTTTAGGTGGATTGGGCTGGCACAGTACAATTAATCATGGAATTAGGAAACAATTGGTACCTACTTACATTCACGCCATATTGTGTATGTTGGTCGGTTGGCTGATTTCTATTCTAGGCTTTAATTCTGTATGAAACCACATAACACGCGGTAAACGTGTTGCAATAAGTAACTGTTGTTACAAAATTCAAACGCGTCAAACGTTCTAAACGCGTCTTCCGATTGGATACCTACTAAATTCTCTTGATGAACTAACATGAAACGCGCTAGCCACGCCACGCCACGCCACGTTATTTTGACGGTTTAAAACGCCCGCGTTATGTTACGCTCCTCATCGCGCTAGCAAACTTGGCATTGCCAATTCCATGCAGATAAAACTACGCGGCCGCTTTAAGAGTGGTCATAGAGACTATAAAGGCACGGACACGGAGTCCATTTTTCAATTACATTTTCATGATGACGTCACGAGTTTATGGCAAGGAACATTTTGGCAGATATTGAAACTTATTAGATGGGGATGGGATGTATGCAAACTGAAGTTTGAGAGCTGTCACCAAAACATTACCTACGTGATGTAATACTATTAATAATCCACGGATGTTTGGTACGAGATTACCAAACATCAACATAGTTGAATAAAAAGTTTTATACCAGATGGCTAACTATTTGGATCTTCCATCAAAATATTCTTGCCGCATCGATCTACACCTGTTCTTAATACACCGAGAAATGAAAGAAAAAAGAGACAAAAGCGAATTTCGGTCAATATCATGCAGTTTCCAATATATTATCCGCAAATTAAAATAAAAAGTAGACCAAGCTCAAGTGAAAAGCGCTCGTGTGGACCATTACGCCGCGACACCACGAGTCACCTTGACTCCCAGGTGTGGGCTGGCGCTCATTTCACTTGGTTATTTTTGCTGGAACGACTAGAAAACTGAAACATTTTCGATCTCTTTTTGTACGTACTTAGTACCAAATCGATTGTGTTGTATTGTGACGTGCTGCTCTTTCTGAATCTTGACACACGCCACAGAAAACTCATAGGTAAACAGATTACAAATTTAATTTGTAATAAAAAAAAAGTTATTAAATTAGTAATTCGTAAATTTACAACTTAAAGTGGCAATGGGCAGGCCACATCGCTCGAAGAACCGATAATAACCGATGGAGAAGGAAAGCTCTTGAGTGAAGACCACGAACCGGAAGACGCGGCGTAGATGGGCCTCCCACTAGATGGACCGACTACATCGTGAGAGTCGCGGGTATCCAGTGGATGCAGATGGCAGGGTGTCGTTCAGTGTGGAGGTAAAAGGGGGAGGCCTATGTTCAACATTGGACGTCTTCTGGCTGATGATGATGATGATGATGAGGTAAACAGAAATGAAAATAGTACCACAGCAAGTCTTTAATTCTTTTGCCAATCTAAACGACAATAAAAACAAGGATAAAGTACCCAACTAGAATTCTAAAGCGTAAAAAATGAAATAAAATCGTCAACCTCTTTGTTCGGTTAACAATGACGCAGCGTCCTTGATTTCGCCAAACAGATCTCAAACTGCCGCGTCGCTTTACAGCGCTTGATTCATGCATCCTTGTGAAGAGTCGATGAACTTATCAGTGTGCGAAATTGGCGAACGAGACCTGAGGCGCGAGTCCGTCGCCTGCGCACCACGAACTCTCGCCAACAACCACACATTATAGCATGACATACATCGCTGGCTCATGTGATACGCTTGTCTGAAAAGGGTAGCAAAGTAACCGGTGCATATTGAAGGATATAGTTCCCCGAGACAGGATTCAGTGAAATCGCGTTTCGTGGTACCAAGAGCGTCTCCGCCACAAGGTCGCGCGCTCGCCGCCCACAGCTATAAATACACGCAGACATGCAAAAATGTGATACATAAACATTTATGTGCCCTAATGTGTGCCCGTTGTATGTAAAGTTTACGTAGAGACTGTTGACTGCACTGTGGCGAAGCTTCAATCTGCTTCATTTTGATTTGTCTTCTGTACGCGTTGAGCTTGATTGGCTTTGAATCGATCTTATATCTAAGAAATACGACTCTAGTCAGTTTAAACCGTGAAAGTGTCGTTTTGGGTTCGCTACCTAAAGTACCTCGTAAAATACGTTTCTATCTTTATAGTCTACTAGCCGTCCGCCCCGGCTTTGCACGAGTGTATGCTCGGCCTTCGGCCTCGCTACAAAATATAATATAGCCTATGTCACCCGGGGATAGTGTAGCTTCCCAACAGTGAAAGAATTTTTCAAATCGGTTCAGTAGTTTCGGAGCCTATTCATTACAAACATACAAACATACAAAAATAGGTACAAATCTTTCCTCTTTATAATATTAGTGTAGATTTTGTCTTTCCGTCACAAACTTTATGAGTGTCTCAGACTCACGCGGATCCTGATTATACCTACTTCAGGTGTTTCTGAACCGGTTTCAGCCATCCTTTGTTGTATAATGTCAATGTTCAATGACCATGCAAGATGTTCTTTTGTGATAGTTTAACGCATGGCGTTGGTGTACACACCAGTTGGTCTTTCGAGTATTAGATAGAACCAAGCTGTGAGATCTGCTTAGTCGTAACTGACTGACAATCCTTGACACAACGTTGTATCTCAATATTTTCTGTGTACCTTACATATCGTAGTAATAGGTAGGTATTCTATTGTGCTTCCCAAATTGCTACAATCAGCACCTTAGTCTACTTGCGACTTTTTTACCTGATTGTGATCAATAATTTTTTTGCTAAATATTAGCTCCAATGTCTACAAAAAGGTGTGTTATAACAGCTTATAAGCAAGTCCTATTTATTACACAACTAGTTGTCAACATTTGCTCGCACGTGCGCTCCCCTCGTGCTCCAAACAAACGTGACCACACTCCTAAACAGTTCCTTCTAGCTGAGACCGATCGATGGAAACTTACAGAACTTCCAGAAGGTTAGACTTGTAGGTAAGTATGACATTTGGCAAAACAACTGTCATCGATGATATAATTAAGCTTCTGATTAACAACCGTGACCTTAGGGTTCCATAGCCCGACAAGGAACCCTTATAAATTCGTTCGTGTGTTGTCCATCCGTCAGTCTATCTGTCATTCCGTTCGAATTTTTTTGAACCTTTTAACTTCTATAATTATTAATATAAGTGCATGAAACTTTGCAAAATGACAGTTGTAATATAGATCTCAATTTTAAAAGTATTAAAAAATATAATATTGCATTTTAGGGGTGGCTCTCGTACATGTAAAATGGGGATGTTTTTTTTTCCACAAAACCTACTCGTGTGGGGTATCGTTGAAAAGGTCTTTTAAAATGAAATTCATACATCACTTCTTTATAAAATCTATATTCTTAAACACTGTTTTAAACTATCACGGTTGTTCACTAAAGATATATGATTATTTACGGGATATTTACCGTGGTAAGGTTGTGGAAGGAGCTCCCGATATTTCGGCGCAGTTACATGCACCATGTTCACGGGAAGACCAGTGGTCTTGGTCTTCCCGTGAACCCCACACGAGTAGGTTTTGTGGAAAAAAAAACATCCCCATTTTACATGTACGAGAGCCACCCCTAAAATGCAATATTATATTTTTTAATACTTTTAAAATTGAGATCTATATTACAACTGTCATTTTGCAAAGTTTCATGCACTTATATTAATAATTATAGAAGTTAAAAGGTTCAAAAAAATTCGAACGGAATGACAGATAGACTGACGGATGGACAACACACGAACGAATTTATAAGGGTTCCTTGTCGGGCTATGGAACCCTAAGGTCACGGTTGTTAATCAGAAGCTTAATTATATCATCGATGTGTCATCCATGTTCACGGGAAGACCAGTGGTCTTGGTCTTCCCGTGAACATGGTGCATGTAACTGCGCCGAAATATCGGGAGCTCCTTCCACAACCTTACCACGGTAAATATCCCGTAAATAATCATATATCTATATTCTTATTTATACATTTAGCAAAGGATAACAGTAAATGCGGTATACTAATTCGGTCGTATCTAATGTATCTATAATTATGTGCGAACGTGTAGGACAGTGGCCTTAGTACGAGAACTTGCGAATAAGTTATCGTCACGTAAACGATAGCAAATGACGTATGAAAAATGTAGTTTCCTTTCACGCCCGATAGAGGCGCTGTTCAACTTTTCATACATTTTGCTATCGTTTACGTAACGATAACTTTTTCGCAAGTGCTCGTACTAAGGCCACAGTTTAATTTTTATACGTCTAAATCTCGTGGCCTTTATAATTAGTCAGAGGGCTTAGTAAAGCTATTAAGCGAGATAATAATGTGATTTGAATACTTTTTGATAGTCGATCGTAACTTAACACCCTGATGCCTGATGACTGGATAGGCTTAAACTGTTCCACGTTTGTCTTATCTAACTGCGAACTTTTAAATAAAATGGAAATTGTTTTTATAAACGTGATGTCATTCGCTCTTATATTTAAACTTATCATGACATAATAAAAATACAGTGTCAGGTACGTGGAAAGACTGTACTGAGCCGAAAGGCGTCTGTTATAATCATCATTCATCATTATAAATAATATTTACAATGGGACAAGGGTTGCCATCCGTCCGGGTTTCCCCGGATTTGTCCTAGTTTAGAGGGCATCCGGGGAGCGTCCAGGCGGTTTCTCTGAAAATTTACAAGCAAAATAAAATAAAATAGTAATAATTTTGAGTTGTGTATTTTAATGAATTTTGTAAGTAATTTATTTTTGACTTATAATAGGTCGGGGAAAAAGTCTTTTCGTATTTTGTATGTATAAAGTTGTAGTAAAATCTCATCGGTTGTACAGTTTGTATCTGGCTGGTTCTGATACCATTAAAAATATGACATTTTAAAAAAGGAATACATAAAGTAAAAAGCAATTTCCCGCCATTTTTCAATTGTATTTTTGTTCGATAAAATGAGTGAATCTAACGAAGAAATTCGATATATTGTGAAAATTTATTACAAAAAAGGGAAAAATGCGACACAAGCCGCGAATAAAATTTGTGACGTTTATGGACCTAATGCAGTGTCATCAAGAGTAGCACAATGTTGGTTCAAGCGTTTTCAGTCCAGGAATTTTGATGTCAAAGATGCAGCTCGCTCTGGTCGCCCTGTTAAGGATAAAGTCGATGCCATTTCTGAAAAAGTGGACCTACATCGGCATATTAGTAGTTACAACGTAGCTGAAGAACTGGGGATTGACCACAAAACAGTTTTGACCCATTTGAAAAAAACTGGGTATACAAAAAAACTCGATATTTGGGTGCCACACGAGCTCACTGAAAGAAACCAAATGAATCGTGTACTCATTTGCGATTCTCTATTGAAACGTAACGAAACCGAACCGTTTTTGAAAAGATTGATCACTGGTGATGAAAAACGGATCACCTACAACAAGAATGTGCGCAAACGATCATGGTCAAAGGGCGTGAAGCACCACAGACTGTAGCGAAACCCGGATTAACACGTAATAAGGTGATGCTGTGTGTATGGTGAGATTGGCAGGGCATCGTTCATTATGAGCTTTTACCGCCGGGCAAAACTATCGATTCGGATCTCTACTGCCAACAGCAGATGAGACTCTAACAAGAAATTGAGAAAAAACGGCCGGAATTGATCAACAGAAAGAGTGTGGTCTTTCATCATGATAACGCCAGACTGCACACATCTTTGGCCACTCAGCAAAAATTTTGAGAGCTTGGTTGGGAAATGTTAATGCATTCACCATATAGCCCTGACTTTGCACCCTCAGATTTCCACCTGTTTCGATCTCTTCAGAATTCTTTGGGTAGTGTTAGATTAACATCAAGAGAGGACTGTCAAAACTACTTGTTGCATTTTTTTGATCAGAAGTCCCAAAATTTCTACAGCAACGGGATCATGTCACTACCTACAAGATGGCAACAAGTTATCGAACAAAATGGCACATATATATTATAATTAAATGTAATTAAACTTGAAAAAAATATGTCTTGAATTTGTTTATAAAATACGAAGAAACTTTTTCCCCGACCTTATATTTCTCTACCACCAAATAAACCAGCCATTCAATTCGCTGTTGTAGTAAAAAAACTTACCTACCAGCGTTGCCAGACGTCCCGATTTTGCAGGACGTCTCGATTTTTAATCACAATTAAATGTCCCGCGCGGGACAGGCTCAGTCCCACTTTTCGCCCATAACCCGACCGTGCGTGCAGCAATAAGGTTAATCTGATTTAAAATATCATATTTTTATTAATATACATTTTCTATGGCTATTTATATCCACGTAAACGTAATTTGAACTCAAATAAAAAGATAAATATTTAAAAACTTCTGATTATATACGTTTATATACTGTCCCACTTTCGAAGAAAGAATCCCGCTTTCTTCATTAAAAAAGTTCCAAAATCCCGACTTGGCAAAAAAATATAATTTGGCAACGCTGCTATACCTATACTCGTACACACACACTATTGATAATGCCAGAGCGTGTTATGGTCGTCACCGTCATGTGCCAAAACTGCCAAGAACTTTCACTTTTTCTATACTTCACGCTGGTCCGCCGCCCTAACATGACTCACGAATATTATGATTCAGGTGTGTTCTAGGTAGAAACTACTCGATAGCAAAATTAGTGAAACAGGAAGGATGTTACTTTTCACACAGCGCACGCAAAGACGCAAGCGCAACTCACATCGACATAGCTATTAAAATTTGCAAGTTGAAGTGGCAATGGGCAGGCCACATCGCTCGAAGAACCGATAACCGATGGGGAATAAAGGTTCTTGAGTGGAGACCACGAACCGGAAGACGCAGCGTAGGTAGGCCTCCCACTAGATGGGACCGACGACATCGTGAGAGTCGCGGGCATCCAGTGGATGCAGATGGCAGGTGGCCGTTCAGTGTAGAGGTTAAAAGGAGGCCTATGTTCAGCAGTGGACGTCTTATGGCTGATGATGATGAGGAAGAATAAGAGCGCGTTCATAGTTCATACGACACGCGCAACTGATCACGCTGATCGCGTTCTGAGCTTTTCATACGGGGAGTAGAGACGGCGCGGGCACTGCGCGTGCGCGACGCGGGTTCGAAGCGTTGAGAAGCGACCTGTCTATCGCCTCATCTATGGTTACTCTATTCAGCGTAAATGATCACAATTTTAGCTCAAATATCAGTCCCAAAGTGTGCTCATTAAATGGTAATGCAAGTCTGCCGCATGTCCGGCAGGCTCCAGAGGCCAGCGTCCCGGGTACCTGCCGTCCGGCGCGCCGCCCGCCGCCGGTCGGAGGGACGTTCACCCGCGACCTTGCAGCTGACCGGGCGCTGTCCGCCTGACAGATACCACCACTTGATAACACTACTCAATTATCCTAATGACTTAATGAGAGATGCAAATGTGCATATCTGTGATATTGAGATGTACCTACTCCGATACCCGATACTCTACCTACGAAGTAACTAGAGTAAATTAGGTAGGTAGGTATCTATATGAATTTAGGTGAACATGATACATATTTCTCCTGCTTCTACATATTATGAAGCTCGGTGTTCGTTTTTATTGCTAAGTACTTCAAAAATATTATTAAAACTGTCCTTATGCTTGTTTTTTACGTTCATACAAATAATAGGTACATCAAATTCCGACCGTTATTAATTGAATTTAGTAAGGCAGGAAAACTACAAAATCACGTGGCTCTGCTATACAATACAATATCGATTTATTATACACCATATAAAATAAAAATAAACAAAGTAGCTTAAAATTAATACAAAAACCGGCAGTATAATAGGCGGCCTTATCGCCTTAAACAATTTCTTACAGGCAGTGGAAGAAATTGTTTAAGGCGATACAGACTTTGGATGGACATGAACTGAAAGAGGAGTAGGGATGGGTGACTTTATTACCAAATCGGAAAAATTTGCATGTACATTGAATAGAAGCCAGTGACATTGTTTAGAAAAAATAGGCTTCAAAATACTCCGTAGTATGAATAAAATCACAATACATTATTATATAGACTACCCAGTCTACTCACCATGCAGTACAGATTTTTTTAAATTATAATCTCTGCATTGTAGCTATGCCATATATGCTTTTACTCCGTGTATACCAGGTACCTGTGCCATCCTAATTTTCCGTTTCGGTAAAAAAAGTCACCCGGTATATAGTCATGTACAATCAATATACATAGTATAAAACAAAGTCGCTTCCCTTTGTCTGTCCCTATATATGCTTAGATCTTTATAACTACGCAACAGATTTTGATGCGGTTTTCACTGTCAGATAATTTTTCACGGAAGGTTTATATATATAATAAAACATATACCCGTATAAAGCCGGGGCGGGTCGCTAGTGTATTTATATAGTTGGCTACGGCCCTCGCTCTACGCTTTGCTACGAGTGTGCTCTACGCAGATAACATATTTTTTATGTAATAGACAATAGACAATAATAGACAATATTATATTTATAGCAAAAATCCACACACACTTAAAGCTACACACATATAAAAAAAAAAAAATGGATTTTGCCTCAAACCGGCTCCAGCTCAGCATGATGCCGTTCGTTACCAACCGGCGCTGGTCTTCCGATGGGACCGGAAGGTGACGTCACGCACTGCATGGTGAGCGTGCAAGTAACTAAATTATACATGACAAAAATTATTAAATAAAGAGAACAAAAGACAATAAAATGCTATAACAAGATAATAAATAAAAATAGTTAAACTGGGAAAATATATTGTGCTCAAGATGTGCTCAGACATCCAACTGGAGTTAAAGAAAAAAACAAACAACAGCAACAAAGTGAGTAATTAGAATAATGTGATGTAATGTCATGTAATGTAATGTCACATAGCATAGTCACCGTTTTAACCGTGTCCAAAAAGGAGGACTATTTTTGTATGTTTGTTACATGTAAGTAATGTTTTTTTTATGTAATTAATCTTTATTTTATATCTTACCATGCCGATTGTCATTACCTACCCAAAGTGAATCACGTGCATGATAGAGATACAAATTCACCAGCAAATTTCGTAATATTTAAAATAATTCTTGCAGCCTCCGAAATCATAGAACAACACCAAAAAAAACTGCATTTGCTCTAAAAAACTGGTGCCTTTTGAGCGTAAGTAAGCATTCTAAACAAAAAAAAAACCTTTATACAAATCCATATACCTTGATACAAATCTATAACGTTAGTACAACAAGTTTTTTATATAAAAATGTCTTTGTCAAACCAAGCTTTTATGAAGTTAGTGATTGGAACGGTGTGTTGATCAGAATGAGCCCAAACACTGCCAGTCTACTATTATCCATCGAGGAGTGCCGTTGTCCACCGTCACCATCATCAAATCAGCTTGCTATCACCATAATATTGTATTGTCATCGGAACGTGACAAGTATGCCTCAGCTGAATAGGAAAGTGGGTCAAATTTAACTTGCAAGATTTGATAACAGACAGACAGATACCGGGACATGTGAAACTAAATAAAGCATGTAATAACAAAGTGGAACAGAACATTGTTCTTTGTGGAATCAGCCTTTTTGATTTCAAGCAAAAATTAAATGTCCTGTGACCTGTCAATGTGATTTATTTTCGGGAATCATACAGGCCTACGGCCGGTTACTTCGACTATAATTTAATCGCTTTCTTTTTACTATAGTCGGAATAACCGGCTTATTCTTACGTAAGTATATAATATAAACTAAACATAATATAAAACTAAAACTACTGCGCATCCTCAGCTTTATTATCGTCACTAAAGTCGCCACGGCCAACAAAAAGTCAAGATGGCACCTGAATCGCAAAACTTTGATCGCATTCCCAGACGCAATCGGACGAACTTTTGACATTCAGAACTCTGTCAGACGGTCACACTACTTGTATTTGTGTTGTATTGTTCTCTGCTTAGACTATTGCTTATCTGTATCTATTGTTAGATACTTTTTAGAGATTGTAATAGAAGTAAGAGGTCCCTGTGGGCTGCTGGCGTGTCCTTAGAGCAATACGTATTGTTGTTTCTGACCATATTTACGGTTCATATCACAATCCCATTGGACAGATATACTATCTGGTGTCAGAAATAATATCTGGGTAATTTATTCGAGAGGGAAAAAATCTGAATTCATTGCTCTCATTTATCATCATTCCTATAATGGCTGGTGTACCACCAGCCGGCGCCATCAGCATACGCTCCGTTGAATATTTGACTCTTTAATCCATTAAATTAATAATCGTGTAATAATATGAAATGGTTCTTCCAAAAATGGAGCTAGCAACAGCGTGGCAGCATTTTATTCCTGGACCGAGACATCTCCGCGGGAGCTCCCAACCTCCCGAGCCCGACCCAAGTCTAGATTTAGCGCCAATATAACTTACGCACTACTGACTGCTCACAGATTAATTAATAGGTTTAACGTTGTTATAAATGGGTAAATGTTGCTAGATTATAGTACGTAGAAATATTTTTATGATATAATATTTATTTATTTACTAGCTGACCCGACAGACGTTGTCCTGTCATACATCGTCGTTAAGTTTTCTGAAATTGTTCAGTTTTCTTAATTTTTCTTTCCATATGAACCTTCTACAAAGTATTAGAAAACTTAAAAAAAAGATGAATGAAATCGGTAAAGTCGTTCTCAAGTTATGGCGTGACTAAGGTAAATAAGGATTAATTTATATTTATATATGTCATAGATGGATTGCCGAATCAGCTATTTTACAAAACCACTAGCTATTTTAAAAACAGCTCCGTTATGTAAAACAGGTGAACAGCGTTCAGTTGGATTGCTATTGCGCTACGTTTTATAACACTGCTACCCAATTTTAGACGTAATGCAGAATGGCTTATCAGAAGTTACAATAAGTATTTGGTGTAGGCCCTACACCAAACGCTCGTTCGCGTCGCCCAATAATTATAGTAAATAATTTTGCAGTAATTTTCACTCATATTACTCGTTTTATATATATTATTAATCTTGGCAAACAACTTCTTGGCACTATCCCTGGTCAAGGTAGCTGGCCAGGTAACGGTGGAACAGGGGGTGCGAAAAATCTCCGGCAGTTGCCCCGCTACCACCCCCCAAGAAATTTGGCCCTGTCAACACACAATATCCGCACGTTAAGGACTGACGAGAAGATTATCGAGCTGAAGGAAGAATTGAGCAAAATACGTTGGGACATCATGGGACTATCTGAAATCCGACGAGAGGGACAGGATACGATAGTTCTAGATTTCGGTAACATGCTCTTCTTCCGGGAAGGAGAACGAAAGTCCCAGGGTGGTGTAGGTTTTCTCGTCCGCAGGTCACTCATCATCAACGTGGTTAAGGTCGATAGTGTGTCGAGCAGGGTAGCATACCTTATACTCAGAATAACCGATCGTTATTCGCTGAAGGTCATACAGGTATATGCGCCGACCTCGACATACCCTGACGATGAAGTAGAGGCGTTGTATGAGGAGATATCTGAAGCCATACATACCTCCGAAACATACTTCACCGTTGTTATGGGTGACTTCAACGCAAAAGTGAGCACGCGGAATGTCGATGAGTTAAGAGTGGGGTCATATGGGTATGGACAGCGGAATCCGAAGGGCCAGCGCCTGGTCGACTTCATGGAGAGGGAGGAACTGTATTTGATGAACTCCTTCTTCCAGAAGCGACCATCCAGAAAGTGGACGTGGATGAGCCCCGATGGGTCGACCAAAAATGAGATCGACTTCATCATGACGATCAAGAAGCAAATGTTCAATGATGTCTCCGTGATCAGCAAGGTGAAAACCGGTAGCGATCACCGAATTGTCAGAGGCACATTGAATATCAACATCAAGCTCGAGAGGTCTCGTCTAGTGAAGTCCACGCTCCGTCCTGGTCATGCTCAAATCCAAAACCCCAAAGACTTCCAACTCGAACTGCATAATCGCTTCCAGAGCCTAGCCGAATGCGGAACTGTGGACGAATTAAACAATGGGCTGGTGGACTGTCCAAGCAGTGGAGTCCAAGTTCTTTAAGACTCCACGCCGAAAAAGGCCTCAGAAGCTCTCAGACGAAACCGTTAAGTTAATGGAAGACCGGGCTGAGATGAGACTGCAATCTTCAGCTGATATGTCGGAATATGGCAAACTTAATAGACGAATCTCGAAATCGGTGCGACATGATCTGCGTTCCTAAAATACAAGATGTATTAGGGACGCAATTGAGCGGAACCAGGGCTCAAAAGTGTTCGCAAAGAATTCGTCTATTGGGAAAAGCCAAATGACGAAGCTGAAGATCGAGGATGGCAGTATCATTTCATCAAAGCCGGAGATTCTGAGAGAGCTCGAGAGGTTTTACGGACAGTTGTACACCTCAACACGACAGCCTATTGTCAGCGCAGCTCAGGACAAGAGAGCTAAACTGACCCGACACTACACTGAGGACATCCCAGACATCAGCTTGTACGAGATTAGAATGGCTCTGAAACAGCTTAAGAACAACAAGGCGCCGGGTGATGACAGAATCACGACAGAACTTCTGAGAGCGGGTGGAAAACCGGTACTTTTGGTCGTACGTGTGTGTTGCCAGTGATGACATATGGTACTGAGACGTGGTCCTTAACTGTTGGCCTTTTGGAAAAACTCAGAGTCACACAACGGGCAATGGAGAGAGCTATGCTCGGAGTTTCTTTGCGCGATAAAATCCGAAACGTAGATATTCGCCAAAGAACCAGAGTCACCGACATAGCTATTAAAATCTGCAAGTTGAAGTGGCAATGGGCAGGCCACATCGCTCGAAGAACTGTTAACCGATGAGGAAGAAAGGTTCTTGAGTGGAGACCGCGACTCGGAAGACGCAGCGTAGGTAGGCCTCCCACTAGATGGACCGACGACATTGTGAGAGTCGCGGGCATCCAGTGGATGCAGATGGCAGGATGTCGTTCAGTATGGAGGTTAAAGGGGGAGGCCTATGTTCAGCAGTGGACGTCTTCTGGCTGATGATGATGATGAAACAACTTTCTGTTTCATACGCCATTATTGTTGTTGTGACACACAGATCCACGAGTGACAAAATTTAGAAATAAAATCTACAATCTGACGTTTCATTTCACGATGAAACATAACCGCTAATCGTTGACCAGCTGCATTGATAAATGCAAAACGTTTTTGTAATTCTGCATATTAAAGTTTAGTAAATATAAAAAAGCGCTAAACGTCGTTCAGATATTTTACATAACGGTGCTGTTTTGTAAAAGAGCTAGCGATTATGTAAAACAGCTAATTAATCAATCCATCTGCGACATATATAGATTTAGACACACCAACGAACCAATAATAATGAGACTAATAACATTTATTTTATGTATTTACTTAGCAAATTTTACCTTAGGTAATATATATTTCAATTTAAATGTTAATTTTATCTACTAATTTTTATCGTTATTTTAAGTTTACTGTCCTGGAAATGAGCTTATGTTTGTTGGTTGTGAATCCAGTTTCCTCAATGCACGCCTGCCTACTGAGGAAACCATTGTTAGGATAGTGTTTTAGTAAATGTTGTACTTATACAAAATATTTGCAGTCTTATCCCTTTTTTTGTTAACCTAATTTTGAGTGTGTTATGAAATAAAGGTTTTTCAAAACTGCGTGAGGATTTATTATAAATTACTATAAAAACGGCTTACACTCACAATTATGTTAATTATCGGTCAAGACTATCGACAGGTTTCGGTTTAGAGCTCCTTCATCAGGGAATACGCACGTTTCTGGAGACGGTCGCCCACCAGAAACCGCCAGAATACCGTCTCCAGAAACGCGCAGAGTTATACATAACTCGATGAATATTATTAACACCTCATTTTCCAAAACCTCTTAGAGCGAAACGCCCCGTCTGGTGACGCGCCACCAACATGCTGGCGTGTTTCTGGGTCAACGCATAATCATTCCATTGCTATTCAGCATGGTAATGCCGCCAGCATGCTGGGTGCGCTGCGTACTGGTAGTGGGCTTGAGCATTCAGATTGTCTTTAGAGCTACAACGCTCTATGGGTAGTCTTACTGTTTTTATAGTATTAGCTTATATTTCGTTTAGTTAATAAATGCACAACATTGTTTAAGTTGTTGACGATACAACTTACCGTAGTTTTGACAACCATGGTAAAAATAAAATCTCCTGTCCAAAAAAGGCCGAATCGAAGTCATTACAATATAAGTATTCATATACATCAGATATTTTGCTAAATGACGTAGGTATAGAATTTAATTGTAGACTAACCATGAAACTGTAGCTAGGCAGATAGGTCACACTACGCGTGCGCAAAACTGGTATGAATGACCTCGCCGCATCAAACATTACCTTCATATAAATTATAAACCTTGTACCAAAAAACAGAAGTAAGTCATGCATAAATTAAGTACAACTCTCAAAATGAGATATGTACCGACACTGTGAGCAACTCGAAATAATGTTATTGGCGAGATAGGAAAATGCATTTATTCTCTGTACAAAAGACATCAACGTAATATCATGTAATTATTTCTCATCAAATACGTTTTTATAAATATTACTTAATTATAAGGAACCAATTTATTTATTTATTAAGTATCATTATCAATACATTAATAAATAATAAATATCAATATAAAAAACCGACTTCATCAGAGACCAAATTGAAATGGGACCAAATGGGAAGCACCAGCTTTCAAATAAAAAATAATCATCAAAATCGGTTAATCCAGTCAAAAGTTCTGAGGTAACAAACATAAAAAAGCAGTCGAATTGATAGCCTCCTCCTTTTTGGAAGCAGTTAAATACTAAATAAAGTATGTTGACAATTGTGAACTAATAGGTACATATCCCAAAATATGCGTACTCAACTAGTAAACAAGCTTACATGGTTATTATAAAAGCAGTATGATATTACAAATTATAAAAATGAAAATGGGGTTATAGATTTTACTTTCAGTTAGCTACATTCAGATGATCCGTAAATGCATTCTTTTTAGGGTTCCGTAGCCCGACAAGGAACCCTTATAAATTCGTTCTGTCCGTCCGCCTGTCTGTCTTCCGTCGGTCCGTCCGTCTGAATTTTTTAGAACCTTCTAACTTCTATAATTATTAAGATAAGTGCATAAAACTTGTGCAAAATGACAGTTGTAATATACTTGTCAATTTTAAAAGTATAAAGAATACATAATATTGCATTTTAGGGGTGGCTTTGGTACATGTGAAAAAGTTTTTTTTTTTTTACTGTACGTCCTCGTGTGGGACATAGAAACTTGTAACTTACAATACAGATAGGTCATATTTAAAACCTTCATTCAAAATTATTTTGAACATTATCTGATTATGATTTTTTTGAGTAACAGTGAGAAAACTATAAAAACTCGAGTGATTCCATCATCAGATCCTGACTTAATGATAATGGGACCTCCTCAGGAGTACGCCCTATCGATCTAAAAAATATTTTTTCAAATCGGTTCACAATTGGCAAAAAAACGATGAACATAAAAAAAATACATACAGACGAACGAACCTCCTCCTTTTTGGAAGTCGGTAAAAATAAATCTAAGACTCGAAACTGTAAAAATAATAACTACCTATTACCTATACCGCACAGGTTGAAGATGGTTGGAAAATTACCAAAACTGATGGGACAAAAATTGTACAACAAACTACCAGGGGCCCGATTCTACTAAACCAATTGTTTTTGAATTGTTAATGAATTTTCTCAAAAATTGCCCTTATGACAGTTTTGGCATAGATAATGTGTCAAAAGTGAAAAACAAAATTGTTTTTAAATTGTTAATGAATTGCCTCAAAATGTAATTTTTTTACACTTTTTGTACAGATAAAGTGTCAAAAGTAAAAAAAATTAGGCAATTCATTAACAATTCAAAAACAATTGGTTTAGTAGAATCGGGGCCTTGAACAAATTCAACAAATAAGACAGAGGGAAAGTTTCGTGCCAACCATCGACAAACTCTAGTACCATCCATCCTTGGTGCCAACGTAACGAACTTGCAAGTCTGTCTACACAATAGCTGAATTTCTGACAAACGATTATAAAGATTATCAATTGTTAACAGAGACTCATGTTTAGTAATCGATTGACTATGAATTTTATTTTGTGCCTTATTATTATTCTTTTTTTTCATTTAATTTTTATTACTATTTACTTTTAATTACTTAATGTTATTGTCTGACAAAGCCCCTATACAGCTGAATTAATATTAGTTTTTTTTTCACTATTGTATAAGTGTACCAGTCTGACGAGGCCCTTATACAGCAGACTTATCACTTTACGCGCATAGATCTACCCTCATTTTTGAATTATTATAAATTGTCGTTGCTGAGTGAGACTCAATGGTTCTTACTTACCTTCAAAATATTTAATTGTGTACCAAATTGACGAGTCCATAAAAGAAGCATTCGTAGTACATATTTTTATTTTTTTACAAATGATACTTTATGATAATAAATTATATTCTATTCTATTCATACATTGAACTTTAGAGCTGCCATAAACCACTGAATTCATATGGTAGATACCTTCACCTGACTAATTAAAATCACAGCCTTTATTACGAATGCTGGTACAACCAAAATCTTATACCCATTACGAGCTTTGATTTTAAATTCGCAATGGTAACATCGGCCATCTGTTCTGCGTGATATGTGCCCTGTCCACTGCCACTTTAACTTGCTAATCCGGTGGGCTATGTTGGTGACGTTAGTTCGTCTACGGATCTCTTCATTTTTGATTCGATCTCGTAGATAAACCGCAGGAAAACGCTGGATGCAGGCCGCTTCTAACCGGTCCTTATGGAAATCGATGGGGGAGGCCTATGTCCAGCAGTGGACGTCCTATGGCTGAAATGATGATGATGATGAATGGTAGCAACCGACCGGGCGACAACAAACACGACTACCCAAACATGACATTCATGTTATAGACTGGAGGACTGTAGCCCAGGACCGGGAAAAATGGAGAGAGGAGAAGAAATGGAGGGAGGCTAATTAATGTAGACAAAAGTAGGGTTGCCATCTCTAAAATTTGGCAACCAGGACAAGACGCGAGAAAACCCCGGATTTTAGAGCCCAGAACCCGGACATGTCAACGGTTTTTTTTAAACATAGTGTAAAAATCGAGGCGTGCGGGCACAGTGCGTGTGTTGCGGGCGGCCCAAGACTTTGAATTTTTAAACCGGACTACAAATGAAGCCCGCACGCTCCCCGGATGCTCTCTATACTAGAACAAATCCGGGGAAACCCGGACGGATGGCAAACCTAGACAAAAGCCATAATTCATTACTTACTAGTGAAGTTAGATTAGAAACTGGTCTACCGCCCAACCCTTTGTTTATTTGCTAGGAATACTCCCGAGTCCTATACGACGAAATGGTCATGACGTGTGCACTTATTTGTTATAATTTATAATATAATATTATTATCTTTGTGTAAAGCGTAATATTTATTAGATTGCTCACTAAAGTAAGTAAGTAAGTGGACGCTTTGATTTACCAGCGGAGCGTCTTTATGCTTACAAATTCAAATATCCCGAAAAATCAAATAAAGCGTTCATCCAACGTATTGTCTTGTCTACAACAGTGACCTCTGCTTCGGCAAGGACGTTGAGGAAGGTCGGCCCTCCCCAGACGGAGGGCGTCCTAGCCCTTCCCCCGCCCTGCCGCGCGCCGCGGGGGCGACGCACCCAAAGGGGATTTTTCTATTACTCTTCACCTCGAGACGCCCTCAAAATGAGTTTAACTGTTGCTAGGCTGCGAAGCTGCGAACGTCAGAGATTACGTAGAAGGTATGTGGTATCATTTGGAATTTTTGCGTGGGCCTTTTTGAACTTGATAACAAATTATTGATTTGTGATTTATCGAGATATATTTTTTAATTTATTCACTACCTTATTCTTTTTTTTTCACTATAGTTACCGTCTACAATTTAGGGTTCCGTAGTACTACAAGGAACCCTTATAAGTTCGTTCTGTCCGTCCGTTTTAATTCTTTAGAACCTTATAACATCTAACTACATATTTTAAAAAAGATTTTAGGGTTGGCCCTAATAATGTTAAATGGGGATTCTTTTTATCTGTGCACCCCCACGCCCCCCATGTGTCGAGTATCGTTGAATAGGTCTTTTAAAATGAAGGTTAGATTTCATACATCACTTTTTTTTAGCACGTGTATACATTTGCGAAATATGACCCGCCATAGTCACAAAAGTTGGTTGGTGGGTTGTAGTTATTATTAATCGAGCGAATACAAAATTACTTGGCGAAATTTAATGAGGGTATGTAATGAATGCTCTTGTGCGGTATTCAATTATGTTTGCGAAAAGATGAAAAAACAGTCAAATCGAAGTTAAAAAATCTAAGTGGGCGACTAGAATTACTGAGTGGACGACTATAACTTCCAGTAAGAGTTGATTATATCATCTGAGGTTTCAAATAGCAAACAAAAAAAAATCACTTTTGGCCTTTTTGTGACCTGTGTTAATACTATAGTTGATTACTCTAATTATATTTGAGTATTTTTTTTTATTTCATCGTGTTGTTTCCATGGAAACCGGTCCACGGCAGGACGGGGTGATGACACAGTACCAGTACGGCTGAGTCAGGCGTGCGCGTGACGACGGCCACTCAGTCGGAAACGTTACTCACATGCAAGTAACTAATATATATACATATATATATCTATGTAAGTATATATATTTTATTGACTAATAGGCTTGCGTTTGACTTTTGACTGCCAGCTCACCTGATGTCAAAAGATGATGCGCTTGGCCTAGAAGAAACCGAGTCACGCGCGACTTGAAGACACCCAGATTATTACTATACTAGCGACCCGCCCCGGCTTCGGATGGGTGCAATGCTGATACTTAATATACTACAGAATTTCTTTATATTCAACGCCCCCCGGCCGGTACCACCGCAACCGCTATGTCCCTGCATTTTAAATCTGTAAAATCTTCGAAAATATTCATAAAAATTACATGCGGGCCATATTGATCTATATTAAATGCACAGTGTATTTAAGGTAAGGATTAATGCCGAGTTGCTTAAAATACCTTCGTAAATAAGCCATTATTTCTCGTAAAAAGTAAAGGATAAAAGAAATTATATTGTGGGTTATTCTTAAAAGATTAGACATTTACCATCGCGGATTTTTATGTGGACCTTTTTAAGGTGTACAATACCGTAGTACATTATTTTGATCTATTTCGTAAGGTTCAGCCAGCATTTGCAATGTAAGCGCAAATTTTTATTTTATTTACGACATCACATTAGAAATCTCAAAAATTATCAGTGTTCCTCTACTATATTATGCATCTATTATACATATAAATCTTCCTCTTGAATCACTCTAACTACTTAAAAAAAGCGCATCAAAATCCATTGCGTAGTTTTAAAGATCTAAGCATATATAGGGACAGACAGCGGGAAGCGACTTAGTTTTATACTATGCAGTGAGTAGTGATAGTGATTATGTGCTAACATAATAATATGCTATCACAGGAAATCCATTCAGGCAGAAAGCGTGAATCGACACGCTTTTGGCCAGTTTTATTTACTGTGAAAGTAATAAAAACTCCTTTTACTTAGTTTATGAAAATTTCATTCATTGACATATCGTTGCACACACAGAAGTGATAATTTTTTCGTAGACTCTTTTTATATCATGAATGTTTTGTTTTTGCATGTTCATTGTCAAAGAAACACAAAATTTAATGACATGAATAGCTAAATTATCAAATTACCTATACAATGCGATACTCGGGGTGGCGGCAGTTATCTCAGTTATCGTAAAACTCATTTTACGCACTACATTAGATAGGGTATTTTATCGCGTAATGTAGTCTCCAGTGTGGCTAAAAACGCCTAGCAACGTGTTTTCATTTTGACGCAAAGTTGTGAAAGTATAAATACCAAATACACTGTTTGGTCGCTGTCCGTTTGCAGTTACCACCAAAGCTGTGATTATGATACTACTGGTCCGAGGTTAGGCCAGTCCGGTAGACAAATTAGCAGAAGGGAAATCAATCATGCAGATCCAGTACACACTTTCCAAAATAAATGTGTCCATTAAAAATTGATTAGAATACTGCCTGCCTCGGTGGCTCAGTTGGTAGTGATCCTACTTTCTGTGCTTGGGGGCGTGGGTTCGATTCCCATCTAGGACAAACATTTGTGTGATGAACATTTGTGTTTGTTCTATGTCTGGGTGTTAATATCTATTTAAGTATGTATTTAAAAATATATATGTATGTATATCAGTCTCTGGCAGCCATATTACAAGCTTTGCTTAGTTTGGGGTCAGATGACCATGTGTGCAATAATGTCAAAAAAAATAGCAACTTTGAGCGGATTCTCAAGACAAAGAAGCTTAGTCTGAACTAGGGATTCGTTGCTGATGAGCTTTTTGCCACGTTTCTCATTAGACTCCGACTATTTCAGCGGAGATACTTAATTGAAAAAACCCACTGGTACTAGATGGACCGATAACATCGTGAGAGTCGCGAGCATCTAGTGGATATAGACTAGATGGATAGTCAGATCACAGATGGCAGGCTCGTTCGGTGTGGATTTCTAAGGAGGAGGCACATGTTCAGCACTGGACGTCTTCTGGCTAAAGATGATGATCATCAGCAGTATAGGAACGCAGATCGTGTCACACCGATTTCGAGATTCTTCTAAGCTTTCCATATTCCGACATATCAGCTGAAGATTGTAGTTTCATATCAGCCCGGTCTTCCATTAGCTTAATGGTTTCGTCTGAGACCTTCTGAGGTCTTTTTCGGCGTGGGGTCTCAAAGAACTTGGACCCCACTGCTTGGACAGTTTCCACCAGCCCATTGTTTAGTTCGTCCACAGTTCCGCTTTTGGAAGTCTTTGGGGTTTCGGATTTGAGCCTGACCAGGAGGGAGCGTGGACTTCACCAGACGTGACCTCTCGAGCTTGATGTTGATATTCAATGTGCCTCTGACAGTTCGGTGATCGCTACCGGTTTTCACCTTGCTGATCACGGAATCATTGAATATTTGCTTCATGGTCGTCATGATGAAGTCGATCTCATTTTTGATCGAATTATCGGGGCTCATCCACGTCCACTTTCTGGATGGTCGCTTCTGAAAGAAGTTCATCAAATAGAGTTCCTCCTCCATGAAGTCGACCAGCCACTGATGATGATGATGAATTGAAAACCGCTTGAGATTCTACCCGGCTCCGCTTCACACGGCTTTGGTGGATACCGGCCCTAAGACCACCGCAGCAATAGAAATAGAATACAGCTACACGTCGCGCCACCCTGTGCTATACGTACGTACGAGTAAGTAACACGTTCGAGTATTTGAATAACAATTATGCATTTTATTATTTGTGCTCAAATTGTGAAAATTACTTGTAAAGAGTAACCACCTACAGTGGATTGTTGTTTTAACTTTGTAACTACACAGTAGTCATTGTGATAAATAAATAAAAAACAAGTTTTAAAAAAACAACTTTAAAGGGCGTTAACTCGAATCGCTGCGACTTCAAATCTAATTGTGGGAGATTTTTTGAAATATGTACAAAACATATTATATTTTTTATTTGTTTAGTTTCGTAGAAATAGAAGTTTGTATGGAATTTGATACCTACGTACGTATTTACCAGTTTGAGGCGTTTGAGTACTTGTAGTACTAGGCTTATGTATTCTGTGGTTCAAGTCCATTGAGAAACGTGCCAAGAGGCTCATCAGCACAAAATCCCTAGTTCAGACTAAGCTTATTTGTGTTGATAATCGCCGCAAAGTTGCTAGTCGTAACGGTTTTTAACCGACTTCCAAAACGGAGGAGGTTCTCAATTCGACTGTTTTTTTTAATGTTTGTTACCTCAGAACTTTCGATTGGGTGAACCGATTTTGATGATTCTTTTTTTTATTTGAAAGTTGGTGCTTCCCGTGTGGGAAGCACCAACTTTCGATCAAATTTCGTCCTGTTCTGACATCTTGATGTAGTTGGTTTTTTAATATTGATAATTATATCGGATACATCTCGGATACGCGTCGTGCGTCGGATTTGCATGATCTACTCGTAATTTCTTCGTGTTCATTTTTCTATCGGACCTTCGATCAAAAATAGTTTATCGAAGTATCAGACGGCCAGGGCGGGCACCGAGCGACGGCGACACCGTTTCTTGGTTGATATTTCGGAACCCCGTACGAAGAGCTATGATTCCAATTTTGTTGTGCGAATTGACTTTCCTGCTGAGTCTTGCCTTCCAAAACAGATGCCTTTCCTTCTAAAACTGAGGAGTACCAAGCGCGCCCGACGTTGCTACATAAGTGAACAGAAATTTGTCACCGACTCTCACTTGGCCTGTATTTATTGTTTTACTTTAGAACGTGCACTGTAATCATGCCAAGTTTGACGCTTGTACGTATAACCGTTTTACATAAGAGCACATAAAAAAATACGTTTGTTGTATGGGTCCCACCGCACCCCCCTTTGGTTTTAACTTTTTGACTTTATAATTATTTCTAAGTTATCATATTCTGTGAAAATTTCAACTAGCTATCTATGACGGTTTCAAAGATAAGGCCGTTATAAGGCCAGACGGAGGGACAGACAGACAGACAGCGTAGGCTTAGTAATAGGGTCCCGTTTATATCCTTTGGGTACAAACACTAAAAAGATCTGCTTCGCAAAAATATATTTAAATTGTAAATCCTTATTATCTCCAATCTTCGAAAAATTATATTTTGAAACGAAGTCTCCAACGTTATAAAATAAAATGTTTCCAAGACTACAGACTCACGCCCTCGAGCCTTTAGTACCTATCTCATTGATTTTCTAAACATTCTAGCTTAAAATTTCCTCTCGACCCTCCACTATTTTCTTTGTGAACATTCCAGACGAATAAATTAGAGGCTCTTCGAATAAGATAGCTTTCATAATACAATTTAGTCTAGTTACAATAGGTATGTATAGCCCGATCAGAGGTCATGGAAGTTAAAAAGAAAATTACCTGGCGCCTTACGGCAAACTGTTTTAAGCGATTCTGTTTAGATGATTGCGAATAGTTTGGTTGGCATAATCTCAAAAACATTCTTACAACTTACCTTACTTACCTTATTTTGAATTTTATCTCGCAAAACATTCTTACCTTACATTGAATTTTGTCTCGCAAAACATTCTTACCTTACATTGAATTTTGTCTCGCAAAACATTCTTACCTTACATTGAATTTTGTCTCGCAAAACATTCTTACCTTACATTGAATTATGTCTCGCAAAACATTCTTACCTTACATTGAATTTTGTCTCGCAAAACATTCTTACCTTACATTGAATTTTGTCTCGCAAAACATTCTTACCTTACATTGAATTATGTCTCGCAAAACATTCTTACCTTACATTGAATTTTATCTCGCAAAACATTCTTACCTTACATTGAATTTTGTCTCGCAAAACATTCTTACCTTACATTGAATTTTGTCTCGCAAAACATTCTTACCTTACATTGAATTTTGTCTCGCAAAACATTCTTACCTTACATTGAATTTTGTCTCGCAAAACATTCTTACCTTACATTGAATTTTGTCTCGCAAAACATTCTTACCTTACATTGAATTTTGTCTCGCAAAACATTCTTACCTTACATTGAATTTTGTCTCGCAAAACATTCTTACCTTACATTGAATTTTGTCTCGCAAAACATTCTTACCTTACATTGAATTTTGTCTCGCAAAACATTCTTACCTTACATTGAATTTTGTCTCGCAAAACATTCTTACCTTACATTGAATTATGTCTCGCAAAACATTCTTACCTTACATTGAATTTTGTCTCGCAAAACATTCTTACCTTACATTGAATTATGTCTCGCAAAACATTCTTGCCTTACATTGAATTTTGTCTCGCAAAACATTCTTACCTTACATTGAATTTTGTCTCGCAAAACATTCTTACCTTACATTGAATTTTGTCTCGCAAAACATTCTTACCTTACATTGAATTTTGTCTCGCAAAACATTCTTACCTTACATTGAATTATGTCTCGCAAAACATTCTTACCTTACATTGAATTTTGTCTCGCAAAACATTCTTACCTTACATTGAATTTTGTCTCGCAAAACATTCTTACCTTACATAGGATTTCACCCACCTTGTCAGATAACAAAACTGACCTAAGTAATTATTACGGATACGGAGATATAATTTTTATAGAAAATTTAGTTTTTAATAATTAAGGCTGCTCTCACCATAGTTACATTTTTCACGGTTTTAACATATTTAAATATAAAAAAAAAACATTAAGTGAGTATTAAAAAAAAAACAAAGCAGCATTTCTTTAAAATAACACTGCTAATAGTATAAATATAAAGCATATTTTGTGTAGGCATTTTAAAAAAATTGCGTAGAATATTGAAAAAAAAAACAAACAACAATTTATTTTTTTCCTCTTTCTTAAAAAAAAGGACACCCGTGCTCAGTTATTGAACTGCCCGTGAATGTACCGGCCCAGTTAGACGACGTCCGAAAAAGTCGGCAGAAGACGTCCACTGCTGAACATAGGCCATACTGCGTTTTTAGTGAAGTATATAAATTATTAACCTACTATACCCAATACAATGTTATGATTACACGTCTTCCATACGGTGCAAGTAACGTGCTCAACTTAGAATAAAGATGCGCGCGTGCGAGTGCACAAGTGATACGTCCATCTTTTTCTTCCTGCGCAACGTAGATGCGTCGTGTGCCAGACTCACAAACATTATCCACGAAGGCCCAGACTTAGTTGCTATTCCACTGGTCGGCTCAGAATAATTAGATTCAGTTCAGGTCTTATATACGCCATATAAATGCAAATTAAACAGCCATCTACTTGCTAACACCACTTAATGTAGCGAGCTTCATTACGTTGACGTACATATTTAAGTTATTGATGATTTGGAATCCAATGTTACATTTATATACCTGCATAATGTAATGTGCAGATATTTGCAAGCCAATGTTCATCTACACTAATGTTATAAAGAGGAAAGATTTGTATTTTTGAAAGAAAGAAAGCAAGAAATAAATATTTATTTTTTAACAACATCTTTGGATGTTTGTAACGAATTAACTCAAAAACTTCTGAACCGATTTTAAAAATTATTTCATCATTAAAATGCTACATTATCCCTGAGTTACATAGGCTATATTTATAACAAGAATGTTTTAAAAAAATTACTCCACCCGTGTGAAGCCGAGACGGGCGGCTAGTAGGTACAGGTTTTTTATTTTAATTTACTTTATACTAATAAAAAATTATGTGTTTAAAGCTTGTTGAAAGATATTTGGAACCCATTACATTTATTCAGGTACCTGTATAATTAAATATATTTATGTTTGTACTGATATTTGGAACCCAATGTTACATATATTCATTTACTACATTTGGAATTATAGTAGGTACATACTTGGGTATAAACAGCGACATCATGTTTGATGAATACACTAGGTAGGTACCTATCTGCCAATTTTTTTTCCAATGGATGGCTAAGCTTTGATATTTTATAATCTAATTTATTATTCCAATGTTTTTCTAACTCTTTCGCCAAATAAATGATTTAAGCTTTATGATCCAGGCAGGAGTGTTTTTCGGTTTGAAATAATAGTTATTTGTTATACAAGTGTGCAAAGTTGCTTTTTAACCGCGTGCTCAATTTTGAAGGATTCTAAAATTGAAAATTCAAAAATTAGAATCAAAAGAGGACGAGGTGAAAAATCTTTGCACCCGAGTGCAATACGTAACTTTTCATCCCACCTCGGCGAGGATATGACTATATTGATTGTTGAGGGAGAAAGCTCATTTGCGCATTATTAACAGTTTCAGTCAATTCTGTTGGCGTCAAATGAACTTCCTCGTCGCTAGAATCACTAATTTTAGGTTTTTCACTTGTTTTCAAGTTTCTTGTTTTTAAGGTGAAACGTTATTGTGAAATGGCATAGTATTCGCGAAATATAGTCTCGCGAAGTATAGCGTAGTTTGAAATTAGCTTAACGCAATGTTATGATCTGCGTGATTAAACAAATTAATTAAATATGTATTTCCCTCTACAACACTTATACCTAGGACATACATTTATTTATTAATATACAAATACTTGTCACACTGACAGCTACAACAAGGCGTATGACGAGTCATAAAACTCAAACACTAATAGGTAGGTACAATTAAATGAGAATTAATTGGTCCATATCTATACTACAAGCAAGGATGGACTTTTGTCGATGCTACAAGTCACTAATTTCAATATAGTCATAATGTATAAAAACTTTAAATGTCAAGTAAATTATAATATGCTATCTACACCCGCGTTGACTCCTTACATCGTAGCTATCTACCAGTGAAACTCCCGTCAAATCAGTCCCGCCGTTTAGGAGTCCATAGGGAACATACACATTACACATCGCCTTTATAGATTTACAATAGATAAATAAAGATAATACAATTAGAGTAAATCACAAAAGTAAATAAAAAACATCATGTATAATTTATAATATACCTTTGTACATGTAACTACAGTCAGTTAATCAATCAATTAATAAGAAAGTTTCTTAGAACGCGCTTTTTTTTTAAAGTAGAGTATTTCTGTCATTCCAAATGAATATTGGAAAGAAAAATGAAAGTCGGGTGTAAAAATTAATGTTGGTAGTGTCGTGGGGAATGAAAATATAAGCCCTTAATGTTGGTAGTGTCGTGGTGAATGAAAATATACGCCCTTAATGTTAGTAGTGTCGTGGTGAATGAAAATATACGCCCTTAATGTTGGTAGTGTCGTGGGGAATGAAAATATACGCCCTTAATGTTGGTAGTGTCGTGGTGAATGAAAATATACGTCCTTAATTTTGGTAGTGTCGTGGTTGAATGAAAATATACGCCCTTAATGTTAGTAGTGTCGTGGTGAATGAAAATATACGCCCTTAATGTTGGTAGTGTCGCGGGGAATGAAAATATAAGGACTTAATGTTGGTGGTGTCTTAATATGGGCCCGTTTAAAATGACACAAGGTGGTACTACTCGTTAATTATTTATTTATTTAGTTTATTGCCACACAAAAAAAAGATCAATACAATTTAAAACTAGTAGATTACTTATACAATTTCAAACTAAACCATATTCCTAAATATGTAAATATGACTAGTGGAGAAGGGGGGTAATCCCCACGGTCTACTAGTGCAGCTTGGGCCTTGGTATTGGTCGAGCCTTGGGGAATGAACGAAAACGTCATGTTTCAGCTGTAAACATATAAATAGTTAATATTTGCTTACTACTGTTTCGTGGTTGAAACAACTGGCAAAGATTTCGGTGGATTTTCCAAAAGGCTCCTACCACTACAGAATTAGGAACTAACCTAATATACAGACTTAGAACCAATTATAATACTGGGTTACAATATTAAAAACATCAATACAAATTAAAGTCGGCGATTTAATTTAATTTGAGCTGAATTGACGTCATTCTAGAATGATCCTAATAAATTGATGACAAAGTAATGCAAATGACTAACGCGGTTTCAAATTTTGATGAATTTGGCTCAACCAACGCTACAATACAACACGCAAGCTTAGGGCCGACGCTCATTGACTAGACTAAGAATTCGGTATCTAAAGTTTTTTTTTTGGTATTATTTTTTATATTTTTATTTCGTAGATTAGGTTATTACCTATAAGAAATTAATTTCAATATTTTTGTTTTCTATCCAGTGTATCTGTGTCTGTATGTGGCATCGTAGCGCCTAAATGGCTGAACCGATTTTGATTGTTTTTGTAAAGATGACGAGCGAAAGCTACGATTCAAGAAAATATTTTTAGTCGTTTGAAAATTATCAGCTCTCGGGGGTTTAAAAACAATTTATACGTCTTGTTGTTACAACGTTTGTGTGTACGGTCTTAACATTAGTTTGTCTGCAGCCGCTGTAGTAGTTTACCTTATAAATCAAATTAACTATCATAACGGAGTAGCTACCAAACTAATAACATCGTTGAAATATATTCTACAAACATCAAGCAGTTTCTCCGCCTCCAGCTACTTCATCACTGTGCTGAAACCACCACACTACAGAATGAACATGTGTGATGTGAGGTTTTTTTTAAATTCAATAATAAACTCAATCTATCATAAAATTACCTCCACTAGATGGATTGACGACATTGTAAGAGCCGCTGGCATCCAGTGGATGCAGATGGTTCAGTTCAGTGTGGAGGTTAAAGGGGGAGGCCTATGTTCAGCAGTAGACGTCTGATGATGACGATGATGATCATAAAAATATATTTTTAAATTAACTATTACCATTGCAGATCCGAGTACAGGAGCAGAGTTCGAAAGCAATTACATTGCGAAGCGGCGTGAGACAGGGAGACGAAATCTCTCCGAAACTGTTTACTGCCGCATTGGAAGACGCCTTCAAGCTCCTGGAATGGCAAGGACTAGGCATCAATATCAACGGCGAGTACATCACTCACCTTTAATTTGCCGACAATATTGTGGGCATGGCAGAATCGATTCTGCTAGGACCACAATATCGGAAGATCTCAGCAAGATGCTCGAAGGCCTCAATCGAGTCTCCCAACAGATGGGCCTTAAGATGAATATGGATAAGATGAAGGTCATGTAAAATATCCATCCTGCCCACTCTAGTATCAGTTGGGGACGAATATCTAGAAGTTGTTGACACGTACGTCTACCTAGGACAAACAGTCCAACTAGACAGGTCCAACTTTAAGAAAGAGGCCAATAGACGAATCCATCTCGGCTAGGCAGCTTTCGGTAAACTTCGCAACGTCTTCTCGTTCAAAATACCTCAATGACTTAAGACGAAAGTCTTCAAACAGTGTATGTTGCATTACAAGTGATGACATACGACACTGAAACGTGGTCTCTCACTATGGGCCACATTAGCAAGCTCAAAGTCGCACAACGAACCAAAGTTACCAACATAGCCCACCGAATTAGCAAGTTGAAGTGGCAGTGGGCAGGGCACATAGCACGCAGAACAGATGGCCGATGGGGCCGAAAGGTTATCTACGAATCTATCTATCTAGTATCTACAAGTACGAATACCTAGACAACCAACAAATTTATGTTTAGTATAAAAACAATTTTCCTACCCCCATCTCGGAAAGAGTAATTTTGTTCTTCGATATCTGAGGGCAAAAGCCGTCTTTATCCGCTAGAGGATAAAGTAAATTGAATTTAGAACATTGTGTGCACTGAGTTTGTGAATTCAAAACATCATTAAACCTATTTACTTCTACCTCCATGGTGCCGAATTTATCATACAACCTTTTTTAATTTGTTAAAAACTCAAACTCAGAACCTTCTTGGTGTACTTTTTTTTCTAATTTGCTTTGCGCGCGCCATTTTCAGCTCACGTCGTATTGTCGTCGTTTGCCTTAGGTTAAAAACAAGAAACAAAAAAGATTCTAGCGACGAGGAAGTTTATTTCACGCCAACAGAATTGACTGAAACTGTTAATAATGCGCAAATGTTTTTTTTTGCGTTTAGTCATTTCCTCGCTGATTTGCGATGAAAAGTTACGTGTTGCACTCGAGTGCAAAGATTTTTCACCTCGTGCTCTTTTGATTCCCTCGCTAACGCTCAGGATTCTAATTTTTGAATCACTGGCTACGCTCCTTCCTCAAAATTGAGCATGCGGTTAAAAAGAAACTTTTCACTCTTGTATAACGAATAACTATTATGTAGTTACAGTTTTTTTCATTTCATATACATATATTAAACTTACTATCTATCTCTTCGCCATTTAGCGTCCTCCTTTACAAATGATGTACTGAATTTAGCAAACACATCGTTTAAGCCTTAAGGCAAACACATCGTGTATTATAACCAAGTCACTAAAGTAATACGATTTTTTTCAATGACATCCTTTGAGCTGCTTCACCATAAACGGTAGATAGAAATGTGAGATTAATCCAGTTGAAGGTAGTTGATGGTGGCCTTAGTGGTAGATGGGGAGATACAGTTCTAAGGGCCTTTTAAAATCAATCAATACATAGCAAGCTTGTCAATACAATTCCAATATCAATTACAAAGCGGTCGTCTAAAATGATGTTCGAGGAAAACCGTTAATGTGCGAGTATCTTCAGCTATCGGGTGTTTGTCACAGTGAGTCACCGAGTCAGTGCACTCGGCGAGTCACCAGCGGCGCGGGCGCAGGCCGAGCACGATCGGAATGAGCGCCGAATCGACGACCCCATCCTCAAGGTGACTTATTATAATATAGGGTGAGAAAGGACGAGAAAGAGCTAGGTAAGCTGAGGGAAAAAAACAGGGTAGTAGAGGAATAAATAACAATAACATAAAATAATAAATTTAAAATCCCCCTGTATAACAGCTAATCATCTTCAAACAGCTGAATAGATTATCTTGTTTCTTTTTGTTTTTCTTTAATTTGCTTGCTAACACCAACAAACCTTGCCGAGGTTTATCTTGGAGTCAGGTTCTCAGTTTGTATAGATAGAAGAAACACAATTTACTTAAAGCTATTAAGCTAATTTAAGCTATTTGTTATTTGCTTGAATTATATAGCTAAGAACACTGATCACGACCAAGGTTAGACATTCGTTGCGGAGCACCCATTCGGTCAGTCTTCCGTGCATCTTCTCTGTCCTAACTTTTGCAAACTTTCCATGTCATTGTTTATTTAATCCTAGATTTTTGCCTAGTAGGATCTAGCTTTTTTGGTTTTAGCCCTGTGGGATCTAGTCAGGCATTGCATTGGACAGATATTAAAGTGTCCCCAAACTTCAAGACATTTTTCCCTTCAAATACCTAAGAGCCAAAATGCAGTAGCTATTGTAGATAATTTGTGAGTATACGAAATTACAATTCAGAAATGTCAGCAAAACAGAAAGCGTGAATAGGACTCTGTTTCTGTTTGGCTCGAAAATGGGGTTAAAAAAGCAATTGAAACCATTGTAAAATTGGCAAAGCTTCATTTCTCTACTGAGAAGACAGAAGGCAAGAGTAGAAAAGAGGTATTTTGCATGCTCCCAAAGTGTGACAGAATAGGAATTGTTTGATTTCGCAAACAGCATTGTCTATAATAAGCTGCTCAAGAGCCCAACGTTAAGCCTTGTAGACAATTTTCGCAACTCATTCGCCAGTCGCCACCTTTTGAAGTCATTTTACGCATGAGGTTTGCAAGTCGCGTTGTTGTCATGCTCGCCAATGGAACGCGAACCTCGTTTTTCGTCCGAGGCGTTGTCTGCGAATGATTGGCTGTCGTGAAAACTAGACATTAACTCGGCCTTTTGCAAGTCCGTCTCGGTGAAACGACTCTGCCACAATATGAAAGGAGTCGTAAAAAATATGATCAACTCGTACCAGAGTTACTCGATTACGTTTCACTTTAATTTGAAATCTAACACGAAGAATTCCTTGCGTTCACTCTGATAATTAGACGCATACCCGTGAGTCATCCACCCGAGACTTGTATTTTTATTGGCTGTTTGCATTAATATCTCGACAAAGATATGTATTCGCGAAACGACACGCATCGGTGGCTTTATCGCGAGCCGCATAGAGTCCAATATGGAGGTGGAATGGAATCGGCGAGCGATTAGCACGCGGCCGTTTCGCACTCGAAAGTAAAGCAATACCGTTTCGAAATCACCTTGGTAATGACGAGGCCGGTGGAAATATCAACGCGCCAACCTTACGTCACGCGAATTTTGTCTAACAAACATAAAAAGCCAATTGTAATCGGGAGCGCGAAACGACTAACATTAGCATTATTACCATGAAACACTTTGTCCTCGAACAAATTTCGCATCGAGGTGACTTTGGCGGGCCTCTGTCTGCCCGCCGGAGTCACCCCTACCAATGCAAAAATTATCTTGCCTATTAACAAAATAGCATTGATGGTCGATCATACAGAGTCTATTGTCAATTTTAGCTACCGGCGGCGCTTACGCTGAAAATAGTCATCAAAACCCGCAGAATACAGACACGGATTAACAAGAATCGTACAAGAAAACAGCGACGCCGGCGCCCGACGGCTGACAGCGAAAAATATGCGAAAACCAGTTTGAGCTGCTTTTGTTCAGATCTTTGGGGGAGTTCGATGACCAATGCAAATGTGTGGGTGGGATGTGCGATTTTAGGTGCGAGGGTGTGGTGCAAGGGACGGGGCGAGCGAGGGTGCCGGCGGTCATCAACCGGCGGGTCGTGACTCACCATCAGCGCCTTTGTCTCCGAGAGCCGGTACTCACCTCCGCGGGAGCGCTGGGACGCCGCCGCCGGCCGCCACCACGTGCTCACTACACGTGTCGCGGCCACGACGACCCCTGGCCGCGGGCAACAGACGACGCGACGGGATGAAAACCGCCGACACGGTAAGTGTACTCCAACAAGCGCCTGGAACCATTACCACCAGAGCACCTGATGAAGTACAATGGGCGTGCGGCGGTCCAGCGAGGGATCTTCTCGGCAGTGGGCGGCGGCGGTGGCAGCGACGGCAGCGCGCGCTACTTCAGGTACCTGACTCGTGAGCACAGCCCTGGCGCCGGAGTAGCGCGCGCCGCCGCCACCCGCTTTCCTATTTATAGCGGTGCGGAGTGCGCGGAGAAACGCGTACGTCTCCAGCGAGGAGCGCGGTGCGACTGCAGCTCGGAGCCGGCGCTCGTCCCCCGCGCGCCGCCAGACGTCAGCTGACCGCGGCTGCACCGGCCCTGACATTGGCGGCGCGCCGGCGCGCGGGGAGGCGGTCGCTGACCCCGCCCGCGGAAGCCTCCTCGCGAATCTGCCACGCCGCCCGCCCCGCGGGCCCCCGCCCGCCGGCACTCACCGCGAGGTGACATTCACCAGTTTCACCACCGAGGGCCGCTCAATGATTCCAGCCTGACGGGAGGTTGCAAGCACTTGCCCGACCTCATCTGACGGCCTGACGCCGCTCGTCTGAACGCGACCTGAAGGAGACTCATGCCGTGTCAATGTGATGCTTGCATAATAGCGACTGTTAGAGGCATTTACTAGGTACTCAATACTGGTAGTGATGTTAAATATCGCTGAAGCTGAAGCGTGGTTAACATTATCGTGGAGGAGACCATGGCACTGTGGAAGAGCGCTTTCTACTCGGCTCGGCTAGATACAGCTGCCACCCTTAAATTAAAAAACGGCCGCCAAGCACCTAGCGGTGTGATCTGGCAGCCACACTTGAGAGCCAGTTCTTATTTTTCAATAGGTAGGCTTACTGATGACAGTACCAATAAGATAGTACATATTAGGTAGGTATTAGGACAGTACACTGCATAACAAACACCTGTTTACACCTGGTCATCTGTATTACAATTGTCGGAAGTAAGAGACCTGCAAAACCTCACGGTGTTTAAAATAATGTCTTCAGATCGCAATGAATCACGATTACATGACTTCCATCGTCACTATTAACTGTGATTACCTTATCTTGATATCATGGATTTGAAAATGCGTCACGGTTTTTTTCAGCGGGCTTGTCATTTCTTTCCGTGGTGATTTTATCATCTGTAAATAGTGTTCAGTGTGTCAGCAGAACATCTCACCATCCCATTTGCGGAGTCGTGCGTATTTTTGTAAGATAAGGGCAATTGAAACGCTTAAGCAGATCTGTTTAAGGCTCACAGACATTTGGGTGACAGTGTCACCGACATAGTTATTAAAATTTGCAAGTTGAAGTGGCAATGGGCAGGCCTCATCGCTCGAAGAACCGATAACCGATAGGTTCTTGAGTGGAGACCACGAACCGGAACACGCAGCGTAGGTACGCCTCCCACTAGATGGACCGACGACATAGTGAGAGTCGCGAGCATCCAGTGGATGCAGATGGCAGGATGTCGATCAGTGAGGAGGTTAATGATGAGGCAAAGCCACTTATTAAAATTCAAAAACAGTTGAGCAGCAAATACATTACGTATTCAGCAACCTAAAATTAAAGTTCAATCGACAAAAAAATTACGATCCCAGGCTGCGTTCTTTGGATGCTGAGTTCTCAGTTCGTCCAACTCCTTGATGTAGGTAGGCCAATGTTTTACTCTTTAAATAAAGCTCAGGCAGTCAGTCCTATTTAGAAGTTAAAACAATAATTTAATAGATGTAAGTAGTCGTTGTTAGTCATGGTTGCTTGCTAATCGCCGGACGTAAGCGGAATAGAAACTAGAATCATCGAATAATGCATGTTATGAAGGTCTAATCAAAAACATAATCACATACCACAAAATCTAAGTACTTAGGTAGTTACATCAACAAGCCACATCAGTCCACTGGGCTCTATCTCTCTTACAAGGCACACCATATACCCTCATCGGTTGTTTTTCCCCATCATCATCACCTTAATGTAGGTATATCTCCACAAATAACAAAATATTTTAGTCCACTGCTGGGTAGCTATGAAATTTATATATTTATACACAGTGGCGTAGCTAGGTAACCAAAGGCCCTGGTGCAAAAAATATGGGGCCCTACCTAAACTGGGTTAGGATTTATCAAGTAAAAATATAAATAATTTATATGTACAAATCTTTCATCAGCTCTTTATTGTGCTCAAAGCTACTTACTACAAGTATGTGTATGAAGGGCAAAAATTTTGCAAGTTTAGTTTGAGGTTTGCTGATCAGGGCCTAAGGGCCCCCTGAGCTTGAGGACCCCGGTGCACGGCACCGCCTAGCCCTCCAATAGCTACGCCACTGTATTATACTAGCGGACCCGGCAGACGTCGTCCTACCCGACCGTGTCCAATAGTGTTTTCAAACCACCCAGGAACCTATTGCAATATACTCGTACATTCAAAATTTCATCAAAATCGTTCCAGCCGTTTAGAAGTTAGGTGACAAACACACGCACAGAAGAATAGTTATATTAAGAAGAAAGATAGATGGGTATTGTGATGCTTTCCTCTTGAAACCTCTGCCTACTCCAAAATCCCAGATTTTGCCATCTTCGTTTATACTGACGGAATGATATTTATAATAGCTAGCTATATCTAGCTAGGTACCTACTTAGTATCAACCTACATCATGATCCTCATATCACCGACCGGGTAACATAAAACATGTTTAGGTTTTGTGAATTCCGGTTGATGCTAAAATTAGGCACTATGGTCGAAGTTATATTGCGCCCGCGCGGAACGTCGCCTATCTACTTACGTCAGACTATCGTCACTGATGAAAAGGTGGCGTCGTGATGCCCTCACGATTTGTATCTTGTTTGTTTGCTTTATGACCTAATCTTTCTTGTTGCTTTTGTCTGCGATCAGTTGCACAATTAGTAGGTCTTTTGAGTGTTAAATTTGTCTTGAACAGTGTGTCTTCAATAATATTTTAGGTACGTTATGACATTTAAATATATTTTTTATGCCATAGGTAGTGTACAAGCGGACGGGCCGCCTGATGGTAAGCGTTCACCGTCGCCTATGGATACCTGCAACACCAGGGGCATCACAGATACATTTTCCACCCTTAAAGACTATTAACAGCCCTTTTGAAGAACCCCATATTATAGCTACTCGGAAATGCCACTGGAGGGGAGCTCATTGCAGGTGAGTATAGGCAAAAAGGAACGCAATGTGTGCGATTTCCACATATCTATGTGATATGTGGATGAACTTTCAAGCGGTGGCGGCTGGCGCGATGCCGGCATCAGATCGAACAGTTCTTCAGAACATGTCCCGTTATAAATGCGATAAAGACTCAAAGAGATCCAACGTCTTGCCGCATGCTGAGCGGCTCTAGGTGTCCAGTGAGCTTGGGATCGTCGACAATTTTGACAGCTCTACGCTGTAATGCATCAAGAGGCTCAAGCTGATACTTGGGTGCTCCAGCGAGTGCATCTTCTTTCATGTATTCCCCTGATGACCATGTGGTTAGTCGTTGCTGAAAAACTACAAGATTCTAATTCGTTTATTTACGTATGTTTTATTAATAGGGTTTACCCTTTTGAATGTATGAAAATGAATAGTCAGCGTGTTGAACATTAGAATTCGAAATATTATTTAAATTTTGAACGAAATTACGGCCTTAGGTTAAATTAAGTTAATAAAGCCTTTTTTAGGTATTGCCGGCAATATAAGGGGCAAGAAATGGTCTGGACAATTTGAAAGCACCAATATGACTGCAAATAAACTTTTTTTTAATTCTAAGCCATAATTATACTTATATTTATTATAAGGTTGCCTGGAAGAGATCGCTTATAGCGATAAGGCCGCCAATTGTTTCACTAGTTTTTAAGTTGTTTTTTATGGTACCTACTATGTACGTTTGTAATTTTTGGTGTGAACAATAAAGAGTTTTCTATCTTTCTATCTATTATAAATATATGCAAATTAATAATTATATGAACATGAACAGGTAGACTTTTTTTTAAGGTACGAATAAATTCCTCATAGTAAAATACTTGTATCGTAAGCGCGAGATTTTGTTCGCCAGATAAATCTGTCGGGTAACGTTTGCTTGTACGATCCGACGAAGAAATTACAAAAAAAAATACATTATATCTGACGTAGTTGATCTTAACATCACTGAAAGCAACAGCAAATTTTAACGCTGTAAAAAATAAACTCAAGTCGTTCTTAAGTTGTTGGAGTTGTCGGCGTACAAACATAAATAAAACGGATCATATTGAGAATCTCCAAATTTTTTGTAGTCGGTTAAAAATGTAATTTAGTTCGGAGGATTTCGACATAGTAAAATTATACCCCCGAAATAACAATCTCTCAATAACATTTGTAGTGGTAGGACTCTTTTGCAGGAGTCCGCCTGGGGAAGTACCACACCTTTACCAGTTATTCAACCGCCTAGCAGTAGTGTGCAAACACTACTGTGTTCCGGATTGAAGGGCAATGTTTCCAGCGAAATTACAGGGCACACATAGATTTGACATCTTATATCTCTGGGAGACGAGCGCAGTGCATTGCCATCCAGGGTTTTGAACTGTTGAAGTTCAAAATTCTGCATCAGGCGAGCGACTTCGCTTGTCTTGTCACTCAGTATCATAATATATATATATATATATATATATAACAATCGATGTAAGTAGATAACTAGTTCTACTTTATTTGGACTGATCTACAACGTTTACAATAACGTCGGCTCACAATTACCATTCCAGCCACTTATCCAATCGAATCACATCACTTGTTCTCCAGACATATTTGTCTTGTAACTTCGCACCCCTGGCGAGACATACAGCAAAAATATTTACAAACATCCACAGACTATGTCACCTTAAGTTAAGGGCAAAGGGTGAACCCTAGCAGTTCAAGCGCCCGCTCACATTGAGAAGACAATGGTCGAGACCAAGGGCACACCGAATGTCCTTAAGATGTTTTTTTAACCCTAAGGTTAGGGGACAGAGACCTTTTAATCCTGCTGCTAGGATTTAAAACCTGTCCAGGGCGAGCGACTTTTCGAATGGAATAGAACTCCTGTTTACGAGCAGTCAGAATAACACGCAGACAAAACTTGAAGGTAAGGTATGTAATTAAGAAAAAACCCATGGACAAGACACAGCGCGTAACTAAAACAGTTGTGAAGCAAATCATTCCAATCTAGGAAGTGGTTTTCAAAAATCTTACATTCGTTTGTAGACTTTTCTCTGCTAAGGTAAAAGTATCGCTATTTCTGCCGAATGTGAGTCAGTCCTCAGAGTGAATCGATTTAGTATTGAGACTGCAAAGCATTAAGAACTTTCCGCTATTCAGACTTTGAAATACCTAAATTAGTTTTTTTACATACAGCATCCTATTTTACTACTTACTCTAAAATAGCGTAATGGTAATCTTTAATTGCTGCTATTTTTAAACTGAGTATGCTGGTCATCTGTACTTTAAAAGCATACTGCATGTAGTGTACGAAGATATTAATTGCAACATTATTTTTTCTTGGTACCATTCTCTATTTACGAGCAGTCAATTAACCTTCAATGCCTACTAGCAAATTTATTAAACCCATTCATGTCATTACGAATGTCTGAGGAGTCTTAATACACAATTGCTGTTAGAACCAGCGAAGTAGTTATACAACTTCGCTGGTTAGAACAAAGTTATGATTCGAATGGCTAAAGTAATTAGGCACGTATCCAATCACAAAAAAAAAGCTGTGTATCCAATAGTGCCGTCAAATTGACAGAATCAATATACGAGTACAAATATTCGCGATACGATATCCAAACAATTCATTTATTCACACACTGCGTCACTCGCCCATGCCACTGCAACCGTAAAACAAACAAATACGCGTTATACGTGGGTTCATTCCAAGAATCATACAGGTCTTTAACATTTATAGGTAAATTACCTCGTGTCCTTGATTGCGTATAATTATCGGGGAGATTAACAGGTCAATACGGCGGCCATTTTGTTAAAACAAAGAGGCTCGAGAATAAGTTATCAAAGCTTGTGGTCTTGGATTCGTTGGCTTCTTCGGTTGTTTTTTCTGAGTTTGAATTTAGTACCCAAACTTATTACCTATATGTAGGTAGGTACCTAAAGTTTTTTGATGGAGTTCTATTTTTATTATCATTGTTTCTTTCCTGACAGGTTCTAGGAATGTTCAAGGTCGACTAGGCTAGGCTTTAGCTTGGCTAAAGATTAGGACAAAAAACAAAGCAGCCTTCATTTTACATACCTATGTATAGATAGGCGATGAAATATTTATATTTCTATTAATTAAAAACATAAATGTTCAAGCCGGTTAGTGACGAGCATGGTTTAACCAATTTCCTGCCAATTTTTTCAAATCAAAGGTCAAATAATGCAAAATGTATATATGTATAAGCTAGCTGATTTAGGCCTTAATCAATAATATTATTATTTGTTTTTAATGTCGTTGATTGTCAGTCAATTGCGCTGAATAACAGGGCGATGTGGTCGCTAAGCGACAAAGCCCTTTAAATAAAAATAAAATAAAAAACATACAGACGAACATAGTACCTCCTCCTTTTTGGAAGTCGGTAAAAACTACCTCATCATCACTTTAATATTTGCTGAATATGATTCTAAGCTAAGACTTCTCTTGTCACTAGTCACTACCATAAATCCAATGAATTTAAAAATGTTTAATGAAACCGTCAGCTACTGATAAAACATAAAATAAAAAACTACGTAAAATACAACCCGAAATTCGCTCAAATGTCATATCATTTAAATTGGCAACGTTCAAACAAGGTCAGCGCTGGCTGGACTAGTAAATATAAAACGTCGGTTGAAAATGGTCTAAACATTAAAAATCAAGACCTTGGGACAGGTCATTGGCCCCGCTGACGTCACGGCAATTATGTGATAAAAGTAGGTAGGTACGGTGACTGCTAATGGACACTGATAAGTGGTAGGTAACAGACAGTTACCAAACGACGCGATGTGACGGAGAGTAAGAATTAGAACATTTCTAAAGGCGGTGACTTACAGATCTTGGGAGATTTTGCGTTGACTGACTTTCGTCCTGCGTTTTGAATGAGATGAAACGAATACTTTTGGACTGTTTTATTGGATTTAAAAATGCATTTTTTTGTGTTGTTGCTTGCTTGGAGATTTGGAGTTCAGATGGTGAATTTAGACAAGTCCTGGATCTGGAAAATTGAGTTGCCAGTTGTGACAGGAACATTAAAAAAAAATCTTTGAGACGTAGAGTAGATTCTGCCTGACTTTTGTGAGGTTTTAAACGTATCGAAATTTTTATTCTGTGTATCAAAAATACAAGACTAGTCTCTCCTCTATCTCTACTGGTCTCTACATAGTATAACATAAAGTCTCTTTTCGCGTGTCTGTATATCCGCTAGCTCCTAATCCATACGCAACGGATTTTGATGCGGTTTTGACCATCAGTTAGATAATTGCTCACGGAAGGTTTATATATTACTAGCAACCCGCCCCGGCTTCGCATGGGTGTAAGTTTTAGTAATAAATAAAATGGAATACAATTAGGTATTTACAATTTTAAACCAATTCCAGAGTAAATGCTAGTCTATTGAAAATATATTATCCATTCTCATGGTTATAACTACCAAGGAAGATAGGATACTGTATTTGTCTATGTAGGTAGGTATTTATAGAATATCTACATGTTCTTGTGGTCACTTCGATGTTATTGTTTCCTTTTAGGGGCCACTTTGGGTTCAGAACCCACAGGCTTCTTACTATCTGCTTAGGCCCAGAATATGACTCTAGGTACTTTTTAACCGACTTCAAAAAAGGCGGAGGTTGTATGTTCCACTGTATATATTTGTTTTTTTTATTTATGTTCACCGATATCTCCGCCAACTGTTAACCGATTTAAAATAAAATAAAGTTTTGTTAGGTATACTTTCAATTTGGTCCCATTGTCATCAAGTCAGGATCTGATGATAGGATCAGGGAAACCCTCAAATATTATAGACACTTATTACGTTTTTCATATTTTTTTGAATTCGTTTGTTGTTTTAGTATTTTTTATGACAGTTTTACCCATTTATTTTTAAATCCGCGTATAATAAAAAGTAGAAAGTCTTTTTGTATCATAAAAAAATATTAAATGCGTGGTCGTGATGGCCGCACCCGATATTGTGGCATACAATTCATATCAGTAAGAGTTTAACCCGGCGGCGAGGATGTGGTGCAAAAAAAGGTACGTCGAGGACAAGGTGACCCTGTATTTTATCTAAAAAAAAAAGTATTTGTTTATATTTTTAACATAACAGGATACGCATGGGATATAATTTTATGGATTTTTATTTAAAAAAGTCAAATTTTAGACAAATTACTTATTTACGTATACTAATTTTACGAAACAATATAATCATTTTCAGATACATTCAAATATTTAATAGCTCCAGCTACTCAGCATTCAACAACGTACGAATAAATACTGCAAACGAAAGAAATTGAGGTGGGTCAAACTGACCCCTGGTCACCCTCGCCGGGTTAAGAGATTACCACCTATCATAAAAAATACACCATATTAATAAAGCCCAAGATTTAGATCTGTAAAGTTAACATACTGAGATAAAGCCTAGAGTGACCAATATTCAGGGTCGGACTGGGCCGGAAGGGCCCGGGTGGCTCATAAGCCTGGGCCCGAGACTGGCTAGGCTGCGCGGGCCCCCAATCCTTCCTGCCGCCTGGCTTGCGGCAAGCCCCGCAAACTGGGCCCGGGCAGGCTGGGCCCAGCTGGCAAACGCCACCTCGACTATATGGCCAGTACGACGCTGCCAATATTTATAGAGTTGAGAGGGTTGAGAGAGAGAGTCACTATCGTATTTTATGAACGAAACAGATTAACCTACTCTGAAAAATTGGTCATTATGTGCTACGGCACATGAATATTGTACAACACTTCTTCTAAAGGATTCACAAAATGAAACATTGCAGTATAAGCAGTATTCTATAACGTCATTATTTAATATTAAAATCGTCCAACATTCTAAATTAATACAAAATATTTACATTCCAATCACTAAATTAAGTACTATCAATAATTTAGAATTCATTTTTGTCAGCAATCTGCCGAATATTTTGTACAAAAGTATGCAACTAATAAATTATTGTTTAGGGAACTCCAGAAATTACATTTATTAATATTGAAAATAAAATATTATGATGCTTACAAAATGTAATGATTTATTTTTACAGGCAATAAATAACATGTCAGTGTCATAAAAATAAAATATTTAAAACATTACTTAATTATGTTAAAGTTATATGATTATTTACGGGATATTTACCGTGGTAAGGTTGTGGAAGGAGCTCCTGATATTTCGGCGCAGTTACATGCACCATGTTCACGGGAAGATTCATTATGTTGTATCCACTGAAGTGAGAATTTTGTCTGTGGTTGTATCATTTTATAAATTAAAATAAATTGGATAAAAGACAAATCTAAAGTTTTCTCTGTTTTTGTTATTACAATCTGTTGGAGAAATACAACACTTTTAGCTTAGCTCGATTCGAATTAATTCACAATTTTGAATTAAAATAATATCCACTATTATAATCAATAAAATTAAATAATCCTATTAATTAAAAACCATAAATAATTCTATGTTTGTTGATTGGTTAAAATTTGTATTTCTTCAACAAACAACGTTAAAGAAATTCAATAAAATTCATCCGAAACGTATTTTACAAAAAAGCAAATACACATATTGTCACATCAAAATATACATAAATAATAACATAAAAATGTCTCTCTTAATTAATTCAATGGCGTTGATTCTGATATAACATTTACCAAAGTACCGACGTTATCCACAATTTAATTACCTTGGCCGATTCTTTCAATAGATGTCGTTCCGTTGAGAAACATTTTTGACAATTACCTAGAGCTGTAAGATTAGTCTAGTTCATATAATAACACAGTAACAGAATCGACGCCATTTTTACATAATTATTCTGTACATAAAAATATTTACAGTAAATTATTGCTTATTAGAATTTGGGTACCTAAAATTGCATTAAGTGTAATTATTGCTATTTTTACTATGGTAATTATTTACAAAATTATGCTAATTCACTACTTTTTTTTACCTAAGTGTACGGCTCAACGCCGACTGAGAAAGGAGTTTTTTTTTATGATACTGAGTGACGAGACGAGCGAAGTCGCTCACCTGGTGGCTCCTAACGCTTGCCCATAACAGCTCAACGCCACTCAGAATTTTGAACTTCAACAGTTCAAAACCCTGGATGGCAATGCACTGCGCTCGTCACCCCGAGATATAAGATGTCAAATCTCTGTGCCCTGTAATTTCGCTGGAAACGTTGCCCTTCAATCCGGAACACAGTAGTGTTTGCACACTACTGCTTGGCGGCTGCGTCGCATCGCAGCGTACAAAAAAACCACTTTTCTGTTTACGCTTGCGGTAAATCGGCAAGAGTTGATTTTTCGGCCTAGTATTTATAGTCCGATTACTTAGTCCGACTTTTTCGTCTCACTAGTCCGGTGTTACAGATAATCGGACTACTGAGCCTTTTAGTCCAATGTTCATTCTTCAAACTGCGCTCGCATAGCACCTTTATAATATGATTTGAGTATTCTTTAGTCCCCGCTTTTTTTTAAATCATATTAGTGAATTTTTTCATAACCCTCATTTTTCTTACCTCTTAAGCATTTCTGTTCGCCTGGTAGTTTGTTTTGTATTTCAGAAACATGTTAAATATCAAATATTTATATACGTTTTCATATTACTATTTTTTTTACAAAAAATCAGGTATAAAAAAATGTTAATGTGTATACATAGAACTAAAAGGCTCATTAGTCCGATTATTTACAACAGCGAGCTTCTTAGACGTAAAAGTCTCATCAGTCCATCATCGGACTAGTGGCCGACTTTTCGCCTCGAGTCTCCGGTCTGCGTCGCGCCTAAGACTGTCGACGCTTGATATGACGCATCTGAAACTGGTTTTCAACTTTTGTCTCATGGTTCAGCCTTCAAATGTTTAGGCTTTTTCTTTTACGTTTGTACTTCACCCGTTGCCATTTTGACGAGACATGACCATGGACGGAGGCAGGAACAAGCCAACATCGATCGCACGCGCAACTCAACTCAACAACTTATCAACGCGTCGGACCAGACGTGCAGAGTCTAACAATAATTTACACAAAACTGGTGCTACGGCATTCAATATTGTCAATAAGTTCTTGAAGATTTTCAGGCTCTTAATATTTTCGTGTCGATGGTTAGAGTTTGATAACATTTAAACCTATCGTCCACCGCAACCTAAACTAAGTTTCGTTTAGCTCGCTTAGTTTAGTCAGTTTTTCAAACATGTGGCATAGTTTGCGGTGGACGCACATTTATGAAAAACTATGCGAACTACTCTACTACTGGCAACTATGCGCACTAAACTAACATAGTTTAGCTGGCGGCGGACGATAAGCTTTATTCACGGGAAATTCTTGATTTTTATAATTCGTTTTCATACATTATTGCGATTCGGGCCACATTTGCGACTCTAAAATCACGTTTTTTTGCCTCATAAGGCGTATTATGGCCACCCCATGTTTATATCAGACTATAAACTACTGGAGGGCGTCAGATAAGTACTCTCTATACTATTCCCAATATCTCGCTGCAGGTATGTTTTGCGGAGACCACTATATTGACTACACCGCATGTTATAACACAATAATTGCAGAAATACCAAGATTATGTAAACCTTATTATTAACAGCTAGACCGACTTGTACTTGTGAAACATTGCTTAGTATATAACATGATCTATCGCTACAAAATTATTGACTGGATTGCTTTAAATTTTTTATTTTTTTAAATAAAAATACGTTCGTAAGGCTGAATGTTCAAATTGTTTATCAATGTTCAATTGTTTCAGATCGTAAATCAACGTTCAAATTGTTTATCAACGTTCAAATTGTTTATCAATGTTCAGATCGTAAATCAATGTTCATTTTTATCAATGTTTATATTGTTTATCAATGTTCAAATTGTTTATCAATGTTCACATCGTAAATCAATGTTCAAATTGGTCAACATTTGTGTTCGATGTCCGCATGAACTCATTATTAATGTTTCAAATACTTGACTGGGTATGTAATAGACAATACAGTTTATACATTAAATATATACCTATAGCAGCACCAACTCCTTGCGGTAGTTTTGAGGTAGATTCTGTTTATACAACTAAAAACGCTAACAGCTTCATTTGCTAGCTTGGGTATATTATTTACTTTTCTATCAAATAAACAGAGGATATTGGACGCCGTACACGCACTGCGAAATACTGTCATAATCATAGAAAAGAAAAATTGTCTTTAGTTTAAATTAGAACGGCTGTCAAGGCATTTTTGTAAGAAATTTGTTGAAGCCACTTGCATCCATATAAACTGTGTTAGCTGTGAATACGGTGACGCGGAGATAAGAATGAATATTCTTATTTATGTCACAATACCTGGCGACAGATTTTCCTTCTCATTTCCGTTATATTTACTTCTGTTTTCTGTGGTCATAATAAACCCGTGACATAATGTTTCATTCATTACAAATAACAGGCTTAGCGAAGGATATAATTAAATGCATTACGTACACATACACAAATTGGCTGCAAAATTTCTTATATTTCGTTTAGAGAGCAGATGCTCTGCCTCTCACACAACTATGTGTAAAGTAGCTAACAGACATGTCAACTTTGCTGAAGACCGTTTGACCAACGGGATAGAAAGAGATAATTTTCTCTTTCTCTCCCGTTGGTTAGACGGCGATCAGTCAAGTTGACATGTGTTTTGGGCTTTAGTATGCAATTAAATGGCGCTCGCACGGCTTGACGTCATTACGTGCTATAGGGCGCTTTCTGTCTAGCATGAAATTAAAATACTCGTAACTCATTAATTTTTGAACATATTTTGTTTTCTTTGATCTATTTATGGTCTGTTATATGAGGTAATAAAAAAAATTTAGAACAGGCCTTTTGTCGATACATACTAAGTATATATTTGTTTATGACACGTGATGTTAACGCATTTCTAAGCTACGAGTAACTGAATTCAAACTGCTGCGATGGCGCGGCGCGGCGGAGTTGGTAGAACGCGGATATCCTATGTTTATTTGATTGAAATGTTTACTTAATAAATATTTCTTTAATTCTTATGAGTGTAATTATTGATATCAATATTATTTTATTTAAGATTCTATTCCACCACAAAATATGGGCGATGGTTTATGCCTTCAATATGCTCAATGAGCTCATCAACTTTTGAGACAGTATTATGATTTGTTTCAATTTGTTCTGTATCAAGTGCGTTGACCGTCGTGATAGGTGCGATTAGTTAAACTCTATTTACACTACTATCCTTACAGAGCCTGTTTGCCACTTACAACTCTGTGGTCATCGAAATTAAATTTCAACTAATTTGTCGTATGTATCTACGCAAAAACTATAGGTACTTTTCTTTTAAAAATTCGCCTAATATGATCGTATTACCGCCCTACTGTTTACCAAACGATAATTGAAAAAAACACGTATTTTTATGTAGACAAGCAGAAAGAAGATTCTAGACATTTAATTCTATTTTTATTAAAAGTTACATTTACAATTTATTTATATTATACGGGAATTAGTCACGTAAGATTAGGCCGGTTACTCCGACCGCCGAGTGAGATTGAAACTATAGTCGGAGTAACCGGCTTAATCTTACGTGAATAATTCCCGTGTAATATAAATAAAATGTGTGAACACCAAGTCAGTTTCCATAATAAAATTTATAATTTAGTTGCTGAGAAAATTACCTTAGTACTCTACATGTTAAATTGTTTATATAGATCCGGGCAATAAGCCACCAACAAACAGCAGCACTTTATCACATTGTCCAAACAAGTCACAGTGTTCAAACACCACATTGTCCAAACAGGTCACATTGTTCATACACCACATTGTCCAAACAGGTCACATTGTCCAAACATGTCACATTGTCCAAACATGTCACATTGTCCAAACATGTCACATTGTCCAAACAAGTCACACTGTCCATCAGATCACATTTTTCAAGCAGATTTAGTAATCAGCTTGCTTATCTGATTGCAGATGATAATGGTAAAAAGGGCCCATTTCATGTGACTACTCTGCCTATATGTATTTTTAAATATTCCATTGTAGTGCAATAATGAGTAGGTATATAGCCCTTCAGAATACTAAAATGAAATAGGTCCAACGATCATTTTGTCCAAGAACGCAACACTGTATTAAGCGAAGAGGACATTTACTTACCCATGCACTGTTAGATGAGGTAAAGTGGAGTTCAACACTTGTAGAAGTTGACTTTCGCAAATTTTGCGGGTAGTTGTAAATTTAAGAAGATTGTCTTTTTGATATGTACCTTCAGTACATGCACTCTGACTCTGACCTTGAGTAAATCTAGATTATAGTCCGCAGGAAACCAGGATGACTGCGTTCCATTCGTTGGGCACTCTTTAGATGTTGTTGCCAGGTTAGAAGAGTGTCCTGGTGGTGTTGCGTGAGGGGGGTCGCTCGTGGAGGGGGGTGTTGCGGCGCGGCGCGGGGCGGAGACGCCGCACGCGCGCGCGGCGTCAGCGCGGCGCCGGCGGCCCCGCTCCACCCCACCAACGCAGGCCTGCGGGGTCCACGCACCGCGCGCGCGCCGCGCGACGAGACACCTCTTCTAACACCTCCTGCCAAACGAACGGGATATTACACTTGTCTCATAATGTACTTAGTTCGTTTTGACTTTTGATTTGTTTAGACTTTAAAACTAAGCTAAATTGGAAGAACAGCAGCATCAATACGAAATACGAATACTGGCAATTGAAATCTCAATCGTGTAATCCAGTTCACGCACGATTGCGGTTGACAGCTGACGTAATCAAGCTGCAGATGACTTCAAACAAAAGTTGAAACTCACCTGTTTTTTCAACACTATATGCTTCCCCTTCCAATACTTCATGAGCCCTCTCTCTTGAAGCGTGGACACGATATCCGAAGAGGCTATCGCCAGGTCTTTGCTCAGGTCTCTGATGCAGAGAGTGGAGCCAGGAGCAGAACACAGTCTTTTGAGGAGAGCTTCTTTCCAGTAGGATCTGTAGGAGATCAGCCCGAGGTCGGACAGGGGCGTTTCGGGAGAACCGACCTTGCCTTCCACTTTTGTCAGGAGGTAACCTGGTGGGGAAATTCGTTCAATGGCAGTTATTTCAGCAAAAAAGACACATTTTAGATTTATACTATTCAACTAGACCAGAAGTTCCCAAAGTGGTCCTTTGGACCCCCAGGGGTCCACGGGAGACTAGACGGGGGTTTACGCAGGTGTAATTTTTTTGTCGAGTTTTGGGAATATGGTAGAAATGTAGCTGCAGGGGGTCCACCGGAACCAGCTATATATTGAAAGTGGTCTATGAGAAAAAAAAGTCTGGGAACCTCTGAGCTAGACCTCTTTCCATACAGCTGTTATAGTTTTCTTTGCTGTTTAGGGGTTATTAGCAGCACCCCCCGGATTCGCACAGTATCCTACAGGATAAGTAAATTTTTTCGTGATAAAACGTAGTCGACGTATTAATCCAGGTTTAAACCGCCCCTGGTTGCATACTGTTTGAGCTTACAATGCAGATATACACAGTGATTCATTCAACTTATGAATAACAACCCTCAACAACCTGATCTGGATATTATTTTTTATGAAAAAAATAACCGGCCAAGTGCGAGTCGGACTCGCGCACTAAGGGTTCCGTACCATTATCTATAAAAACGGCAAAAAAATCACGTTTTTGTATGGGAGCCCCCCTTAAATATTAATTTTATTTTAATTTAATTATATATTTTTAAAGTCAATATATAACTGAATATTCTGTGAAAATTTCAAGCGTCTACCTGTTGCCGTTATCAATATCGAGCAAAAAAAATTACGTTTGTTGTATGGTAGCCCCCTTAAATATTTATTTTATTCTATTTTTTAGTATTTGTTGTTATAGCGGCAACGGAAATACATCATCTGTGAAAATGTCAACTGTCTAACTGTCACGGTTCATGAGATACATTCTGGTGACAGCCGGACGGACAGCGAAGCCTTAGTAATAGGGTCCCGTTTTACCCTTTCAGTACTGAGCCCTAAAAACAGTCAAATTTATAACATCCTCCTTTTTGAAAGTCGGTTAAAAATAAAGAGCCACTGAAATGAATATTCAAAGTTAAATAAACTAAAGCATCAAACGTCGAATTTACACCTAAAACAAATAATTAAGGGTCCATCAAAATTGGTCGCGTCTCCGTAGTGGAGGGCGGCGCGGCGGCCCGGGGGTGGTCGAGGCTCGCAGGGGTCGGTCTAGACGGCAGACCGATCCATACTGCAGCCATCGATCGGTCTGGCGGTCGTCGACTCCGCGCCGGGCCCCCGGGGAGCTCTGCGCACGGGCCCTTACCGAGGGGACAAAACAAACCCTTCACTATATGTTGACCACGCAGGTGAATAATGGTTCGCGATTTGGAAAAATTTTGAGGGATTAGATGGCAGTCCGTCTGCGGAGACAATTTCATTTGTTACTAACTGCGCCGTCAGATTTTACAGACGACTAGCTGCGCCCCGCGGTTTCACCCGCGTTATATACCTCCTTATACTGTCATTTTTACGAAGTCGTTTTTTTACAGTGATAATTATTTCGACATTAGTAAATAATTGCGGTTATTATTCTAGAATATGCTCTTAGTAAAAAAATATCGGATATATACCTACCTCATACATAATATTATACGAAATCTAAACTAACCCTCTTTAATAAACAATAAAGTAGCACCTTACAAACTGTTTAGCAAAAGTATATCTAAAAATCTTCTCTCTTGTGAAATGTTATTCTAAATGGTACCTCATAACAGAATCGTTTAAGATAAGTATCTGAGCGAGCCCGTATCTATGTCATAGATAGTGTAGTAGTCTTTATAATCTAAACTGCCATCTCGGCGGTCAATGTGGTCAAGCCTCCTACACAGAGGCTGAAGGTGATATTAGAAACGATGCGAATCACGCCAATTTAATATGTTTAACCTTCTTTCATATCAAGATATAACGATATACGTAATGTTAAGGGTTCCCAAAGAGTGTAAACGGGACCCTATTACTAAGCCTAAGTTGTCTGTTTGTACATCTGTTCGTCCTAACTTTTAATGACTGTATCTTTCGAACCGTAATAGCCACTGAAGTGAGATTTTTTTTCGTACCCTTCTCTTTTCTGTGGTAATAGCCAGTTAAAATTTCCACAGAATATGTAATGTTACGGCGGATTAACTAAGAAATAATAAATAAACCAAAAATAAAAAGTAAAGGGGGGTGTCTCCATACAACAAACATTTTTATACTTAAACGTATTTTTGTATTTGCTTAATGTAAAAACGGTAATGCGTAATTACAAACATCAAACTTGGCATCATTATAGTACACACCATAAAGTAAAACAAGAAATAATAACTAATGGCCAAGTGTGAGTCGGTTGATAAACTTCTGTTCACCACCAAGCCACGTCGGGAGCGGTCGGTAGTTAGATGGGTGACCGCCTGGGCGATTCCTAAAGCTAAAGACCCTTAGTAATAGGGTCCCGTTTTACCCTTTGGGTACGGAACCCTAAAAATATAAACATACATACATACCCCGAAATATATGATACTTTTTTTGGGCAGTCGGGTGTTCTAATACTGACTCGCAGAGCTAAGTGAAATGTAATACGTTATTGTTTCATCATCATCAGCCAGAAGACGTCCACTGCTGAACATAGGCCTCCCCCTTTAACCTCCACGCTGAACGACATCCAGCCATCTGCATCCACTGGATGCCCGCGACTCTCACAATGTCGTCGGTCCATCTAGTGGGAGACGCGCGTCTTCCGGTTCGCGGTCTCCACTTTCTTCCCCAAAGATTGTTGTTAGCACTTACTAAAATCTATAAGCAGTCTTCCGTAGCCCTGTCTCTGGTAGGGTGGCAGGGTGAGTATGCAGGACACGTTGTAGTTTTGAAATGAGTTCTTCTCCTGCGACCAAACAAACAATATCAAATAAAGATCGGTCCACGAAGATAACATTTGCATTACTAATTCTTAACGTATATTTTGAACAAATTTTTAACCGACTTCCAAAAAAAAAGGAGGTTAGATATCATTCGCCTGTTTTTTTTTAATGTTTGTTACCTCAGATCTTTCGACTGGGTGAACCGATTTCGATTTTTTTTATTATTTGAAAGCTTGTGCTTCCCATTTGGTCCAGTTTTATTATGTTTTATTTTTAACTGATTTCCAAAAAGGAGGAGGTTATCAATTCGACTGTATTTATGTTTTTTACCTCAGAACTTTCGACTGGGTGAACAGATTTTGATGATTCCTTTTTTTATTTGAATATGCTGGTGCTTCCCGTTTGGTCCCATTTTAATTTGGTCCAGTTCTGAAGTCCATTTTTATGAAGTCTGTTTTTTATATTGATCATTTTTTTACAATATGTTTAGCATTTATAGAAATCGCCAACGCCCTCTAGTGGTGGTGAAAATTATTTTACCATAACTATTAACGAAAACCAGGTTTTAAGCAACGGTAACAGCGCCCTCTGCCCGTGGCAAGAATTTCCCTGTTTATAGAATAATACTTTTAGAATGCCAAATTTTAAATTAAAATAAAACAAAATAAGATAATTTGGTCCAGCCGGTCTATTCTGCAAGCTGACTGAACGCACAAGTGAAGTGATAAGCTAAGTGAACGTGTATTTTTCTTGTATATTACTTTTAGAGAAATGTCAAAATGTCGAGTGATCACACTTGACTGTATTCCCTTACCCTTATAATTCGATGTTTTGACATTTAGGTAAGACTCTTTTGCAGGGGTCCGCCTGTGCCAGTTATTCAACCGTCAAGCAGTAGTGTGAAAACACTACTGTGTTCCGGATTGAAGGGCAATGTTTCCAGCGAAATTACAGGGCACACAGAGATTTGACATCTTATATCTCGGAGTGACGAGCGCAGTGCATTGCCATCCAGGGTTTTAAACTGTTGAAGTTCAAAATTTTGAGTGGCGTTGAGCTGTTATGGGCAAGCGTGAAGTGCCATCAGGCGAGCGACTTCGCTCGTCTCGTCACCCAGTATCATAAAAAAAAAAACTGCAGAAACAGGCAAGAAAAAATTACATTCACTTAGCTTATCACTTCACTTGCGTGTTCACTTAGCTTGCAGAATAGAGATGCAGTTCTGTCATTTTTATGAAGTCGTTATTTTTAAATTGATAATTATAGACGGAATCTTTCCACGCAGCATATGAATGTATTAAAAATCTAGTAATGATAGGTCATGGTCGGTCTTCAGCCTGACTATACTCGTGTGATAATATTAAAAAAAAACTTCGGCGAGACTACTATGTTAATTTTATTGTAAGCTTGCTCACAAGTTCTTTGTCATCCTTATGTAACTATTGTGTGATCACGGGAGATTAATAATTTATATAATATAACAGAATATTTTCCGTTCTCATTCTCGTAAAGTTATTGTTTATGTAAGCGGATTAAAACTGCTTTTTGTGCTCTAGTGCAAAGAAATAGCTAAATCTCTTAAAAATTGTTCAATGAGGTTCTGTGTCTATTATATTTTATTATTTTAATTCTTTTATTTTGATAATTATGTGTCCTTCAAAATTTAATTTAATTTAACCAACGTTATAACCGTTTTAGTTAATAAATAAATAAATAAAAAGTAGGAATTTTGCATGGTTTTTAGGATTCCATACCCAAAGGGTAAAACGGGACCCTATTACTAAGACTCCGCTGTCCGTCTGTCCGTCCGTCTGTCACCAGGCTTTACTCATGAAACGTGACAGTAAGACAGTTGAAATTTTCACAGATTATGTATTTCCGTTGCCGCTATAACAACAAATACAAAAAAATTGAATAAAATAAATATTTAAGAGGGCTACCATACAACAAACGTGATTTTTTTTGCTCGTTTTTGCTCGATATTGATAACGGCAACAACGCTTGAAATATTCATAGAATATATAGTTATATATTGACTTAAAAATAAATAATTAAAATAAAATTAATATTTGAGGACCCCATACAAAAAACGTGTTTTTTTTCTCCCTTTATATAATGGTACGGAACTCTTCATGCACGAGTTCGACTCGCACTTGGCCGTTTTTTTTAAGAGATATACAATTACTACACAATACCAGTGTTTTATTTCCTCGCAATTAATGTGAAAAGCCGAGTGTATTACTTGTGCATAAACCCCATTTTATCCTCGACATAAATATTCGTCTCTGGTCTAAAATCGTTTGTTTTATGCACTGGTTGTTCTAATATTTAATTCAAAGATCTTTTACATAATTTATTTTATTTTTTGTATGTCGAATCAGACATAGGTCTAAATATAAAGAACGTCGCATGGTAACTAATTGGCTAGCAGGTCGAACGGTTGTTCGACCAGCGGGGTCACAGTTACATACAATATCGTGTCATCCCGCTTTCACCATTCTCACACCATACGCGCGAGCGAGATGACACGATAGCCAGTGTCAACTTGCGTAACTTGGCCGCGGTGGTCGAAAAACCGTTTGACCTGCTAGCCAATTAGTTACCATGTTTTCGGGAAAAGCTGAAATAGTAATAAATTCAAATAATAGAAAAACTTTACTGTCATGATTTAGTTCTTACCGTCGCCTTTCAATCAAATATGTTCCAGGTTCATTGCTTACCTTCATACAACTCAAATATAATTTAATTAAAAAACTTTCAGGTCACCGATCAAACTTTTCACATTTATTATATTTTTAAAAGTTTCTTATTATTCCACCTTTAGACAATAAGTAGGCAATAAACCTGTTCAAATTGACACTCAATTAGATCCAGACAATTGCGTCTCAGACGGCGTCTGCCTCCCCTGCACTGAACACCCTTTATAACTAATGCACGTTTTAACCAAACTTTACAACTTAGGTACTGCTTAATAGATGACACGCAGTACTCAAACACCGTACAAGATACATTTTTTATGCATAAATAGGCTTGCGTTTGACCGCCAACTCGCCTGATGTTAAGCGATGATGCGGTCTACGATGGAGCTCGCTTGCCTAGAAGAAGCCGATTCACTCGTGATTTGAAGACACCTAGATTGTAACTATCGGGGAACACCGGTCATTCAGGCACCGCATTCCACAGATCAGCAGTACGCACAATAAAAGTGGAATTGACGCAAAATGAAGAAAATCATTGTGTTTGTTTGTGTTTAAGGACGCGCTCACCTGCCAGAGCCATATCTTTCGCGCATTTTCAACATTTTAGTATACAAAAATTCGTTAAGTTGGGTTGAAAAAATCGTCATCGTTTTAGAATAACATTACAAACAGGTTAACGTAATTTTTATGTTGATATGTTTTATTTTGGCGGAAGAAAGATATTTTTCACCAACCTCTAAAATATCAACACGAACATTTCGTTATACCATTTGCAGAGATGCAGATGCAGAGCAGAAGCCCCGGTTTTAGCATTCAAAGTGGCACCACGACTGTCACTTGTCAATATTTAGTTATTTACCATAGACGAAGGTTTTTTCCCTTCCTTAAAAACCATTCTGTTCTCTATACATATTTTCAGCGCTAATTTGAGCCCTAGTTAGCCGTAAGGCCACTTGTTACCCATATAGTCTGTAGTTTTAAATATAAATAATAAATAAATATCTGGGAGATTTTTGCACACACGGTCATCTGACCCCAAACTAAGCAATGCTTGTAATATGGCTGCCAGGGACTGATATACGGACATATATATTTTTAAATACATACTTAAATAGATATTAACACCCAGACATAGAACAAACACAAATGTTTATCACACAAATGTTTGTCCTAGATGGGAATCGAACCCACGCCCCCAAGCACAGAAGTTAGGTTCACTACCAACTGAGCCACCGGGGCAGTCTACGTACTACTAAGAATCGTACTATCTATGGCCGCGGAGCGCTTTAATAGATTGCTTTGCTATATGCAAAATGCTGCTTGTAGGCAAGTGCATGCGCAAAGCAGAATATACCTTGCAATGTGGCGTACTTTAGAAGGTAGTGTGTAAATATGACATAGGCTGATGAAGATGAGTTAGGTACTAGACAGAGAACGGAAGTCATGCGACCTAGGCTACTGTTACACTTCTACCTCGAACCTTAAATCTAGACAGCGGGGGTGGTAGTCTGCACACTGCAGCATCAGGTCGTCGACCCAGACAGGGGTCGAGGGAGGGGGTGGGGTGCGGTGCGTCTGCTTCCCGAATCGTTAAAATAAAACCCGAAGGTGAGATCGATTTACACTCAGTGCAAACAAAGAATGGTAGTTTACAATCGGTAGATAAAATTAACCTACGGATTCGTTGCTGCGGTGTCAAGGTGGGTGGAACGGAAGTGACAAGGACGAAAATATTATAAAGATGTGCGATGTCAACGCTCTTTCGATGTACTTTGCAACTTGTCAGAACGCTGTAAAAGCGCGTCTCGGGCAGGGCTGAGTCATAGCAGACCGAGGCAGAGTGGCGAGACTCGAGAATTACAGCATTTATTATTAGAATCATTACCCGTGCTAGTTGGAACTATTATTATACTTACTATTAACTGATAGAGGAGAGACATATCCGACAATTGGCTAATGATGATGCTGATTTAAAAAAGACAATGTACTATGTTTTAAACTATCACGGTTGTTCACTAAAGTTATATGATTATTTACGGGATATTTACCGTGGTAAGGTAAATACTATACGCAGTGATACAGTGAGTGTGTTTTGTCGAGACTTAGGTTAGTGATAACCGTAGCAAAAGACTAAGAAAGAGGGTAGATCATTATGTCTGTACCTAACTTTGAACTTTTTCACCAACCACCCGCATTCTTCAGTCTTCCCGTGAACATGGTGCATGTAACTGCGCCGAAATATCGGGAGCTCCTTCCACAACCTTACCACGGTAAATATCCCGTAAATAATCATTTAACTTCAGACAATACTATGTTCTTCACATGTGTTTTTTCGTTTTTATGTCAGCCGTAGCACTGGTATTTTTACTGGCTATGGTATTTTTATAAAAGCTACTTAGTTAAAAAAACACTAATTACCATTGAGTTGTCTTATCTAAAGACTAGCACAGACAACAATAAGTACGATATGTTAGAACCTTTTTGTAATGAATATTTTTATTTTTAAGAATTTGAAAGAAGAAAAAAACCGTGGGTTTATTATGAAAAGGTCATATTTAGTTAATTATTGAACGTCTGAAAATTCATTACCTATCTGCTATCTCAAAGGAACATATTTTTTTGTGAAAGTTCTCGAAGTTCGCTAAATTTAATGTTTCTTCTCAGAAGATGCTTTTTAAATTAATATAGGGTGTGTGCCGTCGCGTCTGTCTAGACGTTCATCACAGGCTCAATATATTTTTTTTTACTTTTCTTTTCGTGACTAATTGACTTTGTTTATACAAAAAAAGAGATTCGCTATGAAGGTAACTTGATAATAGCCTTCAGGCGGGTATAGGGTCAGATAGTAGAGTCCTCCTAGACCCACAGCCCAGCAAACATTTCAAGTAAGCAGCCTCGTGAAACCAGTTATTATAAAAAAAGTTCCAATTACAAATGTCAATCAAGTAGTTTGTGCGCGACTTACGTTTACGTGTTTTATAAGAGTTGGAATTCGTGTGTATCTGCATGTAAATGTGTGCATGCATGCTCCAGAAGTCTGGACACAGAATAAGTAATCTAACAGTCACGCACTCTAACGCCATGTGCACATACAATACAATACGTTATTAATAACTCCATAGTTACAAGTCAAACTTCTCAAGTACACTCTTCTACGACAATGTATATAAAAATGATATCTTAATAATATTATTATGTAGGTATGTAAATCAAATTAAAATAATAATGTATTTAATTTTTTTAAATATAAAAATACGAACAAAAATGTCATTACAATAATAATTAAGTATGTCAAATTCAATTCATCCATCGTTATTTAGCAAAGCACTTGAAATATACACACATATGTACACAGTTATCATAATAGAAATGCAACTACGCTAGAGTACGCAACGTCATTATAGAAGCGTAGGAACGTAGCTCTATCGTAAACTACGTGACGTAGCTTGTAGACGTGCTACGGCGTAGTAACGTAGCACTAAGCGACTACGGCCTACGGTGCTACGATAAAAGCTCACGGTGGCGATGACTTTTTTACGCGAACTTTGTTATGAATGTGGAGTACGTTTTTCATTATCTTGCGTTTCAATGACGCTGTTCAATGAAGTTCAAAAATAGCTGATTGAGAGGGTAAGATATTAAGCTAGATAATGTGTGACTATCAAGATTTTCTGTCATAAATATTAGACGTGACTATTTTTTCTATCAACTATTTAAATGAATTATTTTGATAAATTTTTCGTTCCATTGTTCTTTATCAAAATATCATTTTTGTAGTGAAAACTTTTTTAGGCGCGTTGTGCACTTTTTGCGCGAACAAAAATCATAGAACTCGCGTCATCGTCACGCTGTCACAAAATACATAATACACAGTACCGTGTATTTTAAAACAGCGCCATCTCTTGTAGAATAGGTGAATTACTACTTAAGTTTTCACTTAGTCCTATGACTGATGTGTTTTTTGTAATAAGTAGTTTTGGAATAGACCGCCATCTCCCCTGATGTTAAGCGATGATGGAGTCTACGACGGAGCGCGCTTGTCTTGACTTGACCTTTTTTTGTACTTTATCTTGACTTGTGTGTAGCATAACTTTACAATGTTATAAATTTCAGACATCACTTAATATTTTAGACAGTACGTTCAGAGCTTTAAAACTCGCTCGAAGAGTCGCAGACTCCGCGTCCACATAACACAAACATCAAACTATTTACTCACTCAACATTTCCTATCTAATATTAATCCCGCTTGCGTGTGTGACTGTCTAGACGCGCACGCACACACCGACGCACTAAACACAACAACCCTCCCCCGCCCCGTCACCTCCCATCGATCGTTAATAACACCGTAGACTGTAAAATTGGCATCTCTCACGTATACCCACGTTAAACTGAACTGCAGTGACTGCTGACAGATAAGAATTGTTACACATGGTTTGTGAGCGGGTTAAGCGTGCGTAGAGTGAGACGCACGACCTACAGAGAGAGAGAGAGAGAGAGAGAGAGAGCACTTTTGAGTATGGGCAATGTTTTTTTTATGATACTGAGTGACGAGACGAGCGAAGTCGCTCGCCTGATAGCTCTTCACGCTTGCCCATAACAGCTCAACGCCACTCAGAATTTTGAACTTCAACAGTTCAAAACCCTGGATGGCAATGCACTGCGCTCGTCACCCCGAGATATAAGATGTCATATCTCTGTGTGCCCTGTAATTTCGCTGGAAACATTGCCCTTCAATCCGGAAAACAGTAATGTTTGCACACTACTGCTTGGCGGTTGAATAACTGGCAATGGTGTGGTAATTCCCCAGACGGACTCTGCAAAAGAGTTCTACCACTATAAAAATTGGTGTTTGAAAACCAATTCATCAGGTGCGACATGGAGTACTGTCTACGGGACCGTGACCAAACGTAGGAGTTAGACCGGCGAGACGGCGGGGTCGACGGCCGCTGCATCCGGCTGCCGCCCGGTTGTTCCGGGTGTGAGAACCGGATCCGTTGTACCTGCTCACACTGCACTCTCGCGTTTATAACACATCTATAACTCCTGTTACTATCGAATACGGACAAAAATACTTCAATCACTTTTGTTGATAACACACAAAAAAATTATAAGAATATATCTAGACACGGCGACCATAAGCACTTAAGTCAGTTTTTTCTCAAAATGCTAAAAACTAGCAGGGCTTTGCTTTTTGCGTTATCCGTCGACGGGAATAAGCAACTAAGTCAGAGGGCTTTAATACACGAGGCGACAGTCTTACGCACCATACAACTTATGTCCAACATCGTCCTGTAAACTTTTCAAAATATTTGAATTTTGACTTAAGTGCTTATGGGTTTCGGGTCTAGATATATAATACTATATATAATTTGGTAATATTTAAAGTATCATTAAAAGTATTTTAGCATCGCCCGTCGATCCTGTTACGTAAATTGTTTCTATCAAATCGTTGCCTGGAAGAGATCGCTTTTAGCGATAAGGCCGCCGCTTGTGGCACTAGCTTGAAAGTGTTTTCTATCTTTTTGTAATTTTTATTTCTGGTGTACACAATAAAGAGTTACTGTCCATTTTTTTTTTTATTTTTTTTTATTTAACCTATGCTGTCCCACTCCTGGGCAAAGGTCTCCCCCATCTCTTTCCAGACAGTGCGATCCCCAGTGAGATCTTTTTATCTAAATTGTTTTAATGTTTATCGGGATAATAATCGGGACTTATCGCGCAATCTAGCCTAATATTTAAGAGAAATGATTTGTATTTTTGGATGTTTGTAACGAAACTCAAAAACAACTGGACCGATTTAAAAAATTCTTTCACCATTAGAATGCTACATTATCCCTGAGTAACATAGGATATATTTAATTCTAGAATGTTTAAAAAATAAATCTCCACCCGTGCGAAGCCGAGACTGACGGCTAGTTATTAATATAGTTACCTTTAAAAAAAAATTAGTCAGAAATAGAATACCAATAACTGTTTTTAGATTGACAATTATTTTAATTACCAATTTATCATTTATTTGTTTTAATTTTGTTTCAAAGAGTAGATAATTTACTTACCGACTTCAAAAAAGAAGGGTTTTCTCAAACCGGTGTTTTTTTTAAGTTAGTTATAAAGTTAACCTTAGAATTCCGTCATTTATAAACCAATTTGTGTAAACAATTTTTATTTGAAAGAATATACTTACATATTGATCCCATAGAAATTACATCAAAAACGTTTTGTTTTCTAAATAAAAATAACTGAAATATATATGTCATTCAAATAAACAAAATTGCGTAAATATTGACTAATTATGAAATAGATTTTTATATCGATAATTATTCAATTTTGAGTCGGAAATTTACGTATCTTTGACCTGCCTTTAATAATTAGGTACTGTTTTAATTTTAGTAAAATAAAACGTAACTGTTGTTGTAATAATTTATGACAGAATTACACTACCTATGCCACATAAAGTTCAGATCGTCGCGTGGTCGTTAATACGTGACAAACTTATTTCTCGCGTGACGATACGGATGTAACCAGTAAACGCGCCCGCTAGACGTCTAGACGTCCCTTAATAAATCCCATTCTTCAGTGCTACACCGCCGCCGATGCGTTCTTACACCGCGCGGGACAATGAGTCGATCGTAAGAGAGTCGATCTAAACACGCCCTTTTGTCTAGACGTCTCCTCAGTCATTTCTGGCCATATGCAAACATTACCGATGCTAAAGATCGTGTGAAAATCAAATTTATTTGTCTGATTTTTTTAAATTTTGCATGGCTTTGTGTCTCTTTAGAAGGAAAGAGAGGACCGGGAATACCAAAAAGAGTATTTTGCTAATAAAATAGAAGGCAAATGTCATGTCGTACAGGGAGGTGAAAACGCTGGCAGTTGACCGTCAAGCCTGGAAGTAACTCCACCGACAAGAGCTACGCTCTTAAATGTTGAATGAATTATATAAAAGCTTGTAAAATAAACCAGCCAAGTGTGAGTCGGGCTCACGCACTGAGGGTTCCGTACCACCACAAAATACAATAATTATCAATAAACAAACCGACTTCACCCCGGACCCGGACCCGGGTATGTCCTAAAACTGCGACCAGAACCACCTGAGGATGGGCAGCAGCGTCCTAATAGTACACGGTGAACGTACTGCGATTCCAAAGCCGCCTGCCAAGCGTGGGAATTATGGCAACACCCCTCTCTATAAGGGAGGCCTTGTCCAACAGTGGACGTTAATTGGCTGATGATGTGATGTGTGATGTGAAACCGACTTCAAAATTAGAAAAATGATTATTGTCGTTCAAGTACCGAAACTACCAATTATAACTTGGTAATGAACATAAATTTGTCACCGACTCACACTTGGACATTATTTATTATTTGTTGTTATACTTTAGAGTGTGTACTATAATCATGCCAAGTTTGACGCTTGTACGTATTACCGTTTTTACATTAGAGCAAATACAAAAATACGTATGTTGTATGTCCCCATTGGTATTTTTTTATCCGGCAAATATGCGGGAATCCGGAAAATACTGGGTGTAAGCAAATATATAAGAATAATTATCAATATAAAAAAACCGATTTCATCAGAACTGGAGCAAATTGAAATGGGACTAAATGAGAAGCACCAGCCTTCAAATAAAAAAGAATCATCAAAATCTGTTCACCCAGTCATACTTCCGAGGTAACAAACAAAAAAAAAACTGTTGAATTGATAACCTCCTTTTTTGGAAGTCGGTTAAGAAGCATTCGCTCGTTAATAATAAGCATGAAGAAGCGGCGAGACTACACCCCCCAATAATGTAACGTACAATTATTATTACAAGACGTCTAGACGTCTCGGGGCGTGTTTACATACGCGCTTTGTCACGCGGTCCATTCCTGAATTTGGTATTTTTAGGGTTCTGTTCCCAAAGGGTAAAAACGGGACCCGATTACTGAGTCTACGCTGTCCGTCCGTCCTCCCGTCCTACCTTTAAATGGCTGTATCTTTGGAACCGTAATAGATAGCCAGTTGACATTTTCACAGAAAATGTACTGTTACGGCGGATTAACTAAAAAATAAATAAAAAAAAGTAAAAACATAATTATCAATGTAAAAACCTACTTCAGAACTGGACTAAATTAAAATGGGACCACCCGGGAAGCACCAGCTTTCAAATAAAAAAAGAATCATCAAAATTGGTTCACACAGTCGAAAGTTCTTAGGTAACAAACATAAAAAAATAAAAAAAGGGAGTCCCCAAGCAAAAAACTAATTTTTTAAAACTTATTTTTGTATTTGCCTTAATGTAAAAACGGTAATACGTACAAGCGTCAAACTCGGCATGATTATGGTAAACACTCTCAAGTGTACTTGGATCGGTGACCGCCTGGGTGTAAAGTTGTCTTTTTGCACTTCTTCTGTACTTTGTGGTGGTAACGGAACCCTAAATGCGCGAGCCCTATTCGCACTTGTCCAGTTTATTCATTAATTATAGTTGACCTGTGCATTGTTCAACGCTACGCTACTACGCCGTAGCCCGTCTACGAGGCACGTCACAGCATACTACCAAACTGTAAAGTTTCGACTAGCTATTGCTCGTATGAATAGAAGTTCCGCAAGTACAAACTTGCAGAAGTGACCTTGCCGCGACGTTTACTCTTTAGGAAATGCCTTATTTTTTTTATGATACTGAGTGACGAGACGAGCTAAGTCGCTCGCCTGATGGCTCTTCACGCTTGCCCATAACAGCTCAACGCCACTCAGAATTTTGAACTTCAACAATTCAAAACCCTGGATGGCAATGCACTGCGCTCGTCACCCCAAAATATAAGATGTCAGATCTCTGTGTGCCCTTTAATTTCGCTGGAAACATTGCCCTTCAATCCGGAACACAGTAGTGTCACCTTAATATGGAAAGCCTATGAAATAAATGCATTTTTCAGTCCATATTTTCATATATTAAAACAGTTTTCACCCTAATAACGTTTCATACGGGAACGCCGCCGGTTGAAATGCAATAAGCCAAGCGTGTTGAGGGTGCTTCGTTCTTTCAATATTCGCCGAAACATTCTGTATCTGACGGCAAAGCAGCCTGTATAAGTACTGCGAACGTAGCGCCTACAGGCTGATAAATTTTTCAAACCAATTTTAACAAAAGGATGGGTTTTTTAATTATGTGGCTTATTTTATTTACGGTCGCAAATATATCCATGTTTTTTTTTGCTGTGGAATGAATTATGCAGATTTTATAGATGCACCATCGATTATGAAAATATATATGTACGTATAATCAGTCTCTGACAGCCATATTACAAGCTTTGCTTAGTTTGGGTCAGATGACCGTGTGTGCAAAAATGTTCCAGATATTTATTTATTTATTTATATCATGAATTCTCTTACTCGTATAAAATAATCTATACTAATATTATAAAAAGGAAATATTTGGTTGTTTGTTTGTTTGCATTGAATAGGCCCGAAACCACTGAACCGATTTGAAAAAATCTTTCACTGTAGCTACACTATCCCCGGGTGACAGGCTATATTATGTTTTGTAGCGAGGCCGAAGGCCGAGCTTACACCCGTGTGAAGTCGGGGCGGACTGCTAGTATTATATAAAGCGGTTAAATAAACTATGTACGCAGCCCAAAACAAGAAGCAAAGTAATGCGATTCGGGTGCATATATAAGGTCGGGGAAAAAGTTTCTTCGTATTTTATAAACAAATTCAAGACATATTTTTTTCAAGTTTAATTACATTTAATTATAATATATATGTACCATTTTGTTCGATAACTTGTTGTCATCTTTTAGGTAGTGACATGACCCCGTTGCTGTATAAATTTTGGGAATTCTGATCAATAAAATGCAACAAGTAGTTTTGACAGTCCTCTCTTGATGTTAATCTAACACTACCCAAAGAATTCTGAAGAGATCGAAACAGGTGGAAATCTGAGGGTGCAAGGTTAGGGCTATGTGGTGGATGCATTAACACTTCCCAACCAAGCTCTCTAAATTTTTGCTGAGTGGCCAAAGATGTGTGCGGTCTGGCGTTATCATGATGAAAGACCACACTCTTTCTGTTGATCAATTCCGGCCGTTTTTTCTCAATTTCTTGTTTGAGTCTCATCTGCTGTTGGTAGTAGAGATCCGAATCGATGGTTTTGCCCGGCGGTAAATGCTCATAATGAACGATGCCCTTCCAATCCCATCATACACACAGCATCACCTTATTACGTGTTAATCTGTGTTTCGCTACAGTCTGTGGTGCTTCACTGCCCTTTGACCATGATCGTTTGCGCACATTCTTGTCGTAGGTGATCCATTTTGCATCACCAGTGATCAATCTTTTCAAAAACGGTTCGGTTTCTTTACGTTTCAATAGAGAATCGCAAATGAGTACACGATTCATTTGGTTTCTTTCAGTGAGCTGGTGTGGCACCCAAATATCGAGTTTTTTTGTATACCCAGTTATTTTCAAATGGGTCAAAACTGTTTTGTGGTCAATCCCCAGGTCTTCAGCTACGTCGTAACTACTAATATGCCGATCTTGGTCCACTTTTTCAGAAATGGCATCGACTTTATCCGTAACAGGGCGACCAGAGCGAGCTGCATCTTTGACATCAAAATTCCCGGACTGAAAACGCTTGAACCAACATTGTGCTACTCTTGATGACACTGCATTAGGTCCATAAACGTCACAAATTTTATTCGCGGCTTGTGTCGCATTTTTCAGTTTTTTGTAATAAAATTTCACAATATATCGAATTTCTTCGTTAGATTCACTCATTTTATCGAACAAAAAAACAATTGAAAAATGGCGGGAAATTGCTTTTAACTATTTGTATTCCTTTTTTAAAATGTCATATTTTTAATGGTATCAAAACCAGCCAGATACAAACAATACAACCGATGAGATTTTTACTACAACTTTATACATACAAAATACGAAAAGACTTTTTCCCCGACCTATTATGTACAAATGTATATGTGTATGTATGTGTGTTTGTGTGTATATTAGCTAAAACAGCTTCACAGATGTTGAAGTACGAGGTGTCGTCAGATTCGTCTTTATATATGAAGTATCATTAGCTATATTATTCACCGTCCCATTATTTCGCGTTTTGTGTAAAAAGTTATAGATTTGTAAATGTCCCAACATAAACAGTTTCTAATCAAAGAAAAACATAAAATAATTTGTGTTGTTATCTCTAAGACAAAACTTTTGTCTCGAATAACAAAGACAGAATAAATAGTATAATAAACATTTCAAAGACAATGTTGTTTCTCCATTTGTTCATTATCACAATACATTGGCAATTTAGTTTTTATAACCTCGGGTAGGACCTCTAGTGGTAGGGTACATCATATTGAGGACAGAAGGGGAGGTCAAGGACAGGATACAGAAAGAGTACCACAGATCTTTATAAGGTGATGCCACGAGTAGTATAGCCAAACCGGTTTTTTTTCTGTCTTGAAAAATAAAGCATAAAAAACACGTTTTTTTCAGGACCATGTCTTTTTATAATTACTGAATCTTACATTTTACACTTTTGACTGTTTTAGAGTTCTAAGATATAAAATCTTAATCAATATTTTTACTAAAAACTACTGTATTTTTCTGGTTTAGTAGTACAAACATTTATATTATCAATAAAAAAATATATATTTGAATTTATCAACAACGTACACAAAACACACATGTAAACTGTAAGTCCCATAAATAAAACAATAATTTATTTGATTTATTTATTTTTCTGTAAAAATAAATTAGAAGAAAAAAAACCGCTGGTGGCAGTATTTTTTTCATGTTTTTTTCTTCAAAAGTGGACACGAGTTTACCTACTTTACATGTCTGCGGCCTGTCTTAAGTTGGATCAATGCTTTAACTCAATTTAGTTCGATCTCCGTCGTCTTGGCAGCGAGTCGTTTAGCGCGTTTAATAAACGAAAATGTCGAATTGCGCCATAATAAACAGAGAAAACTCATAGAGCATATGATTCTCGGAAAGCGTGTGTTAGTATATCATTTGTATGGCGCGCGCAAGGCTTGACGTAATCACGTGCTATGGTGCGCTCTCTGTCTAGCATGAAATTAAAATAATTATAACTTATTTAGTTTTGAACAACCTTCAATTCGGTTTTCATTGATGGCCTCTATTTATGAGATATTGAATAAAAATTAGGACACAATCCTCTTGTCACTAAGGCAACCGAGAAACCACAAATGCTGAAGTTTACCTTCTGTCTTCTTTACTCTACGACTTAAGGTCGTGTCCTAAAGAGTACCCTTACGAAGCCCGTAAGTCTGTTATCGCAATGTCAAATATAACGAGGCGTTATTCGGACGCTTTAATTAAATAAATGGTTCGTAGCGCAAACCATGTTACTTAAAATAAGTCAACCTAATAGAAATATGAGTTCTGAGTCATTATTTTTTTCCATTAAAGTAACTACAGAACACTTACTCATTTTTAACGCACACTAAGAGACTTTTAGTGACACCAATGAACTAACAATAGTTCATATGAAAAAAAATCTCGTGAGTTTATCAAAGGCATCATTTAGGCCTAATTTAGGCCTGATGCGTTCGTACTCACCACGCCACCTTACTATATCTGATTTGTTTGTCTGTTCTGATCTGAGTGATACCCTAACCTACCCCAAGCCTTCGACATGCGGCGACCTCAGCCGCATACATTTGGTAATATTTATAGGGCCAGTCTCACGCAAGGGGGGTGGAGGGAGGTGCATTTTAGGGGCGTGTCCACCCGCCACCCCCTAGTACCCGGGTGGGGAGAGGTCGGTGACCCCACAGCTGACGCGACGCTTCTCAATGGTAGTACACCCTGCTCGTACTTCGTTGTGCTTCTAATTATTACTTTTAGAGATTTGTTTAGTGAATTTCATGTTGATTAATTGTTCACTAGCGACCCGCCCCGGCTTCGCACGGGTATATGTTTTATTATATGTAAACCTTCCGTAAATTTATTTCTAACTGATAGTGAAAACCGCATGAAAATCAGTTGCGTAGTTTTATAGATATATGCATATATATACGTATATCAGTCTCTGGCAGCCATATTAACAAGCTTTGCTTAGTTTGGGGTCAGATGACCGTGTGTGCAAAAATTTCCCGAATGTCCCGAATATATAGGGACAGACAGAGGGAAGCGACTTTGTTTTATACTATGTAGTGAAAACGTGAGATTTTCGAAACTGTTTGCGTCAAGTTACAATAACACCTTTAGTATTAAACATACTTTTATCACATCTATTCGAAAATCGCTAGTAACAGGGACCAAAATAGCTCTTTAATCCCCAAGGACTAAAAGTGATTTGAATTTAGAATGTGCATATTGTTAGTAAAAGTTTCAATCACCAGAGATCAATCACCAATATTGTATGAACAAGTTACAGGCTGTTTGTATGCGCGGCAGAAAGAAGGCAAACCGCGCGAGACAAATAAATAATTGGCCAAGAGCGTGTCGAGACACGCATATGGTAGGGTTCCGTAATCAAAGCCATATAATTGTAGTCATACTTAGTTCAGAAAATTATGGTTGTAGAAAAATTCGAACGAACGAAGCTCTGTGGACTTAGCCAAATTTCAGAGATGTACCATCCCGACATAGCATATACTTTTTATGGTTTAAATATAAAGAAAACTGATTGAGAAACATTATTTGTTAAGACCATTTTACAAAAAAGTCAATGACCTATGAGCTAGAACGTTTTTAATTTATTACAGTTACTTCCCTTACTCAAAAATTCATCATCAGATAATATTGATGAGATGTTCGAAATAATTTTGAATGAAGGTTTTAAATATCACCTATATGTATTGTAAGACTCAAGTTTCCATGTCTTATAGTTTAGAAATGCAGGGGGGGGGGGAACTTTTTGCCACTTTGGCGGGCCATATTTCGCAAAGTATAGACTTTATAAAAAAGTGATGTATAAAACCTTACCTTCATTTTAAAAGACCTTTTCAACGATACCCCACACGAGTAAGTGGAGTGAAAAAAAAAAACATCCCCATTTCACATGTACAAGTGCCATCCCTAAAATGCAATATAATATATTTTTTATACTTTTAAAATTGAGATCTATATAACAACTGTCGTTATGCAAAGTTTCATTCATTTATCTTAATATTTATAGAAGTTAAAAGGTTTTAAAAAATTCGGATGGACGGACAGACAGACGGACGGACGGACAGAACGAATTTATGAGGGTTCCTTGTCGGGCTACGGAACCCTAAAAACGAACTATTCTCATTAATAAGTTGGACTTATTTTCTCATAGAGGGTAATAAAGAGTACAGTGTCCACCTCAGGAACAAACAACTATTTTAAGCTCGAGTAAATTTGAATCTTGTGTAGTGGTACGACTCTTTTGCAGGAGTCCGCCTGGGGAAGTACCACACCTATGCCAGTTATTAAACCGCCAAGCAGTAGTGTGCAAACACTACTGTGTTCCGGATTGAAGTGCAATGTTTCCAGCGAAATTACAGGGCACACAGAGATTTGACATCTTATATCTCGGGGTGACGAACGCAGTGCATTGCCATCCAGGGTTTTGAACTGTTGAAGTTCAACATTCTGAGTGGCGTTGTGCTGTTATGGGCAAGCGTGAAGAGCCATCAGGCGAGCGATTTCGCTCCTCTCGTCACCCAGTACCATAAAAAAAAAAAACTCTCGCTGCACTACGCTCGTGATTCTACTCTAGAATCCTTCGCTCCGCTCTGGATCCAAACGCTCTCGCCTTTAAAATAGTTGTTTGCTCCCTAGGTAAACAATCTACTATTCCTTCACACCTTTTAGAGAGTAGCGGGAACAAAATTCAAGTTTTTTCCTATAGGAGTTTCAGTTTTCTTCTGGTTGGTTCGCGTTCGTGAAATAATCATCAGGTTAATCTCGGTATTTCTGAATTATCTCTTTTCTTTGGGTCACAATCCAGTTCAGATTTTAATTTTAATTAGTATTTATTTAATTAGGCATTGATATATTGAAATCTGTTTTGTGTATCTCAAAATAATAATAAAGTTAATTTTTAGAATAAGAAAAAAATGCGTTCAAGTTTGTACCTACATGTAAAATCTTAAACTTAAAGTAGTAATATGACAGTTAATAGAACAGAGATCAAAGTCATCATCAAAACCTTTGCTGAAGGGAATCACTTACTAAACCATCGTCTGTGTATATTTTTTGTTTTTGTTGATATTATCAAAAAGCGCTAAATCAATTTCGATAAAATTTGTATGGGATCTGGGCCCCGATTCTACTAAACCAATTGTTTTTCAATTGTTAATGAATTGCCTCAATTTTTTGACTTTTGACCCTTTATCTATACAAAAAATGTCAAAAGGGTAATTTTTGAGGAAATTCATTAACAATTTTGTTTTTTCACTTTTGACACTTTATCTATACCAAAAGTGTCATAAGGGCAATTTTTAAGAAAATTCATAAGCAATTTAAAAACAATTAGTTTAGTAGAATCGGGGTCCTGAACTCTGAATTATAATGACTTACCAAACAAAATAATTATCAATATAAAAAAAAAGACTTCATAAAAAAAGTCAAAACTGGACCAAATTAAAATGAGACCACACGGGAAGCACCAGCTTTCAAATAAAAAAAGAATCATCAAAATCGGTTCACCCAGTCGAAAGTTCTGAGGTAACAAACATGTTAAAAAAAACAGTCGAATTGAGAAACTCCTCCTTTTTGGAAGTCGGTTAAAAAGAATCATGAAAATCAATTCCTCAAAGCAAACAAGAAGTATGTTTGTTGAGCGAAATAATCGCGTAACAAATGTTTGTTAGGTTTTCAATTTGACTGTATGTACAGTCAAATTGAAAACCTCCTCCTTTTTTTGAAGTCGGTTAAAAATTAAATTTCCCTTAAACTCGAGGAGTTAGTGCCGGAAAAAAACGCGATTTCAATTAATTTAAATAGGTTACTAAAAAACTATATTATTTCAGAGTGCATGTTTCAGACACAATACACTAGATGGCGGTGTACCACCTTAAAACGCGCATTCGTTTTGTTCGCCGCATTTGGAAGATTGGTCTGGAGTCTTTTTAAGTTTGTGTGTGGAGTATTGACTTACTCTCTGTTTTTATTTGATCGAAATTTTTAGAAACGTTTTCAGAGCTCCTAGCTTCTGAAGCGAATAGGATTTAATAGGTAAGATGACTGACTGATGTTTATTTATATCGTTGAAAACCAATTGCTTTGTTGAAGGAAGAATTTAAGTAAATATAATAATTATGTTTTTTTGAGTTTTTTTTTTTTAAATCGGTTATTAATGTTCTGATATACATATAAAGCGATTAAAGTTTTTGGTACAGAAAACTCTGTCCCTTTCCCACAAAACAAAAAATAACGTCACGCCTCTGTGTCTGTCAGAATAGAATTTATATGGCGTACAGAGAAGTGACGTCATTTTTTTTGCTGTTTCGCGCTGTCTGTCTAGCGTGATTTTAAAATGCTTATTTTAGATCTGATTTTAATTTTGTTTTCATTAATCAGCTATATTTATGAGCTACATTTTAATAGGAAAATTAAAGGCCTATTATACATTTTTTGATCATATACATAGTATGGATTTGACTCGATCTAGTAAGTACCGACTATTGAAAAAAAGTCTGCCAATAACTAAAGCGGGCGTGGTAAACACGTATTGCACCAAAGGGTATGAGCGTGTTAAGTTAACGTCTAAAAATTTGGACTCTATTCCTTAGGAAATAAAAGCCAACTTTTTGAGGTTAACTTAACGCGGCGCGTTACAAGCGTGTTTGTAGTTACGGAAAAGTGTTAAAGTGGGAAAAGTTAATTTTTTTGAGTAGTATGCAACTATGTACTCGTATGATGGTTTCTTTGACGCTCTACAGCCTAATCGGCTTAATGGATTTTGATATGTGAGGTGTCATTTGAATCGTTTTAATAGGGGAAGTGAAATAGGGTACAAGAAATCAAGATGGCGTCCGCAAAAAAAATTGAGGGAAAAATAGTAAGTTAACGTGGTTATATATAATAATATCATATTACACTAATGTCATATATGTGAAAGTTTGCTGGATGGATGTGATGGATTTGCTGATGATGTTTGTTACTCAATAACGCAGAAATGGTTGGATGGATTTGGATGAAATTTAGAATATACATTGCTTATATCCTGGATTAACACATATCATCATCATCATCATCACCGATTTTCATCACCAATCGGATGAAACCGCGGGCGCAGCTAGTATCATATAAGATTAATATGTTATATTAAAATCTCGTGTCACAGTGTTTGTTATCGAACTCCTCCGCAACGTCTCGACCGATTTTTTTGTGTATATTTGGTAGGTCTGAGAATAGGCCGTAAAGTATTTATCATCACCATTTTTCATCACCACGCGGTTGAAACCGCGGTACGCGGCTTTTTTATTAATTTAGTTGACTCGTTTGTGAGTACAGTTGGCTCACCTTGCTGAAGTAGCCGACGACGTGGCAGCCTTCGTCGTCAGCGCACGTCATCACGTAGAAGAGGAAGGGCTCCACGTCGTAGTAGAGAGTCTTGTGGTCCAGGAAGAACTTGGCGAGCAAACACAGCTGCTGGCAGTACTGCTTGTGTTTCCGACCGTCTACTTGCCACACGCTCAGACTGTCTTTTCTGTACACCTGTACAGATAAACGTCATCTTCAACACCCTTCATCATCAGTCAATTAAAATAGAATAGAAACCACCATCCTGTGCTTGTGGGAACACCACATATGGGATTCTTCAAAAGGGCTGTTATTAGATTCTTTAAGGGTCGGCAACGTATCTGTGATGCCCCTGGTGTTGCAGGTATCCATAGACGACGGTGATTGCTTACCATCAGACGGTCCGTCTGCTTGTTTGCCATCTGTGGCATAAAAAAACATCCGTTTTATACATTGGACGAATATATATACATCTATACTGCCTCGGTGGCTCAGTTGGTAGTGATCCTACTTTCTGTGCTTGGGGGCGTGGGTTCGATTCCCATCTAGGACAAACATTTGTGTGATGAACATTTGTGTTTGTTCTTTGTCTGGGTGTTAATATCTATTTAAGTATGTATTTAAAAATATATATGTATGTATATCAGTCTCTGGCAGCCATATTACAAGCTTTGCTTAGTTTGGGGTCAGATGACCGTGTGTGCAATAATGTCCCAGATATTTATTTTATTTATTTATATATAATATAATAAAAACGTAGAGATAGCAAATCTGTAATTGCAAGATATAAAGAAAAACATCTTAAGACGCCCGTCTTTTTTTAGAATTTTTGTGTTTGTCCACGCACATCTCCTAAACCACTGGACGGATTTAAATCCGGTTTTCACGAATATGCTAAGCTATGACCAGATTGAAGTATAGGCTATGTTATTCTGCACAAGGGCCGGATTAACGGGGGGAAAAAGGGTTGAAAGTTTATGAAAATCTACGCGTACGAAGTCGCGGACAACAGCAATAGTGAAAAATAAAATAACACTAATCTATTAGTGTTTTATTTTATTGATTGGCTTGCGTTAAGAGGAAGGGCCCTCATCTACCATGCTGGCCCAGTAGTGTAGGTACTGACCTCGTCCCCGGGCGGATGCCTCCAGGCGCACTTCTCCTTATGCCGCTGCGCTCCGGTAGCACTCTTGTGATGGTTGAGACAGAACTCGCACACGAAGAGTCTCGGAGCTCGCGCGGCGGCGCCCGGGTAAGGAGACTGGTACCATACTTCCATCATGAACTTGCCCATCACGACGAATCTGAGAACAACAAGTGAATCACATTCAAAACAGACTTCAAAAATATATGAAAACCGTAATAAGAGGCTTTTTTACGAGAGGGAAATCTTCCAAATATACCAGGCTGCATTGGGGTCATCATCATCAGCCAGTAGACGTCCACTGCCGAAAATAGGCCTCCCCCTTTAACCTCCACACTGAACGACAACCTGCCATCTGCATCCACTGGATGCCCGCGACTCTCACGATGTCGTCGGTCCATCTAGTGGGGGGTCTACCTACGCTGCATTGAGGTGCAGCCAGGTTATGTGGGATTATACCCACTAAAGCTCCCCCAGTGACCAGCCTTAGTGCTTGACAAGAGGTCTCCGGGATCTCCAGAGGAACGCGCCGGAGCCCTCAGCACTGCACTACAGCTCCTCCCAAGACAACTGCGTGTTGTCTCAGGCCCTCCACTCGCGACAAAGTTGATCACACAACGTTGTCATTCTCTCCCTGGTCACGCTCAAGTGGATGATCAGAGCCCCAATTTTGACCATCCCGAGTAATAAGTGCCTATAAGGGTTGCTTTCGATTTCCCTGGGATCCCATCATCAGATCCTGACTTGGTGACAATGGGACCAAATTGGAAGTATACCCTAATGAACAAAAGTTTTTAGTAAATCTATTTATAAATATTGTATCTCGAAGTGGTTATATTATCACTACACTCTGATTTTTTTAATGAAATAATTATCAGTATAAAAAACCGACTTCATAAAAATGTCAGAACTGGACCAAATTGAAATGGGACATGGGAAGCACCAGCCTTCAAATAAAAAATGAATCATCAAAATCGGTTCACCCAGTCGTAACAAGCACAAAAAAACAGTAATTAAGAACCTCCTCCTTTTTGGAAGTCGGTAATAAATATGCCAGAATGTGGCTCTATAACTTACCTAGTCCCTCTATCTGATTGCAAGTCACCCAATTCTTCTTCTATCTTGATGGCGGCCAGCGCCTGCGCTTCCCTGAACAGTTTGAGATCGTAGTCCGGCGCGAAACCGTCCAGAATGGGCTCTCTTTCTTCGTTCATGTCGTCGTTACCTGAGGCGGCCAGTTTCTCTTTCAACTCTTGACTGCCTTTCCATTTCGAACGCATGTCCTGGGAACAAACATGCCAGTAAATAATTAAATACTACATGCCAGTTAATATTAAATATTGGAAGACTTTATCAAGCTCTTTGACTGGAACGGATTGGGCATCAACATTAATGGCGAATACATCACTCACCTTCATTTTGCCGACGATATAGTTAGAAAAAAAAACTCTTTATTGTTCACACCAAAAATTATACACGTACATAAAAACAACTTAAAAAACTAGTGAAACAATTGGCGGCCTTATCGCTATAAGCGATCTCTTATAGTCATCATGGCAGAGTCACTGGAAGACCTGAATACAATGCTCAGCGACCTCAGTAGCCTTTCCCAACAGATGGGTCTTAAAACAAGACAAAAACCATGTCTAATGCCTGGAAGAAATCGCTCAAGGCGATAAGGCCGCCCATTATACAGCCGTATTATTTATTGTTGATGTTATTTTAAGTTTCATTTGTAGTTTTCCGTGTGTAATAAAAAGGTATTGTATTGTATTGTATTAACTTCGACAGCCCCGTTAGCTTAGTTGGTAGTGAACCAGCCTTCTGCGCTTGGGGGCGTGGGTTCAACTCCCACCTTCCCACAAACATTTGTGTGATGAACATTTGTGCTTATTCTATGTCTGGGTGTTAATATCTATTTGAGTATGTATTTAAAAAAATAAAATATGTATGTATATCAGTATCTGGCTGCCATATTACAAGCTTTGCTTAGTTTGGGGTCAGATGACCGTGTGTGCATTAATGTCCCAGATATTTGTATTTATTTATTTATAAAAAAAAAACTCTGGCGTAGAAAAGGCCCAGATGATATCTGATAGGAAGGTGAAGGTGAGGAAGCCGGCAGTTACCTTAACTTTGAGCTGGTAGGCGCGCTGGTCGAGGCTGGGCACGGCGCGCGGGCGCTGCTGCAGCGTGAGGAGCGCCCGGCGGCGCGCCGCCCCCGCCGCGGCTCGCTCCTCGCCCGCCGCCACGCACGCCGCCGCCGTCACGTTGTGGTACACGGGACACGCGTCGTACGTGAAGTGACGCACGCCCTTGCCGCCTGGGCAACATCACATCAATGTACATCATTATCAATTTAAAATTACTGGCCAAGGGCGTGTCGAGACACGCATATGGTAGGGTTCCCTAACCAGAGCCATATAATTGTAGTCATAGTTCAGAAATTGATAGTTACAGAAAAATTCTAAGGAACGAAGCTCTGTGGACTTTCCAAATTTCAAAGATGTAACCATCCCGACATAGCAAAGTATAGACTTTATAAAAAAGTGATGTATCAAACCTTACCTTCATTTTAAAAGACCTTATCAACGATACCCCACACGAGTAGGTGTACATACATGTGAGTGACAGAGACAGTATTTATTTTCACTTGACAGTAATTTTGAATTCTAATTTATTATAACTCTTATTTCGAACAATTTTTGTCTTATTTCACACTAATATATACTTACAGCTATGAAATAACCAAACATAAATAAGTTAATATATTAATTAATAAAAATAAAAAAAACATTTTAAAGCTAAATTATAAAATAAAAAAATTGAAATCATCTATATTTATTTTCTAAATCTATATTTTTTTATCTATTTTTCTATTTATATTTTTATTTCTAGTGTACACAATAAAGAGTTTCTATCTATCTATATTCTTAAATTAAAATTAAATAAAGTTTATTTTTTTATAAAATAAATGCCATAAAGCGGGAAAGAATAAGTGTTACTTTTAAAATATTAGTATAATAAAAAAATTATATCCGCAATATTTATTTATTTTCTCCCTCCTCAACATCTAACCGCAATCACAGATTTTTCGAATATTCTAGCGTGGCTCTCGGCCGCTGGCTTTATCCAGTGATTAAAATAGCAGTGAGAGAAACGAATATAACAGGCTGGTTTTATACCGACTGAATACTTCTTAGTCCTTACCTAAATGGCCGCTAGAGTCGCATCCTATCACAGGGCACTCCCTCTCTCCAGACGGCTTGATATCTATCGGGGATATAGGCGGTGTGATGGGAGACCGGCCCATCGCGCCGCGCCCTTTGAATATCATCTTCTTGAAGTCTTTACTGGAAATAGATAGATAGAAAGTCTTTATTGTGTACACCAGAAATAAAAATTACATACAGATAGAAAACAATTACGAGCTAGTGCCACAAGTGGCGGCCTTATCGCTAAAAGCGATCTCTTCCAGGCAACCATTGGAAAGAATTGGAAATGGTCAGAATCACGGATTAGGAAATGTACAAAGAAATGTTCATTGTAGAGAGAGTTACAATATTTCTTTATTCTTTCTTTCCGGTTCAATGAAATTATATATGAATGGTATTTTACTGTTACAATTTTTTCCTTAAAATATGCAAAATATTAGAAAAACATTACACTTAGATTAATTTACTTCGTACGCGTAGATTTTCAAATAACAATAAAACCCTTTTTTTCCTTTCTTAATCCGGCCCTTGCGCAAAATAACATAGCCTTATACTTCAATCTGATCATAGGTAAGCATATTCGTGAAAACCACATTTATATCTGTCCAGTGGTTCAAGAGATGGGCGTGAACAAACAAACTTATTTTAAGACGCCCTATTTTTTTTTTTTTTGATATTACAGATTTTTTTATCTCTACGTCTTTATTATGTACTAGCTGCGCCCCTCGGTTTCACCCACGTGGTGATGAAAATCGGTGATGATGATGATGATGAAAAGTAGCTTATGTGTTAATCCAGGACATAAGCAATATATATTCCAAATTTCATCCAAATCCATCCAGCCGTTTCTGCGTCATTGAGTAACAAACATCCAAACTTTCACATATATGATATTAGTTATGTGATATATAGAAGATGGATATGCACTCTTGAAAACATGAATAGGACACGGTTATAATAAAAGTGGAATCGAAGTGCTTCATACAGGTTTTCAGAATCTATATAGGGAAGGAAAGGATGAGAAGGGAATTAGATCATGTAGATCTGATGCGCACTCTCTTCTCTGCTTTTATATAACATGCCTCTGATCGAAACTGGCCTGTAGTTGACAGGACAAGTTATTTTGTCCAGGAACTACAACTAAATTGCGATATAATAATACATTAGACATACATCTACCTTTTACTATCAATGTGGTTAGCATTTGGCTTCTCGTCGACTTCAGAATCAGTGTCGGTCTGTGCCGTCCTAGTTGCCGTCGCCATCCTGGAGACGCGGGCGGACAGAGAGCGGGTTAATTTACGAGTCATCGTACCGTGGGAGTCACCGGAGTCACCGCTTTTACCTGTCGCTTCCTGCAATTAAAATAAATTTTTTTTTAAAGCTCAGAGCATTAGCAAGCTTAAGTGGCAATGGTCTGTTTTTTTTTTTATATTAAAAATTGGCTTGCGATTGACAACCAGCTCGCCTGATGTTAAGCGATGATGCGGTCTACGATGGAGCATGCTTGCCTAGAAGGAACCGATTCACTCGTGATTTGAAGACACCCAGATTGTAACTACAGGGTTATACCTGTAGAACTGACAACCGTTGGGGTAGACGAGTCCTAGAGTGGACACCATGTTTCTGCAGCCAAATGGAGTGATGACCTCTAAAAGGCAGCTCGTAGCAAGTGAATTCAAAAAGCAGAAGAGTGTTACAAGATTATGACATCACACTAAATTCAATATGGTGGATTATACGAGTAACAAAAAGGTGTGGTAACTGAAGGGTATGTATGTACTTTTCATTACAAACAACTTCTACTATGGCAACTCTGAAATAGCGAAAAAAATATCACCTGTTCCATACATTTTGTTGAGTGTTTACCGTTTTCCATGAAACAGCTGAATTTTATTCGCAATTTTGGTTTGGTCTTATAGTAAAAGTTGTTCATAATGATGAGCACACTAAAGTTATAATATGATTATTTCCCGTGAAGACCGTGAACATGGTGCATGTAACTGCGCCGAAATATCGGGAGCTCCTTCCACAACTTTACCACGGTAAATCTCCCGTAAATAATCATATAACTGTAGTGAACAACCGTGATAGTTTAAAATAGTGTTTAAGATGAGTACATACATACATACACTAATATAATATTACCATATATTTTTGCTACATGTTATATCATATAACATAAAAAAATATTTTAAGATAAATATATAAACTGCCCTCATTAGCCCAAGAGCGGTATCTCATCCTAGGTGCATTTCGAGTTTTTGTGAAAGTTGATTTTTCGTTACCGTAATGACACAATTTAATTTATGTTTTTTTTTTTTTACTTATGTGCCTATGTTAGGACCAATATATTTCTTTTATGAGATATAAATAAAAATAAATAAAATATAAATATATCTGGGACATTATTGCACACATGGTCATCTGACCCCAAACTAAGCAAAGCTTGTAATATAGCTGCCAGAGACTGATATACATACATAACATATATATTTTTAAATACATACTTAAATAGATACCGTCATTTCGTTTAGAATTAATAGTTTTAAACATGAGTTTTAAAAGAAAAACATATTTTTTAGTGTTTTATTTCAATGTTCCAATGTAGATACGGTTATTTTGCTTACTCCATCTGGTGCGAAATTTTGTAAGCTATCAAATGCGCGAAAAAACAGTTTTTTTTTTTTTAATTTGCGCTCTTGGGCTTATGAGGGCAGTATATTGATTGGCTTATCTGAAAAAGGGCCTAAAAATAGTGCTTAATACATTAGAATGTACTCTATTTTCTAATTTATTCCATGTATAATTTATGTACCTATATAAATTCGAAATGTATATTGTTAACAAAATGATTTTGCAAGCAAATATACGGCATAGCATAAGGATGTTTCAAATGCCTATCGGAACCTATCGCGTATTATTTTATTTAGGTAAAAACCTAAACAGTACCTTTCACTCGACTTTTCGGACATGTTAAAACTCAATTTTTTATGTCCCGATAGATATTTAAAACATGTATTAATATCACTAAAGTTTTAAAGTTACTTTAAGCATAGGGATGTATTCAGGTTTAAGTTTTCCGATCTGTATCTTGTGCTTGTCTGAGTTATGGCAACTTACTTTACTTGAATTTGATGGTGGTTTGGTTTTGCCTGTTTTCACAGGTTCCTTTTTGAGATTGGCTTCGCTGTCGCTGTCAGTATCTGAAACAGACTCCACTGAAGACTGACTCGAGGTGCATGAAGAGGCACTTTTCTCTTCAATAGGCCTCTTTGGCGGAGGTCCATTAGGCCTGTTGCCGTTCTTTCGTTTAGCGCTGTCTTTTGAACTAGATGTTTTTGAGTTCGATATGCTTGATTTTGAACTTGATGCTTTTGAGTGAACTGTTGACGCTTTGGATGCACTAGTGGATGCTTTTGAGTTAGCAGTAGAAGCCTTAGAGGCTATTGTAGAGCCTTTAGAGTATTTTGAATCTTTAGAATGATTGGAACGGACTGAATCTTTTGACTCTTTCGATACCTTAGAGTCTTTAGAATTAGAGTCTTTTGAATTAGAGTCTTCATTGTCTAATTGTATTGGTGTACCCAACTCTTTTTCTTCACTAGATTTATGAGAACTTCGTTTACTTTTTGGGGAATCTTTTGTGCTTTTAGATGATTTGCTCTCTGAGTCAGATTCAGAGCTATTGTCGGGAGAGAATATGCTTTTCTTTTTATGTGATCCAGAGTCGGATTTGTTAGATTTAGGTACTGTTTTAGAGTTTGATTTAGGAGTCTTGGACCCTGCCGGTACTCTAGGCCCAGTCTTGCCTTTCGAGAGTACTGTTCCGGGTGTTTTTGGTTTAGCAGAGACCCTTCTCCGAGGTGGCAATGGACTAGCAGCTTTTGGTGCATCATCTTCACTCGATGATGATATTTTAACTTTTGACGGTCTTCTCTGTTTAGGCTCATCTTTCTTCTTAGGTTCTTCTGGTTTCGTTGGTGATTTTGGAGGTTGTGCAATGGCAGCTGGAGTATCTGAAGTGGAAGACTCGGAGTCAGAGCTGCTGGACCCTGACCCTGAAGTTGAGGAGGAACTTCCACTGCTGCTGGAGTCTGAGGTGGACCCCGAACTACTGTCTGTACTGCTATTGCTGATCTGAAATTTTGTTTTGAAACACTTAGGGTCAATTGAAAAATATTTGACAGAGTAGTAACATATACATTGGTTGCTTAGACGCACTTGCACGAAAACAAACATAGTATCCAAACTTAGCCTGGATTTGTTAATCTGGATTAACTAACTAATTAATTATTACAACTAATTAAAAATCAAATGTAGCACCTTTTTTTGTGTCAGTGCAAGACGAATCATGAGATTTATGAAGTTAGCACGGGGCTAAATCATTAGCCCAGGGCTAAGTAAATAAAATAAATAAAATAAATAAATATCTGGGACATTATTGCACACATGGTCATCTGACCCCAAACTAAGCAAAGCTTGTAATATGGCTGCCAGAGACTGAAAAAAAAACAGTAAAACTGCGCAAGTGGGCCTTAGTTGCATTTAGTATCCTTTTAAATTCGATATCTGGCCAAAAACTCACTTGTAATCCAGTATCTGGACGGATAGTAAATTTAGGCCAGATACTGGATAGTTACCATCTTATCTCTAGTTTAAATTCTTTTAACTATACATGAAAAAATCAGAAGTGAATTAATTTCATACAATCCAGATGGTTTGATTTTATTTACGTATACACGTTTCTGTGAAATTGGCTCAAACACAATATGACAATCAGTTTGGATCGATGAGGATTATCAAATGTGACCCGTCCATATTATCCATCCATCCATCCATTTATGTGGGTTGGTACCACAGAAAAGAGAAGTAAATAGAACGGAAATGAGAAGGAAACTCTGTAGCCAGGTATTGTGACAGATACTTGATTGAACATTCTTATTTATGTCAACACGTCCAACTCCGCGTCACAGTTGCTATGGGTTTATATTGGTGCAAGTGGCTACAACAAATTTCTTACAAAGATGCTTTGACAGCCGTTCTAACTAAACAAAAAAAAATGGTTGGTACCAAGTAACCAAAATGTACTTTTTCTTTATTTTTCATAATGATCAGCCTATTATGTTCTTACTGCTAGGACACATGTCATTTCTTAGAGAGAAAGTATGGGTCATCGTGCTGGACGAGTACATGTTGGTGAATGTAATTTTTCTTTGATCTTTTTATATGGTTCTTTAAAATAATAAATATCTGGGACATTATTGCACACATGGTCATCTGACCCCAAACTAAGCAAAGCTTGTAATATGACTGCCAGAGACTGATATACATACATATATATTTTTAAATACATACTTAAATAGATATTAACACCCAGACATAGAACAAACACAAATGTTCATCACACAAATGTTTGTCCTAGATGGGAATCGAACCCACGCCCCTAAGCACAGAAGTTAGGTTCACTACCAACTGAGCCACCGGGGCAGTCAATGATTTCCTTCTTGTTTATTACTCAAGTATTTGTTGCTGCATGAACTACTTTGGACAAAATTTTGTCAAACATGTTGTGATCTATGTCCAAATAACCTTTGCTGACAAATAACTCACAGAACTATGTAAGATACTTCGCAGCCAATTTATGCACACCGGTCATCTCATACCTAGTAATAGTAAAAAACCTCAAACTCCCAACTATAAAAGCTATCATGAAATGATTGTAAATAAAATATAAACTGTAACTATTGCGCTTACCTTTGTGGTTTTAACTAGCCACAGTACTAAAACAAGATATAACCGAAATAGCTACTTTATAAAAGCGAAGAGTTTATACAAATTAATCAGTGCATTTATAGATTTTATTTTATTATACATGAAATTTACTTACATCGAGGTGCGTCATTTTGAAAACGTTTTATCCAGGTCTCCAGAGGCAAGAACAAATAAAAAAAATCATATACAGACAATAGCGAGTTGGTTCTTTAGTTTTTACTATAATATATCGTAATTTCAGCCGTTTTTAGTGAAACAACTTAAAAATCATCTTTGTACTTTACATACTCCATCCAACTTTGTCAATTGTCGTACGTATTTGTCGCGTTCGCTGATTTCGTTTATTCGTCAGTGTCGCCAAGTCGATATCAGATATTCGGGCTAAATCAACTTTGGGCTAGATTCGCCCAAATATGCCTTGATTTATATTGATTTTATAAGATAAATTGTCTACCTACTGTGAAGATTACAAATAAAGTACAAAATATAGGATTTATGTATGTATTGTTTGTTTTAATCACAATGACTATAGTTATCAACTAAATATTTGCACAAAAAGTACCTACTGATTTGAAGCAGTAAAAAGTTCAATAAATAAATTCAGTAAGTAACTCAGAGAATAAAATAAATATAAAGTATAGGTAAAATATAGTCAATTCCCAAGTTGTATAAGTATAACATCATTATTTACGGGGCTGTACTAGCAAAAACTTTGTTAAATCTAGCCCATTAAGGGCTCAGTTGGCAACCCTGCTCGTCTCGGGAGCACTTGAGAACCATCTTACAGAATTTCATTGACATTGTCAGGTAACTAACTAGTAATGACATTGACATGTTTTTTACGCCTGCTGGGCAGGCTAAAGCTTTTAAGACCATACCACCTCGGTACAGATCTATGGTACATATTATTTATAATATGTGGTATCGATTTTAAAGGCACTCCTAATTTTTTTAAATTAAAGCACATAAATTTACAAAAAAAATATAGTAGTTAATTATATTTTGGAGGCAACACTTTAGTATAGTATGCACCAGTAAAATAATATCCACTACTGTGGACCTAGTATGAGCACTTGCGAAAAAGTATTCGTTCCGTAAACGATAGCAAAATGTATGAAAAATTGAACAGCGCCTCTATCGGACGAAAAGGGAAACTGAATTTTTAATACATTTGCTATTGTTTACGGAACGAATACTTATTCGCAAATTCTCGTACTAGCCCCACTGTACTGGGGCATTGCCATCTAAAAATAGAGTTTGTTGTGAGCATAAAAAACACAGTAAGTACTTATTGTAATCATAAAATAGGTGATTAATTGTTTTTGGCGCCAACGTGAAAAAAAAACATGTCGACTCAATGTATTCTTATACGCTTATGTTATTTCAATTGTTCATGTGTTATAATGATGATTCGTGAATGTGCGTAAGTGTAACAATGAGGGGAAACGTGTAATTTTAAGTTGTTTCCAAAATTCCATAGAAGCCTCTTCTAGTACAGCTTCCACCACTTTAATATGGCATGACTTTACCCCTTTACCTACCCTAACTTTGCTTGAATCTAACTGTGTACAAGTGCCACCAACATAGTTGTGGTGGGCAAAATTGGAACTACAGCCGCCATTATTACTTCCAAAAAGGAGGAGGTTCTCATTTCAACAATTTTTTTTTTACTTATTAGGTATACTACCTCTAGGTACCTACATTTTATTTGCAGTCATGAGTAAGGTATATTAGTCATTTGCAGTCATGAGTAAAGCCTCCGATCATAAACAATGCGATATTTTTCATACCTATTTTTCAAACAATGGGTGTCATAATACAATAAATAAATAATAAAATAAGATAGCTGGTACACGAGTCACACTTATAGTTTCCCAGGTAAAAAAAATAATTACCTACATTTCGAAATCGCCGTCGAGATATAACAATGATCCAATGATCAAACAAAGATAATATAATTAAAAATACAAAAATAATTAATAAAGCATTTGGTGTTACTCAGACTGAAACAAACTGAAGTAAACAATTTAATATGTAGGTATTTTTAACAGACTTCCAAAACGGTTTTTTTATGTTTGTTACCTCAGAACATTCGTCTGGGTGAACCGATTTGAATGATTCTTTTTTTTTATTTGAAAGCTGGTGCTTCCCGTGTAGGCCCATTTCAATTTGGTCCAGTTCTGATATTTTTATAATAGATCAGAGTATATATATCGGATTTTTATGAAGTCAGTTTTTCGTATTGATAATTATAAAATATTGATAGCCCGTTTTAAGGTTCCGTACCTAAAGAGTAACAACGGAGCCCAACTACTGCTCCGCTAGACAGCGCAGCATACGCTGCGCTGTCAACTGATCCAGACCGCTACTCAGTGTCGGAAATCGGTGAACTTCACACCGGAACAGCTGTTGCTCACTTTGTATAGTACCAGTACCTGGTCGCTCCTTTGGGATGTATCAGCCAAGGCCAAGTACCAGTATGAGGCAATGGAGTCCATTGAGAAACATGCCAAAAAGCACAACGGCAACAACCCTTACGCAGGCTAAGCTACACGTCTTCAGCTTCGGAGTAAAATATCTAGTTTCGGTTTTTTATCGGATTTCGGGGAGAGTGCATCGGATCTGCAAGGCGGCATTCCCTACTGCCCAGTTTGACCAACCAACCATGAAAAGGCGACACAGTTTTATCGAAGAACGTCTCTATACTACAGTTTTAAACTGCGGGACTGTGAACTCTGTGAAGTAACAAAGATACTTTCAACTGCACGAGGTTGGTAAAATAATCTCTTAAAAACCTAAGCAGACTTTTTAATTGTTTCATGTAATATGCTTATTAAAATAAAAGGCCAGCGGTTACGTTGTTCCTGTCAAAAATATCCATTGTCAATTTTAACCATATCGGCTGCCTTCTCGGCGATCATGATGGTTGGTGCATTGGTGTTCCCACTTGTGATAGTGGGCATAATGCTGGCGTCCACTACGCGCAGACCTGACACCCCTCTTACTCGGAGCCGCTCATCCAACACCCCATCAGGCCCCATCGCACACGAACCCGTAGGGTGGAATATAGTCGACGCTGTGTTCAAGACGAAGCACTTCCAGTACTCGTGACTACCAAAGTCCAAATCGTTACACTGAGGAACTTTTAAGTCAACGACTTTAGAGTCAATATTCCTATAGAAAGAAGTATTCTGCACTGTGAGAAAATCTGCAATAGATAACGCAAAGGTTTCTATGTCAGATTCATCTGAGAAGTACCCTAAATTGATGAGGGGAAATACTTCAGGGTCATTACTTTTCAATGTTATGGAACCTGCAGAATTTGGATGTAAAAGACAAATTACATTCAGTATAGCATCATCATCGTAACTATTTCTGGCAATCGTTTCGCAGATGTCGTCTTCCAGAGAAAATGTTTTTGAGCACATAATTGCTGGAAAAAGTGACCTGGCGGATATAATAAAGACATAAGATTGGTAATCGGGATAGACCTGCCTTTCATCGAGAGCCACATGACCCATAAGAAGAGAACTTGGGTAATTAAAGCTACTAGCCACATCAACAGAGTTATATTTTAGCTGTAATGATGGAATTGTTAGATCTGGATTACATTCATCAGCTGCGATTGATTCTTTTTTTCTAGTCATTAGTATATTTATGACGGGGTGGTCATGTAAGTTTTGTCCGACTTTAGGAGAGTTCACAGATACTGGGATGTCCCTGTCTTCTAAGTGTTCTTGGGGTCCTATTCCTGACAGCATCAGTAATTGAGGACTTCTGATCGCACCTGCTGATAGAATGACTTCTTTTGTAGCTTTAACACAAGCGACGTTTCCATCAGGTAGCTTGACCTCTACTCCGATAGCCCGATTGTCCTCATCTAAGATCACTTTTCTCGCTAATGTATTTTTTAATATGTACAAATTAGGACGATATTTGATCGGCCTGATGTACGTAACTGCCGTGCTTTGGCGCACCCCATCATAGATCGTATACTGAGCTGGAGAATAGCCAAGTTGTTCGTAACCATTCGTGTCTCTATGTATTTTGCGACCGTTTTCTCTGAAGGCTTCAAAATATGGAAAGGTCTCTTCAAAGAGGGGGCGAGTCACACGGAGGTATCCCTCAGTGCCGTGTAATTCTCCACTACTTTCCGCTAGTAAGCTAGCATCCATGAGACGTTCGCTCTTTTGAAAATAGTAGATTACTTTTTCCCATTCCCAACCTTCGTTGCCCATATCAGCCCAGGTGTTATAGTCAGCCTTATTTCCTCTGACATAGAACATAAAGTTGGCAGCACTGTTTCCACCGAGCATTCTGCCACTGGTCAGATGTACCTTTTTATCTTTGAGTGCTTGCGAACTGAAGTCGTCATCCTCTGAAGTGTAGTTCCAGTCGAATTTAGAATCAGCTACAAGCGTTAAATAGTTAGATACCTGAAAGCAATATAAAATGTTTTTTTAGTATTTATTTGTTTAGCCTGGGTACCAGCATACCCAGCCACCAGCATGCTGGGTACGCTGCCAACTGAAAGTTGGCTTGAGCATTTGGATTTTCTTTAGACCTTTAAGTCCTTCAACGGTCTAGGCACTCTTAATTGCCTCTCTAAATGTATGCTAACTAGCTTTTACGGGTTAACTTACGTCTGAAAGAATAGGTGGGTTATCTCCAGCTTCTATGAGCAGTACAGACCAGTTGGGTACTTCAGTGAGCCTGTTAGCAAGTACGCAGCCGGCTGACCCTGCCCCTACCACGATGAAGTCGAAACTCTGACCATCTGGAAATGAAACACGGCAAAACTTTAAAAATAGTTTTTTAAATTGATGTTATAATGTTGGTTTACGGTGAAAAGGTAGCACATGACTGAGGAGTTTTTTAAGTTATATGTTTTTACTATAGCTTTACGGGGTGGCATAGTCATTTTATGATAAAACCCCATTTTTAAAATAAAAATATTACAAAAAAAAGGTAATATTGCTAATTACTGTTTTCTTATATAAGGTTCCGTAGCCAAAGCTAAAAAATTGTGGTCTAATTAATAGTTTAGAAATTGATGTTTACAGAAAAAAATCAAACCAACTATAAGCTCGATGGGCTAGAGAAAAATTTCTGAGATGTGTCATCCCTACGTACTTACAATTTTTTTTTTAAATAGTTTAGTCAAAAAGAAAACTACATTGGAATCATTATTTTACGAAAAGATCAATGTCTTTTCAGCAAGGATGATCTAGATCTTTTGTCGATGCTTTTGAGTTAGAACTTTTGAAAATTATTATAAGTAGTTTAATCGCTAAACTCCAAAAAAATGACCTATTCATAGAATGTTCGAAATAATTTTGATTAAAGTTTGTTAGCATCAGCCCTATTAGCATAGTGCATGTAATAAGTTTCTGCGTGTAATAGTTTAGCAAGTATTTATAAATAAATTGATTTAAAAAAAAAAACGATAACACAAATTATAATTTTCAAACGGCTGGCTATATTTTCTTGAATGGTAGCTAAGAACAGTCCCGGCTCTTGGGCAAACAGGGGCATGTGCCCCGGGCGGCAGCTTAAGGGGGCGCCAAATTCCACTTTAATTTTAACTTTATACAGAATAGATCTACGATTGGCCACCAACTCGCATGATGGTAAGCGACGGCGTGGTCGAGGAAATCATTAATCTTTAATGCTAGAGATGAGGGGCGGGGTGCCAATGTCAAACTTTTGCCCCTGCTCGGAAAAATTGTAGATCCAGGGCAGGGCATACTGACAGTGTAACCAGCTATCATTCAAGAAACCAAGGAATCAAGTCGCCTTACAAGCAAAAACAATTAAAATAAGCAGCTGAACACGTTAAGATAGTTTTTAGAATTTTTGTCTGTTTGTTTGTCCACGCACAGTGGCCTTAGTACGAGAACTTGTGAAAAAGTTATCGTTACGTAAACCATAGCAAATGACGTATGAAAAATTCAGTTTTCTTTCACGTCCGATAGAGGCACTGTTCAATTTTTCATACATTTTGCTATCGTTTACGTAACGATAATTTTTTCACAAGTACTCGTACTAAGGCCACTAACCTAACCTAATCCACTGGATGGATTTTTATGCAGTTTTCACGAACATACTTAACTATGACCAGATCGAAGTATAAGCTACGTTATTTTGCGCTAAGGGTGGATTATGGAGGAAAAAAAGGGTTGAAAGTTTATATGAAAACTTGCGCGTACGAAGTTGCGGGAAACAGCACTAATTATTAAATAAGCAAGCTAATAGCAAGCTATAGAAGCTAGATACATATATAATAACCTTACCATATACTGAAGTGGAATCCGGGTAAAATTGAGAGGTGCCCGTATTATATGAGCTCAATCCAAGAATCAACTGAAGGGCTTGCACTGTCGATGACACAAATTGCAATAAAGACATTCTTAATTATTTATTTTAGTACATATTAATAAATTCCACAAAAAAAATTGTCCCGGTGTTCTTTCTTAGGGCAGTACAATTATAGTACCACTACCTTGCAGTCAATGTTTACTTGTACATATTTATTTTAAAAAAATACAGTTACGTCGGTAAAGGTCTTTTATAATGTAGGCACAAAAGGTCTTTTATAATGTAGGCACAAGTGCGTTTACTTTATGATCATTGTTTGTGGAAGGCAGATCTTTATCTGCGACTGTACAAGTAATTTACCTACTCTTAAGGGCTCGCGTCCAACCACAATTATTTAGCTCGCCGGTTTTTTAAATTTGTGAAGATTACTAGTTCTTTTTTAGGGTTCCATTTCAACGACTACAAGGAACCCTATAAGTTCGTTTTCTTCGTCCGTCGGTCCGCCTATCCATCACAAATTTATAGAACCTAAGTAATTTTTATAGTTATTAAGATAAGCGCATGAAGCTGCACAATTACAGTTTTGGTATAGATTTATATTTTTAAAGTATAAAAAAAGGATGGCTCTGGTATGACGTGAAATGAGGATTAGCGCTGCACCCCCTGGAGTAGAATATCGCTGAATAGGTCTTTTAAAATAAAGGTAAAGTTTTAGACATCACTTTTTAGGGTTCCGTATTTACTAAGTGTAAGTATATCACATCATCATCATTATCAATCAGTCGAAAGTACTTTTGACTAAATAGGTTGAACAAAAAGTACTTTTGACTGAAATAACAGTAGTTTCGTCGAAAGCGATCAAAAGTAGACAACGCAACAAACGCAAGGTAGGCAACGCACTGACAATGCCCCGGGTATTGTAGTTGGTGTCTATAGGGGGCGGTGACCATTTACAATCAGGTGGCCCGTAGCTTGTCAGCCACTTATTCTTTAAAAAAAAATAGGTTTAACTAATTAAGAGTTTTGTCTGCAACACTTATCTCTTTATTTCTTTCTTTTATCTTTCAAATCTACAACATAATATATTTTGCGAAATATGGCCTCTAATGAGTCAGCTAGAATAGTCCCCCTGAAAAGCTATCATTGACTGCGTAACAATTAAATAGAAGTAAAAAAATTATCCTAAGAATAACCTTGCAAAACGTCTTAATACATTTTTCATTGTTATATAGTTTTTATATTAGCAAAGGATTTCTGTAAAAACATATTTTTCTGGTAAATTGAAATGAATATTTATAATGTAAAAAAAGAACAAGATATTTACAATATGCTCCGGCAGCGCGCCCTTAAGAATAAGAATTGACATAAATTAATATTGTTGTGGATAATAACAATTACCTATCTAAGTAGTTTTTTTATATTATATTCTTACTCGGTGATTTTTTTGTAGATTATAAATTACTTATACGTGAATCCTCACCTTTATCACAGAATACATAATACAAACCTTTATTTGATCCAATTTGATCCCGGATTTCCCAATTTCTAATATGACTTACTGACTATACAAAATGGTACGTGACATTTCGCCACTGAAGTGAGAATTTTTTCGTTTAGCATTTCACCATTTTCGCATTTGAAAAATAAATAATTATCTAATAATGTTTACAAAATTGTTATTTTTTGCTGTAATAATAGGATTGAATTAGTTTTTTTTTGTTTGTCATTTCTTTTCTGTTATTGTGTTTGTTTGTTACAGTATATTGTTTGTACAGGAGGTACATTGTTTGTTACAGTTTGTACCTACAATGGATCGATATGTGAAATGATTTACAGTGCTGCAATACAACTTATTATTAAACGTGTTTATTGTGTAACTGAATAGAACGCCTTTGCCTTTTTAAGACATCCAAGTTTAGTGTCGTGAGGGAACTTTACGAACGTACCTAGTCCATCCGTACACGTCACCTTTATTGGACAAAAAGGCTCGTATGATATTTCGCACGAAAATATCATGCGAAATGACTGAATTTCGAACGAAATCCCAAACAAGTAGATTTTTATTTAATAATTATGTACTCACTAACGCAACGAGTCTTTGACCAATGTGTGTTGCCAGTGATGACTTAGGTACTGAAACGTGGTCCTTAACTGTTGGCATTTTGGAAAAACTCAGTGTCACACAACGGGCAATGGAGAAAGAGAGCGGTACTTGGAGTTTCTTTGCGCGATAGACTCGATATTCAATAGAACCAGACATTCGCCAAAGAACCAGAGTCACCGACATGGCTATTAAAATTTGCAAGTAGAAGTGGCAATGGGCAGGCCACATCGCTCGAAGAACCGATAACTGATGGGGAAGAAAGGTTCTTGAGTGGACACTAGATCAACCGACAACAATGTGAGAGTCGCGGGCATCCAGTGGATGCAGAGGCTGTCGTTCAGTGTGGAAGTAAAAGTAGAAGGGCTATGTTCAGCAGTGGACGTCTTCTGGCTGATGATGATGATGATAACGCAACGTGTGGTTATTCTAATTTCCTTTCTATCAATAGAAAGTCTTTTAAATAATACGAGCGATTCATAAATCGAGCCAGGGACCAAAGTTTTACACTGGCTAACAAACAGAAACTTTCGCGTTTATAATTATGACCTGATTACCTATAGGTACTGGTCTGTGGTATAAATATAATTCATAATATTATGACACGCATAAAATTAATTACGGAAAGTGTTATCTTACATAACTTCCGAAACGAATTTTTTAGAGTTTTTAATTACTCGTAGGTAAGTTTATTGAGCACACAATGAGGGCTTTTTAGAGCGAGTTATGAGCGTTTATCTGTAAGTACATAATATGATCACTTTTCTAAATAACCGTCTTTATGAGAGAGGTTCTCAATTCGGCCTGTATTTGTAGTTTGTACTATAAGGATACCTTATAAGTTCCTTCTGCCGGTCCGTCTGTCCGTCAGTCCCACAAATAAGAAAAAAATAATCGTTTAGATCCGTCCTACAAACCTAACATCTATATAGTTATCCAACTTCGCTGATCTATATGCATGAAACTTTGCACAATTATAAAACATCATTTTCAAAACAGCAACAAAAAAACAGGGGATGGCTCTGGTACATAATGAAAGTAGTTTCATGTATCCCTTTATTATCTACTAGTCAACCGCCCCGGCTTCGCACGGGTGTAAGCTCGGCCTTCGGCCTCGCTACTATGACCCGCTCCAGGAACACAAAATTTCATCAAAATCTGTCCAGCCGTTTTTAGAGTATCCTATGTCCGTCTCCTGGTTATAAGCTACCTCCCCACCAATTTTCAGCCAAATCGGTTCAGCCGTTCTTGAGTTATAAATAGTGTAACTAACACGACTTTCTTTTATATATATAGATATCAAGTGTACGTATCCTTTTAGGTATATTATCTTTGCCTTGGAGAAATATATATAAAAAATAAACCTTTATGGATTACGATTTACTATTAAACTTTGTTTTGCAGGGGGTACTTGAACTTGTAATTTTCCATGCTGATAGGTCATAAATCTTTATAATTTTATGGTTCCGTAACTCTACAAAAAACAAAAAAAGAAGTGAAAAAAATAGTATTTATAAGTGTTTATTAAATTCAATAATTCAACGGTTTTTTGCATAATAAGCCAGTTAGTTTAGGTAGTTATTTAGTTGTATTATATATTGTTTAGTTAATAAAGGCACTTGCACGTTTATAAGGTAAAATAGTAAGAAGTGAGGTCACATTAGGGCATCTATATAAATACGCAGGTAAATAAGAAGCATTCATGTAAAAACCCTTTATTTAAATAAGTAGTTTACATTCCATGCTTGTGCGTTTAATTGTTAAAAATGTTTATTTTAATAAACTACGTAAAAAAACACTTTTGAAATTAAATACTGACTTTGTACTGATTAGTTGATTGAATCAGCCGTTACTTTGTGGAAGTTTATCTTCAAAAACAGTTTATAGGCGAATCTCTAATTTCCGATATACTCGTAACAAAGTTGAACTATAGATTAGAAACAAACAGTTTTTTTACATTATAATTCTCAACACATGGTGGCTTTTGTGTATTATGATACATAAATATAGGAACTCCTATACATCTCCTCCTGTACATCCTACTTGTGCATCTTAATTTTTTGCCTTTACAAAGTAATTTATCTGATTCTATTCCATCTGCATGCGTAAAGTAGTCACCATAAACTCTGGAAAATAACTCTAGTGGATATCTCTATGATTCAAACACACAATTTCCATCATGGTCTGCTTTGATCATATCTGCTGCTTTCTCCGCAATCATTATGATGGGTGCATTAGTGTTTCCGCTAGTGATGGTAGGGATGATACTGCCGTCTACCACGCGCAATCCACGCGCGCCGCGCACACGCAACCGTGCGTCTACCACGCCTTCAGGCCCCATCGCACACGTCCCGGATACGTGAAACTGAGTCGTGACTGTGTTTAAAGCATAACACCTCCAGTATTCCCGACTGCCGAACTCTAGATGTCTACACTGACAAACCTCCAAATCTACAACAGACGAATTGATACTCCGAAAATGAGACGTCTCCAGGACTTTTAGAAAATCTTCAATGTACGCTACGTGGTCGTCCAAATCTGACGGGTCAGTAAAGTATCCCAAGTTGATCAGAGGTGGATGTTCTGGATTACTACTTCGCAGCGTTATGGAGCCTCTAGATTTGGGGTGTAAATGGCAGATATGTACGTATATGGGTTCCCTTTTCTCGCTAGCTTGGAGTACAGCTTCACAGATTTCGTCGTTCAGTTTGAAGAGATGTGAGCACATGACCGTCGGCAGTAGGGCTTTGGGAGGGAAAGGAAAGACGTTAGCTTGATAGTCTGGGTACGTTTGATTTTTATCGAGAGCTATGTGTCCACCAAGAATGGGCCCGGGGAAGCTAAAACTGTCAACAAAAGGATCGCTGCTTCTAATATTGGACGATTGTTCTTTTTTTCCGGACAGAAGAAGACTAGTCATAGCATGATCTTGTAAGTTTTGTCCAACATTGGGAGAATTTAGTACGAGGGGTATGTTCATTTTTTTCAAGTGATTCTTGGGTCCTACACCAGACAACATCAGTAATTGAGGACTATTAATAGCGCCTGCTGATAATATAACTTCTTTAGAGGCCATAAGATGAACAACGTTTCCGCTAGGCAGTTTTACTTTCACACCGATTGCTTCTTTATTTTTGTTAAAAATCAGTTTAGTCACCAAAGCGTTTGTCACGATATGAAGATTTGGGCGGTCCTTGATAGGTCTGATAAAAGATACGGCAGTGCTTTGTCGAAGACCGTTGTTTACTGTGAACTGGTGAGGTCCATATCCCAGTTGATGGAAGCCATTTATATCGGAAAGGATTTCGTGACCGATTTCTTTAAAGGCCTCGAAAAATGGTTTTGTTTGTTTCTTAAACATTGGAAGAGTGACTCCAAGGTACCCATCTGTGCCATGTAAAGCAGCTGAGTTTCCTTCTAGCAAGAGGCTGTCGTTTAAAAATTCACTTTTCTTATAGTAGTAGGTAACATTGCTCCAGTCCCAACCCTCATTACCCGCAGCGGCCCAGCTGTCGAAATCTGCCGGGTTCCCTCTAACATACACCATATAGTTAGCGTTACTGGAGCCTCCTACGGCCTTTCCTCTGGTTTCGTGAATCCTTCTGTTCTTGTGAGCTTGAGCAGTGTATCCATCATTTTCAGAGGTGTAATTCCAGTCAGCAGATGACGTGTCCACTAATGTGAAAAATCCAGGGACCTGAAAGTGAAAATCAGAAAGTTTTATTCTTATGTAATAATTATGTCTCCAGTTCATTACATACAATAAACAATTAGTTTGTATTATAATATCCACCGTCGCCTAGTGCTCACCTACGATCTTTTTTCTGAGCTAAGGGTTATACCAAAAACCAGCCCTGCGTGACCCTTCGGGACTTAGCAGTACGGCGCTGAGCATACCAAACATTGTTTTTCCTTGTGTCCATTGTTTGTTTTTTGGCAATAAATATATTTTATTCTTATTTTAGCTTGTTTTGGGTTGGTACTCAATTCGAATTTAGGTATTGCAACTTTATCATTTTATGTTGCTAGTTATGACTACATTAAACTTGAATGTGTGCTTTATTAGACTACGAGGAGTCTAACGTCATAGAAGGAATCAACAGCAGTGAAGTAGCATGCCTTAGACAGGCCCTGTATTCTTAGAAGGAAAAGGAGATTTCTTTTTTTTTTAAATAATGATGAAGGCTATTAGGTTACCATTACTATGTCATAACTTCGCAGACATGACCAAACTTGTGTGTGATCATATTGACCACGTATGAAAATGAATACATATAAATGATATTGTATGATAATTGATTTATTACATTTCATAAAAATAAAATACACACGTTCGGGGCCCTGTAGCATGGGGGCCCCATATAATTGATACGGCTGATACCTACGGCAGTAGCTGTGCCCCTGATCAACAGCGACTTTGCAAGGGAATTTGCGGAGGGGGGAGCATCCATCTTTGGAGTTTTAAATAGCCACCGACCAGTCTTGCAGCCGATGGAAATCTCTACCGCTGGTAGACTAGTCAGAGAATAGCGCGTAATCGTGTAGCGTGTGATGGGTCATTGCTTGGCATGTTTGTAGAGATGAAGAATGAGGGGTGCGCAAAATGAGACTGTGAACATTCAGTAGAAGGATGCGGGAGTTCTTGCGCGCTCTTATTCCCCGCCCGCGTATTGCTCATTCGTAAGTAATTTGTACCCGTGATTTTAAGGCACATAGGGGCGAGCCCTTTCGCTTTGACATGCAGGTTGGGTGGCGAGGTGGACTTAACCCTCTGACGTCACATATGGGTCATCATCATCATCAGCCAGAAGACGTCCACTACTGAGCATAGGCCTCTTTTAACCTTCACACTGAATGACATCCTGCCATCTGCATCCACTGGATGCCCGCAAATGCACTCTCACAATTTCGTCGGTCCACACATGGGTCATCATCATCATCATCAGCCAGAAGACGTCCACTGCTGAACATAGGCCTCCCGCTTTAACCTCCACACTGAACGACATCCTGCCATCTGCATCCACTGGATGCCCGCGAATCTCACAATGTCGTCGGTCCATCTAGTGGGAGGCCTACCTACGCTGCGACTTCCGGTTCGCGGTCTCCACTCAAGAACCTTTCTTCCCTTCTTCTAGAAGGGAAGAAAGGTTCTTGAGTGGAGACCGCGAACCCCCACACATGGGTAGCGGCTCTTAATTAATGTAAATAGGTACTTACGTCTGCAGTAATAGGTGGGTAGTCACCAGCTTCTAAGAGCAGTACAGACCAGTCGGGTACTTCAGTGAGTCTGTTAGCAAGTACGCAGCCGGCTGACCCTGCCCCTACCACGATGAAGTCGAAACTATGACCATCTAGATATTATAATATATAATTATAATGGGTAATAGGTAAAAAATAACAAATATATCTACCTAATGAGAGCAAGACAAAATTCGATGTAAGGTTATTATAAGGATGTTTTTGCGATTATGGTTATGGTTTGTCATGCCGCATGAGGCCGAGAAGTATTTTACCGTTCACAGTAGCAGGTGGGGGGTAGAAGTTCGTGGTAGCAGTGTACGGGGACAACACCCCGAGCAGCATCTGCAGCGTTTGGATGAACGAGGTGACAATATGGACCAGCATTCTTGATCTGGTTCAATCCTGGAACCTTAAAAACATTTTATTTTCCTCAATCGCCACCACTGACTGAGTAATCCACTGATTCTCAGGAATGATAAGCTAATCTTGGCAAGTAGGTACACAAATGAATTATTTTCTAGTATAATAAAACATTTTTACAACTGAAACGTTTCCGAAAGTATTTCTGTGATGCATATTATAGTAATATTATAATTCAATTTATTATAATTCACATTTCAGATATACTTACCTACCTACCACAAAGTATATATTATTCTTAATTAAAATAAAGCTTTGCTAAGGAAGTAGAAGATAATCTGTGGGCATCATAATATTATTTAAATTGTGTTTTTAAGTGTTGATAGGTAATTAAATTGTCATGGTAAGTGAGTAGATATTTATTATGGTGACAAGCTACCTACGCCTGCAATTTTACCTGCTATTACAGGAACCGTACATTTTTGCCACAAATTTTTTTTTGCTAAATCAGCGAAATGCGTAACTAAATTCGCCGTGCTAAATACATGGGTTGTTCCGAAAATTGTTAGCCACAGAATAAATACAATTTCTTTTTTCTTGAAACTATTTTGTATTGAGAGCTAATTTCAACACAAATCTCTTTGGTGAAAATCATTGGTCACCTATGTGTAGTTCATGGTTATTTTTCTTAAAGGCTCTTCTTTTGTTTTCAACAATAATTATTACGTACCAGAGTATTACATTATCTTGGTTTGGCAACAATGGCCGTTTCGCGGGAAACTTTTCGTGCTAAGTATAACTTTTTTCTTTGACTATGTAGGTATAGGTATATGTAGATTTTTTATGATTCGAGCGTTACTAACCTTCAAGGCCTTCAAGGAATCTCACGAAAATTAACAAACTGCATTTGGGGAGTCTGCTCCTGCGTTAGCAATAGTTAGGTACTTATTGGTTTCGTGAATTTAAACGTGGTCGAGAGGACCTTAACGATGTCTCTAGACCTGGCCGACCTACAACTGCAGTAACTCATGAAAATGTTATCAGGGCAGAGTGCCTATTGCGGGAGATTAGACACATTACACATCGAAAGATTCAGGCTGAACTGAAGATTGGAACACAGTTTCCATTATCCTGTACATGTACAAGGGCGTCGCGAGCCTATAGCTATAGCCCCTATAGCTTCATGGTCTTGACTGTACCTATAATTCTTATTTTTCTCATCCTCCATAATATTAACTTGCCCCCCCCCCCCCCCTCCCCCCTTAGGCCATGGGCTGGCGACGCCCTTGATCCTGCATTAACGCAAGTGAGGAAGCTTGCTTCGAGATTGATACCTCATTCTCTCACCTAAGAGCACAAATCCCTTGGTGCAAATTTATGCTAGAAAAGTTCCAAGGAAGAACTTCGCAAAACGTATCCTACATCCTTACAACTGACGAAACTTGGATCTACAGCTACGATCCTCTCACGAAGCAACAATCTATGCAATGGGTGTTTGAAGAAGACGAGTTGCCCACAAAAGTTGTTCACGGTCGAAATAGCGTTTTTTCTTCGAAGCAGTGGACCAGTAGCAGTAATTTCGCTAGGCGACCGTAGAACACTTACAAGTGAATGGTATTGGGTATTGCGAAGTTTGTCTGCCTCAAGCTTTCAGGGAGTTGAATAGCGAGCGGCCAAGTAGCGGTGTCCGTGGCATTCTGTATCACCAAGATAACGCGCCCGCTCACACAGCTGCTAGAATCATGGACTATTGGACTGGGATACGTATTACGTAGCTGTTTGTAACTACGTAGTTGCGAAGAACGTTGTTGCGACGCACGCTGTCGCAATATTTATTTTGAGTGGGTCGTCACTGCGAACTAGCGAAAACCAAAAGATCGAAAACACTATATAATTCGAAGCACGAAAGTGCGAAATTTTCGGCTTATATTAGCATTAAACTACGTTTATGTATGAATTTTGGCGTGAAACAGTTATAAATTTTCATGAGTGCAATTTAATTCAAAAGGTTAAAAAAAACTATATTAACTAAAAAGTTATATGTAGGTTCTACATATACATATAACTCGATGTTCGTGAGCGAAAATTGCAGAAGAGGTGGTCGAAGAACTTCGGCGGTTATTTTGCAACCTCCCAGCAAGATAAGTTTTTTAAATGTTTCGAAAGCTGGTTCTCCAGAATGCATAATGCTTTGGGGTTGGAGGGGAATATTTGAAAAAGCTAAAAGAAAAACAAACAATAATCCAACTATTGTTCATTTCACTATATAAAAAATTTTGGAACAGCCCGCGTAAGTTTAATAGTCCCGTGCATCTCAGAGCTGCAGAGAAATCAGCAGCATTACATTGTAGTGTTCTGTGCACAAAATAAATGCTCTCTTTCTTCCTTTAGATATAATGTTTGAAGGAAGTAATTTAGCTACATTTGTACAAGATTGGCCGGAACATATTTGAAATAGAACAATAGTTTCACACTAAGTTGAAGTACTTAAATAGTTTTACCTAAGTAATTAAATAAGTATTTTTCTTATTAATATTTAACCATTTTCATTGTTTGGCCTAACATCAACCATCTAATATTTTTATTCTATGTATCCGTTACTGAAATGCATTTAATAATATTGTACCACAATATCTATCTTGTATGGAATTTCAAACTGGTGATAGGAAAGTGGTACATAAAATAGACAAAATGTCTAACTATAGGTACTGTCCAGAAATATATGTAAAAGACAGTGAAGAACAGTCAAATTTAATTTAGTTTATTAGTGGCACATGAGAATCGCGTCACTGTCTATTTTAATACATTTCCCGTAATATTTTTCTTATACTCACTAGGTTTAATAACACATTATAAATCAAATTCCAAAAATCGTCTTTATATTCAAAAGGACAAGGGATACAATAATACGGGACAGGTTTGACATATCCTGTCCATAGATAAAGGAACCCTATGGCCGTCTCACAACTAAGACAAAAATTAACTGCAACTCACCAATGCCGCAGGTACTTTGGTAAAAATAGACTTGAAACCCTCCAAAATAACAATAGGTACTAAATAAAATATTCTCATTAGACAATAAAACAAGAAGTATAAAACTCGTTTCATGTGTACGTGTAGGTGTAAGCATTATATGCTTACACAGGCTGTTCAGTAAGTATAATTATAATAGTTCTTCGCCACAGATTATTCTAGAGTGTTACAGAATAGTTTATTGATATAAAAATGATACGAAACACGAAAAAAATACACGTGGGGACTACTTAATTTATTTAACAATAGATATGAATAGAAATAAGGCTGGATTGGCTAGCTGGCTGGCTGGCTTATATACACTTTCCCTCCAAAGGCTTGGCAACCTTAATTGGCGTTGACAACGCGTGAGTGTGTCATGACTGGCATTTGTGGATTTGCAGGCAGACGTCACTTCCGTTTTGTTACAAAAGACTTATTATTAGTACCTCAATACTCGATTGTATACATAATATATGATTGTATGCATGCAGACCTTAACTAACATGTTTTTGTCTTAAATATCACATCTTAAATACATGTAGTACATAATATGACCCTGTTAGGGTAAGGTAACAGAAAGAACTGAACGGTCTATTTGTATATCATCGAAATTATCCTTGAAAATTTAAAATATAGATATAGCTTGAAAAGTTCGTCTAGGGTGTAGTAACATTATGATTCTAAGAAAATTTTAAATTTTAAGAACATTAGTGAAGTTGTTTTCTTTTTCTATGTTGTGTTGTTTTGCTTTTGTAGTATGTGATTTGAAGATGACAAAAGTTAACCCGGTAACGCCCATTAATTTTACAGTAGGTATATACCTACATAGTGATGACATATGGTACTGAGACGTGGTCCTTAACTGTTGGCCTTTTGGAAAAACTCAGAGTCACACAACGGGCAATGGAGAGAGCTATGCTCGGAGTTTCTTTGTGCGATAAAATCCGAAACGTAGATATTCGCCAAAGAACCAGAGTCACCGACATAGCTATTAAAATCTGCAAGTTGAAGTGGCAATGGGCAGGCCACATCGCTCGAAGAACTGTTAACCGATGGGGAAGAAAGGTTCTTGAGTGGAGACCGCGAACCGGAAAACGCAGCGTAGGTAGGCCTCCCACTAGATGGACCGACGACATTGTGAGAGTCGCGGGCATCCAGTGGATGCAGATGGCAGGATGTCGTTCAGTGTGGAGGTTAAAGGGGGAGGCCTATGTTCAGCAGTGGACGTCTTCTGGCTGATGATGATGATGATATACCTACAACCGACGACAAAAGTTTTGGCGCCAATTTGAAAAAAATGCATGTCATTGTTTTAGTTATATTATTTGGTGTGGTAGAGTATTATTTAGATAGGTGTTTGTGGAGTGCTCGAATATGGGTAAGAACGAGGTGAAACGTGTCTTTTATGAAGCTATGGAAACGTTTCAAAAACTTCTTGAAAGCCTCTACTAAAGTCTCTACCTACTACTTTAAAGGCGCGTGACTTGATCATGATTTATCATTCTCAGGAAAATATTAAATTTTTAATGGAAAACTCTCAGATCAGACATATCTGAGGGAAAACCTGAGACTGGCTGAACTGTACCTACGCCAAAATAGAAAAAAACCTCTTCGAAGTTACACATCTGTCGCTGTTCTCTTCTGCAAATGTAAGAATCATAAAATAAACATTTTGTTTGTATCTATAGCCGTACCAGACGTATCGAACTTGGCTGACGAACCGCCGTCTGACCAACGGGAGAGAAAGAGTGAGAACATAATTTCCCTCTCTTTTTCTCTCGTTGGTTGAGGTGAAAGTCGTCTAACAAATTATAATACAGACGCTGATTTTCTACGGTAGAATCTGAAATCCTCTTTGCTCGGTAAATTATTAGTAGATATAGGTATGTATTTCTGAATCTCTCGCTGCCTACTACCTATACTAATTAATACCACAGAATACATATAAGTACAAATACTTAAATTTTGTTCCAAAATGCATCACATTTAAAAAAAAAAAAAAATGGGCTCTATAATTAAGTATACGATCTAAAAGAGACCGCAGGAAAACGCTGGATGCAGACCGCTTCCAACCGGTTTCTTTGGAAATTGATGGGGGAGGCCTATGTTCAGCAGTGGACGTCCTATGGCTGAAATGATTATGATGATGATGATGAATTAAGTATAAATTTTTCCTCGCACTTGAAACACTAAAAACACCCTTAAAATCGCTAATCCTGAAGATTCTGTTAAGGATAATGGGACAAGCTATTCAAATTATTGCATCGTCATCGGTCCTTGATAGGTGTGCAAAATTTAAATTCAATTTAACGTTTTGAAATAGTAGAAAATCAAGTTCAAAGATTCCGCTACATAGATACCAAGCTGATTTCATAAAACATCGTAACTGTAGTCTAAGTAGATATAGGTATATGTCAGGTATGCAGTGCATAAGCTACAAGACAGTTAATTAATCATAATTTAATAAATACATGCACGTATGTGTACACACTCGCATATAAATTATGTCTATCACTTCAGATGATTTCACTTATGATTAATTAAAAAGAATTGTTTTTAATGTACCTACTACCTACGTACCTATTGAAATATAATAATAACTGCTGTAGATGAAGGTAGCTGAACATTTATAAAGGGCTCTCTTTTCAGACTTTTAGCAATTTTGGTCATTCTAATTTAAGTGTGTCTACTTCCATGGTTAGCTTAAAATTATATATATAAAACATACAGACGAACATAGAATCTCCTCCTTTTTGGAAGTCGGTAAAAATGGTGTCAAATGGTGTAAAATAACAAAATCTAATGTTATCTCAAGGAAATCGCAAAGACCGAAACACGATCACCTAAGATAATATCGCTGGATAGAAGAAAAATATAGAGTAACACTGATTTAAGCTTTTATCCCTGTTTTTTTGGATTCATTCAAATATACCTATTTATTAAAATTAAATGATGTCTACGATATTTTTATTTACAGATTTTATAATTATGGAGAGGACCGCAAAGGTATATTTTTACATTACAACTAAGTACCTACCTACTAAGTAAGTACTAAGTACCTACTTTTCGAAAAATATGTGTAAAACCCAGGTGGCGAAACGAACGACTGTGTGGTGGTAAGCGCCATGGTTTATCTTCACTAAATCCGACTATCCCTATCCCTATCCCTACCATATTATAAATGTGTAGATCAAATACCTTCACACATGACTTCTAACTAAGTAGAAGCAATACCAGATATCGGTTTAACTTGCAAAAAAAAACCCGTTTGCGTGATTCAGGTAAAGTGTCGTATTTACCTATAATAGACGCACTTTTCATATTTGTGAAACTACGATCCATTTACACTCATGATTTTAGGAATTATTGAATACCTTATTACGTTTTTAATAATATTATTCGTAAAGTTTAAGCAAATTTACAATTTTTTCGCAAAACATCGTTTTAGTACGCAATCTATTTTCAAACTATGGAACTACAAATCTGACGGCTGTCAGTTTGTTTGTTTGTCCGCGCACATCTTTTAAACTACTAGAAGGATTTCAAAGCAGTTTCCATGAATATGCTTATAAAATACCTGATTGAAACATAGGCTATATTAATGTATGATAATAAATAGTAAACATTTTTTTTTTAATAATTATTTATAACGCCATCTAGCTTATTTTATAGTAATGTTGTCGTAATGACAGACTTCTACTCGCAGACATGGTAGGTAGGAAGACTGAAGCGGCTGTTGCCATATAATCTATATGTAAATAAAAATATAGATATTTGCCAAAGACCCAGAGTCACCGACATAGCTATTAAAATCTGCAAGTTGAAGTGGCAATGGGCAGGCCACATCGCTCGAAGAACTGTTAACCGATGGGGAAGTAGGTAAGGTTCTTGAGTGGAGACCGCGAACCGGAAGACGCAGCGTAGGTAGGCCTCCCACTAGATGGACCGACGACATTGTGAGAGTCGCGAGCATCCAGTGGATGCAGATGGTAGGATGTCGTTCAGTGTGGAGGTTAAAGGGGGAGGCCTATGTTCAGCAGTGGACGTCTTCTGGCTGATGATGATGATGAAATAAAAACGAATAGCCGAAATGTATGTACCCGCATAACTTCCGATAGACTGCACCAAATAGTTTTTTTTGTGTTTGTTATTTTCAGGACAGCCAACTGCTTTTGAAGAGGTTTTACAGTTTATTATGGCGTAATTTAAAGTACGTTTATTTTTGTATTGACTTCTGACGTGCTAATATACCAAGTCGACGGAGATTAAAATGAATACATTTTTTTGCCAGGATCAAACTTAACACCAATACCAGACACGCAAAGTAGGTGAACTCGCGGCATCTAATCTGTTACTGATCTATGATTAGCAGCTATTTTGGATGTTATGGTGGTGAACGAAAGCGGTTTAGTTGTTGGAAGGGTCGAGGCGCAGAAGGCGGGCAAAAATTATTTAGACATCATTGATTGGCAGTCTTTACGCGGAGTAATGTTAAATAACAGCGATTAATTATAGATACCGCTCCATGCTTCCTACTTACTATTTACTAATAATTCAATAATAACGTTTGTCATGCATGAAATTTCGCTTTACTTATACCAATTTTTTTTCCTTATTGGCTCCATGGCTCCACACTTCCAACGTATTTAACCAGTGAAAGTAATATATTATTTGCTTGAAATATATTTGAAACTATGGACATGTCGGGATACCTGTATCGAGTCAGATTAAAACTAGACTAAAATCATACTATGACGATAGTATGACAATCCGCATTAAAATGGAGAGCAATAAATCTACAATCATGTCATATGTGTAGGTATTATCTATAAAATATTCAGTATAAATAATCCGATGGATTTGTGCCTATTTAAAGTTCCGTTCGTGTTCGTTAGTGTAACATTTATATTTGGATATGTCAGTCTAATCGTCCACCCACTAATTACTTTGCGCTACGCGTACGAAGTCGCGGGCATTAGCTAGTATCAAATATAATTATGATTAAACATTATTGTCGTCTGTAGTAATAAGCGTTGCTTAAAAGTGGGAAAATCTCGCCTTAACGCCACTTGCGTTGTAACTTGTAACTAACAATGAACCTACTTTTTATTTATATTACACGGGAATTACTCTCGTAAGATTAAGTCGGTAAGTTAGTTTATTTTATTGCTCTACGCGCGACATCCCCGCACCCGATCAGCATCCGTTGTCCTCACGACGTGCGTGTCGTGCGGTGGCCCGCAGTACAAAGCGAGACCACGCGTGTCGCAGCCGCGCGCGCGCATTCACTCACCTTGAAAAAGACCGCCGAATGCGGTTAAAACTAAAGTCGGAGTAACCGGCCTAATCCCGTTTGATTTCAGTTTAGGGTAGGTTAGTAGTAAAACAAAAATAATTGGTCCCAAATTCCTTTTTGTAGATACTTAAACACTAGAGACACAGAGAAATAAGTCAAAGTAACAGTTTTACCTAACGCCTGATTCTTATATTACCTAACGTTTTGGGAACATTTGCTGTGCTTATTTTTGTTAACCATTTGTAAGTATATATTGTATACATACCTATTCGTAGGCAACAGCTAGTCAAGATCATCAGCATAATAATCTGCTCGGAATATTGCAATAAGGTTTCACTATTTGCTTCCATCGGCCATTCTCCGAGGTATTTTCAATAAACTCCGTGATCAGCCTTAATCATATCGGCTGCCTTCTCTGCGATCATGATGGTGGGCGCGTTGGTGTTGCCACTGGTGATGGTAGGCATCACGCTTGCGTCCACCACTCGCAGCGCACGTACACCGCGCACGCGGAGCCGCGCGTCCACCACACCCCACCCTTCCACACCCATCGCACACGTACCCACCGGATGCCACAGAGTCGAAGCGAAATTTAAAACAATACATACCCAGTACTCATGGCTGAAACGTTTTAAACCTTTACAAACATTTTTACCCATGTCTTCTATTTCCACGTCCACTTGTCTAAAGTAACTTGTGTTGAATACGCTCAAAAAATCTTCCACGCATTGAGTAAGCTTTTCCAAGTCATTTCTGTTAGAGAAAAACCCAGCGTGTATCAAGGGTTTACTCTCAGGATCCTTGTTATTTAATTTAATTCGTCCTCTTGACTCGGGGTGTAATAAAGTGAGGAGTGTGCCGTATGTTTCCCCTGTTTGCACAAGTTTAGCGAAACCCAAGCATACATCATCGTCATATTGAAAAACAAAGTCACAGAATGCGGCTAACATCACATTTTTGGCAGGAAACACAAGTCCAAGCGTCTGGTAATCGGGAAATGCCTGCGATTTATTAAGAGCCACATGGCCCATGACGACTGGTATAGGTAGTTTATCCAAGTTTTGGAACAAATCTAGATTTTCATGTGATTTTTCGAGGCCCTTCTGGCCTCTGACAACAATTGGGACCGTTGTATGGTCATGCAGGTTTTCGCCTACGTTAGGCGAGTCTAGAACTACGCTAATACCCATTTCTTGTAAATGCTCCGCAGGTCCAACACCAGACAACATCAGAACCTTCGGGCTATTTATTGCTCCAGCTGATAAAATTACTTCTTTCTTAGCTCTGAGAGATACAACATTTTTATTCGATAATTTGATCTCTACACCAATCGCTCGTTTGTCATCATCGAATATTATTTTGTTGGCTAGAGAGTTTTTTAGGACATACAAGTTAGGGCGAGTTTTGATAGGTTTTAGAAAAGCCTCAGCTGTGCTCTGCCGGACGTGGTTATTCACTGTGTATGTTGGTTCAGAATAGCCGAGTTGTTCGTATCCATTGCAGTCCAGAAGAATTTTTTGGCCGTTTTCTCTGAATGCGTCGAAATATTTTTTTGTTTTGTGTCCCCATTGAGGTCGCGTCACACCTAGGTAGCCTCTCCGACTGTGAAGAGCCCGTGAAGAACTGTTCATGATTGCTTTGTCGTTTAGGTTTTCACTTTTTTTGAAATAGTATGTGACGTTATCCCAGTCCCATCCTTCGTTTCCTTGCGCAGTCCAACTGTCGAAGTCAGCCTTATTCCCTCTCACGTAGAACATATAGTTCATACCGCTGGAACCACCCAACATTTTGCCTCTGGAAAGGTGAATTCTCTTTGATTTGTGTGCTTGGGACGAATATCCATCGTTGACGGTATAATAATTCCAGTCTGCATATGATGAGTAATCCAACAAAATAAATAATCCGGGGATCTGTAAACACGAATGAAACTGAGTTTTAGTCACAAACATCTACCTCAGCCTCGCTGGCAAAACAACGTAGGCAGGAACGGCGTAAACATCGACCAAAGTAGGTTCGAAATATTGTTGAACAATTTATTTTCTGACCTGCAATAACTACACATATTGTTAGGAACTACAAGTTCTTTAAACAAATAAATCGTAAGGAACCGCAGACCGCGAAAACGCTGGATCCAGGCCGCTTACAACCGGCCCTTTTGGACATTGATGGAGGAGGCCTATGTCCAGCATTGGACGTCTTATGGCTGAAATGATTATGATGATGACATGTTTTTCTCACCACAGACTCGATTGGTGGGTCTCCACCAGCCTCTACCAGGAGAACCGACCAGTCAGAGATCTCAGTTAGTCGGTTGGCGAGCACGCATCCTGCGGACCCCGCGCCGACGATTATGAAGTCGAACTGTTGTCCGTCTGCAGATTTCGAGAAATTACAATTTTAATATACCTACCGATACATGATTATATAGGGAACTAGCTACTACAATGGTATTGACCAAGACTTTCGAAATGTTTGGTCGCGTAATCGAGAACGAAAGGTAACCAATCATTTCCCATGCCTTGTAGCTTGTGGCCAGCCAGTCACTTTTCACACTTTATATGTGCAGAAATTGATGCAGATAAAAAACGATATATTTGAAGAATATTTATATATAGATTATATAGGTAGGAAAACGTGTAACAAAAAGGTGTAGTAAACACTGGAGGGTATGGTTATGTACTCATCATTACAAACAACAAATATGTACACGTTGTTTATAAAAATATATTTTTAACCGACTTCCAAAAAAGCGAAGGTTATCAATTCGACTGTTTTTTTAAATGCCTGTTACTTCATAATTTTCGACTGGGTGAACCGATTTTGATGATTCTTTTTTATTTGAAAGCTGGTTCTTCCCGTGTGGTCTCGTTTCAATTTGGTCTAGTTCTGTCTTTTTTATGTAGTCAGTTTTTTGTATTGATAATTTTTATTAATACGTACGTACCATAAACGTCTGCTTGTGGTGGAAATCTACCAGAGGTGATATTCAGGACGGCAAAAGCAGCCAAAACCGTCTGTATCTGCTTTATGAAGGATGTTGATATAACCAGATCAGTCGATGTTATAGCGTCGATAATGTATGAATACGGATTCATCCTGAAATAGTTAAAAAACTTAATTCGTTCTAGTAGGTAGGTAGGTACTTTGGTATTGTTTTTAACCTACACATATCAAGTATATACTGATTTTACTAGTCCTTGTCTATTTATAATTTTGTCGTATACATAAATTAATAAACCGGCTAAATGCAATTCGCGCTCGCGCATTGAAGGTTCCGAACCACAACATGAAATACAAAAAACAATATAAAACAAAATTATCTGTTATAATTTGGATGATTTCTCAAAGAAATGAACACGATTTCAATTAAGGGCTTCATCATCATCAGCCAGAAGACGTCTACTGCTGAACGACATCCTGCCATCTGCATCCCCGCCTGTAATTAAGGCTATATAGGTACTTAAATTATTACAAAAAAGTGCAAAAAAATAACACGCAAAAGCGGTCACCATCCAAGTACCGACCGTGCTCGACGTTGCCTAACTTCGGTGATCGTACGAGAACCGGTAGTGAGCAGAAATTGGTCACCAACTCGCACTTGGCCGGTAGGTATGTAATGGATTCGTCCATGAATATTTCAGGTAGCTGCTTTAGTAAATAACAATGGATAAATTGAATTTGAGATACCTAATTATTATTGTAATTTTTTTCGTATTTTTTATTTTTTTAGAATACATTATTATTTAATTTGATGTACTTACATTACATAGCTACATAATAATATTATTAAAATATAATTTTTATACACTGAGTGTACTGGAGTAGTTTGACTTGTAACTATGGAGTTCAGTGCCGGATTTATATATTTCACGAGTGTAGGCCACTTTATTTCCGCCGCCCCATGTACCTTTCTAAAATAAAAAGCGGGTTTGGTTACGTTGACAGTAATATAATTTACGATACGAATAAGTTTCTACGAGAATTTAACGTATTAGTATAAAAAACCATGAGACAACCGGTGAACTTGTTTGACTTTTATCCTCTGAAATTAAGTGAGCTTCCTCTAATACCTGCCGCCCCTAGGCCGCGGCTTTTATGGCCAATTGACAAATCCAGGACTGATGGAGTTATTAATAAAGTAGGTATTGTATGGTACAATAAAATTCAATTTTATTGTATTGTACCTATTTATTATTTGTTGTTTTACTTTATAGTGTGTACCTACTATAATCATGCCCAGTTTGACGCTTGTAACGTAATACCTACCGTTTTACACTAGAGTAAATACAAAAGTACGTTTCAAAAACGTTTGTTGTATAGTTTTTACTTTTTGATTTTATTGTTATTCCTTGGTTAATCCGCCGTAACATTACCTAGGTACATAAATATTCTGTGAAAACTTCAACTGGCTATCTAATCTATACTGTTCGAAAGATATAGAGCCGTTAAAAGTTAGAACGGACAGACGGATGGACGGATATTCAGACAGACAGATAGCTTAGGCTTAGTAATGGGGTCCCGTTTACACCCTTTGTGTACGGAACCCTAAAAAGTAAGCTGGCATTTGAGCATGTTTTCTACAGGGTTACGCATATAGACTGCGTAAGAAGGTTTTTGTACTCATCATTATGAACAACTTCTACTATGGGACCAACCATGAAATCGCAAAAAAAAAACAGCTGTTCAATATATTTTGTCGAGTGTCAATGACCATATTCTATGGAACAGCGTTTTTTTGCCATTACAGGGTTGGTTTTACCTATTGTAAAAGTTGTTCTTATTGATGAGTTAATGACCTACTCCTTTCGGCATAGTAGGCACCTACAGTCTATCTGCGTAACCCTGTTATCTGCTTTCTAGCTAATTAGTGGCCCTGTCAAACTGCCGTCAGTTAACTAGAAAGCAGCCAACTATTAGGAGGCCATAATGATCTATGGTTGTCTGCTTCTTAGCTGAATAATCACTGAAGACTGCACAAGTGTACACAAACAAAAATATTAAATTTAAAGCCATCTTAAAAACATACCTGCCAGAAAAATTATCACTAAAAATACGTAAGTCAGCAAATTAAATCCAGCTTATATATACTTTACGAGATTTAGAATATTTTTACATTGAATATTTGTACCTGCGTAGGGGAAGTCAGCTCAAAGCGGACATAGGAGGCAAAGTGGCCATGCTCAGTTACTATGTCATTTTAAATAACACCGCGAATTTACCGCTCTGTCGCATAGGCAACCTCGCGCTCCGCACCAGGGGCCTTACCCCTAGCTCGAAAGGTTGACCCGCATAGGTGTTATTTGTCTAAACGGTACCATCAACTACGAAAAGCGGTAGTTATTTGAGAGCCGCCAAGCTTTGTTATTTTCACGCACACACGCATAGTAAAACGGATTTTCGTTCATTCAAGTTAGACGCTTTTAAACGATGCAGCTTAAATGAGTTGGTTAATTTTAGGTACCTATCAGGTACCTACTAAAAGTTGGCTCGCAAAAGTGAAACTAGGGGTAAGGCCCCTGGACGCCGCCGGCCCAGTGTTACCGGCCGGCCGGTTCCAGACGCAGCAAGTGCGTACGGCCGCGGTGGGGCAGATAACGATTTTTGTCTGTGTTATTGTGTGTGGATAAAATGTGTATTGTGCCAGACCCAAGCAAAGGCCTTGGCTATGTCCAGACTAACTGCTAGTGTCTCCGATCTACCCTCAACGGCTTCTGCCTTGCGTTGAGTAAGATATACCAAATTTGCCAGCTGCTCGACCGTGACCAAAAATTTCCAAAAATTGCATTACGTAATACTTGAACGCTCCCTTACAGAGTAGACAAGTGATAGCAATGGGCCTGCAGTTAGACGGATCCGACCGATTTCCTTTCATAGGGATCGGGTGGACCAGGGCAATCCGCCACGACGATGGCACTCATGTTGTTGAATAGAAAAAGCTGCGTTACGACCGGAGTCAACTCGGGAGCACACGTTTTAAGAACGATGGTCGTTGTATGCATCTGGCCCACTTGACTTTCGCACAACATGGGACATGAGTTCCCTCTGAGAGTCACGTATTTCTGGCATGGAACTAGCACACCACGGAATGATGTGTCGCCCCCAATGTTGAGAGTCGAGTTCGAGGCAAAGAGTACCAAGGTTATCGGCTTTCTCTTATGCGCTATGGGCCAATGTGTCATCCGGTCTTTGCAGGGCTGGTAGAGAGGACTGACAGAAGTTGCCTTCAGCAGCCACCAAAAGTCTTGACTTCCAGGTGGATATGATGCAAGTATGTTCCAATTCGGCTGATGTGGGCTGCTCTAGCTCTGGCAATAATCCCCTAACAAGACCTGGAAGCAACATTAATCTAAGTCCGCTTAAGCGGAGTTAATTTTAAAGTAGGTAATAATAATTTAAATAGGTACAACACTTGTAACAGTTAAAGTAAATAAAAATTAAGATTTATCAAAAAAAAATGGGTTCCGCACCCAAAGGGTAAAACGCGACCCTATTACTAAACCTCCGCTGTCCGTCCGTCTGTCTGTCTGTCACCAGGCTGTATCTCATGAGCCGTAATAGTTAGACAGTTGAAATTTTCACAGATGATGTATTTTTGTTGCCGCTATAACCACAAATACTAAAAAACAGAATGAAATAAAATAATGTTTAAGGGGCTCCCATACAACAAACGTGATTTTTTGCTCATTTTTGCTCGATATTGATAACGGCAACAGGTAGACGCTTGAAATATTCACAGAATATTTATTTATATTATTCACTTTAAAAATAAATAATTAAATTTAAATAAAACGAATATTTAAAGGGGGCTCCCATACAACATACTTACATGATTTTTTTACCGTTTTTATAGATAATGGTACGGAACCCTTCGTGCACGAGTCCGACTCGCCCTTGGCCGGTTTTATTAGACTTTTTTATTTTATAATAATTGTTAGTCATCTTAAAAGTGATAAAAACAAATGGCTGCTTTGCCCATGGCCGCTTTAGGCAACATATCGGACATAGCAGATTTTATACAATTTCTCCTAATTTTAAAATTGTGTTTAAAAACACACATGTGTGAATTTGACTCACACATAAAAAAATGAAGTCTCTATTCTATAATCTCTATGGTATCGTTCGCGCAAAACTTTATGAGCCCTCTGAAGTTAGGCCCAGTGGCTGCGCAGTACGCATATTATAGGTATCCGAGGGACTTTACAGGGCGTCGGGGAGGCCTCGCGCCTAACTTCAGAGGGCTCATAAAGTTTTGCGCGAACGATACACAAGTATTTCAGAAATTATATTGTTTCGTCATATTAATGTGTTCGTTTTGAGCTGACCTCCCCTAATTCGTGTTATGTTCGTTTCTTTATCGAACAAGGACTCATCTCCACACATTTAAAAAAAAACTTTATGACCGTTTTTTTTGTTTAGTTTAAATATGGCACAGGATATGGTTCATTACCTGACTTATAGTAGACTAGCCGCGCCCCGCAGTTTTATCCGCCTTATTTACCTCCTTGGTAGCGACAGTCCTTAGACTTCGATGACATTCCTTTTTAGGGTTCCTTACCCAAAGGGTAAAATCGGGACCTACGCCTACGGGACCTACCTAGTACTGAGCCTACGCTGTCCGTCCGTCTATCCTGCCTTTAAAATGGCTGTATGTTATCTTTGGAACCGTAAAGATAGCCAGTTGAAATTTTCACACAATATGTAATGTTACGGAGGATTAACTAACAAATAATAAAAAGTCAAAAAGTAAAAAACAAAAGGGGGTCCACATACAACAAAAGTATTTTTTTTAACGTATTATTGTAATTGCTCTAATGTAAAAACGGTAACACCTACGTACTTAAACTTGACATGGTTAGAGTACATACTCTAAAGCAGGGGTCTCCAAACTTTGAAGTCTTGGGGCCATAATATTTTTTTCGGTATACATGTTGCAAGGGCCGTAACAATGTTAATTTTTCTGCCCACCTAAGCAAACATAGGCTTTTATTGCATTTCAATTACTATTGATTGTGTATTGTGACACGTAACTACATCTAGTGTCGAGTAGCGAATAGTGATATTATGTACGGTCCTAGGTACCATCTAATTCAGCTACAGTCTTCAGTCCTTGTGCGGAAAATGTTTGGAATTGTCTGAATTTCTAAGACCAGTCATATCAGGTGTTAATTTTATCAGATCCACAGGGCTGAATCACCGACAATTCCGCGAGTTTCAATTCCTGTCGCGGGCCGGATTGATGGCAGTGGCGGGCCGGATTTGGCCCGCGGGCCGTAGTTTGTAGACCCCTGCTCTAAAGTATAACAACAAATAATAAATAATAGCCAAGTGTGAATCGATGACAAATTTCTGTTCATTACCAAGTTACAACTGGTCATGAACAGAAATGTGTGCATATTTTACTAATTCTGTGAAGTCGGTTTTTAGGGTTCCGTATTAAAATTTATAATTATGTAGGGAATATTATTAAATCACCAAAAAAAAAACTGTTGATCCGATCGCTACCAAACTACTCAGTATCACTAGCTGGGCTAACTGAAGATAACCTGCAGGCCTAGCACGGGCCGTGGACAGATTGTCCTTCCATCGTTTTTATCCCGCTCGAAAGCGACAAATGTTCTTTCTATCCATATTCTAGCTCTGTCGCGTCTACGCGTGGATAAAAACGGTGGAAAAACAATCCGTCCACGGCCCGAGCTAGGCCTGCTGCAAATTAAATCAAAATTGGTCCAGCCGTTTAGGAGGAGTTAAGTGACAAACACACGTACAGAAGAATTATATAAGTAATTATATTAAAAAGATGTACATATATAGATAAACATACCGTCAGTCAATGTACTGACTGATTATCTTGCTGCGCATTAGTTACGGTCAAATAAATACCTTGATAGGTAGGTAGATATATCTAATTAATTATGCTAATATATATAAATAAAAATTAGATGCAGTTCGTTGGTAAGCAATTCACTTGAGAACATCTGGACCGATTTGGGTATTTTTTGCTTCGATCAAAAAAATAAGTTTTTTGTTTTAAAATGTACGTAACAGTCCAAATTTGAAACGTTTCAACATCGATTTAGTACCTAATAAATCGAAGCGTTTCACGAAAAAAAAAAACGGGAATTTTTTTTTCTTCCCATGGGATTTTTGTATGAACCTCAGAAGAAAGAGAAATTGCCTCAACACTCAAAGGGCAGTTGTAGCCAAGAAAAAAAACTGTACAACGCCTGTTGGGTCGGCTAGTTGAAAATATTTATTTATATTTTATATTTAGTGAGGTAGGAATTCAATTAATTACGTAACAATTTACAATACAATGCCTAATAAAAACTAAGTACCTAGATACATTATATTTAGACTGTGAAAACTGGGTAATCAAGGACGGTCTAATGGATACTTGATATAATAATAGTATTTATTACACATAATATGGTATAATTACCTTTCGGCACAGTGTAGCCTATGTGCGCAACTCAGTTCAATAAGGGCCTCCTTTCGGCGCATTAGCCTATAAACGTAAACCTGTTCAATAATTACCTCCTTTCGACGCAGATACGCTATAATGTGAATGCAACCCTGTTTAATAATGACTTCGTTTCGGCGCAGCGCAGTACTGTAGCCTATGTGCGCAAAGCTGTTCAATAAGAACCTCCTTTCGGCGCAGTGTAGCCTATGAGCGCAAACCTGTGTAATAATGACCTCTTTTCGGCGCAGTATAGCCTATGAGCGTAACCCTGTTTAATAATGACCTATCAGCGCAGATAGTCGATGAGCCTACCCTGTTTAATAATGACCTCCTTCCGGCGCAGTGTAGCCTATGTGCGTAACCCTGTTTAATAATGTCCTCCTTTCGTAACCCTGTTTAGTAATGACCCATACCTATAGTCCATCATCTAGTTAAAATAAAAACCTTTAATCAAAATTATTTTGAACATGTTCTGGAGTGCGATTTTTGAATCGCTCGTAGGACTTTTTCTATTCGCATACGCAACTAATCACCGGTGACTTCAAAAGCGAGTGATCCAGTTTTTTGGTATTTTTGAATCGCTCGACTTCTGGGTTGCCGTGTTTTTACAAAACACTAATATTTTTCCATTTCACGCAGCACCTTACAGATTTGTACAATAACCGGCAAACCGGTAACTTCCGCAAAGTAAAGAAACGTCAATTTAAAAAAAAACGGTTGATTATTTGTAGTCTGTGTACAGTATGAACAATTTATCTGTACATTTGAGTAGAGGCGCTACAGTCGTATTCTCGTAACCAAACTGACAGCTATCCGTAGAATGGTTATAGTTCCAACATTTGACCAACTATATAAATAAGTTGGTCGCTTCTTGACATCAATATTTAACAGGGTATACCCGTCCAAGCTTGCCATGTCGTTCAATTTATCACTGTTTTCCACATTTTCACAAAGTTATTTTCATTATTTTGATAAGGTGTGATCATATGTTCTGTGTATCCGCCATTTTTTTTCACATCTGTCAGATTTTCTATCGATAGAAAGCTATTCGCATGATATAAACCACTCGTACAGTTACGAGTGATATGACTAGTTCAAAAATACGACTTTTCTGGATTTCATTCGTAAGTTGATCACATCGCATGAAAAAAGTCCTACGAGCGATTCAAAAATCGCAGCCCAGGGCTGCGATTTTTGAATCGCTCGTAGGACTTTTTCTATTCGCATACGCAACTAATCACCGGTGACTTCAAAAGCGAGTGATCCAGTTTTTTGGTATTTTTGAATCGCTCGACTTCTGGGTTGCCGTGTTTTTACAAAACACTAATATTTTTCCATTTCACGCAGCACCTTACAGATTTGTACAATAACCGGCAAACCGGTAACTTCCGCAAAGTAAAGAAACGTCAATTAAAATAAAAACGGTTGATTATTTGTAGTCTGTGTACAGTATGAACAATTTATCTGTACATTTGAGTAGAGGCGCTACAGTCGTATTCTCGTAACCAAACTGACAGCTATCCGTAGAATGGTTATAGTTTCAACATTTGACCAACTGTTTAAATAAGTTAGTCGCTTCTTGACAACAAAGCAAAGAGAATTAAAATACTAAATACTAATTTTATGTCTTGTTTTGCATTTGCACGTTATTGTGCCGCGGAGTATGTAATAGTGAGTTACCTTCACAAGCCACTAATATAAAACAACATCGGAAATGAATACAGTAATTTGCAAAAAAACATCGCAATTCTCATCCAAAAAACATATATATGATCATATGTTCTGTGTATCCGCCATTTTTTTTCACATCTGTCAGACTTTCTATCGATAGAAAGCTATTCGCATGATATAAACCACTCGTACAGTTACGAGTGATATGACTAGTTCAAAATTACGACTTTTCTGGATTTCATTCGTAAGTTGATCACATCGCATGAAAAAAGTCCTACGAGCGATTCAAAAATCGCAGCCCTGATCTTGTTCTGATCAGCGTAACACAGACACAAGAGTTACTTTCGTATTTTTATCGTTAGTGCGATTATTGTAATTAGGTAGAAACGTACCTACTTATCTCTCAATTTATCTTGGTTGTTTTATTTAATACTTTTAGTAACAAAAGTGGCTTTTACTTGATTGGTCATTTTATATATGTTGTTGACTGTGATAGAGTGTAAGCAAATATATAATGAAGGGAAACATAAATATTTATGTGATGTTTCCAAAACTCCACAGAAGCGTTTTGTAAGTCTCCAGGTAACTAGGGCATGACTTGGACTACATTGTGACTTATACTTTGCTTGACTCGGACTGTGACTATGAATATTGCTTGACGTCATTTAATACAATATAAACTGAAGGACTCTGTATTCATGGTCGTGAAATAAATTAAAAAAGATTCACTCGGAGTTTTTTGGCGCCAACCTGTATGGCTATCGCATGCGCACCGCGACAAACAAAATCTTGTCGTCACTTTGTTGAGCGAGAACGCCAACAAGGTGCCTACAAGGAGGTGACTACATTTATACGCCTGTCTAACTTTAGCACAATATAAAGGGTCGACAAAATTTTGTCACAGCGCGTATTCTTTGACTATGTCGCGCATGCTAGCCCGGCTGAAAAAAGACATATCGAACTTATTGTATTACACATAATTTAATTTTCTTCTGATCTGTATTATTTACATATACTTGTGGTAATTGTATGTGCAATAATGATGGATTATTGATAAATTGTTTAATAAGTATTAATGACCTTACCTACTCAAGTATAGGCATGTGATTTAATGAGATGCAACATAATTTTCGTGATGTCTCTAAAACTCCACTAATTAACCGTGAATTTTGGACTTACTTTGCTCGTTTCTGACTTGTTTGACGTTTAATACCGTGTAAAGCTTATTGTTATTCCAACTGAAGGATCCGGAACATCCATGGTCACGAAAAAAAAAGGTACGCTCGCTTCGTTTCGTATGCGGTTGGGTTGGGTTGAGTTGGGTTTATCCACAGACCTACTTGTCGCGAAGCACCTCAATAGGTACTCCGCGAAGTACATGTACCCATGTATGATGACAAATCGTCATGTGAGCTGATTGTTACGTAGCTGAGAATGTACTATGTTACACAAAACAAAAACTTGGTTGTATAAGGTTAAACTGCACCATAAGCACCGTGACGCGACGGTTCTTTCGTTTACACTGATATCTGGCTGATACACCTGGAGCGTTCCGCCTCTGGTGATTTCTGATTCTGATACCGATTCACTGCTGAACCGACTCTGGTACCTGGAGCCCTGGGCTTCCAAGGATTTCTGATATTGATGTACAGCTGAACAGCCTGGTACCCGGAGCCCTCGGCTTCCAAGGATTTCTGATACTGATAACCAGCTGAATAGACTGGTACCTGGAGCGCTCTGCTTCCAAGGATTTCTGATACTGATAGTTAGGGGGTTGCCCCCCAGTGGCCTCCAAACCTCCCCTATAGCCACCCCATGCCTCGCAAATACTGAGCTGATCTGATCACTGATATTACTGAGATAATCTGATCACTAACAAAACTGTAGGTACTATCTACTCGGTACCCATAATAACGGAACAAGTCGGACTGTTACTAGACAAGGCTGGAATTATACAGTCATCGATATACACGGATATAACAAGAGTATATGTGATATAGCTCACTCACCTGAGCCTGATATTACCTGAGCCTTATATCACCTTGTTCTTACACAACACACAACACTTGTTCCTCTTACCGCCACCGGTTTCAAAGTGACCGTCCGGCCGGCTACGAGCCTACGAGCTACCGTGCCGAACGAAGCGCTCGCGATTCCTCTCGCCTCCACCGGGTGTGACGTCAGCCTTGTTCTCCACAGATACACACAACTAAATGTCAGCTGTCACTGTCACAGCTTTGTTGATATGTAAACCTTCTGATACCTACATGTCCATACTATGTGTGTATCTATCTAGCTTCGCATTCGCGACATTCCCGCCCATGTAAATGGAAAAGGAAATTGGACTGAGTACCAGTTTTATGAATTATTAATTATATGAACCCTCATTATTATTCTGTTTACTAAATTTCACTTTACTATCCATGATATAATCTAATCAATATTTCTCTTCCATCTCATGATGGTATAGATGGCCTATTGGATGGGTGAGCGTATTACCTGATGGAAATCTAATCTTGGCCACTTGTATATACTCATCTGTGTCATTTGGGAGTTCTGTGAGTTTGCCTATCTTCCTATTATTACATGAACCTACACAACTGATTATGATTTATAAGGTGTTTATCTAAAGTTCTTTTCCTGATAACTCTATGGACTTTTACCTTGCTACGTGAAACTCATGTGTATATGTATTTCGGCCTCACTAAAGCCGACGTATACACTGAACTTGATGATTCTTTCGATGTCATTCTGATATGTCTCTAAATTTATTCGCTATATCTTGGTAATCGGATTGTTCTGATCGGATGTCAAGTCTGAGTATCTGAATCTACCTCTGAACCTTATAACGCCATCCTGATCTTTGCATAATTTCAGAAATTCTGAAAAACCAGTGCTCTAGCCCTCAATTTATTTTGTAAATTACTCTGCCTGAGCCTTCAACATTATGGTAAGTGCATCACCACCAGCTGTATTAATCTACATCGATTGTTGAGAGACCCTCCTCCTCCAAAAACTGATGCATCTCAAAGTATCAACTTTGTTCTGTTTGATCTCGTTTATTTTTTGCGATTCTTCGTTTTCTGCCAGCACAAAACGATCTGACTATTCGTCCATTAACAGCGTGCTTTAATATTCAGGTGCAAGAATTTCATTACATAATTCATACGTATGCCCCAATCAGCACTCCCAGTAATTCTAATATTGGACTCTGCAAACTCGTTTGTTCGTTTAACAGTACTAATCAAGACTTGCTAATAACACAACTGACAGTATTATTAGTCTGTAAAGAACCACTACGCAAATAAATAGCAACCGAGTATGCCTCAATAAAGGCGTCTGTGAAGCAATGCAGTTCACAACTAATAGCCGCAACAGACTCATCGAACCACGAACCACCGTCTGGCCAACGGGAGAGAAAGAGTGAGAACATTATTTCCCTCTCCCTGTCCCCCGCCGGTTGAAGCGGTTTACGTCAGCCATGCTGGCCCTTCTGTTACTGTTCTGTCTGTACTTTGCCTACGTGGGTGCCGGCTTAGCCTAGGTTAATGCCGGCGGCTAAGCTTAATTTTCTCAATCTCATGAAACTTGTCATCTAATTTAACATCCCAATAATAATTGATGTCATCATTACTTTCCACTATTTTTGCAAGAATATCTTTGCTGGTATTGAGATAGGCACTGCAAAACTACAGGGATCGTAAACTGAAGCTACGACTGTTAACACGTTTCGTTTTGTCTGGACTACATTGAAACTCTGGTTCGCAAAATTAGTTTTTTGCTGTTTTAGTATTTACGTCCCACATAATAAATCTAGTACTTTGGCAGGTCCATTATTTACTTGTTGTGAGTTCGTTAGGTAACCGTGAAATGAATGCCTTTGAGTTGGAGCTCCATTCACGCAGATTCATAAACAAGCTAATAAAGTTATGTCTGGTCCCACAATCCTTTCACATCATCTTGCTTTACAGCTGATTTGACTCATTTAACTTGTTATCAATCGCTATATTTTCTGCTGCTTGGGTTTAGTCTATTGAATGCTTCCCTCGTTGACCTATATGATCTGTTCTAAACACTTCCTAATACTGTCTATATTCTGCTATTCTACTGTCCGTCTGGATTCGTCTTCTTCAGTCAACTTCATACATAAATTAAATCCTCGGGAAACTTTTCCATAATCATATCTGTGAGATGGTTATGATTTACATCCTCTCGACAGCTTAACACTCAAGTGTCTCTCAATTTTATTGAGAACTTCCCTGCAGTATTTCACGTTACTTGCAGGTGCCGCCTTTATCCTATACAATCCTACATGATAAGCATCAATTGTAGGTTTGCGTACCCATCCTTCAAAGTATTGACCGCAAATGCAATGGTGTAGTTTTTGATGGTCGTATGTAATCTTTCGATTGCCTGTCTTGCCTCTCCTTCAAGAACTGACTAGAATATATAGCATCTTGTCTTCATCGCTGATCTTTCTGTTGCTCAGAAAAAATATATAAATAGAAGCGTTATACCTGCTGTTTCCCCTCTGGCATTTACACCCCCCTTGGCGTCCATTTGATCACATCATTTGCAGTTGTTTGCGCTCAATATTGAAGTGTGCGTTTGTAGAACTAGTAAGAATATGTCATTATGTGCAATACGTGTCACTTCGCCCCGTTCAGTTTTTGTCAGACTATTCGGTACTAGCTCGAGTTTAAAGGCAGATCCAAACTATATATTATCAAAGTTCTGTTGTGTACATTTGAATAAAACTGGTCCCAAAACCATTTGAGAACATCTCCATCAAATTTTGCTAATCCCATTTAGGGTAGTTTACCGGAAATGTTGGGTTCTTTACTGTTCGCTAAAGTTGTAAATAGAACTCGTTATCTGAACTATTATTACATTGCATTGTATTAGATAAGAAGTCTTACACAAACTTAATTTTATTTGAATATTAAAACTTGAGCGATTGGCCTTCGTAATGGGGCTCTTAAGCATGGCGAGGTTATCGTCGCTGCAATGACCCAAATACCCAAAATGTATGAAAAATACTACGTTAGTTCCCTAATACTAAAACTGTTAAATCATTTACCTTTGACATAAACTTAAAATATGTAGTGATGGTCAAAATATTTTCGGATTTTAACTATATAAATTTCGTTAGTAATGCTACTGTTCTAAACTAAATCTCTAAAATATTAGTGCCGTCGTTTGGCTTCAGAACTGAGCAGCCATTAATCAATGCCATCGATTTAAAATATTCAAGGATGGCTGAAATATTTTCCGATTTAACATGTTCGCTGAAATACGGAGTACTTCTAGTATTAGAGCTGAGCGATCCATAATCACTGTTACTGATTTAAAATATGCAAGGATGGCAGAAATATTTCACAATACAATACAAGTCAAGATTCCCTGAAATATAAAATGCTCTCATCATTTCTCATCATATAAATGTTCTGATCTATTAGGTGCAAATCACGCGAAAAACCTTCTCCTTATTGTTATTTGGTCCAAATATTCAAAGCAAGCAAATATCCAAATAATCCGGGCGAACATGTTCAGACACTTCATCGGTTGACCACTACTGATATAAAAAACACGCCTACTGATTCCAGTGAACCTCACGTCATTTCCGACCAATACCGTAGGTACGTCTGAACCTCACGTCATTTCCGACCAATACCGTAGGTACGCCATCACTGCATTGTTTACATTTTGAACTGACGTTGAATGGGCCAATTAGCATTTAATAACCCATCACCCCGCTCCTCAGGTATTAAACTGAGTTTTTTCCATTGAAAATAATTGTAACTACAAGTCTGGGCTCGTAGTAGCTATACCTACTATATCTGTGATTCAAAGACTGGCACATTTTTGTTTTAATACTTTTTATAAAGGTTGTAGCGTCATTTTACTGAAATACTTGTGGCGCCACCTAGTATTTGATCTGAGAAACTCATGTTTACTGTTACTGATTCAAAATATTTAAAGATGGCTTCAATATTTTCTGATAAAATTTGTAAATGTATGTTAAATTCTTAAACCCCGTAGTAGTCAAACAAAAAAATCAAAATTTGTCAAAATATTGTCACCATCATTTAGCAGGAGTCCCGTAGAAGCCTCGATCTTAAAAAGCCATTCAAAATACTCAATGATGAGTGAAATAAATTAGGATTAAAAATAAAATTTTAATATCTATTAAAAACTTCTATCGACTGCGCCGCCATATTGGAGAACTCATCCGTGCTTTTATTATTTCTCTTGTGAGCTATAAATTTCTCGAGTTACCCGCATATGTCAATGATAATGGAAAAATTGCTGAAAAGATCTGGTTTCTTACTGAGAAAATTTCGAATTACCTTCACATGTAGCCGATTGTTTTAAAATAGAAAAAACATCGTAGCACATAAATAATTTCTAAACAGTTAAATTGGAATCCGAATCTGATTGATCCCAGCATACTCCACCATGTCGCGAAGCACCTCAATAGGTACTCCGCGAAGTACATGTACCCATGTATGATGACAAATCGTCATGTGAGCTGATTGTTACGTAGCTGAGAATGTACTATGTTACACAAAACAAAAACTTGGTTGTATAAGGTTAAACTGCACCATAAGCACCGTGACGCGACGGTTCTTTCGTTTACACTGATATCTGGCTGATACACCTGGAGCGTTCCGCCTCTGGTGATTTCTGATTCTGATACCGATTCACTGCTGAACCGACTCTGGTACCTGGAGCCCTGGGCTTCCAAGGATTTCTGATATTGATGTACAGCTGAACAGCCTGGTACCCGGAGCCCTCGGCTTCCAAGGATTTCTGATACTGATAACCAGCTGAATAGACTGGTACCTGGAGCGCTCTGCTTCCAAGGATTTCTGATACTGATAGTTAGGGGGTTGCCCCCCAGTGGCCTCCAAACCTCCCCTATAGCCACCCCATGCCTCGCAAATACTGAGCTGATCTGATCACTGATATTACTGAGATAATCTGATCACTAACAAAACTGTAGGTACTATCTACTCGGTACCCATAATAACGGAACAAGTCGGACTGTTACTAGACAAGGCTGGAATTATACAGTCATCGATATACACGGATATAACAAGAGTATATGTGATATAGCTCACTCACCTGAGCCTGATATTACCTGAGCCTTATATCACCTTGTTCTTACACAACACACAACACTTGTTCCTCTTACCGCCACCGGTTTCAAAGTGACCGTCCGGCCGGCTACGAGCCTACGAGCTACCGTGCCGAACGAAGCGCTCGCGATTCCTCTCGCCTCCACCGGGTGTGACGTCAGCCTTGTTCTCCACAGATACACACAACTAAATGTCAGCTGTCACTGTCACAGCTTTGTTGATATGTAAACCTTCTGATACCTACATGTCCATACTATGTGTGTATCTATCTAGCTTCGCATTCGCGACACTACTACCTAATCAATATTTAACGACACGATAATTTACGGGATATAAAACACTATCAATAATTCTTATTTCATAGTTACTTATTTTCATTAAAATATATTATAATTGCAGACATAAAATCCAATGGGCAATACACATTTATTTACAAATATAATAACAATAAAGAAAACATTTATACAGAGAAATAAATTAACATAATAACAATCTATACAGTATCATCTTTTAATACTGTTTCACTATACAACACACACACTCGCTGAATCATCGGCCACACTAATCCGCGAAGATGTTTTTATTAACTCTATGGAGGAAGTTTGCTTGTATTTTGTTGAGATGTTTTTGTGTCGGAATATCGGGGACTGCTGACGAGCCACCGTGCATTAATGTACTGTGATGCCAAACATCATGCTGTACAATCCATAACGTACAATACTGGCCATCAATTATCGCCCCGTGTCTTTAAAGTATGGCAAGATGAGCACAGACAACTTCAGACAAGACTGTACAGCGTAGACGGTTGTTTTCTCTGTCTACGCTGTACAGACAATAATCCGAGTACGTGAGAAAAGTTCACGTTTTATTGGGTTATACATTATTATGCCGAATTTTATCATGTCGTGCAACATAGACCGTATTTTGTTAAACGGGCCAAGAATGTACGGTCAATAATAAATATCTGGGACATTTTTGCACACACGGTCATCTGACCCCAAACTAAGCAAAGCTTGTATTAAGGCTGCCAGGGACTGCTAAACGTATATATATATTAAAACATACTTAAATAGATACCCACCCAGACATAGAACAAATATAAATGTTCACCACATGAATGTTTGCCCTAGGTAGGAATCGAACCCATGGCCCTAGGGGTAGGGACTACAAGACTAGGTAGAGTCAGGGTGGTCAGTGTCGGTTTTGTGACCCATTTCAAACCTAACTTACTCAAGTCGGGGTGACTTGTGTGTGTGTGTGAAACTTCAGTTTTGACTTTTTCATGGTCATCAATTATCATGCTGTACAAAATCGGGGTGTTCATTATTGAACTGAGTCAAAAACGTACGGCATAATATTGTACAACACAATATTGTACAGCATGATATCGGTTACTTGTACATCAAATATCAGTCTGTACATTATCGCTTGTGCATTATTAATGTTCCTATAATGTGTATGTGTTTAGTTTAATTGATATGGATCTTGAATCTGAAATAAAGATATAATAAAAATAATAATAATAAAAAATTGGGCAGAGCTGATAATGTACGGCATGATATTGCATGGCGTGATATTCTTGGCGTGATGTACTTGTACACCAATTATCATGCTGTGCATTATTATGCCGTACAATATCATGCCGTACATTATCTGTGTCGTGCATTATCCCGTTTCGTTTCGTTTTCGTCGCTTTCGTTTTCATTTTTTACGCACTGTTTTATTTATGTTTGACGAAATCTGAAAACTATGGCGTAAATTGTTTAAATATTTTCAAAATACTCATTTGGTTTGTGTAATTAGGGCCTTACGTCATGTCTTCGAGTTCAGTGGAAGATATACCTGATCAATGTAAAGTAAGTTGTTTCCTCTTTGTTTTGTTCATTGTCGGTACCTACCTTCCACCGCATGAATGACCTTTGTACGTGGTCATACTAAATTGAGCAATTGTTTATGTTGTAAACAAGGTCGCTGTTATGCCTTAATTATCCATTATTGCGTTAGAGTTGAGTAATATAGTCGTTTACGCCTTACCGAGGTGCCCATGCCTTACTACGCATTCAATGTTGTTTTACGCTATTTTTAGCTACTCTACAACTTGCACACCTCTCTTATCAAACCCATCCATCATATAACCATCGTCTGTATCTTGCCTGTAAACTGTCCCTGTACTGTCATGACAAATGATTATCTTTATTTACTAAAAGTATTATAAACAACACAAACTTGTAACATGCGTCTAAGTAGGTACGACAAGCACGTTAAGATTTCAGATCAGATTTGAGAGTTCTTGTAATTTTTTTTAAGAGTCATCTATCTAATCAGGACCAAAATTTTACTCACCCTTGTACACCCAGTGAACTGTCGTACAAAAACAGCAAGACAGTGTTAGAGTAAAATTACCTAGTCTTTGCCTACAAAGAATTTTTAATGTTAAGATTGTTTCTAAATAAAAAAACCTAACAATAATATTTTTAGTAGATCATATTGGGTATTGAAAAACGGGACCTTCCCAGGTGTGGTGCTTGGAAGACACCGTTTTTCCGCCGTTTCACCATTCACCGTTTTTATTGCACTAGTTTTTAAAGCTGTTTTATCCTGTCTTGTGTATGTAATTTGTAGTGTGAACAATAAAGAGTTTATCTATCTTTTCTAAAACTTCACACATAGGCCCCTGGATGAAGGCGAACCTGCCCTCTCCAGGAAGCCCTGCAGCCATGTGCATGAAGTCTAAAGCAGTTAGAGTTAAACTGCCACTACACTACTCTCACTATGTAAAAAACCCATGCGACGCTGTGTTTTTATACAATTTGACGTGCTTATGGCATCTAACTTGATAAAGATCTCTGGGTATGACATATCATTGTGGACTCTCTTTATCTACATACTTATATAATAATTTATAAATCCATAGGATCTATTCACCCAAGATGGAGTACTGCTCAAGGCATGCCTGGGACGGCCGGTCTCCGATCTCAACTCCATCGGGATGCTCTGTATCGTGCAGAACCCCGAGAACAGTATGTGCATCGAGTGGCGGCCTAATGACCTGATCACCATTGACTCCGACACTCAGGACCAGGAGTGGGCTGTCGTCAATACTATTGGTGAGAAATTAATATCATAGTGAACCATAAAGAACATTTTATGGTTCACAGTGAGTAAGTGAATGAATGTTAGATGTGTAAAATACATATAAAAAAAAAGAAAACACTAATCAAATGAAATTTATATGTAATTTTGTAACGGACCCTAATAGTTCCCGGACTGATTTCCTCTCGTGGAATGATATCAGATTTTGACTGAAATCAGTTTGCACTTTTTTAACAATAATTTTCATGCTTTGGCCTATAAAGACTGATTTACTGTGTAATTAACAGTCTTACCACTATTTTAACTTCAGGACGCCGTCAGCGCACTCTAAGCGGTAACCTGACCTCAGACTATGCAACCGCCCGTGCCCGCATAATCAAAATCCCCATTGATGAGCTGAAAACCTTCCGCATCACTCGAAATAGCCAGCAGATGCAGTTCTCAACTAAACCCGGCGTCTGGCAGACCACATTCTACTTCCAACACGGCAATGCTGAGATATTTGTCGCTCACTTGAAAAACCATATCAAAACTGCGAAAACTAGACATGATAGAAACACATATATGGTTGTAGAACCTAATATAGAGTCTCAGGTGCTAAATAAATCGTTTGCGGAGCTGGATATCTTTCAGGAGAATACTACTGATGTGGTCTGGAATCTGGTGTCGAATTTCAAACAGAGGCCATATGAGACTACAATGACGGCATTCTCTAAGGTCACTGATATTGGTGAGTTTATTTTAAACATAATAGATCTACGTTTGGCCACTAACTCCCCTGATGGTAAGTGACGGTGTGGCCAAGGATGGAACATGTTGATCTAGTTCTTGCACCTTGGTCAGAGGATTGGAAAAGGGACGTTACGAAAAAGAGTTTTCAACAAAAGCCAAGGCTGATCATAAATTCTAGATTTAAATTTTACTAGCTGTTGTATATAACTAGTGTTTACCTTCAGTAAGACTGAGACTAAGACTCAGCTACTAAGCTAGACCTTCAGCTACTAAGATTGCAACACTAGCAATGCACCCCAGCTTCGCACGGGTGTAAGTTTTATCAATATAAACCTTCTGTGAAAAATTATCTAAGTGACGGTGAAAACCGCATCATAATCCGTTGCGTGGTTTAGGAGGGTATCGGGCTTTAAAGGTACCTTAAATGTTATCAACTAAAATGCCAAAACACGACTAAAGGGAACCTTATGGTAAAGGTGACGTCTATTAATATGGGGATAACACATTTTATATAATTTCCAGTGTTTTATGGCGCTGACACAGTGAACGGCAAACGCGACGTTTCAGAAGAAGTTGCAGATCTGTTGACCAAAAGTATGAGCGCCATGGAGGACGGGACCACCACTACGAGAAACGAAGAGTACGAGGTCATCAGTGTGAAGCCTACTTTACCGCCCAGGCCTTGCATACCCAGGTGAACCTACAATATGTTTTATACAAGTAGATCACTTTAAAAACTGACTTCAAAAATATATGAATAACATTTGAGGGTTTCCCTCGATTTCCCTGGGATCCCATCATCAGATCCTGACTTGGTGACAATGGGACCAAATTGGAAATATACCCAACCAAACAAAAGATATTATTTTGAAATCGGTCGAGAGTTGGCCGAGAAAAAGGTGTACATAAATAATAATAAAAATTACAGTGGAATATAGACCCGACTTCCTTTTTCATCGTTTAAAATAAAGCAGCGCCCGCTGTTTTAGCAGTGATACAACTTTTATGTTTATCCATTGGATACAACATTCTAAATTCTATCGTAATCAGTTCATCCCTTATGTCTTCAAAAGACAACAAATATGACGCTTGATAAAAGGATTTTTTTTCAGGGGAGCACCACTGTCTAAAGAAAAATGGGACGGCCTACAAGATACTGAAGGGAGAGTCACAGAAATTGAGGGTGTGAAACAGCTGATATTTAGAGGGGTAGGCTTATTATTTCTTTTTATCAAATAAGGTAGAAGAAACCAGCTGGGGTAGCTTCTTTTGGGAAACTGAAAACGTCATTAAGTCGAAGATACAGCATAGCCTGAAGACCAAGGTAAAGAACCAATATGTCCTACCTATCCACTTATCCTCACATATGGTGCTGAAACAACTACACTTAAGAGAACACGCACAATATCGAAGTGGCACAAAGGGCTGTGGTACAGGTATCTCTTTTCTTGGACCTCATACCAGGCCTGGCGCACTTCGCACTTAGGTATGAAGCTAAGTAGTCGTCTTGTCGGACTTGTCGTACCCGCTGCCGCGCGATAGACAGAGATAACGTGACAAGAGTTACGTGATAGACAGAGAGGCAACTTCTAGGTTAATATAGCTGTAGGTAGTTACCGCTCGCACGTCCTGAATTGCACTTTATTGTGTAGTAGCAAGAGTCACTACTTATTTAAATGATTTTGCAGAGTGAATCTTCTGAGCTTGTGCTTATATGTATTCTGTGCTCATACCAAACGTAGTAATTCCAACAATGAACAAAGGTTGAGACTTGGTTAAAATGGGCAGGTTCCTTGGTCAGAAGGGTGTACCGATGAACAGAATGGTGGTTGCAAAAGAGGAAGTAATGTAATAAACCTACACCTCAAATTTGCTGCTAGGGTGGTATATATACAGAGTGTGTAATTGTTAAGCAAGGATGATTTGTCGATGTTGTTAAGGCAGCAGGAAAGCAATGAGACTGGCACAGGACTGAAACAATGGTGCTCTGAATTTGATTCCTATATTCAGCAATGGGGTTTAGTTACACCCATACATTGTGGACTTTCCTTAGATACGTACCAAACGTTTCGATTCTACGTTTCTAATCCGTACGGCCAAGGATTGGTCCAACCTGTCGGCTTCCTTGTTTCCTGAGAGATATAATTTGGGCCTTTTCAAGACAAGAATGAATAGATATCTTCTAAGTCTGCGTGCTTCATCTTCGACCACATCGTCGCTTACCAACAGGCGACTTGGTGGTCAAGAGCGGACTTATACGCGATAAAAAAAAGTTAGTTTTTAGGGTTCCGTACTTCAAAAGGAAAAAAAGGAACCCTTATAGGATCACTTTGTTATCCATCTATTTGTCTGTCTGTCAAGACTAAGGAAATCAAATCTTATGAGTTCTTTGCGTTCACCTAGAATAATGACATTTGAGTAGAAGCAAGGTCTTACAGCACATATAAAGAAAAAAAACAAGAGTTGTTAATTTCAAGTTACATTGATCACATAAAAAATAAATAAAAAATCTACATTTTGTAGTTGATATGTATGGGAGCACCTGTTTGCCAACTACAAAGTTAAGTTTGTCAATAAAAAATATTAACCGCTTTTCGTAGAGACTCGCTAACCGAGATGGATGAACTATCTACACGCATATTCATTAAATTTGTAAGGAACCCTCAAGGTACGAGCCTACTCACACTTTTCCGGTTTTTTTGAGGGTGAAAAGCATGTTCTGTAAATCCCTAAAATAATCCCCCTAATGTAAATCCATAGCAGATGTATAGAGAATGACATCCACATTGAAGATACTCCATTTAACAAATGATTATTCCTCACGAGTCAGCCAGCTGTGCGACACACTGACGATATTAATAAAACCGGCCAAGTGCGAATCAGGTGCGCGCACTGAGTAGTTTTTAGTTTTAGTCGTTTAGTTAACTACTAAACCGATTTTGATGAAATTTACATGGGACCTCTAAAGTATGGCCTGCCAAACCAAAAAAAGAATCATCAAAATCAATTCATAATTGGCGGAGAAATTGGCGAACGTACAATAATAATAAAACAGTGGAAGATGGAACCTCCGCTTTTTTTGAAGTCGGTTAATAAAATATACTTACCAAGTTTCATCAAATTGAACTGTTTCGGATAAATTTACTAGTATAATATGACTAAATGAAAATGACTTAAGCTCTGGTACCGTCTCATTGTTTGTGTTATTACGGCAATCATTCACGTCACGTTAGAAGCCTCCGGGCGGCTTCCAAGCTCTTGACACTAGGGTTGGCCACTCAACCCATCCGATTTTTACTAGCTGTCACGAGTATTACAACAGTAGACTGGTGATGTAAGCTGGTTGATCCACGTTGGCTTATGATTATTTCAGGGCGTAGCGCATAAGATCCGAGCACAGGTTTGGAAGTACCTCTTGGACTATCATCCCTGGCATATGTCCCAATCTGAGCTGAAGAAGCTCCAGCGGCAGAAGACGGAAGAATATTTCTCAATGAAGCTGCAGTGGCGCTCCATGACTGAAGGACAGGAGGCCAGGTTCGCTGACTATAGGGACAGGAAAAGCCTCGTGGAAAAGGATGTTAATAGGACGGACAGGTACGATCTCAGACCTACTTAAATTAAAAAATGGTTAGAATTGAACGGCATGAGCGAAGCGAGCGAAAATAATTAGAAACAATCTTTGCAGTAGCAGTATTTTCCTTTCCATTATGACGGACTGATACGATCCTAGAAGTATTTTAAATAAAAATGGTTAAAAGAATTGTACGCCATGAGCGAAGCGAGCGAGAATATAATAATTTATGATGTGGTATGTTGCATAGGAAAAAAAGGTCAAGCACAAAAATAGCAGTCAGTTTCATTCCAATTTATTGACTTTCACACCGATAATCTGACCTTCAAGAAATTTTGTAGGCAGATCAAAGAAATACAATTTTATGAGCGATATCGGTCCCGGGGTTGCAAAAATAATAGGCAATGCTAAAAGCAACAAAGTTAATAATAATGAAAGTACAGTTATATGATTATTCACGGGATATTTACCGTGGTAAGGTTGTGGAAGGAGCTCCCGATATTTCAGCGCAGTTACATGCACCATGTTCACGGGAAGACAACACAATAATCATATAACTGTAGTGAACAACCGTGATAGTTTAAAACAATAATGAAAGTAGTTCTTAAATGAACTTATTTAGCACAAATTAAATTGGTATAACTAATGATTGACAGTTCGTTTGTTAATATTATTCATAGTAGGTAGAAAGACTGGAGCGGTACCAAGGATACTCTAATGTAGGTGATGAGAAGTAAAATCAGATATCTTCGCCAATAGACTATCAAACAGATTTTTTTTTAAAATAAAAACCTTAAATATATAATTAGATCCTCTATGGTTGGATAGTTAGGAGATGAATCCCGTCTATTGAACTTTCAGTGAAGTTGGTTGTTATTTTTTTTAATGTATTATGTTTGCAGAACTCACGCCTACTACGCGGGCGACAATAATCCTCACCTGGCAACATTACAAGACATTCTACTCACATACGTGATGTATAACTTCGATCTCGGCTACGTGCAAGGCATGAGCGATATACTCGCACCAGTATTGTTGCTAAATGATAACGAAGTTGATGCATTCTGGTGCTTCGTTGGATTCATGGATAAAATCGTTAGTATACGTCTTCACCTTAGAATAGTACCTTTGCTATGTTACGTGGTGTGAGCGAAACAAGCGGAAATGAAAGCGTTAGTATACCTACTTACCCTTACCTTAGCTTAGAACCTTTGGCATGTTGCATGGTGTGAGCGAAGTAAGCGGAAGTAAAATCATTAGTATACCTACTTACCCTTGCATTACCTTAGTACTTGTTGCATGGTGTAAGCGAAACAAGCGGAAATAAAAACGTTAGTTTACCTATTTACCCTTACATTACCTTAGTACTTATGGCATGTTGTATGGTGTGAGCGATACAAGCGGAAGTAAAATTGTTAGTATACCTACCTTCCTTTAGTTAACTTCGTACTGTGGCATGTTGCATGGTGTGAATATATTAAGGGGAAACAAAATCGTTAGTATACCTAGTTAACCTTACCTTTGCCATGTTGCATGGTGTAAGCGAAACAAGCTGAAATAAAACCGTTAAAAACCTACCTACCTTTGCCTTATCTTAGTACGTTGCTGTTGCATGGTGTGAGCAAAGCGAGCGGAAAATTTATGTACAATAGTTTACAAATATTTCTAGATCGATAAAGCAAGCAAGCAAGCAAATTAGCTGTTGTGTGTGTCTGAGTAAACTGTTTTGTCGTAGTTTGATTGAATAAAGGTAGCCAAAAATATCGAGCATCTTAACCAGTTAAAACACTGTTTTAAACTACTATACCTATTTACATTGATGTTATAGTAACTACAGGACTATGCTGCACTTAACGTAACCATTAAAAAAAGAATGTAGCGCAGTTATTAAATAAAACACTATCGGAATATCTCAATTGACCTAAAAGAGACTGCAGAAAAACGCTGGAGGCAGGCTGCTTCCAACCGGCCCTTTTGGAAATCGATGAGGAACGCCTATGTCCAGCAGTGGACATCCTATGGCTGAAATGATGGTGATGATATCTCAGTTAATCAAACGTTATTCCCCGCCAGGCATCAAACTTTGACATGGACCAAGCGGGCATGAAGCAGCAGCTCCTCAGTCTTCAGCAACTCATCACGTTCGCCCTCCCCTCGCTGGCTGCACACCTCACAGCCAAAGACTCCGGCAATATGTACTTTTGCTTCCGGTGGCTACTGGTCTGGTTCAAGAGGGAGTTCTCGCACGAGGATATCATGAGGTAAAGCACAATACAGTACGGGGAAAGTTTGTACCCGAGTCCCATAGACCCTTCAAAAAGGAATTCAGAAAACTTTGCAGGTGGACCTTACCAAAGTTCACTACAGAAGAATATAATATAATGATTGCCTCGATAACCTATGAAAATTTATGGGATCAGCCTTCGAAAAATTATACATAGAAGTCACAACGCATAGAAAATTATAGTCAAATGTCCGAAGTTTCATATATAAACATAGCTGTATACAATTTATATCGAAACAAAACTATTTTATTATTATACATTTACGGCTCAGTTCTCTTTGTTCAATTTAGGACAACATCGTCAAAACTCGTGAACTTTCGTTGAGCAAGCGAGACGGCGATTATGTCTGAATCGCAAGTGGCAACTTATCTCCCGACAGAAAGAGAATTTTTTTTCTTTCTTTCCCGTTGGTCAGACGGTGGTTCGTCAGCCAAGTTAAAGCCGTAACAGACGTACGTACCACGAAGCGACGGCTTTAAACGTGTCTGTTGCGGCTTTTACAGTGTGTTACGGCTTGTGCAACTATCGCGTGACTGTGGATCCAATCTGGCTGCGTATTGAGTCTAGCCTGATTGAGTATTGCCGCGATTAGCGTGTCATTGTGGCATCTTTGTATTTTTTTCTTTATCAGCTCAAATATTCTTGTTCATCTTATATCCATAAATTTAAATATCATTGGCTGAAATACATAACTTTGTATCACAGTGTACATTAAAGTAAAAGTTAAAGTTGTATGCAGGGTTACGCGCAAAGGGTGTACTAAGCCAAAAGGGGTCCATAGTACTTACCCGTCATTATTAACTTCTTTTCACTATGGAAGTAACTCTGAAATCGAGAACAAAATATCAGCTGTTCCATAGAATAAAGCTATTGACACTCAAAAAAATTATGAAACAGCTGAAATTATTTCGCAATTTTAGGGTTGGTCCCATAGTAAAAGTTGTTCATAATGATGAGTACAATGACCTCCTTTCGGGTTAGTACAGGGTATATCTATAACCCTGTATAACATTGATTACTTTTAACATGTATCATTTCATGTTCCAGATTATGGGAGGTGCTATGGACGGGGTTGCCATGCGCCAACTTCCATCTGCTAGTCTGTGTTGCCATCCTCGATGCTGAAAAAGACTTGCTGATCAGCAAAGATTATGGATTCACTGAGATATTAAAAGTGAGTTGTTTTTTCATCTAACTAGTCTGAACGAGGGAAGCGAAGGATCCAAGTGTATACGAAACAAAGATAGATAGAAACTCTTTATTGTGTACACCAGAAATAAAAATAACAAACAGATAGAAAACACTTACAAGCTCTTTCAGGCAACCCCTCCCCCCCTCTCCAATGAGACCCCGACCCCTGGCTTGCCTTAACCGGCCGTCCGGGGGTGGAAACCGCAAGAGCTAAGAAGTGTTAAAGGGCATAACGCCGCGAGTAGCTCTTAGTGAAAGTGCTACACACCTCTCTACACCCTGAGGCACGCACGCCAATGTTGCCCCTCCGGTGATGATACGGCAGTCTTTATGGGGGGCCCATCTAGTGTGTGGCAAGTCATCACCTGCCTAAATGTATTTTGAGATGAGACAGGATAAGGCAGGTGCCGTTTCTCATACAATAGATCTGTTCTCCTATCCACAAGTTGTTCACCTCAATAGCCCAGTTTTTTAAATCCTATACTGTACAATAGTTTCATATTCCTTTTTATACATATTCCATGTATTTTATATTCAACAGGGCCTCTTAGTGTTAGCTTCGGCCCCACCAATGCCTACCAAATGTCCGGACTAGACCCGAGAATATTTATGAATAAAGGGCTCAAAATATTACAAGCTCATAAAGTAGGTACAAAGATATAGTTTCGAGAATTAGAGGGAGAGAATTATTATTTAATTACATACTTATTCCAATAAGGTAGCCCTGAATCTCACATTAGGGTGGTCACTGGTCCTGTGCCGTGAGATTCAGTCCCTTCCGTGTTCATATTAGTATTATACTTACAAAATAGGTTAGTACTTACTTAAGTGTAAATGTAGTATGATGATGATTGTATAATTTGTTTTCAGCACGTGAACGACCTGTCATCGTTTCTAAACGTAGACACGATACTCAGCACAGCGGAGGGCATTTACCACCAAATAGTGTCCGCACCTCACCTCACCGACCAGATCAGAGTGATCCTAGGCCTCCCCACACTCAACATCTCCACCTCCACACACTCTGACAGCGACACAGAAGCTACCACATCGAAAACGGTCCAGCAAAACGGTACGACCGACGAGGGTAATAGCTACAGCGAGGACGCGGACGAAGTTATGTATCAAATAGGACTAGATTTGAATTTCTGAGGCACGGTGGTTGAAGTGTATGTATTAATGTAGTTGTAGATATGGCTTCTTGTGAATTATGCATAGTGTTAGTAAATAACAGTGGAGATAACCGTACTAAGCGCTTTGTTTCCACTTTTATAGTGCGAACTGCTAGTCTGGAATGCGCTGCCTGAATGGGTGTTCCCTGATAGTTACAATCTAGGTTTCTTCTAGGCAAGCGTGCTCCATCGTAGACCGCATCATCGCTTAACATCAGGCGAGTTGGCGCTCAAACGCAAGCCTATTAAAAAAAACTACACTGAGTCAAATTCCCGGCTTTTTTAACCGACTTCCAAAAAGGAGGAGGTTATCAATTCGACTGTTTTTTTTAAAATATATTTTTTACCTCAGAACTTTCGACTGTGTGAACCGATTTTGATGATTCTTTTTTTATATGAAAGCTGGTGCTTCCCGTGTGGTCCCATTTCAATTTGGTCCAGTTCTGACATTTTTATAGTGTCGGTTTTTTACTAATGATCTTCTTGATTCTTCTTGTCATTAATGATCTAATTTGTATTGTTAAGATCTGCAGGCGTATTATGAAACTTTGATCGGGGTCAGTCAGTGTCAGAATTGACAGAACTTTGACACTTGAAAGGGGTTATGACGCAAAATAAAAAAAAAAACAGCGTTGTCTATTTCCAATTTCATACTACGAAATTGGAAATAGACAACGCTTTTTTTTTTTACATAATTTTGACAAGTCGCGATCCCGATCAAAGTTTCATAATACGCATGCAGATTTGTGATTGGTTTTTTCGATATGATCCGTGTTCGGAAAACCGGGAGTCCGTTAAACTTGCTAGCTGATACATAATTTCGTTGCTTGGTGTGCGGTTATAAGATTTTTAAAGCACAACGCCCACTTCGGAGAGTACCTTACAAAGCAACTGCTGTGTGTTTCGAAAATTAAGAAATGTATTGTTTGGTTTTTCAATATAAATGCATGGCTTTTGGTTGTGATCTTAACAATTAATTAGTTTTTTAAGGCGAGGTATTCCCACTTTTAAGTTCGATTGTTACTACAGATGATCATAAGGCTTAATTTACTGTAGTAAAGTCGCATTTAGTGGAGCAAAACCATGGCGCTTACACACACTCTATTTTTCTCATATTTTTCGAAAAGTATAGCTGTAATGTAAAATGTACCTTTACGGTTCCCTCCATAATTAAGAAATCGGTATATTAACATATCGTAGTCATCATTTAGTAAATAGCTATTTGAATGAATCCCAAAAAAACAGGTAGAAAAGTTCAAATCAGTGATACTTTCATTTTTTTGAAGTGAAAAGTCCATAATCATATTTCCTAGATAAAACATTCAATTTTGATATCACACCGATTTGAGCTTACCACGGAAATAGACAAACTAAAATGACCAAAATTGCTAAAAGTGGGGAAAGAAGACCTTAATCAATAGCACAGAATACATAATACACACATAAAGTTCACTCCGCAAATAAATTTACATAAATAAGGACTCTATCTACGAGGCAATAAAGTAGCAATTCAACTTGAACAGCGCTGGCCCCGCCTCTTATATTCACCTAGATCTCCCGCTCCCTTTCTATCACGTAGCTCTATCTCTCCTGACGCGTCACGTGTAACGTTAGGGTTGTCTTCTTGATATTTAATTAGTTTTTACTTACCAGCTATGTAGCCTATTTAGTACCTAACCTACCTACCTATTATTAGACCTAATAATACCACCTACTTATATTCTCCTTTCCCGTTTTACCCTACGAACCCTTGGAACCCTAAAATTACCTATACCTACCTACCTATTAACGGAAATGTTACTATAGCTCTCGGACTATAATATCCATCGACTACCTACCTACTTGACCGCGTAATCATAAGCATCACACATAACAAGTCACAAAATGATACATACCTAAGTAGGTAACTCTTTGTTTAATCTTTAGTGATATTTTTTTATTATTTTGATTTGAGTTGGCTTGACAAACTCTTAGGGATTTGTTGTTTGTTTATAAGTAATAAATTAACGTTATAAATAATAGTTTACAAGTAGGTACCTACTTATAAACAAACTTTACCCACTCAGGCTATTGACAAATTCTTAGGCTAAGTACCTACCTAATTATGCAATTGTAATTTGTTTTGAAATGGTTCTAAAGCGTTTACTTCTAGGTAAACAAAACGTTATTCAATCAAAAAGGGTTCGAATTTTATTTGTGAACAATACGAAAACTACTAAATACCTATGTAGGTACATAATTAATAGCATTTCTCACAACTATTCATTCCTTTAGACAACCTAAACCTATCTTGTTCTCATTATGCACCAACTACATTTACATAGTATAGCATATTACAAGCTTTGCTTAGTTTGGGGTCAGATGACCGTGTGTGCAAAAATGTCCCAGATATTTATATATAGGTAGGTATGAGTAAATGTTATGGTTTAAATACAACAAAATATCTTATCTGTCAATATCTTTCGGAATTTTATAATATAATAATTTCGTTTCATTCTTATTCTACTTTTTATTTCAACACAGCAGTATATTTTATACGAATTACAATATAGTTTGGAAGTCATTTTGTGAATTTCGAATGAATACTGCTCCACTGTTTCGTATTCTTGCTGATTAGATGAAGAATCTATGCCTTTCTACTGTTGTTTTTCTTCGGCGTGAAAAAGGTTCTTCAGGAGACTTTCTACCGTGACGTTGGTTTCTGGCGGGAACTGTTCGTAGACGTCACGACATTTTTCTCCAATGATGTGTAGTAAAATGTTCACCTGAATTTTCATCTGAAATTACCTGAAATATTTCATAGGTCATGCATATCTGGTTCCGTTCTTTTTAACCTTTTCATTTCCTCTGGAACTGAGACTCCAGTCCAGAGTAGGCAGGTCTCTTCCACAGCGGCAGCCGCTTATTCGCAATCTTAGGTGTTTTGTTTAGCAACGGGGCCGGCTTTTCCTCTTGCTTAGGGTTTAGGTGTTTTGTTTGGCAACGGGGCCGGCTTTTCCTCTTGCTTAGGGTTTGAAGTGGACGATATTGGAGAAGTGGTGGTAATTGGCCTTGTTGTGGCTGCTATAGCAGTGATGAACCTTAGAGTTTTTTTGTACTGGAAAAGGGGCCGGTTTGTTCTCTCGCTTAGGGTTGAAGTGGCCTGTATTGGGGTAGTGGTGGTCCTTCGCCTTTTTGTTACTGGAAAAGGGTCCCGTTTGTCCTCTTGCTTATGGTTTGAAGTGGACGGTATTGGGGCAGTGGTGGTCCTTTGCCTTGTTGTGGCTGCCGTAGCAGTGGTGGTCCTTTGCCATTTTTGTTACTGGAAAAGGGACCGGTTTGTCCTCTTATTTATGGTTTGAAGTGAACGGTATTGGGGCAGTGTTGGTCCTTTGCCTTGTTGTGGCTGCCGTAGCAGTGGTGGTCCTTTGCCATTTTTGTTACTGGAAAAGGGACCGGTTTGTCCTCTTGCTTATGGTTTGAAGTGGACGGTATTGGGTCAGTGGTGGTCCTTTGCCTTGTTGTGGCTGCCGTAGCAGTGGTGGTCCTTTGCCATTTTTGTTACTGGAAAAGGGACCGGTTTGTCCTCTTACTTATGGTTTGAAGTGGACGGTATTGGGGCAGTGTTGGTCCTTTGCCTTGTTGTGGCTGCCGTAGCAGTGGTGGTCCTTTGCCATTTTTGTTACTGGAAAAGGGACCGGTTTGTCCTCTTGCTTATGGTTTGAAGTGGACAGTATTGGGGCAGTGGTGGTCCTTGTGCCTTGTTGTGGCTGCCGTAGCAGTGGTGGTCCTTTGCCATTTTTGTTACTGGAAAAGGGACCGGTTTGTCCTCTTGCTTAGGGTTTGAAGTGGACGTTATTGGAGAAGTCGTGGTCTTTCGCGTTTTTGTTACTGGAACAAGGGCCGGCTTGTCCTCTTGCTTACGTTTTGAAGTTGAAGGCATTGGGGCAGTGGTGATCCTTTGCCTTTGTTGGTGAAGGATTCGTGTGGTCCAGGATAAATGATGCAACTGAGCACTTTAGACAACTTTTTATTGACTGAAGGTAATTATAAAACAGAGAAATAGTAAGGCAATGCGCGCTGTGCTCGGAGCCCCCTCAGCACGCACCCCGCGCTTCCCCTTTCACAAAACAAGTACATGCAAATATGACTCGGATGGTGCGTCGTTAACATATCCCACCCTTAGTGATGCTTCACTTTCCATAGACACTCGAGCGACGCGTGCAATTGACCTGACATAGGTACCAGACCTTGTCTGCACCTTTATCTTCCTTACTCGACCATCGGTGCTCGTGAACCCTTCTTCTGTTGTTTTGTGTTTCAATTATCTTATTCTCAAATGATTGTGCTTGAGATTGTTTCAGAAGCAGTGTTTGAGCTCGTTCTATGGTGTCATCAAATGTGTAAGTACGTTTCTCACATTTAATTATGAATTTCAGGACCATCGCAGTAGCTCGAAGCAAACGAAGCCAAGGGTCAGGTACAGGTAAGTTTACTCCTTTAGTTTCTGTCTGTATAATATTTATGCATTCCGCATCAAATTTTTTTTCTTTCAGATTCCGGAAGCAAGAAGTCGCGAGGCCACTGGTCTTCCTCACTGCGGAGAAAGGTAGGTCCATGCATCCGTTCTTTTTCTAGCGCTGAGCAGTGATAGCATGATCTTGTGGTGGAGTCAGCCACGTTCAATATTGTATTGATGTATCTTCATTTGTTTATTTCAGTTAGCTCGTCTATTTCTCCGAGCCGGTGTGCGACGTATTGTTTAAAGTTACGCGCGGTGTTTCGTATCCAGGTACTGTACTAGAATCACACCAAAATAATTTTCTTTCCAGCTTCATTTTATGTTCATTTATAATTGTTTCAGCTAGTCTGGCAGCCATCACTGCTGCCTGTAGTTTCAGCCGCGGTACTTTAACTGGTTTGACGGGCGCTACTCGGCAGCGACTAGTTATGAACGCAACGTGTATACCTTTATTGTTTTCCCAACGCCAATATGCGACCGTGCACATAGCTTGTGTGCTAGCATAGCAGAATATATGTAGCTGTAGGCATGTATAGCCATCCTGTGACGGAGCTTCGCGCTTCGACTTGCGGCGGCTGACTGGAAACCGGTTTTATTTCCATCTCGCTAGCGCTTGCACACGCGGTCGTCTTTTGATAGTACCTAGGTAGGCTTAGGTGACGTATCGATTGCAACAGTGTTATCCATTGGACCCACTTATCGAATATTATTATGCCGGGCACAGGATCATCCCAGCTGATCTTTGTTTTCCATGTTTCTCGCAAAATCATCAGGTCTCCTTCACCGTGGCTGGTAGGAAAAAACAGCGTGGAGTGATGCACAGAGTCAGGTGAGTTTGTAAGTACCCTTCCATGCAGGCACCAGCCCAGAGGAGTCCGGGTAGCAATGGGTTCGTTCGGTCGACCCATCATCGTCTCGAGAGGTACGAGTAAGTGATAATTATCTTGACCGATTAAAACTTGCGGCTTCAGTTGATCCGTACATAATTCACGACTGACGTTTCGTAAATGTTCAAAGTTCTTCACATTCGCCCTGGTTATGTTTTGTTTCGGTAAATTGAGCTCATTGACCACGCGCGCACTGATTTGAAAATGTTTGTTATCGTGAATAAAAAAACTCGAAAAACCCGGTTTTCCAATCCTAAAAAACGCGGTTTTCAAATCAATCGCTTACTCGAGTTTTTCGGGTACTTGGGTACCCGGTTGGCATGCCCTACTACCAACTAAGCTAACGGGGTTGTTGTGGATCGTTCTATTCCTTAGCCTATTTTCTTCAGTAGACTGTATTAGGTTCTTGAGGTAGATAGAGAGAAACATCGAGTCTGGTGTTCACAGAAACAATGATACTTTATTCCAATATTCTCGCCTATTTAAACAATAACAAAAAAGCTTATTCTTAGAACTAGGGTACGCTATGGATCGTACGTCACCGTTAGGTAGCCGCTTGCGGGCGGTGCACGCCGGCTCGGCCACACCCCTGTCTCGCCCCGTGCCGCGACCCGCGGTCGCCTGTGATCGGAGAAGGGCTCGGCGTCCTCAACAGGGGTGTTGATGCGTTAAATCAATGAAACGCAGCACTTACGCGTTGTTTTTGTTTTGATATCTCTGGCTGGCTTATAAATAAGCCCCTTTTAAGAAGCCGTTTCTGTATAACAAAAATATTTCGTATCTGGTTTCGTTCTTATTAACCATTTCATTTCCTCTGGAACTGGGACTCCAGTCCAGAGTAGGCAGGTCTCTTCCACAGCGGCAGCCGCTTATTCGCAATCTTAGGTGTTTTGTGTGGCAACTGGGCCGGCTTGTCCTCTTGCTTAGGGTTTGAAGTGGACGTTATTGGACAAGGCGTGGTCTTTCGCCTTTTTGTTACTGGAACAAGCGCTAGCTTGTCCTCTTGCTTACGTTTTGAAGTTGACGGCATTGGGGCAGTGGTGGTCCTTTGCCTTTGTTGGTGACGGATTCGTGTTGTCCAGGATAAATGATGCAACTGAGCACTTTAAAGTACTTTTCATTGACTGAAGGTAATTATAAAACATAGAAAAGAAATAGTAAGGCAATGCGCGCTGTGCGTGGAGGCGGTGCAACGACGACTGCCTGCAAATCCAGGCGACCTCCCCCCTCAGCAGCTGCACGCACCCCGCGCTTCCCCTTTCACAAGACAAGTACATGCAAATATGACTCAGATGGTGCGTCGCTAACAGCTTTTTAGTTACTGGAACAAGGCCGGTTTGTTCTCTTGCTTACGTTTTGAAGTGGACAGCTTTGGGGCAGTGGTGGTCCTTTGCCCTTTAGGTGTTACTGTATTATTCACTGGAACAATTTTATAATCGCAAGTTAATGTTTAATTTTGAAATATTTATTTGTTTTATGGCGACCATGGGCATTTGGTACGTACCAAAGTCGAGTCTTAAAATTATGCGGCCCTTGTCAGGGGTGTTTCACTCCGCAGTGTTGGTACATTTGGCCGGCGTTACCCTACGTACCGGTGTTACACAGTGGCCGCTCCGCTCCCGCTCGGCTCGCACGCTAGTCGCGTCGATTTTTGCAACAAAAAATTACTTCCAAACGATCTTGTAATTCGTATAAAATATACTGCTGTGCTTTACGGGTGTTTAAATAAAAATAAGAACAAGAATGTACGTATCCTAGGGTTCGTAGGGTAAAACGGGAAAGGAGAATATAAGTAATAGGTAGGTAGGTTAGGTACTACATCGGCTACATAGCTGGTAAGTAAAAACTAATTAGTATTCTGTGTTAATATAAAGAAAACATCCTGCCATCTGCATCCACTTGATGCCCGCGACTCTCACATTGTCGATGTCAATGAGAAGGAGTGTGGAGGTTAAAGGGGGAGGCCTATGTTCAGCAGTGGACGTCTTCTGGTTGATGATGATGATGATCAAGAAGACAACCCTAACGTTACACGTGACGCGTCAGGAGAGATAGAGCTACGTGATAGAAAGAGAGCGGGAGATCTAGGTGAATATAAGAGGTGTTCAAGTTGAATTGCTACTTTATTGTCTCGTAGCTAGAGTCTATATTTATTTAAATTTCTTTGCGGAGTGAACTTTCTGTGTGTATTATGTATTCTGTGGTAACGTTAGGGTTGTCTTCTTGATCATCATCATAATCATCAGCCAGAAGACGTCCACTGCTGAGTCCACTGCTATAGTGCGCTTTCTGTCTAGCATGAAATTACAATACTTACTTATTTATTAAAAAAAAAAATATTTTCGATTTCGTTGATGTGCTCTATTTATGATTAGCTTTTTCATGAGGTAATTTTTAGTCATGTCTATTACTTGACATTGATTGGTTAACCTTGTGGTCCAAATCAAATCAAATTGTTTATTTGTCAGAACATGGTAGGTACACATACATATAAAATAGCATACAGGGTCGTAAGAAAGCAAAAACATTTTTTTCTCCGCAAAAAAGTGTCTGTTCACGTTATCTCCACTATTTCGGAATGTTACTGTACCTTTGACAGACCACCTGGAACTCCTGGGGTTATCCCTCACACCGACCCTCAACTACGGCACCTACCTAGAGTCAAAGGCTAAATTAGCTGGCAAATTTATTTCACACCGGGACAGTTGCTTACTCTATATCAAGCCCAAGTCCGATCGTGTATGGAATACTGCTGTCATCTATGGGACGGTTCAGCCAAATACCAGCTCGAAGCTCTTGAATCTGTAGACCGGCGTGCTGCTCGACTTATAGGCGATGAGAAGTTAGTGGCTAAGAAACTTCTCAGTCTAGAACACCGCCGTAAAGTAGCGAGTCTGTCAATTTTCTATAGGATTCATTTCGGAGAATGTGCATCGGAGCTACATGACCTTATCCTACCATCCCCTTTCTACTACAGAACAAGTAGGAAAACGGCCCATTACCACCCATACATTATGGACTTTCCTTGGATACGAACCAAACGTTTCGATTCTACGTTTCTAATCCGTACGGCCAAGGATTGGAACAACCTGCCGGCTTCCTTGTTTCCTGAGAGATATAATCTGGGCCGTTTCAAGGCAAGAGTGAATAGGTATCTTCTAAGTCTGCGTGCTTCATCTTCGACCACATCGTCGCTTACCAACAGGCGAGTTGGTGGTCAATCGCGGACTTATGCGCGTTAAAAAAAAAATATATGGAAACGTATCTCATGTCCTTGCCAGGTACGGCGTACAAATGTTCGTTTTTTTTTTTTTTTTTTTTTTTAATTAGATTGTATCATGTATGTCCATACATAATACAATCTATGTAGCATCACACCCACTCTTAAATATTTTGTAGTAATTTTGTACTTTTGTTTTAGTCATTTGCACATGTTTACACAGGCTATTGGTTGCATTGTCTATACGTTATCATTCTTAGTAGACTATACGCAATAATCGTTGTTATTTAAACAGTTTGAAACTGTCACGGTTGTTCACTAAAGTTATATGATTATTTACGAGACGGGACGGTCTTCCCGTGAACATGGTGCATGTAACTGCGCCGAAATATCGGGAGCTCCTTCCACAACCTTACCACGGTAAATATCCCGTAAATAATCATATAACTTTCGTTGTTATTTGTATCAATATTAATGTTTGTTGTTTGTACATTTTATGCTATATTAGTAAATACTTACATTTTTTTAATGATACTCGGTGACGAGACGAGCGAAGTTGCTCGCTTGATGGCTCTTTACGCTTGCCCATAACAGCACAACGCCACTCAGAGTTTTGAACTTCATTAGTTCAAAACCCTGGATGGCAATGCACTGCGCTCGTCACTCCGAGATATAAGATGTCAAATCTCTGTGCCCTGTAATTTCGCTGGAAACATTGCCCTTCAATCCGGAACACTTTAGTGCTTACACACTACTGCTACATATTATAATAGTAAAATAATTGTTATTTTTCTTCTCTCCATATAACGACAACTCTCAATAACGCCATGTAATGCCCATGTAATGTAAGTGTCGCTATATATAGAGTTATAGAGCTTACACTATATAAAAGTAATATTCATAATATATAGCGTAAGCTATATAGAACTGTTTTACTGATGAATTTCTAGTGTAATTCCGCTTCTACGTCGCTTCAAGTACAATAAGGAATTTGTGTTAAATTTACCTGGTAAATATTTGTTGATAATGTTAATTTTATTGAGTTTAATTTTACCTAACCTGATATAAAATATTAATTACATAAATTGAAAATTAACGTAACCTGAAACAAAACTTAACTAATTCGGAATTATTTTTTAATTATAAATTTTTTAAAGTAATCTGAAACAAAAATTAATTAATTCTGACACATGAAATATGATAATAGTAAATCTGAAAACAAAAATGTATTAATTCTGAAACATATAATATATATTAATTGAAATGACATGTATTTTAATTGAATTTAAAAAGTAATAAATTGTACCCGTTCCCTTAGTGCACTTTGTCGACACGTGTTTCGCCTCTTCATGAGGCATCCTCAGGACGTGTTGACTCTTCGAGCGCTTGGCCGAGAATCTCAAGAGATTCTCGATTATTCCTTATTGTACTTGAAGCGACATAGAAGCGGAATTACACTAGAAATTCATCAGAAAAACAGTTCTGAAAATGGACTTCCGCAAAGTAACGCCTGATTCAATCAACTATTTAAGCTATATAGAGTTTACACTGTATTTTCAAAGTGGCCGCCAAAATAAAAATTAAGAGCATAATGTAAATAAAAGCTTGTTTAAAAATAAAAATAAAACTTTGTATACATAGAGTAATGTTATTTTTTTTTACATTTCAGATTACACTCGAATATAGCGGATTAGAAATATCAGTAGTAACGAAAACAGTTTGGGCGTTGCTCGCCTGAAGATACAATTGTGAATAGTTATTATTCTGGCAAGAAATATGATACTTATTTATTCTGCATGCTATACTGTTTCTGTCCCCGTCACACTAAGGTTAAAATGTGAAAGTGTGACTGTAACAAAACTAATCCCGACCAACGTTTGACTGCTCCGGTGGCCCAGTTGGTAGTGAACCTGCCTTCTGCGCTTGGGGGCGTGGGTTCGATTCCCACCTAGGACAAACATTTGTGTGATGAATATTTGTGTTTGTTCTATGCTGGATGTTAATATCTATTTAAGTATGTATTACAAAATATATATGTACGTATATCGGTCTCTGGCAGCCATATTACAAGCTTTGCTTAGTTTGGGGTCAAATGACCGTGTGACCAAAAAATGTCCCACTATATCCCCCTGTCCAACTTTCATAAAAATCACTGGCCAAGAGCGTGTCGAGACACGCATATGGTAGGGTTCCGTTATCCGTAGCTATTCATATAATTGTGGTCACGATAATAGTTCAGAAATTGGTGGTTACGAAAACTTCGAAAGAACGAAGCTTTGTGGACTTGACCACATTTCAGAGGTGCATCATACGATTAACAACAAAACATAATTATACTTTTTACGGTATAATCTTGTGAAACATTATTTGTTAAGACAATGTTACGAAAAGGACCTTTTTTTTTTTTAAATCTTAAGTATATTTTTGGGGGCTTTTAGACAACATGTCTATGTCAGCCCCATCGTATCCTGACAAAACATAAATTTCCTAAATAAATACACTTCTTTACACAATCACAAACATACCTAAACCTCAAACCTACCTAGTCGGTTAATTATACCTATGGTATAATTAACCAACCAGGCAAGCCTGTGGTGCTAGAGTGGCTTAAAGCCTGTAAAAAAGAATTTGCCAGACCGTAAACCATTCCAGCCTCCCTGGAATTTGGATTAGATAATAAAAGCTGTATTACCCCTACATTGGATTCACAAATTCCAAGTTCAGTAAAAAATAGTTCCCTCTCACGTTGATTCCGGACACATTCCATCAGTACATGATACACGTCTTCGGGCTGATCGCACTCCTCACAGTTCGGTGACGATACCTTTCCCATCATAAATCCAAAAGCATTTAATGGGATGTGTCCGGAACGTAATCTGTGCGCGACAACAACAAGCTTCCGACTAATTGCCCCAACAAACCATGGAGAACGATGAGGACCGCTTTGCAAAATTTTGTACCAGATTCCTTTACATTTGGAACGTTCATCAAAGTATTCTCGCCAACTATCAAAACACACTTTTTTATATTTGGGTAAGTATTCTGTATGAGTTGGTAAAATGTACATGTCCGATCCACTGACTGCAGCTAATTTTGCCAAGCGATCCACTGTCTCGTTGCCTGATAATCCAATGTGAGATGGTAACCATTGTAATTTTACGGTGATTTGATTTGTCCGAAGCTTTTCTACCTTACGTAAAATCGAGTAAGCAATAGGGATACCTCGACTACCCATAGTACATCTATGAATATGTTGTAAAGCGCTTTTACTATCCGTAAGTATTACTACACTGTCTCGCACATTAGACTCGACGTAGGAAAGTGCCGCCGATATGGCAAATAGCTCCAAGGTCATTATACATATCGGCGACACGTTCCGGTAACTCTCGGCATATTTACAAGTTGCATCAAAAAATGCTATCCCTGACGAGGACGCGCCGGCGCTCTTTGACCCGTCTGTAAATATTTTGTGCCAGTTTTTATACTTTCTATCTAACTCCGTTAATACATTATTTTTTAAAACATCAGGATTATAATCTTTTTTAGCCTTCTGAATACACTCTAAACTATCAACTATACATATTTTTATGTTTATATTAGATACCCACTCTTTCAATAAAAACATTTGTAATGGATTAGAAGCAGTACATATTTCTTGTTTGACTTCGTTATATGCTAGCATGAGCAAGGGTTTCTTTTTATACATCCAGTATCTACCATATAAATCGGGACAAAGAGCACCGAATTCGTCTAGAAGGGTTATAATCGAGTTTTTACACCATGATTTAGATTTGAGACAGTATTTGTATGCTAAATACTTTCTACGTATACCCAGAGGGGGAATACATACTTCACTCTCCATAACATGTAACGGAGTTGATTTTATAAAGCCGCCAATAATTCTAAGCGCTTGATTTTGTACATTATCTAACTTACGAATGTGACAGTTTGCACCGTTATCATAGAGGAAGGAACCGAAATCTATTCGACTTCTAATAAGATTGACATATAGCTTTCTTAAATGCTTGGGATGAACACCCCAGCCACTACCCGCCAAAACCTTCAAAATATTTAGGTATCTCTCTGTGAAAAGGACCTTTAAACTAGAACGTTTTGAATTTATTACAGTTGTATCGCTATAATAGAAGCGGGTGTTAATATCTATATAAGTATGTATTTAAAATATATATATGTATGTATATCAGTATCTGGCAGCCATATTACAAGCTTTGCTTAGTTTGGGGTCAGATGACCGTGTGTGCAATAATGTCCCAGATATTTATTTTTATTTAATTCAAAAAGTTACAATCAGAAAATGTTCGAAAGCATTTTGAATGAAGGTTTTTAATATGACACTTAGAGAGATTGTGACTTTTAGGCATTGTGTCTCGATGATCGAAACAATTATTGTGTTGTGAATTGAAAGGCCAAGAATCAGAGAAGAAAAGATCTGTAGAATAGGATGTTTTATAGTATCATACTATCTTGCCAGAAATGTGTAATATAGTACCTACCTATCATTCATTGATATCTATTGGACTGGATTGAGAATGTGATATATTTTATATTTTTATATGCTTATAAATGAGGCTGGGCTATGTAGGTGAATCTAGCTAGACCCAACATACGTTTGTGGATTTGAGAAGTAAATAGCATTTGAATGCGTTTTCAATTATACTACTAATCTTCGGTCTAGCATAGAAGGAAATAATTAGATATATTTGTAATGATGTAAAATTCCCAATAGGTGACCTCTTTTTTTTCTCAGCTCTCCTTTGTTCACTATCTCTGAACAAATAAAAAATACAGATGGATTACGGCGTACTGCCAGTAGTGAAGTCAAAATCGCTTCCAAAACTACGTGAATTTCCCGTCAGAACGTCATACTGAAAACATCAATTCTATAAAGAAACGACTACGCACACACGTTTCAAAAAGTGGCTTCACTTTTTGTGTTCGCCGTATGTAATCCATCTGGCTATTTTTATTTTATTTAAGTTCACTATGCACTCCTATTTGACAACGCTGATTTAATCACTCGGCAGAATTAATGAGCCCTTAATGTATTATAAATTATCAATTTAAAAAACCGACTTCATAAAAATGTCAGAACTGGACCAAAATAATTATCAAAACAAAAAACCGACTTCACCCGAACTATTATAATAAATGGGAAGCACCAGCTTTCAAATAAAATAAAAAAAAACACCAAAATCGGTTCACCCAGTCGAAAGTTCAGAGGTAACAAATTTAAAAAAAACATTGGAGAACCACCTCCTTTGGAAGTCAGTGAAAAATAAAAGCCTACCCACCGATAAGTTACTTTTTTTATAATATATAAATTTAAAAAAAATATATAATAACTTTTTTTTGTCACTGGAAATTATCCCCCCCGCTTTTGTCGTAGTGAGAGATTAGTATAGGAGGGCTAGACTGACCAGTCCACTGCCCGCATCCAACTTAAGACAGAATGATATAACCACTTGACAGCTCATCCTTTACCCCGCCATGATGACAATTTCAGCATGACCTTAACGAGCGGGCCAATCCTAGGCGCGAATTGAGCTAATGACTTTTGTTTTCTCCAATCACAAGCGCCGTACGATGTGGCTTACAAAACACAAGCCAATTATGACTCATGCGCAATCAACTGGTTATAATATCTTTGTCTGTGGCATATACACATAAATTTAACAGACCCATCTAGGTTATCTAATTATTAGTTATTAACAAGGTGCTACTTTTTTCCAATAGGAGTGAAATCAATGCCACTGGGAATAACGTCAATTTATTTCTTAATTTATCCACGTCCATGTTTGTAAATATGTACCTATTTAGATTAAATAAATGCCTATTGATTTATATTAAAGTGAAATAAAAACTGTCATGGATGTTTACTTCATTTAAATTAGTGCTAACTCGATATGTATAATCATGATTTGTTTCATTGTCAAGTTGTGAAGCTACATTATGCGCATGTGCTCAGTAAAACAAATCACGTACATACATATCTCGTTTGAAATTTTATTTGAAATTTGATTTACTAAAAAACTTCATCTACTTAAATATCTTGTGTATCTAGCTAACTTACCCCATATACATGGCAACACAGAACGGCGGTTGATACTGTGCCGAACCAAAAACACAAAAAAAGATAATGTGCCGAAAAGAGGCACAATGACCTCTTTTCGACACAGTACCAACCTCCGTTCTATACAATCACTATGAGCAGCACTTAATATGGGACCAACACGAGAATGGCGGGAAAAATCTGCTGATCTATAAAAAATGTTATTCATGTTGTCAGTCATACAACAGCTGAAAGTTTGCTATTTTAGGGTTGATCCCATAGGGAAAGATATTAATGTGGAACGTTTCACGTATGGCGGGAAATTCAAATTTCAAACAGTTTTTTGTTCTTGTAGCTAGGCCGAGTAATTATTGTAAACGATCATGATGTTTGCGAAAATTGATTATTATTCATTACAAACTCACGTAAAGCTATTTATCTCTAATGCTCATTATTACATACATTTGTCAATAAACAAATTTTTGTTGTTTCAAACGGTTTATTGACAAATTTAAGTAATATAGTGAGTTACTGATAATTAACTGTACATGATAATTTAAAGAACAACCAACTATTTTCGCAAACACTGTGCTTACAATAATTACCTGGTCTAGCTACAAGGACAAGAAAACTGTTTGAAGTTTGAATTTCCCGCTAAACATGAAACGTATCACCTTAATAATGCTGAGTACAATGACCTCCTTATGACTTCCTGTCACCATACCATGTAACCCTGTATACTTGTTCTTGTTTTCATAAAATAGTTGTTGAGAAGAGTTATTCCTGTCTGCCTACTCACTCCCAAGGAGGGGACAAAAAGGAATAAAAATTACCTAAAGATACAGATACACCCACAGACCTACAGATTTACATAAAAACTATAATCATCATAGTAATCTTAACTTTTTAAATCATTCAATTTTGTTTAGTAATGAAAATGAAGCACAGATGTTTACGAAGTTGACAGTACCATAAAATAGGGATGATACAGATGAAAGTTAGAAATCTTTTTTTTGTTTAATTTCAGACATTAAATCCTTAACGTTAATTAAAAATAATAAGAATTTGTCTTTTAATTTCATAGGTCTGAACATTGTATAGTAAAAGAATCTTAACTCTCTTTATATTCCCATTTTACAGCACATAGTGTGAAAAGAAGTAGGTATTATGTTATTAAATATTTGTTACTATTTATTAGTGTTTCTATTGTACAAACCTTGGATTAAATACTTTGGGATGATCAACTTGATTTATTAAAGTCTTTTATAACATACAAATGTGTTTTAATGTCTGTAATTTCCGGCGACTCCGGCTGCGGGACTATTTCAATGTTCACGCAAACGAAGTTGCAGGTCCAGCCTGCTGGTTTCATAATAAAACATGATTATATAATTCATAAATAATTTTGTATATTTTTTATAATTATTATATTATACACATCTCTAATAAACTATTAAATCTAATTTCTAAAATATGAGATCAACTTTCTGCTGCAGAAATTCTGCATGTACGTAAAGCTGTGCAATTTAACATAAAGTCCAATTATAGCCCTCATTACTGATTGGTGCAATTTATTCTGTTACTGTGTCATAAGTTTGGACCATCCTAGCTCAGGCTTTGGACAAATTGTCATTCCAACGTTTTTATCAACGTATAGGCGCGAGAAAGCTTAGAATATGGATGTTTTCTGTTCCTCGTGGGATAGAAACTAATAGAAAGACAATTTGTCCACGGCCTTTAATAGTTTACTGAGGCCATAAGAACCTCTAGGCTGCTGCGTTTTCCCACATTACTAAGGGCCGGCGCTCAGAGACTGCGAGGCATGGCTCGATTCGGCATGTTGAAGAATGACAAAGGATCCAGAAGCATCCAGAGGTAATACAGCGGTGTGCCAAAGCGTGTTGCAGCAAACCATGGCATCACATGAGACATTTTGGTCTATTCGTGTTGAAATAAAGCAATGCTTAATTCATAGAAATAGGGTTGAAAAGAGTAGAGCATGTCCTGTGGCATTGTGAAGCGATAGAGGAAACTAGAATCGCTACCGGGTTGCATGAGGCTTCGGTACCTTCATCATCCACGTCACCACATCAGCGTGACTGCTTTTCATTGTCATTATGCACAATTCCATCTACGCCACTGGAGCAACTGTGCCAGTGCCCCAGAGTCTCACTCTGATATTTCAAGGAGTAGGGTTGGCTTGGGTAGGTGCTGGTAAGTGGAAATGCACAATACACCCCAAGCGGGACGTCAGTGCAGGACTTATCGCCCCCATCTCGAATAAGAATAGGGTAATGAAAACTAATTTGTGACCATGCCATACTGTGCCTCGTCGTCTGTGAGCGTCGGCTCTTAATGAATTGATTTCAATTTTACATTTGATAAGGAATCTTTAAGGGTCCTTAAGATACACTGAAACCTGGTGAGGTCCCTATCCTACCTTGTGAAAGTTGGCATTGGAACCATGTGATTTGAGGCCAGATGTCATTACCACATCGCGAGGTTCTTAAGTGTACCATAATAAGTATGACTACAAGAGAATTTATTAGAACCTTTGCACAAGATTCATTCACGAGTAATGTGACTTTAAATGACAGTTCAAGCCATATCTAGTTTGGTATGACTTATCACACATATTACAATGGAAATTCTTGACACCTGTGTGAGTTAGAGAATGTCTTTGCAACTCAGATTTAGAGAAAAACCTTTTTCCGCAGCTATCACATGCATATTTCTTCTCCTTCAAGTGATTTTTACGAATATGTGTGCTGCGAGAACTGGACGATATAAAAGTGGCATTACAAATTTCACACTTGTGATTTCTCACTCTTTTGTGATTCCACTGGATGTGTGAATGGAGACCTCCCGGCACTTTGAACTTTTTAGGACAGTATTTACAGCTGTATAGGCGTTCACTGCTATGTGTAAGCATATGAATACGTATATAACCTGGAGGGTAGGACTTCCCACACTGGTCACACTGCCGTAACACTCTGTCTGGTTTCTTTCTCTCTTTGAAAAGACTTGGATGGCAAGTATGAGATTTTAGTTGGTCATCTGTAAAGTAGCCCTCCCAGCAATGTTCACATAAGAAAGGTCTAAGATGAAGTTTTCTATGGAGAACCAATGAGCGGAAGTCTTCAAACTTTTCCTCACAATATTCACAATCCCTGCCGACTGAGCATTTGATGGGATGAGTGCTTATACAGTGGTCACTTAGCAAGGGTGCAGATTCAAACTCCGCCTTGCACTCAACACAAAACAACGTCTTCGTTTCCTCTTTCTGTCTATTCATTGGTTTGAAGTCTCGTTTCCTATACTTCAGCTTTACTATTGGTTTATCGTCTTCGGATTCGTAATTGCAATCATAGTTATTGTCGCTGTGGGTTTCAATTTCATTGGCAGTGTTTGAGAGTGTGTGTAAAGTAGAATCAATGAGCTGTTTATATGAGTATGTAATGGTAAGCTGGTGGACGCAGTTGATGCAGATATTATCAGGATATGAGGAGTCCTGTGTTGAAACCTGTAACCAAAATTAGGTATTGTTTTCTTGGACCTAAATGGTATGCGTTTTAGACGAATAGCGACAGCCAGATTACCTTTACTGTAAATCGCATCAATATGTAAATTAGTATGTAGAAAATAGCAAATATTTAAAAACTTATAACTACTGTGAAAATATTGATACCTTGTAGTCGTAGAAATTTTCCAAGATTTCTGTTAAACGAGTTTCAGTGCCCGCGATAGTTACGAATGAATTAATATGTCGCATATCTTTGGAATTATCCAAACATGTTCTACAGCAATCTTTGTATTTCATTGTATTACAATGTAATAAAATGTTCAATTATTTGTAGAAAATAAACAACTCCAACTCCACTCCTTCCTTCCTTTTTTAATTTATAATTTTTTTCATGACCTTGGGTACAGAGACAGAATCTTTCAGTCGTAATATTCAATATATTATTCTACTTAACTTATAAAATTACGTCATTTAAAACACAGTTTTCCTATATTACTAAAAAGTATAATTTATACCTACTCTTTGGTCATAGTCAAGCAAATCACGGTCAAGTCAAAATTATTAAAAAGTACTCTTTGATCAAACTCATGCCCCAGTAAAGTGTTAGAGACTTCCAAGGTTACAAAAGGCTTCTATGGAGTTTTGTCTTAGCGTAACGAGCGTTACATTCTCTTTGGATTTGTGGAAACAACACGAAAAGACATGGTTTGCCTTGTTGTATCACTTGCCTAAGCTCGAGCATGTTTACGAGCACTTAATAAATAATAATCCACCATTATCATGTGTATTACACATAATAATGGTGGATTATTATTTATTAAGTGCATTTATCCACAATCATTACACATTAACATTCGAAAATACAGAAGTTTAAGAAAATAATACGAGCCACCATGCTTTTTTTTACGTTGGCGGCAAAACTCTTCCTACATCATGACAGGCTAAAGTAATGTGCCCCAAACCGCCTACAAAATTAGCGATTGGTCGCGAACAAAAATTTTTTCGGCAACGTAATATCTACATTAATTAATAATGATGGAAGGGTGAGTTAGAGGTCAAACGCGGACACGCGTTAAAAAAAAACTCTTAGTTTGCAATTTGAAATGGTACAGTGTCATTTAATGGCAAATGAATGAATGGTTATAATTATGGTGGAATTAGTTTTTGTGTTAGTTTATTAGTCTCATCAACGGACCAGGACGTTTTAAAACCTAATGGCATATAACGTCCTTGTCAACGGATTACCTCGTATAAACAATCCACCAATCTCACTATCTCCTCCCTCTCCCTCACTTTTTATGGTTGGTGGCAAAATCGCTCCAACAATCAAAGGGGCAGTATAAAAGTTAAATAAAAAATAACCCTGCATAACGCCCTCCCAAGCTCTAGGTAGAGGCCGCAAGCCAACAGTAAAAAGTCACATTAGAAAAAAAAAACCTGACAGTGATAAAGTATTAATGTGACTGACAGTGACTGAAGTGACGAATGAATCGTGAACATCGTGATTTTCGTGAAGTTTTCAGTATATATAATAAAGTACTCTTTGCGTGAAGTGAAGAAGGCAGGCAGTAGGTAGGCACAGATAATTATTTATCTACTATAGGTACTATCGTAAAAGGAGGTCAAGGAAGGAGGCTAAGTCCTAAGCCCTACTTTGCTGTGGCGCTATGCGCTATGCTAGCTCTGCTCAATTCTGCTGAGCTGACAGAACGATGTTTTTCCAACCACCGGACAAAGAACCTACAAACATAAATAATAGTGGTAAATCAGCGGGTGCACTAAAATCTGCTCGCAGAAAACGTAGGAAGCTGGAACAGAAATTCAAAAACAAGACACAGTTGTTAAATAGAGAAAAACAACGTTTCGCAAATACCATGTCTTCCTGGGCTGAAAACTTCACAATGGCTGCTTCATGGCAACTGAAGCATCAGGTAGCTCATTGGAAGGCTAGAGCGAGGGCTTTGGAGTATGAAAACAATATTTTGCGCACAACGCTTCGTGAGTTGTACGTAAAAGGCAAAGTTTCTGAAAACACGGAGAATACTCTGAATGCTGTAGACATGAGTGCTGATAGTGATGTAGAAGATGAAGCTGACGAGGCCTTAGAAGAAGAAGAGGAAGAAAATGACCAAGAAGAGGGGGAACATGAAATGGTAGTAAGCGAAGAATTTCTAGATTTTCTCAAAAAGAACGCTGAATTTAGGAAGGCGCGACTGGAACGTGAGCGTTTACGAAAGCTTGAAGAAGATATGCCTATGAAATTGCTAGAATCATGTCCAGTTGAGCCGACTGACAAAAATGCAGAGTATGAAAAGCTTTATGGACCTAATTGGCAAAGGATTGCAGCCCTGGAGATGTCGATGCAGAGCCAGTTTATAGCTGATTGTGATAAATACAAGCCAGTATACTGGCCAACAATACCTTTGAAGTTGTAAACTTGAATGTGTGTGAAGGCCGCTTCAGACTATTATTGTACATCATAGCTATGTACAAAACAAAATAAATTGTAGTGAGTATGTACAATTATTAGGACACTGAGACCGCACCGAGTTGGATGAAAACCTAACATACTGCATTTGTTGTACCTTCTTTTACGTCACAAGAGCAATTTAGTGGTAGTGACACTCCATTCATATGGTAAATGCTTTCGATGAGTTTATACAGTTTACTCTCTTAAAATATATTTTTTCTTATTAAGAGCTGTATAAAAAAATGCAATCATAAAATTTTAGGTATCTGGATTTTCGAGCCTTAAAATTAATAAAAAATGCTGTAATTATCAAGGTGAATATAAAACAAATAATAAACCATAACATTAAAATTATGCCTGATTATTTATTTTATGCCAGTGAAATCCACTCTCATATCTTGCCTTCAAGAGTTTTACGAAAAACTACTTTTGTGAATTGGAGGTAATAAGTTGATGTTTAATTTTTCCAATATTTTAAGCTGTTATTTTCATTAGAAAATACAGATCGAATTATTACAGAAATTGAATTTCTATTGATTGTGTGTGATGTGTTATTCTGGACTGTAATATTTCCTGGACCATTTCCTCTAGTGCAATGGTTCTTAAACTTTTTGTAGCCACGGACTACTTTCAATGTTGCAGTAACACCACGGACCCCTTGCGAAGAGAATTTTAAAATAAGAAAACAGTGTTACTTGACAATTACTTGATTTTTGGTTTTGTTTATTTAAATAACAGAACTGCATACTTCAAACCAATTCTACTAAATAAACCTCGGGAATGTGGACTCCTAGCACTTGCGTCATGGATCCCATAGGAGTCCATGGACACCACTTTAAGAAACCCTGCTCCAGTGGAGTCTCGATATCAGTGCTATCCATGATGTCGACTGAAGTCAATCTGCATACTCCGCATGTCCTAATCGGTGCGAGTGACCTAATGAACTTCGGACTGCACACGGCCCCGAGAGAGGCTCATCAAGGCACTGATCTGACAGATTACGACTGATGGAGATGTTTCACAAACCTATGCGAGCTTTCTCTCTCTATGATAGAACTATAAATAATTTGTAAGTTACGGTCTACAAATTAAGGATGATATTACCAGGACTTAAAAAAAAATTATGAGTTTAATAGTATATTATGAATGATTATGAAAATGATTAACTATGAACTATGCCCGCTGTTTCACCAGCGTGGGCAGGCGACCAGGTGGGGGCGTTATCTCAGGAATAGTCAGGAACCGGATATTTTCATATATTATTTTAAAAGTATCCTGTCTTTTTGAGCCAAGAAACGTTCCAAGTTCAATCTACTCATGGACAGGACATTTTATTTTTAAAAGACTATTATCACATGTATTCTATAGATCTTTCTATTTGAAAGAATAAGAAGGCAAACTCCTAACGTTGACATGTTCCTACGAAGACAACAGAGGTCGAATCAAATTATGCGGCATGTTAGTTGAAGCATTCATCCAACTTAAGCCAAGCCAACAGAGATGTAAAGTAGGTGAACTCGCAGGGTCTATCTCGGTAAAGGTCAGTGGCTGCAGATCAGGCGAGAATCAGTCCAGAGACAGCTATGATATAATAATATAATTATACTGTCAACAAGTCTTGAAATAATACCTACAGATCTTGCTTTAACCATCATTAAAAGTTTTTTTTTTTTATGGTGACTGCAAGTTTTTGAACATAAAGTACTTACCTATTTCAAAATAAAGTCACTTTGCAATATTTATGTTGAATTATCTTCCTAACGTGATACTTTAGGGCATTATGTTATCTGTCCGTTTTTGTCCGCTTATGTGTTTCCAATACAAATCCTAGTTAGGAGTTAGTACCATGTACCAACCTCATTGTCTAAAATATTTTTAAAAAACCTCTTTCTTTCAGTTTTAAGTTTAAATTTAAAAAAAAACATGATATTAAGATGTGTTAGTAAGCCATGAAATATTTTATCTCATGTACTATCTAAGATGACATGAGAGCCAATAAATTCACCAAGGATGATGCTACGGACCCCGGCCCATGCCGGGACACACGCTAGGCAGAAGAGACTGTGGTATTAGACGCAGCGTAGGTAGGCCTCCCACTAGATGGACCGACGACATTGTGAGAGTTGCGGGCATCCAGTGGATTCAGATGGCAGGATATCGTTCAGTGTGGAGGTTAAAGGGGGAGGCCTATGTTCAGCACTGGACGTCTTCTGGCTGATGATGATGACTGTGGTATTTACATCAATTATTGCTATTGGCACAAGTGTAGAAAGAAAATACAATGTTCTAATTGCCTCATTAGTTTAATTATACCTAATATAATTTAATGATAAGTACATAATAAGAGACATATCTAAATTTGTAAAACTATTATGTATATTTTATCAATTTTTTTTTTTTTTTTAATATCTGGGACATTATTGCACACATGGTTATCTGACCCCAAACTAAGCAAAGCTTGTAATATGGCTGCCAGAGACTGATATACATACATATATATTTTTAAATACATACTTAAATAGATATTAACACCCAGACATAGAACAAACACAAATGTTCATCACACAAATGTTTGTCCTAGATGGGAATCGAACCCACGCCCCCAAGCACAGAAAGTAGGATCACTACCAACTGAGCCACCGAGGCAGTCATGATGATGATCTAGCAATAAAATATATGTTCCAAATGTACATGTTCCATTGTGCGACTGATTTTGACCTGAATACAAAATGGCAATTCGGGCCAGAGCCAAAAATTCAAAGACCTATATGATAATATTTATTAACAGACTTCCAAAAAGAAGGAGGTTCTCAATTGTTTTTTTTTTTAATGTTTGTTACCTCGGAACTTTCGACTGGGTGAACCGATTTTGGTGATTATTTTTTTATTTGAAAGCTGGTGCTTCCTGTGTGGTCCCATTTCAATTTGGTCCGGTTCTGAGATTTTTATGAAGTCGGTTTTTTTATATTGATAATTATTGTCATCACTATTAATACATTTTGTGAGATAGGTACTTAGATGAAAATGTTGTGCTCTTAAAACTAATTTATACTGTGAATTATCATTATAATAAAATTTATAAAATGCAAGCCTTTTAGTTAATCCATGGTAATTAGATAGATAGATAGAAAACTCTTTATTGTTCACATCAAAAATTACAAACATAGTAGGTAACATAAAAAACAACTTAAAAACTAGTGAAACAATTGGCGGCCTTATCGCTATAAGCGATCTCTTCCAGGCAACTTGAGTATGGATAGGACATACAGAAGAGGTAAGGGACGGGGTGTGATGTAATAATGGAATAACTGGTACCTATATAAAAACATAGACATACATTATAATAATACACTAATACCTACTGAAACAATATATACAATAATACACATACATAAATAAAAATATTAAATACATACATATGTACTTATAAACATAAAGCGAGATAATAACGATACAGTAGCTACTCCGAGATATAGTACAGTTTTACACGACGCTTGAAGACACTTAAATCTTCCAGTTACAACATATGTACTGTGACGTTGCGGTTAGCGCCGTCATTTATTTATAAAAAATAAAATAATAATACTAAAACTAAGCTTAAAAATCTACATAAAAAAAAACTTATAATTACAAATAAATTACTTTAAAATAACAACTAAACTTCTATATAACATAAAATATTTATTAGCATTTTAATTAGTTAAAATAATCTAAAATATCATATTATTATTATGCGGAACCTTGCGTCTTGCGTGCGTTCGAAATGGTTTGCCGCGACATCAAGGAACGCTAACTACATAGTTACTATTACTTATACTGTGGTCGCTGTGCATTCTACACCGCGCTCCGGGTGCAAGGAGGGGCAGAGACGATCTACTTGTGATGAAGCATGCATGTAGCTCTCAGTGCTATCTAAAATTATTTTAAAATCATCTATAATTCATCTAGGGTGAGTTTTTATTATTGTTGTTACTACTGTGTCATTCCAGCGCCATTCTTCACAATGTTTAATTGTTACTAAACTAAGCTGTTCTGCCGCGCCTAGCTGACTGCAGTTAAGGGTATTTCGTGATCGCTGTGTCAGCCGCGGATTCGCACTGCGTTACCGCTGGAGACTAACCTTCACGCTACCCTACATGGCCTGACAGACAGTACTTCCCGGAACGAATTTGTATGCCTAGCTACCTCGTTCCAGGATTTATTTTTATCTTCACTGCACGACCTACCTAACGGCGTCCCAGAAGTGGCTGGATGGTTAGTCCCGGGTTGACAGTCGACTACTACCTACTTACAACCTGACGAAGACAGGTGGGAGCACGTCCTGAAGGCACAACGCGGATGCGAGTGCATTATACGCTCAGGCCAGTGATCCTCTTTTAAATCTACCTACTTGGTGCGAAAAGTGTGTGGCCGTGCAATGTTATAGAACAATATTACACACCCTGATGGTTTCCTGCGGTTTTCTTGCCTAACCGGCACCCTAACTATCTACCTACCTGCGGGCAGTAAGGGCAGTTACGCCGCAGTACATACTACTATAGACTCTGCAGGCGTACAGCTTAGGTGCTCTTACAATTCTGTCAGGCGTTAATCGACTAACGATGAGCCTTTACAACTATAATACTATTGGTACTGAAACTGATATTGTTTTAAACTATCACGGTTGTTCACTATAGTTATGTGATTATTTACGGGACATTTATCGTGGTAAGGGTGTGGAACGAGTTCCCGATATTTCAGCGCAGTTACATGCACCATTTTCACGGTTCCCGTGAACATGGTGCACTTAGTAAAGCTGATTTGTTTGAATTAATAAAAAATAAGGGTGGTCTTCCACTCGTTATATATTCACGTAATTATATATTCACGTGAAAACCTTAAAATCCACATAAAAACCGGCTGGAATCAATTTAGATTGCTAATTCTTAAATTACAGGCGCTATAATAAGCGTTGCTCATAGAATCAATTAAATTGAAAAATTATAATAAAATAATACAAATTTACCAGTTTCTGATTTTTTCCTTGAACCAAATTTGAACTTTCTAGGTCATCTGGAAGTGGGTTATAGTTTTGATCTATAGGTCAGTCAGTGATAAAAATGTCGATTTTTGGACGTTAATGGGGTCAATTCTGATGTACCATTCTCTAAACTAAACTAATTTGACAGGACTAAAATTATCGGCGTTTCTTTTCATTTGAATACTTCAGAAAAGGATGGCAACAGTTTTAGAGCTGTCAAATTTAGTTTAGTTTAGAGAATGGTACATCAGAATCGATGTCATTATCTAAATAACTGTTTGAGGAGTGTTTATGAAATTTGGAGCACAAATGTATCTCCCAGGTCTCAATACATATGCCAAATTTGACATGTTTATGTGAAATAGTTTTTGAGTAATGAGGGGGACAAAAGTGGCTCCAAGTGGTTCGTGTAATATTACACACGGTGCCGCTGGAGCTTGGCTCTGACGCGCTCCCGCGCGTCTAGATAGATTATGCCCTAATGATGATTACGTCGCGGGTGGCATTAGGCATATTGAATCCTGAGTGTAAAGAGGGACTGTAGAGTATAGAGTCCTGAGTGAAGCGAGCGAGGGCTCCAAGCTGCCCAAGATGAAGACAGGCTTTATTCTAAACTTTCCAGAAGAGCATACTCTACTTATCAGCTTCTGCGAGACAATGAAAAGCCAGGTTTCACTGAAAATCACAGCCAGTGTAGCCAACTCCTAAAAACTAAAAAACAACTCGCCAAAAAAAAAACAGTAGGTAAAGTAGAAAAGGCTGATTTCATACTTTTTTTGCTCATATAAAATTAAACAATAAACAATTTTCTTAGTTACATACCAGTGGCCCTAGTACGAGCACTTGCGAAAAAGTATTCGTTCCATAAACTATAGCAATATGTATGAAAAATTGAACAGCGCGCAGCGCCTCTATCTAACGTAAAGGGAAACATAATTTTCATACATTTGCTATCGTTTACGGAACGAATACTTTTTCGCAAGTTCTCGTACTAGCCCCACAGAACTCACATACATTGTTATATTAATAATCGCAACAACAAAAATCAAAGTAAAATTATTTTTCGGATTCATTCTCAATTGCCACATCTTCACTATTTTCACACTCAATATTTGCATAGTGTAATAGGTGGCGCTGAAGAACGTTAGTTGAAAAACAGTAAAAATTAGGAATGAAACAGAAAACAGGGACATAAATGTTAAAACAGTAGGGTTGTGGTAACACTGATCACAGCACCCACAGACATATGTCTGTGACAGCACCAAACACCGTCTTTTGTTTCACATTCGCACCTTTTTTTAGTTCTGCTTATGGTGGCCAGTTCGATTTTCGAGCAAACCTCTTTACAATGCCTTATGGGCATTTTTTTACTTAGAGTTTTCCACGAGTTTACACACAAATTTAACATTCCAAATTCAAATCACTTTATTCCCTAGGGAGTTTCATACAACTTTATATCTTTATGTTGAGGTTGCATGATATGTAATTGGACATTGTCGAGCAGTGTGAAAATATATTTTTATCAATGTGAAGTATTATAGCTTTCTCTTAGGTTAGTAAGTACTTCATCTATAATACCTACACTTGATATGAAGCATTTGATATCTGAAATTCAAAAAGAAATACCTGAAATTTATAACTCCATGTGGCAATGCTACGGAACCCCTTCAAAATTATTGTTTGGCGAAAAAGAAATTGCATCATGCGTCGGATGCCAGCAAGGAGATCGGCTTGGTCCTGCTATTTTCAGCTTGGCGATCCATCCTATAATTTCGGAGTTAATTTCAAAATTTAGTGTGGTATCTTGACGATGGATCTATAGGCGGGAGTGCTCCTGAGGTTTTGGAGGATCTTGAACGTATTATACAACGTTTCAATGCCATTGGTCTCGCACTCAATTTCGATAAATGTGAAATCTTTTTCCCTGATCATGTCCAGAATAATACCCGTACTCTAAAATATCTATCAAACATTTTATTCTTTATGTCCAAACATATTACAGCAAACTAAGACTTCACTAACCTTGCTTGGTGCCTCAATATTTTTGGAAGCAATCCCGCCTTTAATGATATCAAAAATTGATATTTTTATTAATAATTCATATCGTCTTTTCCAAATTAAACCACACATGGCAATCTATATACTTTGACTCTGTCTTTTTACTCCAAAATTCACGTATTTGTTGCGATGTTGTCCACTGTGGTATTTTCACTCGATTACTGATTTCGTCGATTCTACATTAAAAGATACTATTACTAAAATTCTAAATCTTCAGTTGGACAACCGCTCGTGGGCACAGGCTACTCTACCCATTTCTTTTGGTGGGCTGGGCATTCGTCGCACCTCCAGCGTAGCACTTCCGGCTTTCTTGGCTTCCAGTCATGGTTCGCTGACCCTCATCGGCATGATCCTTAAGAACCCAATAGCCGATGTTCGGGTTGCTGGCCCGACGGAAGCCTTGGCTGCCTGGTGTGCTTCATGCCCAGGTGTCAACCCGCCCACTGATATGGGATTGCAGAAGTTGTGGGATCGTCCACTCACTAAACTCACATATGCAGCCCTACTGGATCAAGCTGTGGATGATATGGATCGTGCGCGTCTCCTGGCCGTGTCAGTAGCGGAGTCGGGTCACTGGCTGCTTGCACTCTCCTCTGAAAATTTGGGTACTGTCCTCGACCCCAGTTGTCTACGCATTGCGGCGGGTTTGCGTCTAGGTGCGAAGTTGTGCGAGCCTCATCGCTGCCAGTGTGGACGAGCCGTGGACCAATTCGGACGCCACGGGCTATCGTGTGTGAAGAATGCTGGCCGACTATACAGACATTGGGCTATTAATGATTTGGTCAGGCAGGCACTCTCCACTGCGTCCATGCCCTCAACTCTGGAACCAAACGGCATGACGAGAGACGATGGCAAGAGACCAGACGGAGCTAGTCTGGTACCTTGGTGTCTTGGCCGATCCCTGGTCTCGGACGCCACCTGTGTGGACACCCTGGCTCCTTCTCATGTCGCCAGCTCCCCTCGCAGTGTCGGGGCTGCGGCCGAACAAGCCCAAATAAACAAACATAGGAAGTATTCACAGCTAAAAACTATGTACTTACGTTGTACATTTACATAACCCCCATGTCAAACTATTGTTTTATATACAGCACAGACAGCCTTTGTACTTTTACAGTTATGGCATTGAAGGCAAACTACTTACCTATAATGTATATAATATGCAGAATATTTATAGAAAATTATTTATTTCAAAATTGTTAAATTTACTCATACTACAATTACTATTTCTTCATGTAACTTCAAACAAATCTTTTAGTATTTATGTGTATTTCTACAATTACAGCGCACACATACTACTCAATCATACACACTCACTCAACAACAAATACACTACCTCACACAACACTAATCGTAATAATTACCTACCGAACTTGAAACTTATTTTTACGCGACTCGTGCTTTTTATCAATACTTCTATTGCATACAAAATAAACATAAATTCAATTTTATTTATATGTACTTATTATAGTAAATACACAATTATTATATGCACAATTACGAGCGCATACTATTTAAACATCTGTAATGCTAGTAAATTATATGGGTTTCTACGTTTACATACTCATAAAAATCGTTATAATGCTCCCATCTAAGTTAAATCTATTTTATCAGAACGTCCGCGGGCTACGCACAAAAACACTAGAACTAAGACAGAATATACTCTCGCATAACTATGATGTCATACTGATAACAGAATCATGGTTACCGGACAGTGTCTATAACGGTGAGATATGTGACGATCGATATGATGTCTTTCGATGTGACCGTAGCAAAACTACTTCAAGTAAAACGACCGGCGGCGGAGCCCTTATATGCATACGACGGACGCTGCACGCGCAGGAGAGGCCGGAGTGGTCGTGCGACGGCCTCGAATGCGTCTGGGTGACTGTGCCGGCGCGCTCACTTGGTGCCGGTGATAAAAGAAACCTGCATATCTGCGCGGTTTATATAGTAGGTAACAATAACCAAGCATCCCGACTGATCGCTTTTACAAACCTTCTTACAGAGATATTTATGTCTTGCTCGAATGATCATTTTATAATTACTGGTGACTTTAACCTTTCGGGCGCCGGTGTGTCCTGGTCGCCGTTGGGACCGACATATATTAAGCGCGGTACCACTGAACTTCAGGAGGCGGCAATTAGTCTCATCGATGCATGTAGTCTTTCTGGGTTAACGCAGTATAATCTTCATAAGAACTCTAGTAATAATATTTTAGACCTAATATTCAGTAACACTCAAATAGAGGTGTCACGTTCTTGTTTTTCACTCGTTAAAAAAGAAGATAAATTTCACCCTAGCCTGGAATTAGATGCATCAGATCTTATGGTACCCTACCTCAAACGTTCACCTACGACCAAGTTTTGTTTTTACAAAGCAGATTATGACACCATTAATAACTACTTTGCAGGTATAGACTGGAACACCTCTTTAAATGGCGATTCCATTGACGAAATTATTCAGCAGTTCTACTCTTATCTTCGTAAAGCTATAGACGACAATGTCCCGAAAAGGCTTGTTTCTAATTCAGGTACTTATCCTATCTGGTACTCGCGGTCCCTAGTTCATATCATCAAAGACAAATTTAAGGCCCATTCTCGATGGAAAGCTCATGGAAACCCTAGAGACTATGACGAGTTTTCTATTCTGCGTGCTAGGCAAAAAAAAGTGCAGAAGAAATGTTTCGATTCGTACAAAGAACACATGCAACTGTATCTTAAAAAAGACCCAAAGCATTTGTGGTCGTATCTGAAATCTTTACGAGCTGGGAACTCGGGTTACCCAAACACTCTCACATGGGGTAACAGAACTCTAAAAAATGAATCTGAAATATGTACAGGCTTTAACGATTTTTTTGAGAGCGTGTTCCAAAAGCCAGCTACTTCATACGACGATTTCTTGCTTTCTTACCCGGAACCACAAGAAACAGTTCATAGACTTAATATATCCGAAAGTACCGTTTTAAAATTATTAAATTCTATAGACGATAAAAAAGGTCCCGGCACGGACAATATTCCTCCGGGATTCATTAAAAAATGTGCCAAAACCTTATCAAAACCACTTTCCATTATATTTACATTATCCGTCAATGTATTTGGTGTTTTTCCTGAGATATGGAAGGAAGCAAGAATTGTCCCAATACACAAAAGTGGTTCGCGAGGCCGCGTTGAAAACTATCGTCCTATTTCTATCTTAAATATATTTAGCAAAATATTCGAAAAGGCTGTCTACAGAACCATATGCACCACAATTTTTAAGGCGATTCCAAGTGAACAGCATGGTTTTATGAACAAGCGCTCTACCGTCACAAACCTAGCTGTTTTTACAAACTACGTCTACCGTAGCATGGATGAGGGGTTGCAGGTTGATGTCATATACACAGACTTTGAAAAGGCGTTCGATAGAGTGGATCACATCATCCTGCTTCACAAACTCTACGCATTGGGGATACGTGGGGACCTACATAGATGGCTCAGCTCATACATCTCCAACAGATTACAGGCGGTAGCCATCGGCAGCGCGCGCAGTGACTTTGTCACTATAAGCTCTGGAGTCCCCCAAGGATCGATACTGGGTCCTCTTCTATATATAGCGTATCTATTTGACATACACCCCAGCCTCTTAAATTCCAAATATCTCATGTTCGCTGACGATAAAAAGGTGTTCCTCAAAATAAAAACTGTCAGCGACTGCGCGAAAATTCAAAATGATCTAAATAACCTCGCACACTTTTACACACAAAATAGGATCTCCATCAACATAGCCAAATGTCTTCAGACAACGTTCACTAGAAAACTAAAGCCGATTAATCACATCTATCATTTTAACAATACTCCAATTAAAAAAGTTAAAACAGTGCGGGACTTAGGAGTTATATTAGACTCGAGAATGATGATGGTTGAACACATAGACACTATTGTGGACAAAGCTTACAAGCAGTTAGGATTCATCAAGCGTGTATGTAACTCCTTTAAAAGCATTGACTGTATCAAAGTCTTGTACTTTACATATGTGAGAAGCATTTTGGAATATGCGTGCAGCGTCTGGTCACCCTCTTATAATGTCCACATTCAAAAACTAGAAACGATACAAAATAAATTTATCAAGTTTCTATGCTTTAAAGACTTTAAGACTTTTGACTCATACTCGGAAGCCTGTAAATATTACGGCATAGGTTCATTGGAGCAGAGGCGTCAGCAGTATGACATTGTTTTTCTACACGACATATTCTCTGGGAAAATTGATTGCAGTGAACTTCTCTCTAATATTTCAATAAGGGTACCAACTCGTCGTTCTCGACACACTACACCACTGTTTCACGTCCCTGTCGTACATACAAACTACGCTCGAAACTCTATCCTTTGTCGCGTCCCTCAAACCTATAATATTCATTACTATAAACTAGACCTCTTTCACTTAACAAAAAATGCCCTAAAAATTGAAATTAAAAAGTGTCACAAGCTCGGTAAGTAATTCCACACATCACCACACACCTTCATCCACACTCACACACACCTACATACCCCCACGCACATTTTCACACACACACACACACACACACACACAAACACACACACACACACACACACACACACACACAGATACACACACACACACTCACATCTTTGCGAACCCTGACTCTTTAGGACTTGTGTATCGTAGAGACGACAGACACACACCTCACACCTACACACCTATTAATAAGTTCGTGTGCTGTAATATTACTATGTTACTCGTAAAATTATTATTATTTACTTTTTAAATTACTGTAATCTATTTTGGCCTTATCTTTAATAACTATTGTGAATATTATGTAGAATTTATAACGCTGTTGATTACAAGAAATAAATAAATAAATAAATAGCTCAGCGCACATTATGAGTTTGTTGCGCTAGCTGTGGAGACCCTGGGCCCGTGGTCGTCCGACACAAACTTTTTTGTGTCAAAGATATTTCAACCAGGTTGGTCCTCGTCCTCGCCTCGGGGGATCCTAGAGCTGGCAGATATTTTATACAGAAATTAAGTATTGCCATACAGCGAGGCAATTCTGCCAGTGTTCTAGGAACCCTGCCGCACGGTAGTGATCTCGACGGAATTTTTATTTTGTAGGATATATTTGTTTGTTCTAGTGTGTACATAATATATTCTTTTATAATTTTTAGTTAACCAAATAAATATGAAGCATTTAGTATTTATCTATATTACATATTATATATTATCTATGTTATACTATATATCATTTGGTAGTATTTATTTAATGGTATCACTAAAAGTGTTTTAGAATCCCCCGTCGATCCCTGTTACGTAAATTCTTTCCAATGGTTGCCTGGAAGAGATCGCTTTTAGCGATAAGGCCACCACCACTTGTGGCACTAGCTGGTAAGTGTTTTCTATCTGTTTGTAATTTTTATTTCTAGTGTACACAATAAAGAGTTTCTATCTATAGCTACTTCAGCCTAGTTCAGTTGCTTCATGGATCATTATGATCCATTGAACAACTGGACTAGACTTTGTTTAGTGTTCAGTGACATTAGTACGAGAACTTGCGAAAAAGTTATCGTTACGTAAATGATAGCAAAATGTATGAACAATTTAACAGCGCCTCTATCGGACGTGAAAGGAAACTGATTTTTTCATACATTTGCTATCGTTTACGTAGGTAACGATAACTTTTTCGCAAGTTCTCGTACTAACCCCACAGCTTTCATTCGCTAGTTCATTAAAGTATCGAATAGATGGATAAATAACATTTCATTGATTCTTCTAATCACTGGTGATTAGGAGATGCGAGTGACAGAATATAATCTTCTTGCACAGTTGAATGCAAATTTAATTAATTTGTATAGATAGATAATAATTATGGTTAGTAGGTATGTTTTATAATCAATATCAGATTCTCGCATGGGTTGCGGAGGTGAAACCCTAATAACGAAATAATTTATACATAGTAGGGTAAAAAATATATGTAAATCGGTGATTAAAAAAAACATCAGTTTAAATAGGTATATAATAATAATCAATATAAAAAACCGATATCATAAAAATGTCAGAACTGAACCAAATGAAAATGGGACCACACGGGAAGCACCAGCTTTCAAATAGAAAAAGAATCATCAAAATCGGTTCACCCCACACAAAAGATTTTAACGGCTATATAGGCATTTTTGTAAGAAATATGATGTAGCCACTTGCACCCATATAAACCCATAGCAACTGTGTTAGCAACTGTGACGCGGAGTTCGACGCATTGACATAAATAAGAATAAGAAAACATAAATAAGAATGTTCAATCAACTATCTGTCACAATACCTGGCGACAGAGTTTCCTTCTCATTTCCGTTCTATTTACTTTTCTTTTCTGTGGTTCACCCAGTCGAAATTTCAGAGTGCATGTTTTCTGACACAATACACTAGATGGCGGTGTACCACCTTAAAACGCGCATTCGTTTTGTTCGCCGCATTCGGAAGATAGGTCTGGGGCCGTCCGTTCTATTTAGTATATGGAGTATTTAGTTTCTTTGTATTTTTAGAGACGTCTTCAGTACCTAGCTTCTGAAGCGGATTAATAGAAAAACAATCAATCGATCAAAATAAAGAAAGTAAACAATGACAAAACGCGTTTAAATTGAAAGGTACGAGTACATTACATAGGCACATTTTGAATTTTGATGCCATGCGAACCTTCCTTTCTTGCAATTTTTCAACAAAGCAATCAAAATCAAAGTATGTCGCTTGCTTCAGCAAGTGTCCCTGGGGGAGTTCTAGCTGGAGCTGATTTAGACCTAGAGCTATGGTGCAGGTGGGCCACGGAACACTATTGAGGTGGGCAGAGGGGGAGTGAGATTGTATCTACCGCGACTTTTGCAGTGAAAGTTTCATTGCAAAATTCGTATATGCATACATTATAAGCAACTAGATCAAGTTTGGTGAAGCTATTTAAATACATATAGCTAAATATTTAAATGCAATATGGTTTAGGATTTGTAATACGTGTGGTGACATCTGTGAGTATATGGCAGAATAAACTAGCTTGGTGATATTAAAAGTATTGAACGGCATCGATCTGTGACTTTCAGAGTTTGCAGACAGAGGGCGCTGTATTCAAATTGGAACATGTTATATTTCTGTTTATGGTAGTATTTTTCTGTGAAGGCAAACTAGCGTTGACTTTGTTTTACTTTAACAGACGTACAGAAAATGAGTTTTCTTGAAGTGATCACAGAAGCAGTCAGTATAGGAAAAAGTTTATCGAAATGATAAACAAGAATGTGGCTTTAGCTAGTTTGGTTGAGTGATTTCAGCCTTAAAAATATTTTTTTGGATGACTATGTGATGGGGCAGTCGCGGATCCACCGTTGTGGGCACGATGGGCATGCCCACAACCCTAATACGTGACTTTACCCGCGTGAAACTACGATACACTGTACAAAATCTTGGTCAGGCCGTCATATAATTTTTTATAAACATTTCCTTTGTAGGAATGCTCTATATCGACCATGCACGAGCAAGGTTCATACGCTGTCTCGCACTTGCCCGATTTTCGGGTGGCTGTGACCACAACCTTTTTTGAGGGCTGGAACCACGCCTGTGATGGGGTGCTGGTGAGATGAAAAGATGGAGATTCGAAGATCGTGAGAACGTGAGAGTGGAAAAAGTGAATAGCCCAGTTTTGGTTAACATAAATTCAGTGCTTGTAATACGTTATCAGTTTTGGAACAATTTGTGCAACGCATTGATTATGGACGTTGTGAAGGTGCACTTTATTTTAGACGGACGTGATTGACTTACATTTGTCAGGTAAATTATTTCTAACGGCGCCGGCGTAGCAAGTTGGTCACCCCTCGTGTGATTTCAGGCCCCTCTTTCCCACTGGGCACTTTCCCAGGGCTCGCCATCGATGGGGCCCCCAAGTACCCGCCAGATCACGAAACAATAACCGATATTTATTACCGAAAAACATATTTATTTCGAAAAAATCACCTTTTTTTTTTTTTTTAATTTATAACCTACTGACTACAATACCTACTTGCTTATTAGCTATTGAATGCGCGAAGTAACTCTACTCTCGCCTGAAAATAGTGCGCTGTCAAGGTCATAGGGGCCCTAATCCTTCTAACGCACTATCTTAATGTGCCCAGGGCCTCCTATATGAAGTTTTGCTATTGAAGTTTTGCTATTTGCTTCTTTGTCTAATCGCTAACAACTTCTTTTCCAGTGAATCTTGGGTGATAGCAGAACTATATAACCTGACTGCAGAGGAATATGGTGCGATTTTTATTTTGTGAAAATCCGAAATCATAAAACGTGGATGTTTTTCTGGGATTTATCCGATTGACCTTCTGGTTGATCACGTGGATCGGAAGTGATTCAGTGCTTTGGAAGGGGTGCTTATCGTGTCTTTTTTACCGACTTCCAAAAAGGAGGAGGTACTATGTTCTTCTGTATGTATTTTTTTATTTGAAAGCTGGTGTTCCCCGTTTCACGGTGAACGTACTGCGATCCCCAAGCTGCCTGCCAAACGTGGGGATTATGGCAACACCCCTCTCTATGAGGGAGGCCTTGTCCAACAGTGGACGTTAATTGGCTGATGGTGTGATGTGTGTTCCAGTTTGTTTCCAATTTGGTCCAGTTCTGATAAAGTCGGTTTGTTTATTGATAATTATTTTAAATTTCAGACGTAGTTTCTATCCTAGTGGTCGGGAACATTCTTGCTGTGCGTCCAGCAGTGCATTCAGCACAGGTTGGATCACCGTCTCTTTCTGAGCTACAGATCTGCAAACTTGGCGACTTCCTACTACTTCCTAGCCGCCTCACGACTGACACTGGGGGTGTTTAGAACTACGTGCTTACAAAGTAAGTGTGACAGCGTAGGTGAATGGACTCCATTTATATTTACAAAAGATATGATAAGCTCTAGTTTAATTTCTATTGTTTTATTTCTATTGTAAATTGTGTTTTTTTTGCCACAAATAAATTAAATCTATGTTTATTTATCTTCCTAAGTACTTTTGATTAGTAATTTTTAAACTTTCGCGATTTGAACACATGTTTTAATATCTATTTTTACCAATATTTAATATTGCGCGATAAGTCCCGATAAACATTAAAACATACCTTTGATTACATTACCAAGTGGGCCGAAGTCGGGATAACATGGCAAAGTGGGATTATATAGAAGGCTCTGATACCGAATGTCTTTGTGGTGTCAACCCTCAGACAATGTCACACTTGATGGAGTGTGCAGCGTGCCCTGCAGCCTGCACAGCACACTGGACGATCTGAATGAAGCCACGGAGAGTGCCATTGGAGTGGCGGAATTTTGGTCCAAAAACTTAATTTAAAATTAAAATAAGGAGCGAAACATCGACTAGAAAGAAGAAGAAAAAAATCCAATGGCCATCAAAATATTTAATAAACTACCAGTACAGATAAAGGATATAGAAAATGAAAATAAATTTGACAAAACCCTAAAAAACATGTTGCTAGCAAAATGTTATTATAGCATAAATGAGTATTTAGAAGACAAATCAATTATGGAATAAATCGATCCGCTCCGCACTATATTGCCATACCCAATCAGGGTTGTTATTATGTATTACCTAATTTAAACATGCTACCTAACATCTGTATGTGAACTTCATAATAATTATGCAATAAATTATTGAGTATTGAGAAGATTACATTCAGAGGTAGGTAGGTACTTAATAATTTTGTTTGGGTCCATGACCTCCTCTCGGAATAAATGATTCCGAGAAGAATAATTATTTTGCCAATAGTTCGGAACTAACCCCCAATTGAAGGTGGGTAAATAATATAAAGGTTTGCGTACTTATCGAGTTGAGTTGGTTGTATGTTCCGTTTTTTTTACTTATCTCAATCTTTTTGTGTGCGCACGCTGTGTGCAGCTGCACAGAATCTTTGGCGAGAATAACTTGTAAAAAACCTATTTTTTTCAAAATGCTCAGGAATAGGATTGAAGTTTAATTAGTTAACTTGGCACCTGGAACTTACGTTTTTGTAAGAGAAGTACCACTATATTCAAGCACGCAGATTAAGTTATTGTAACGCAGATGAAATGAATTAGTTACTTTTTTTATATTAGTTACTCTTATGTGTATTAATAGTTTAAGTACCTACTTAATTTCTAGTGATAATTACACAATTAAAGATCAAAATAATATCTTTTAATTTATATATTGTTCAGGCTTGAAATTTTTTTTATAAAAAAAATACCTATTGCATTTCGGTCTTACAATAAAATTAATTTAAGTGCATGGCGCCCTAGTTAACCCGTATTCTTAGGTTCAGAACTCACAGCTGGTCGAGGCAATATATTCGTTGCCGATTTATAAAGGTTACAAGCAAACGCGCGCGCGTTGAAGTCTTTTCTATGAACCGTTGATTGCTACGGTCGCTACGCGTAGCTCTACATTACAGGACGCGTACGCGTAGTCCATAATAGTGTAGGTTTATAATGTAGATATATCTGTAGTAGGTATAGATTGATAGCATTCCTGTAGTAGTCATATTTTGTCTTCATTCTATATGACCCAGTTAAAAGTATATAGGTGAGGTAATAAGTCAAAATATAAAATAAAAGTTATCTTTTTCGCGGTTTTGTAATCTCTGAACTCTCAAAGCTCATATCTGCATGAATCTATTTAAAAAATACATCAACATTATAGTAAAGAAACACGTATTCTGAGGCTTATTATGGATATCCGTTCGTGATTCTGATTCTGATCGCTTGCCATCTCGCTCACGTGCGTGGTGCGAGTAAGTAAATGGAACGGGATAGCGCAAACATGGCAGGAACACCGCAGTCATTGGAACGGGTGATATCGAAGATCACCGCGAAATGACATAAGTACAAGAAGTCCCGTGTCAATACGGCATCATTACCTAAACATAATATTTATCTTTTATTATTGCATTTAAATTGCGGATAGGTAAAAGACCCTTCAGACTATGCTGTAATATTTTGCAAAGCGCATGCATTACTGTGTGAACATATGTGTTAGATATTATCCTACTATGACGGTTGGCTGGACAGCGCAAAGAAGTCTATTATACCAAAGTTAACCCGCTCATAATGAATAAAATGTGTCAAAGCCCGTTAGCTTCTACAATAAAGTATGATATATTAAAGCATAGTGAGAAGAGGCCCTGCGCACGCGGTGTTCGTCGTTCCTCTGGAGATGCAGAATTGGCGGTCGAACGGTATGCGAGCCAACCTGTTTCCAAGGGGGAGGCGCCCCCGCCCCGCCAGCACTCCGCCAGTGCCTTCCCAGCCTCCGGCGTGGCTGAACGCGCGTGCGCACATTAAAATACACACGTTCTAAATCAAACCTTTTCCAAAAACAAAACAGTGCATTCCGGATTGCAGTGAAGTGTTCCACAAGTGACGAATAATACCTACTAATTCAGTGTCGTATTTGGTGCTTTTCAATCATCTTTTATCATATAAAAAAACGAATTGATTATGTTTGTGAACGAAATTGTGTTGTGTTGAAAGGATTTTGGAGGTTGGTCCACGTTTTTTTTCACATAACTAAGCTTGCTTGGTTTGGGTCGGGTTGGATTTGTTTTATCAATTCAATCAATTTATCGTTGAGGAGTTGAAATTTGAGTACATTGTTGAAATATGCTTCGCAAAACTAGATAAACGTTAAGCTAGAGCTAGGTGCTCCATCGTAAGTTCATTCTAAGCTTAAAGCGTAGGCCCGGCCTGTGTCAAATAGGCCTCGTAACCACTAGTTGAACGCCCCGACGGCACCCGGACTTTAATATCTTTGCTCTTCTTAATTACTTTTTGATATGCCGGTGGATATTAAAGGCCAAACAGGTTGCTGGGTTATGGTTGAAGCCCGTGGATGAACCGGCTTTTCTAAATTCATAGAACGGTCTTAGCTCAAGGCGGTTCTGTTATTCGAATTCCTTGGTGTTTTAGAAATAGATGCAACAAATTATTTACTGCGGTATCTGTTTTGAAATTCAATATTAAAGAGTCATGAGTGCCCGCCCCGGACTTCGGTCACTTTCATATAAACGTATATAAATAGTTTTTTTTGGAAATTGCTTGTCTGTTTTTCATTAAATTTTGTATGGGAAATATATGTGACGTTCTTAAGTGAATATTGTTAGCGTAATATACTTAAGTTATTTCTTTTCAAAATATAAAGAGATATAATATTATTGGAAGAGTCTTAATAGTACTTATAAAGATACAAGGTATAATTAAGGCGATAATGCTGAAAAAGAAAACAAAAATCTATGATTGTCTAAAGTAACCATTACACTATGTGATTTAGTGCTTCGAGTTAGTGTAATTATTTAGTCTCTATTATGGCAGTTAAACTAAATGTGCAAGTCAATCATATGGTTGAATCGCAATAGTCTTGTCTGCTTTACTTAAGTACTTAAAAGAAATGTACAAAACGTGCGTTAGTAAGTTAAATTCTAAAGTTTAAGGTCTAAACTTTAAACTCTTATCCTTAAGAATTGAATTAAGTTACTTTAACTGGTTCTTATGCTTAAGAATAAGAATCAGTTTTGTAAGCTACTAGCTGAATCCTGTGGTGTTACACGTGATTTTCCAGTTTTCCGCATTTTCTGGAGGAAAAATTACCCTATGTCCGCCCTTACGATGTACTTGACTACCATTCAGCAAAATTTCGTTAAGACCGGCCTAGCCGTTTAGTCGTGAAAAGCGAACAGACAGGAGACAGAGTTACCTATTTTCGTTTTTATAATATTAGTAAGGATAAACGTTAAAAAGTTAAAAAATTGTACCTTCTACCAGACACACGGACTAACTTTTATTTCAAGAGAAATCTAAGTGAATACAGCTAGCTTGAGAAACTTGACTTAGCTTTCACTTTAATCTAAGTTAAGTTTAAGCAGCAAAACTTGCCTTAATTAAACGGCATAGGAAAGTATTTAAATTTTGGAATGATTAATTAACTTTTACATCCATTGCATGGTATTATCTATCTATACCAATATATAAAGAGGAAACATTTGATTGTTTGTTTGTTTGCATTGAATAGGCTCCGAAACTACTGAACCGATTTGATAAATTATTTCACTATTAGGAAGCTACACTATCCCCGAGTGACATAGGCTATATTATATTTTGTAGCGAGGCCGAAGGCCGAGCTTACACCCGTGCGAAGCCGAGGCGGGTGGCTAGTCTTTTATAAAGAGCAATGCGAGTTCATTCCCTGATATACAAATAATTTATTTCATACATTCATAGTACCTACCACAAACAAGTGGATCACCTAAAAAACAGACTTCAAAAATACTTATATGAAAAACGTAATAAGTGCCTATAAAATTTGAGTGTTGTCCTCAATTCCCCTGGGATCCCATCATCAGATTCTAACTTGGTGACAATTGGGACCAAATTGCAAGTTATACCGAACAAAAGTTTTTTTTGAAATCGGTGTACATAAATTTAAACAAAAATACAGTGGAACATAGAACCGTCCTTCTTTTTTGAAGTCAGTTAAAAATACTACTACCAATCTAATTATCAAACTTGGTTTCAGCACATGTACCTTGATGTTAGGCTTCCTTGACATGAAAAATAGTTAACGTCATTGTAATCAAGAAAAAAAAAAGTGTTATTTTCTTGGAGAGTTGAGTAATTCAATCAATGAACTATTATATATACAACTTTTTAAATGAAGGTTTTTTTTATATTAATAAATTTAATTTAACATTATTGAAAATAAGTCTGAATCACAATTACCTATATTATTATACTTGGTTCAAGCAGTCCAAGTTTTCTTCATATACGTTCAGCATTCCGGAAGAAAATGATAACAGATATTAAAAACAAATACAAAACCTCTTATTAAAATCGCACATGTATCTTCGCCATTCTACAAAACACACACACACACACACACTAAATAAATTGAACAAACAAAATCAAATAATTTTGACAAACTCTACGTAAATATTTACGTCTGTTAACTTATTAGAATAATATAAAATACCAAATAGTCAGTCTTATTTATAAAATGCCGTCAATTTGGGTTGCATTATATAAGTTTTATAAGTGGTTATGGCCACAGAAAATAATAATTTTTGTTTAAATTAGAACGGCTGTCAAGGCATTTTTGTAAGAAATATGTTGTAGCCAGTTGCACCCATATAAACGAAACGTCAGTCATTCGAAATCAGTTAGCAACTGTGACGCGGAGTTCGACGCGTTGATCTAAATAACAATGTTCAATCAAGGTTCTGTCATAATGCCTGGCGACAGATTTTCCTTCTCATTTCCATTATATTTTCTGTAGTTATGGCAAACAGTAACAAATTCATGTTTTTGATATAAATAGTTAAGGATATAAATAAGTTTTCAATAATAATTTAAAAACATGATTGTTGACACTTTTCTCGATATAATAATTCGGCGACAAAAAGGCCTTCCTAAACCCGTATTAAGGTTTATCTCCGAATCTAGAAATTATTGATAATATATTATTTCATATTCTAATGGCCATCTGGGAGTTTTATCATCTTTAATAACCTTACTGTAGGCCTAGATCGCATATTAGATTTGTCCATCGATTTAAATCATTTGTCACTGTTTCACGCAGGGGGTAAAACTCAGCTAACGTCGCGGTGTAGAGTATCAACTCAGTTCTTTGCACAAATCTCTATAATTACTTATGAACAAATAAAAAGGAAACTAAAAATGCTGCCTAAAATTAACAAGCAAATATAAATGCTGTAGGCACATTATCAATAGACAATATTTTATTTATAGCAAAAATCCACACACACTTATCATGTAGGAGAGTTTCTACAGTTCAACTCAGTTTGAAGTTGCTTCCTACATAATAATGTGTAGAAAACTACGAATTTTGAGTCTATAAAGTAGAAGCACCTTTGTGGGAAAATTTCTAGTTATAATGGTTTTAATTTCACAATGACAATATAGAATAAGAAACGTTTGAAATATTTTTACTTGTAAGAGAAATCATAGTAGGTAATTTGTTTAAAAAGACTACACATATACAATTTAATAAGAAATTTGACCCAAATTTATATATTTCGCTTTTTTTTCCTTTTTCTTCATGGGAGGGTTTTGGCGTCTCACATCTTGTGCATTTGCTAGTATCGAGTATTGAAATATTTTAAAGTTATATTAGACAAGATTAGTCTATTCATAGTCAGAGTCAAACAAAGAAGTCATTCGTGCTCTAGTAAAGTTGTGGAGTCTTCTATGGAGTTCTATGGTTCGGAAGAATTATAATCGCATTAATAACCGACTTCAAAAATATATGTAAAACGTAATAAGTGCCTACAAAATTTTAAGGTTAAACACTGTTTTAAACTATCACGGTTGTTCACTAAAGTTAAATGATTATTTACGGGATATTTACCGTGGTAAGGTTGTGGAAGGAGCTCCCGATATTTCGAAAAGCTCCTAGAAAAAAGAAAAAAGGGAGCTCCTTCCACAACCTTACCACGGTAAATATCCCGTAAATAATCATTTAAATTTTAAGGTTGCCCTCGGTTTCCCTGGGATCCCATCATCAGATCCTAACTTGGTGACAATGGGACCAAATTGGAAGTATACCTTACCGAACAAGTTTTTTTTTAAATCGGTCAGTCGTTGGCGGAGAAAATACATTTAAAAAAAGTACAGTAGAACATAGAACCGTCCTCCTTTTTTGAAGTCGGTTACAAAGGACGGCATGGTCGTCTGTTGGGTGAGGCATCAAGCCTCATTAAGGCCAGATGCGCTTGCACCCGTCACATCACCTTATCATATCACCCTTGTTTCTGATCTAAAGGGCCATTTCCAATAGTGAATTGTGTACTTAAATAGCCTGATTGTGATAATCATTTGTAAAACCATGGGAAAATCCTGGTAATTACGGAAATACCAAAATATTAAATTCATATGATTATTTACGAGATATTTACCGTGGTAAGTTTGTGGATCGTGTAGAAGTTCGTTTTCGAGGTGGTAGATCGTTTTGTCTGCACCTAACTTTGAACTTTTTCACCAACCACCCGCATTCTTCAGTCTTCCCGTGAACATGGTGCATGTAACTGCGCCGAAGTATCGGGAGGTCCTTCCACAACCTTACCACGGTAAATATTCCGTAAATAATTATATAAATTTAGTGAACGACCGTGATAGTTTAAAACAGTTTTTACCAAAATATTGCCACAATCGTTTAACCGACAACAGCGCGTTGGGCGTGTTGATACCTTTCCGATAGCCCATTGAATGCAAAGCAGCCAAAGTACAATACAACTATTGTTTATTCTGTGGTACAGAGCTTATTGTTCCCTGACGAGACTCAATATGGTAATGATGCTTATATGCAGCGTCGATCTGTTCGCATGAATGTGATAATATGTGATATCAGTTTTACAACTAGTGATTAGTTGTACAAGAACATTATAAATATATATCATACTAGCTGTTGCCCGTGACTTTGTACGCGTAGACTTTCATTTAAACTTTCAAGGCCTTACTTAAAAACGTTACTCAAGTTTACATACGCTTAAATATGCTCCGTCTTGTTTTCGCGTGACGATTGCCGTCAGCAAGAAGTTGAGAGAGCATTTCAAAACAGATCAACTTGAGTAACGTTTTTAAGTAAGGCCCTTAATCTCCATTTGTGCCCTTTCAATTCGGCCCTTTCATAAAATCCTTTTTTACGTACGTATATCAATCTCTGGCAGCCAAATTACAAGCTTTGCTTAGTTTGGGGTCAGATGACAGTGTGTGCAAAAATGTCCCAGATATTTATTATTATATATATTGTAGGTTCTATGTTCTGAATAGCACTGAACTGCTCTCTTAACTCTGACGTGAGTATAAGTTGCTAGATCTCTTTATTCTTTTAAATTTCACTGGAAACGTTACCCGTTCAATAATTATCACACTGATATTTATCACTCTTATATTCATCATCATCATTTCAGCCATAGGACGTCCACTGCTGGACATAGGTCTCCCCCATCGAGTTCCAAAAGGACCGGTTGGAAGCGGCCTGCATCTAGCGTTTTCCTGCGATCTCTTTTAGGTCGTCTGTCCATCTTGTGGGTGGACGTCCTACGTTGCGCTTACCGGTCCGTGGTCTCCACTCGAGAACCTTTAGGCCCCATCGGCCATCTGTTCTGCGTGCCATGTGCCCTGCCCACTCTTATATTACATTCTATTTAAAACGATATTTAACGAGTTTAACGGCAACATCAAAAAACATATCGTCTCATTGTATTATTTTCCTATACTTGTGTATTTTCGAGTGTTAATGTGTAATAATGGTGGATTATTATGTATTTAGTGTTTGTGAACGTGTTAGAGTGTGGACCAGTGATATAATGCGGTAAAACATGTATTTTCCTGTTGTTTCCAAAGCTCCATAGAAACTTCTTGTAAAGTCTCCACTACTTTACTAGGATATGATTTTGACTTGATCGTGACATACTTTGTTTGACTGTGACTGACTTGTTTGACTATATTTCTCCAAACTTGCTATTAATTTATTACACTGGTGAATGCCCAAGAGTGCGACGCCAAAATCCTCACAGAGGCAAAAATAAAAAGAAGAGAATTAAAGTCAACTAATAAGTAAGGCCATGTAAAAAGTTCTAAGTCAAATAAAAAGTCTTTCACACAATTAAAAGAAAAATCAGGCCAGAATTAATTACAGAAAGCTTTAATAAGTGTCGGCGCATAAAAACGGGGAGTTTCTAAACAAATTAGCGTCAAAAATGCAGCGCATGCGCAGTTGGCCGGTTGGGAAATTTGAAATTTTAGATGTCGACACCGAGTATGCGACCCAGAATGAGTTATACCGCGCAGCCCGACTAGACGGGATTCTTGGACAGTAGTCGTTTTTTCCAGTTGGCGAAAGTCCCGAATATTTCAAATGTGGTTCTGGATTCATTCAAGATACTCGTATTATCTATGCTGTCTTCGACGAAAATAAAATGAATGGACGGGCCCAGTAGAAGCGCATTTTTGAAGATTACAAAATGAGCGCCAGCGCTCACTTCGTTTCAGTCGGTCTCTAGCCGTAGGAAGTGAAGCACGAGTCTATTGTTACGCGATAACGAAACATCTGACAAAATTATGAATTTGTATGCTTTACCGAAGTGTAAATACACAAATAAAAACGATATCTATTTTTTGTAACAAATATACTGTACATTTTTATGATTAGATGTTGAAGTATATTTCCGACTGTTTTGACTCGTTTTTACTGATCAAGTTCAATAGTTAAGGCCCGTCCATTCATTTTATTTTGGTCGAAGTATGCTGTAAAGTTCTAAACATAATTCTTTCGTAACAATATTTTTTAAGGGCAATTGCCTTTAACTTAATAAAATATAAGCTATCACTAACACTTCAAAAACAGTTAGACTGTCCATAGACTGTTGTAGGTCTAAAGACAACACAAATGACCCACTATCATTTCGCAGTGTACCCAGCGTGCTGGTGGCATTACCACGCTGAATGGCAATGCTTATGCGTTGCACCAAAATGCTAAGCTATGATTCGTGAAAATCAATTTAGCCATTTAATCATTTTATCAGCTGTTTTTTTATTTAATACATGTATATAGTAGGTTATTTAGATGGTAGTTTTCCATTTTCTCCTATCTCCTAAATGAGAAAGCTATCAAACAATGCTTAATTCCATTATCAAATCAATAGATACAAATGAAAGCGCACCATCTTAAAGTTCTCATCTACCTGCGGATACCTGGCAATACACATATTAAAAAAAGGGATGAAAAAATCTGACACCCTTTTAACAAAGGCACCATTTTTGTGTTGTCAGTATAAATAATAGTTACAGAGCTAACCTATATGGAGAAGTAGCTATATAAGAAAACCACAGACTAGATAAAGCTACGTAGAAGAGTACTGACAGTTTTTGACAGGTGGCTGACAAATTTGTTTAAAATATACGATTGTGGCTCCCTTACTCAACTTTAGAGATATTATATTATGTTGGTCGCACGGTACCCACGATATTGTTTGCTTTATATGAGGAAGGAACTTGCTTATCAGCAAGAAAGATTAGCTTAGTAAAATTAGATTTAGTTAGATAATATTTGTTTTAATGGCATTTGATGAACCCTCTATTTTGCTTCCGTTGAAATTTTGGGAAACTTCATTAAATAGCCCGCTATTTAAGGCTTTTGCAGTGATGAAACCGATGGTGGAAACTTTAGGACAGGGCTGGGCGCTAAAACATTTACATAAAATTATCTACACGTCTGGTCGAAGCATCCCGTGACCAAAATGCTGTCCGGTACCTCGCGCAACGCGTCAGTATTGCAATCCCAAACCCAGCAATGCAGCCAGCATTTTAGGAAAAGTCCCTGTGGTCTGCCGGTTTATTAGTTAAATTTATTTAGTATGTGGATACGTACTTATTGATTTTAGATAGTTTAGTATGATTCCAAATTTACTTGTTTTTTGTATTAACAGGACATGCAGATATGAACAAACGTATGGCCAGTTAGTAAAACTCCAAATACTGTCATATGTATTGTTGTTTCATCAACTCGAAACTCTAGATTTTTGCATCTAGTCTCTCTCACAGTCCTCTGTGTCCAGATAATTAAGGTGAAACGTTTCACTTTGGCGGGAAATTCAAATTTCAAACAGTTTTTTGTCCTTGTAGCTAGGCCGGGTAATTATTGTAAACGATAATGATGTTTGCGAAAATTGATTATTATTCTTTACAAACTCGATAAGATAATAAAATAATAATTGGCTAAAACAATCACGGTACAAATAAAATTTAATCCTTATTTATTTAAATCAATTTTATAAAGTCTGTCAATACCTAAACGTAATTGTCAAATACCTAATACATCTATTCTGATCCGCTTATGTGATTAACAAAAAAATGGATTATCTAAAATTATGCAAATCTGACTCAAGAATTATTTATAACTAGTGATGTTGTCCGCGACTTCGTACGCGTAGATTTTCATACAAACTTTCTTCCCCGTTTTTCCTACCATAATCGGCTCTTGCGCAAAATAACATACCCTACCTCAATCTGGTCATAGCTAAGCATATTCGTAAAAACAGCATTAGAATCCGTCTAGTGGTTTAGATGTGCGTGGACAAACAAACAGATAATATTCTAAAAACTATCGTACCGTGTTCAGCTGCTTATTTTTAAGACGTGTGTTACTTTTTTATATCTCGCAATCATAGATTTTTTAATCTCTACATTTTTTTTAGTACCTATAGATGTAGACTAGTTTTCTAGATTGACACTTTTTTGTCCGTGAACTTTTTTGTTGCATTAAGTTTTATGATATGTCAACCGTAAATGTTATAAAATATCATCAAATATTTTATTTGTGGTCCTTAAATCAGTAGCGTGTTTAGGTGCAAAGTGCTATTTTTCACACATTTGTTAAAATATTTATCGCTTCTTAATTATTGCAATATTTTATTTAAAGTTTTTTACTTTTTTATATAACGTTTATTAACTGACTGACGTCATAGCTTTACAGACTAGTTTTACTTACCTACATCGTCATGCACTGCCTTCCTTATCCTATCCATTACCTATTAAATACGTGTACAAAGAAAGAACATTTTGAAATGTCAAATGTCATCTTGTTTTGAACCAGATTCAAGAGTTTCAAATCTCATAGGGAAGTTTATTAAGAATCAATAAAAAAAATGTACCGAACAGACAGACAGACAGAAAAAAGCCTGGTATAAAATGTATGCTAGTGGCACGCAGTTTTAACTTGTGAGATCTCCGCGGTGCTTGCAGGATAGGGGGTGAAACCGCAAGGCGCAACATGTGGTCACATAATCTAAAGAAAGCTTAGTTTGTGATCGATTACACAAATACTCGTCTCATCTTACGTCTAGTATTAACATACACGCTATCCAGCACCAGTTTTTGCAAGCATTTTGCACATTTCACGTCTGTGTCTTGCTCTTAAATATGCTAGCCTGAATATGTATGCTTTAAAACGTGTTTTTATGTCGAGCCCTTTGTAGTGAAAAAGGCATTTTAGATGGCAATAACTAACGATTGAATAAAGGACGGGGTTATTCTTGATATTGTAGGAGAGCTAGTTAGGACGTTGAACCAATAAGGGCTACTCTGTAACATTATTACAAACAAATTGATTATATTTTAGCCTCGACGCAAACTAAGCTAAAATTTTAAACGTGTGTTTCTGTGTGTGGCATCGTAGGTCCCAAATCACAGAAAAGAGAATTAAATAGAACGGAAATGAGAAGAAAACTCTGTTGCCAGGTATTGTGACAGATAGTTGATTGAACATTCTTATTTATATCAACGCGTTGAAATCCGCGTCACAGTTGCTATGGGTTTAGGTATATATGCAAGTAGCTACAACAATTTTTCTTTTTTGTGTCCTAAACGGCTGCACCGATTTGATTTAGTTTTGACGAGAATACGTCTTTAAATTTGCTTCCATAGTGGGAAGCAATTTAAAAAAATTATGATTACAAAATCGGGGGATACAGTTTGATGCTGCAGCTACATATCTATCATCTACATACAGCATCTAATTACACCACTCGATAGCTAAAGGATCAAAGAATTCGTAACGTTAAGTGAGACATACTACCTGATGCCCGCGACTTGGTACGCGTAGCGCAAATTAATTGAAAGTATTTACGTAAAACACGACGTCCGCGTGTTACGTGTCCACGAAACAAACAACCCATATTTTTTTGTGTGAAATATGACGATAGAGAGTTCTTAGTTAAGATTCAAATATATCTGTTTTGTCGTTTGAAGGTTTTTTTATCGGGGGTTACGAAAATAAAAAAAATAAAAAAAATCCTCCGCGGTTTTTCCAGATATTTTACAGGAATCACGCATACAGTTCCATAGATTCACATGTATTGTAAATCTGCGCCCAATTACCCGTACTGTTTGTAGTTTTTTAGTAAGCGTAGTACAAAATTGAACTTGTTTTGTCGATGTGTCTGGTACTACTATAACATATTAATAAGGGTCTTATTGGCTTATAAATTATTAGTCAAGTTTTCCCATTATGAAAATAATTAAATAATAATATTTTATTGCAATGAGGATTTTTTAAATTGCTCTACTCCCCCAGGGACTATATCTGGAAAACATACTTGGAAAATAGTGAAAATAATTCTCGTAGTTTAAAAATGTAAAAAACACGCTTTAATATTGCTAATATTGAAGGTGCTGGTAGCGATAATGGGACAAACTATTTAAATTATTGCATTGTCATCCGTCCTTGTTGTTGTTTTGATGTGCAAAATTTTAAATAAATCAATCAAGGGGTGAAAAATCACGTTCAAAGATTCCGTTACATAGATATATAGAAACTTTTTTTTTATTAATTCTGTAATAGGCTTGCGTTTGACCGCCAACTCGCCTGATGTTAAGCGCTTTATTATGTACACCAGAAATAAAAATTACAAACAGATAGTAAACACTTACGAGCTAGTGCCACAAGTGGCGGCCTTATCGCTAAAAGCGATCTCTTCCAGGCAACCATAGATACGGACCAAGATAATAAAAGCGTGTTAAAATAGTGCTTATTTTCTTGTACTTGTTGTTTAATAACGTTGTTGTTGTTCGTTTCCAGGTGCGAGTGACAATGTGCGTGCGGTGATGTGTCGTGTCGCGATGTGGCGCGTGGTGGCGTGGCTCGCGCTGGCCACGCTGGCCACAACAGAACACGTGCGCGAGTTCACGGTGCGAGAGAACGCACGCGCAGACACCCTCGTCGGCCACTTGGGAGACGAGCTTCCTGACGCAGCCCCTCCCTACACCATCGTGCCGGTCCCAGGCAGCGCCGTCAACGACGACCTCAGGATAGACCCGCACACGGGAGAAATCCGCACCAGAGCACCCCTGGACCGCGAGCACAGAGACCACTACGCCTTAGTCGCCATCCCTGCCAGCGGAGACAACATCCGCGTACTGGTCCGAGTCTCCGACGAAAACGACAACGCCCCCACATTCCCTACCCCTATCATGAATGTTGAATTCTCAGAAAATACTCCCAGAGACGTTAAGAGGAAACTCAATCCTGCCAAAGACCAGGATCTGGGAATCTTCAACACGCAGAGGTATAACATTGTGTCGGGGAACACGGACAATGCGTTTAGGTTGTCGTCGCATAGAGAAAGGGATGGTGTTTTATATTTGGATCTTCAAATAAACGGTTTCCTGGATAGAGAGACCACGGATCACTATGAGCTCGTGATGGAAGCGCTGGATGGAGGAACCCCTCCGCTGAGAGGGACTATGACTGTGAATATAACTATTTTAGACGTCAATGACAACCCGCCAGTTTTCGCAGAGAGCGTGTATTCAGCGAACATTCCAGAGAACGCGACAGTCGGGACGACCGTGCTAAAAGTGTCCGCTACGGATTCTGACGCGGGTGAAAATGGTCTTATCGAGTACTCGATCAACAGGCGACAGAGCGACAAGGAGAACATGTTCAAAATAGACTCGGACACAGGAGAAATTACGGTGAATAAGGCTCTAGACTTCGAAACGAAAGAGCTGCACGAGCTGGTCGTTGTAGCTAGAGATAAAGGTGCACAGCCTTTAGAAACCACGGCCTTCGTTTCAATTCATGTGACGGACGTGAATGACAACCAGCCAACCATTGATGTCATCTTCTTGAGTGACGACGCCACTCCCAAAATATCGGAATCGGCACAACTGGACGAGTTCGTAGCCAGGATATCGGTGCACGACCCTGACTCCAAAACGGAATACTCGAACGTGAACGTGACGCTGAGCGGGGGCGATGGCCACTTCGACCTGCGGACTCACGACAACATTATTTACTTGGTTGTCGTCGCGCTGCCGCTGGATCGAGAGTCCCGCTCGACGTACACGCTGAACGTAGTGGCGACAGACAAGGGGTCTCCTCCGCTGCACGCGTCGCGCATCATCAGTTTGCGAGTGACCGATGTGAATGACAATGCGCCTGCGTTCGCGGAGCTCGAGTACAGAGCGAGCGTGCCCGAGGCGGCGGCGCCGGGCACGCCGGTCCTGCACGTGTCTGCTTCTGACGCAGACGAGGGAGACAACTCTGACATCAGATACTCCCTGCTGCCGACGCCGCAGTCGGAGTGGTTTGCGATCGACGAGCGGTCAGGGTTGGTGACCACGCGCGCGCGAGTCGACTGCGAGACCAACCCTATGCCAAGATTGCAAGTCGTTGCGACCGATCGCGGCAATCCTCCTCTTTCCTCGACGGCAACTTTAGTAGTGACAGTGCTAGATGTGAACGACAATGAACCCATCTTCGACCAGTCTTTCTACAACGTGACCGTCTCCGAGAACGAAGCCGTCGGCAGCTGCATTCTAAAGGTGAGTCAAATAAATTCGCATGCGTAATCCCCTCAATGTAATGTCATGTCTTATTTAAACCATAAAACAAATTTTATAGCCCGATTATAATTTTTGTGGTGATGTCAATTATCAAAACCAAACCTTATTGAAAGCATCAATATGTATGTAAATTAGAATTTGAATCTTTTAATCGTAAACTAACCGATCGATAAGTTCCATATTTCTCGAGATTATAACTAGGTACTTAATAAGTTATTTTTTTTATGCGATGTGTGGGGTGATAAAATTGAATTTAGCATCGAGGAAGTGGACAATGATCAGTGGCAAATTGAGTCGTGGTGTTGAGATAAAGTGCATGTAACTTATCTATTGATTCGCGTGCAATCAGCCAATTTGCTAGATTGGTTTCAATTACGGTAGGTACTAGGCTGGCATTCTGCCGACGCCAGCCAAATGTCAGGATGTAAATATTGTGTCTGACGATTCTATCCTTTAGCTTTGTTACTCCTCCTTATACGGGTATCTTGGCCAGGTCGTTCTCCAAGTTAGGGAGGTGTCTTATTTCGCTTGAAATCGCGAGATTGCAAGACCTAACAACCAATAAACCCAAGGTAATTGTAGATCTTATGATAATGTTATATACATGCGATTTATAGAGTTTATTACTCTAACTACTTACCTATAGTTAGAGATTGCGGTATTTATTATAACTTATTACGATACTTATTAACCCGTTGAAAACGTTGGTATAATTGTTTCCAATAATAATATAAATGTTAATAAATAATGTATTTTATGATGATTACTTAATGAATAAATTTAACATCAGCGTTTACTTAACATCGCGTAAAATAACGGATATAACAAAGAGCTAAATATCAAGAGAGCTATCCGAAGATTTCTCCCAAATATAATTTAGCATTTTTTAATTGTGCACATTGCTTTTTTCTAGATTTCTTCAGACGAAGTCTCAACCTCTGCCAAAATCTCAAATAACTACCGTAGTGTACCGTATCGTAGTGTGCTTAAACGTGTTTATGATATGTATGTTTGCTCTCAAGAATGGCGCGACGCGCTACGATCGCACTCCAACAAAGCCGGCTAACGATTGAATTCACATTGGTGCGCAGTATGCTATTTAGCACCACTGAGTTGGTACCATTAGAACAGTTAATTCGCCCCGTCTTTATTATACAGGGTTATTGATAGTTAACTAACTCGCGTAGGCAGCTTCGTTACGGCACACTTTTGTTTATAGTTTTTTACAAAACTCAACTATTCACCTAAACAATTTAATAGGCTTGCGTTTGACCGCCTCCTCGCCTGCTGTTAAGCGATGATTAGTTGTGTATTTTGTTGAGACAGATCAATTCCAGTTATCGCGGTCTTTATTGACGAATTTGTTGAAAAAAACGCCGAATTTTCATTAACTCTTATCTTGTAGAGGCTCGTAACTTACGTGAGTTAATTTCTTTTAATATGTTCTCACAAAACCCTGTTAGTAGGGTTGCCAAGCCTTAAAACTCTATAAAAAAAAACTGCTTTGGCATTTACAATGATTTTTGTTGTGCGTACACATAGGTAGGTTTGGTATCCATTTTTAATATGTTTGTTTCGTTTTATTACATAATTATTAATTACCCTAAATCGATATTTTCAGTAAATTCTATAAAATGAAATCACAATAAATTATTACAATAAAAATAATTCGGCATCCCCAACTCGGCGACTTCGGAACTTATACTCTACATCGACTATAAATAAAATTTGCCAGCAAACCACAAACCAATGCCACTACCACCAATAAAATATAAATAAGTAGGTGAAAATACAGGCAAATATCGCATCTGGCAACCCTCTTTTCCACTCCAGACATAAATCTATCTTGCCAAGTGATGCCAGTTTGGGCGTGTGGCGAGCGCATCGGAAATTGCGATCTAAATTGAAAATTAAACAGTGTATGCGCTGGCAAGGGAGCTTGCTGAGCTGGCCGGCGGCTTGCTAAACTATGCGGGACAGGACCAATGAGCAATGAGCTTTAGGAATGGCATTTCGAATTTCGAACATGTTAGACACGTGATTCTATTCGGAAATGTTATGTGAGAATATAAGATTTTAAATTAGGAATGTTTGCTATCTAAATAGAAAATGAAATAAAGTGTAGTCGCCCGAACTTGCGGCAGAGATGAACTGCAACAGGACCAATGAGCAATAAGTAAGCGAAGGCTTTCAAATTTCGAAAGCGCTACGTGTACTTATTTTAAAATGAGACTGAATTCTTCAACTACCCTGCATTCAAAAAATTAAATTAATAATATTCTACGTGTAAACTCTTCGAGATTAGAAATTGTTTAGACGCGCTGCAATAGATTAAATCAATTCGATGTTAAATCAAAGATCCTTATCTTACATTCGTGATCTTGTTAACCTAAGTAGAAAAGCTTGTAGGGCGTAAACATTGGAATTAAAATTGAATTGACGTGAATTGAGTCATCAATATTGAAATGTCAGATAGACCTTTTCAGGTTAGACAAAATGTTTCGATTTCATTCGTTATTCGGAGTTCGTAAACAATCGAATGATTTTTCGTCACCTGTATCAGCGTCGTGTCAGTAGCTCACGATTTGGCGTACTATTGCGACTATTTACGTCTCTGTTTCGTGTATTGTAGTATATTTAACTATACCTAAATAGATGACAAAAGCCACTATTAAGGATCTGTCGAGAAAATCGATATTTACGAATAGGTACATACTTACGTTAACGGCAGGTTATACCAAATTTGACGGTTTTTCAATCAATTTTAAATAGTTAAATAACAATATTTGAGGGGGAAAAAGACATGTCATAGATACATCTGTGTTTGAGATAAATCCGTGGTTCAAAACACGATAGGATAAACTTTACTCGATAAAAAAATAACGAAACAAAGTCGACTTAGTAGGATTTAAGATCTTTTACCGTTTTATGCTCTAATGGAAGCTCGTAACAGCCTGGAAATCGCATGTACTGATAGGTAATTGTATTCAACCATTTTCTCTTTGGATAGTATGTTCGTTCGTGTTTTATTGAAATTAACAACGTAAAAAAATCGCGAAAAATTGCGCGCATCGCCCTCAGACCCGTGCCATATGGATACCCTGCCGTTAATTGGTCGTTCATTAGAGATGCGTTGTGTCGGGAGTTCGATAGCTTTCAGTTTAAAACAATCTGTTAAACCGTACAATTCGTAAAAAAAGTCGTGTAAAAATGTAAATTCTAAACGTATTGAAAAACCACGTACCTATTATAAATGTGTCAAAACGACTACACGTAAAACGTTAACATAAAAAAATACTTGCGAGGTTTTTGAACGTAAGTTGTAGCTAGATGTAGCTGGTATACGATTGCCTGCAGTGAAATGTAAAAAGAAAAGTTTTTATTTAGCTTTTTTAAGAATATTGATGAGAAATAGTATCATTAATAATAAAATCTGAATAATACACTTGTGCGTACGGGTCATATAATTTACGTATTTACGCTCGTATAGTCTGTGGGTATAGTATAGTCTTGTATTTGTAATGAAAAGCACAGTGTTTACCTCGGGGTTAAAGACTAGTTACTTTCACCCCTAGGATAACAATGTACTATTTTAATTTTTGTTTAAGAACTTTTGACTGGGTGAACCGATTTTGACGATTCTTTTTTTATTTGAAAGCTGGCGCTTCCCGTGTGGTCCTATTTAGTTGATTTGGTTCAGTTTTGTCATTTTTATGAAGTCTTTTTTTATATTGATAATTATTCATATGTTTTTGAAGTTGGTTTTTAATGTGATCCAGTTGAATAGAAATAGAGTTTAACATCATATCTGGGACAGAACTGGGATGGGAAAAATATTCAAATTACTTAACAGTAAGTATGGTAACCAGTTAGTTATGTGTCATTCAAAACTATGTAGTTAGTATCTTAAGCTTCCTTTATTTAGCTCGATAAGATAGCTTTGAAACTAGAATCGATTCATCTCAATGGTCGATTATCGAGTTATCGATAGTAATCCTTACTGCTGCCACCACTTACCCCGCTCAATGAGTAGAAAAACTAAAGAGAAATGTCTATTTACAAAATATTATTTACAAAACTGTGCCAGTGTTTGTGTAGCGCTCATGTAAGGGATTGGACTAGAAGACAGTCGCATTTTTATAAATCCGCGTTTATCACTCAATTTGATCATTTTCACAATTCACAACAAAAAAATAAAAATAAAATAACACATCAGTTATAGGACTGCACGTCAAAAGTGAAAACTTAAGTAGTAATTCACCTATTCTGCAAGAGATGGCGCTGTTTTAAAATATACGCGTGACGATGACGCATGATTTTTGTTCACCCATAAAGTGCTCAACCCATCTAAAGAAGTTTCACTTCAAAAAATCTTTTAGACGATGTCACTTAATCAGCTATAACTACGTTGCAAAGTTGAAATTTTGTTTAAATTGTTGTGATTTAAACGATATCTTTTACATATACACATTGCTGTACATGTAGTGAAATACCACGTACATACCTAGTTTTGCGCTCTAAGGAATTCTTTCTCTGCAAATTCCCTACTCGGTGTACCGCCAGCGGGATTCGCGGGATTTTCTTTCAATAACCTGATAACGGCGGCCATCTTGGATTCCTCGCTTAGCCATGGTTACCGCATCATCTCATCACGTGCGTAGGATGCGATCCGACATTTCTGCTACTAAGTCTCGATATTGCGTGTTATGCACTAGATTTATCACTGATTATCAATGACTGTTTCAAAAAGGGGGAAAACGCGTGACATCCAAACATTGTAACCATTAAATATGGCTCGGTTCAATCAACATTTTGACAAGTACTTCTCGTGCTATCACAAACGCCAGTTCGATTGTGACTGAAGTCGATTAGGCCCGTGGGCCTAATTTGTGCGGTCAACATCAAGGAGTTCGTCCCGTATCTTCCTATTATTTCCTTACATCAAAGTTGATCATATATATACCTATTTGGATTTGCCTTATAATCGATCTAGTACCGAAAAAAGTGCCAATAACTAAAGAGGGCGAGGTAAACACGTATTGCACACACTGACATATTCTTACTTATTCTACAAATGCACAGATCAATTTTGAGCAGCACACAACTGCAAACGATTTTACTTTCTCAAAGAATAACATTATTTCACATAAATATATATATTTATCGAAACTAGTACCTATGTAAGACATCACCAACTTTTCTACAAGCTTTTTATTTCAATTTGCAATGTTTGTACGTTATTTAGCTCAAATATTGCAAGCTGAATAAGACACAGTTCTTAAAATGTCATTAAATAAAACCTTTTCCTTTTTTGTTGCTTTTGGCTTCGCGTTGTCGCAGAAATAAAAAACTTGTTGATGGTAATCATTTTCAAAACGCAATATTTAATTAATAGGCGTAGTATTATAATGAGGAGCTGTCAAAATTGCATGCAGATATATTTACCCGTCACACTGATCATATCGTAAGATATCAGCGGGAATTGGCAAAAATTTGGTTTTCCCCACAGAAAAGAGAAGTAAATAGAACGAAAATGAGAAGGAAACTCTGTCGCCAGGACAATAATTGTGACAGATTTTTTCTTTTCTGTGGTTTTCCCGGCAAGTGACAAATTCTATAAATTGACATTAGAGACCTATGTAAGTAAGTACTTATCATAATAGATCCGAGCAAAAATTTAAGTCTATGGCTGTGGACCGGCATGGATATTCCCTTTGTAATGCATTTTCCTTACAAAGTTTCATGTAAATGAAGTAAACACAAGTAAACAGTGAACGTTAGATTTCTTAAGTATATTTTGAGACATGAATATTTTCCATAATGTAAACTAACAGTACTCGCGTATTGACTTTTCACTTCTAATCAAATAAGATATCTTTATTATTACTTCCACAGATGATAATTCAATCATTATAATAATATCGCTATCCGAACAATATATTAGAGAGAACAGCTAGATAGATTCTAAACACCCAGAGGACAAGTTCCCTTATGGACGGCAGTCACGCGATTCTGCTAATTATTGTAACAGATTTAATTTATGAGGCCAAATCTCAACGAATGCTTCTTAGGATGAATAATAATTATTACAAGAGCTTTGGACTCAATAGAAGAAAAAAAACTACGTAAAAAAAAAGAAACAAGATTGACGTTGGCGCCTATAAAATGTTTCTTTTTAATTTGTTTGGTTAGTATTTTGGATCCGTACGTTTTGTGCATTTAGCCAAGTAAACTGTTGCCAAGTTCAATTTTCACTTTTTGACCCTAAGTCTATTTCGTAACATTAATTTGTAAAAATCTAAAGTTAAATTACATGCACTTAACTTCATAATCTTTGTTTATTCATTGATTCAGTGATCGCATCGTAATGATGCATTTTCAATTTCACTGAAATTTTCACTTTCTAAACAATCTTTGTTACATAAATAGTAATTAAACACGCAATGCAACCAAACGTAACGATAAGGTTATGCAATTTAAGCAGCACAGCGTTGCAAAAAGATCTTTCTACAATGTTAGTGACGGATAATTATATGTTGAGATTAGACTTTTTAAAGTGAAAACTTCTTTAGGCGCGTTGAGCACTTTTTGTTGAGTACAGTGTATTTTAAAACAGCGCCATCTCTTGTAGAATAGGTGAATTACTACTTAAGTTTTCACTTCTGACTTGCAGTCCTATGACTGATGTGTTTTTTTTCTTGTGTGAAGACATCAGTTAAATTTATGGTAAGTGACAGTTAATCAGCACTGAATTAAAACATGTCTTACCGTTTCACGACAGTATTTTAATTAGGACTAGCTAGGCCAAAAACAAAATATCTTCTTCATTACGAGTTTTTGTCTTCACATATTGAGATCGTATCGCTGCGTAAGTTAAATACTTTTCTGTAATTAGTTCTTAAGTACGTTGTAATGTTGACTAAACGTGAATATTCATAGGTACAACATACTTAAGAACTAATTGCCATTGTTAGCAGTAAGAAATAACTTTTGTCTTTGGTTTATTGATGGTCTGGCTAGCAGATTGATTTATCATTTCCGTTGCTGTATTTTTTTTTCATAAAGTACTTGATTTTAAGAAGCATCTACTTACAATGCTACGGTAGAGTTGAGGGGAGTTTTTAGTTTGTATATTTGGCCCTCTAAAAAGTCGGTCATGTTTTTTGCGGCTTTTGACTTCGCGCGTTTGGTCATTTGCCTTGTATCGTGTTTTCTTCTAATAAAAATAATAGCTACTACCTACAGATTGAACAAAATGTAAAACATACAATGAGGGAAATGTCAAAAGTGTCATTTCACCATAGACAAATTTTGAACTCTAGGCCATTACCAGTGCAGGCATGATTAGGTCACAAAATTTAGAATATAGTCTCGTTGCATTTCATTACATCTCTTTCATGTTGGTGATGACATTAGAATTGTGCAACTTTAATCATATTCTGTCTGTCCAGTATTATGTAGCAAAAAGATAGCATACTAAACGTAGTGTATTCCCACAGTAGAATCCTTGTAGAATCAGTTTTTTTTGCCGCTACAGGTGTAAGTCCTGAACGGCCAACATATCTGTAAAGTTTAGTGGGGGAGCTACCATCGTATTTTATAAAGAAAAAAGACAGGCGCCGTAGAAATATTTTAGTCTTATCATTTGGCCAACATTACAGATAAATTGGTTGTTGGTAGGGCTATGGGAATCATAGGCATGCTATTAATTGAGCTATCGGATGAACATGGTTTTAATAAGAATATCGTGGAAAAGGTCTTTATTCATTGATTTTCCGATCATTTTCTGGAGACGCGCCTCGAATGATAAAGGGCTGTGTAACATTATAAGAAAAGTTAATGGACAATGTCCATTATGTTTTCCTGGGCAGAAACGATCGAGTTGTATGTAAGAGTTGAACTTGCTGCGCTCCGCGGTTCTACCTGTGATTTTCAAACTCTTTCTGCATTTTCTGGACTGAAAAATTGCCTACGTCCATCTACATACTCTAAACGTCATATTAAGTCGGTTCATCACCCAAATATTTTTATAATCTGTTCAGCCGTTTAGTCTTTGAAATGCAGCAAACATAACGTCACAGTTAATTATAAGTACTCGTAGGTAACTATTCTCGTATGTATTTAAATTCTGAGAAAATGTGGTAAAATTAGAACTTCAGAAATTCAAAGTGAAGAATATTACTGTTTTCTACATAATATTTTGGTCGCTGCGTTTATCTGATACAAAATACTGAGAATAAAATTAATTCTCGTAAGAAAAGCTCATAAATTCCATAACTTAATAACTTGGTTAATACCCTCTTGAAAACAAGTAGCAAACTATAAAAAATAAAGCATATTTATTTAAAACGTTTTCCATACAGAGCATTTTAAATCTGTCACATCGATTCTATATCACCATGAATAGCACCATAAAATGTCTGCACTATCTTTGAAACGAAAAGGAGCATCCCTATTAAATCTCAAGTCCGGACCCATCAGTTACGTTCCTTCGCACGTGGCCATCCGTGGCACGCTGTCAACGTCTTGGTCGGATTGGCGGGAAAACTTGGTGGCCATGTTGAAAAAAGTTGTTCTACTATCTACGTCTTGTCGATGGTAGCGCAGTGCGCCTTCTCAACTTTTTAATTGCGTTAGATTAGATTGATAGCTGCTGATTGTACATTAGAAAATATACGATTTTATAAATATTAAAATTATTTTTTGCTGTTAAGTTTGATGCTTATCCAGATATCGTTTTGATTCGCTTTATAATATAAATCCTATAAAAAAAACAAGTAAGCAGAGTGATACGCTAGCTTAAGTGTAGAATTATTGTATGATAAAAAAATATGTACATAACAACGTCAAAATGATTAGTTGGCGAAATTAATTAATTTATTTACTCAACTCATTTTAATCTATGGTTTTTGTCATTAAAAAATACGTAATCGTAAACCTTTGACTAGGTATATACATAGTCGAAGATTTAAACCTTTAGCATGGTTGTAAAATCAAGCAAACTTAGTGGAACGAGATATTTAGATAGATTGTTATCGGCAAAACAATCATGCTGGTAGAATTTATGCGATCTATTTACCTTTTGTGCAGCGATTCTTAATCGTATTTATTGGGTTTGCAAAATATTATACATATATAAATAACTTTTGTAAATAAAGTTGTTGAAATAAATCGCGTGTGAATTTGATTAATTATAGCCATTATTTTCTAGATAACGTGACAAATTACATCTTGTAAAAGTAGCATTTTTTTTTGTAGCGTTTTGTTTTTGCTCCGTCATCGTAACGTTTAGTGATGCGGTCTTGAATGAAGAATCGATTATTAAAAAATTATCGCGATGTGAATCGACGGGGTGCCTCGATTACCTAGTGCTCGGGGCGTGACGGCAATAGGTTACGGTTTCGGGGCCAAGTTCAGGATAAAGAAACAATGCATATTTTTTGTTGCAAAATGAGTCTCTGAACATCGTTTAGACAATTGATTTTATTTAAGTGAAAGAAAAGAAAAAAATATACGTATCTACGTATACTTACGCTATAGGATTAACTGGATGTGTTTTTAAAGCTTTTGCTTAAATTTTACGGCATTCCGTGTCCAGCCGAAGTCTGAAAGCTTGGACTACAGTTACTGTTGATCCGTGTAATAAAAACAAAATTGCATAAAAACTTTTACAAATTATATTTCTACTAGAAATAATCTACCTACGTTTGCTGCTAATAAATTCGAATAAGCACCTATCATAAATACGTGAACATTTAAATGTCCAACATCACTCGCTCCCGCTGACCGCACGGTCCCACCGAACATTTATTCGAATTCATATACATGTAAACGATTGGTTACCATTCGAGTCGATAGCTCGGCTTGTAATAACGGTTTTTTTGTGGCCGCTCTAAGTTTCAACCGCATTAAAATAATTTGCTCATTCGATTCACTCCGTAAACGTTTCTTTATAAATTCCCATGCAGAAATTAAACAGTGCTGTAAAATTAGCTCTTTACTCTGCCATAACCTGATTGGGTGCTATGCGTTTTTTTAAATCACAAACTATGCTTTTTCCGTTTTTAACGACAATTATGGTTGAGAGTTTATTTTTAATCTGCATTTTTTTCTAAATGGTAATACTGGCAATTTTTTTATTGTTATCAGTTCAAGGCAAGGCATCTAGCACTGTCAATAATTTAGTTGACAACCATGCATGTTGACAGTTCTCCAAGAATTATTTGAGAAAATTGTCTACCTCGGCAGTAAAGTCTATTAATAAAATTTGAAATAAATTTCAAAATATGTACATTCACGCTTATAAAATAAAGTATACATTATTATTTCTATAGAATTAAGTAATTTATTCAAACTTGTATTCAAATATCTACAATGGATGCGATGATTTTTTTGACAGAAAAACCCAAATTATTTTTGTTCTCCAACCTTTAACAACCTTTGATTTAGAAGTTATAAAAGTAGTTGATAAAAGTAGTAGTTCGTTGGCCTTTTGGAGAAACTCAGAGTCAAACAACGGGCAATGGAGAGAGCTATGCTCGGAGTTTCTTTGCGCGATAAAATCCGAAATGTAGATATTCGCCAAAGAACCAGAGTCACCGACATAGCTATTAAAATCTGCAAGTTGAAGTGGCAATGGGCAGGCCACATCGCTCGAAGAACCGATAACCGATGGGGAAGAAAGGTTCTTGAGTGGAGACAGCGAACCGGATGACGCAGCGTATGTAGGCCTCCCACTAGATGGACCGACGACATCATGAGAGTCGTGGGCATCCAGTGGATGCAGATGGCAGGATGTCGTTCAGTGTGGAGGTTAAAGGCGGAGGCCTATGTTCAACAGTGGAAGTCTTATGGCTGATGATGATGAAAAGTAGTTGATGAAGTAATGCACTCTTACGAGAGTCGATGTTGACTTGTATAGATAATTATCGGTTAAAAGCTTATTTAGCGAGTTTCACTCGAATGCAACAGAAGCAATCGAATTGAATAGTTTTTATCAGCTAATAGGTAATTTATTCATCGCTGACCTTTTGTGAAATACCGAAACACATGATATTGCCATTTATGCAGGTCTTGAGTGGGGCATAGAGTATGCTAATAAGTAGACACGCCATTTTGCGCCTCTAATATGCTTACGGATGCCGACTTCTGGTACAACTTATGTACAATGTATTGATACAGCTGACAATTTATTTGCATTTAGTAGTATATTCTCGTATTAAAGTTATATGATTATTTACGGGATATTTACCGTGGTAAGGTTGTGGAAGGAGCTTCCGATATCTCTCGGTCTTCCCGTGAACATGGTGCATGTAACTGCGCCGAAATATCGGGAGCTCCTTCCACAACCTTACCACGGTAAATATCCCGTAAATAATCATATAACTTTAGTGAACAACCGTGATAGTTTAAAACAGTGTATATTCTCGTATTATGCTGGAACTACTAGGTACGACTAAACGATTAATATTATATTGAATTTAATTGATAGATTATATGCATTCATTGATCTTTTAGTGTTTTTTGCGAGTATTAGACGTTGTATATAAGTAATTGAGATTGGGATTCATTTTAAGTAGTTTTAGGTTTTGATTGGTTATAAGTTTTTTTCTTTTCTATATATATATAAACATTGTGAAGGACTGAACACGTGTTTATTACAAACCAAACATTAATGCACCTGAATATAAAATGCGCGGGTAAGTAGAGTGTTTCACGTGGAAACTCATTTCGTTTCGACGTCTTCTTTTAATAAAGGGGCGTTTACGCGGGTGCGAGCGGGACGGCGAGCGGGCAGAGGGGACGGGGGAAATTATAGGGCTGTCCACGATCGCTGAGCCTTAATGATAGATGGCGAACGACGTCTCACCGGCCACAGTGCGACCAAGTTATCTGTAAAGTTGAGTGGGGGAGCTACCATCATATTTTCTAAACAAAATTAATAGCCGCCAGCGAATAAATGTTAGTTCTTTCATTCGGTCACCTCTACAGATATTTCGGTCGCACTGTAATAAGCATGAGGTAACCCTGCGCGCATAGTTCCTATTTTAATTCAACCTATTATAAACATATTAGCTTATTTTTCTTACTGGCAATATTAATGGAGAAAAAAAATTGTATTACGTACCCAAAGGGTGTAAACGGGACCCTATTACTAAGCATACGCTGTCTTTCTGACTGTGCGTCCGTCTTACCTTTTAACTGCTGTATCTTTCGTAATTGTGATAGATTGCTAGTAAACATTTCAGAATATGTAATGTTTCGGCGGATTAGCTAAGAAATAATAATACAGTCTAAAAACTAAAGGGGGGTGTCCCCATACAACAAACGTATTTTTGCTGGTATGTAAAAACAGTAATACGTATCTAGAACGTACAAGCGTCTACTTTGGCAAGATTAATAGTTACACACTCTAAAGTAAAACAACAAATAGTTAATAATGGCCAAGTGCGAGACGGTGACAAATGTCGGGCGCGATCAGAACTTGCATGGGTAACCGTCTGGGCAAAATGTTGTCTTTTTTCACAACTTTTTGTATTTTGTGGTACGGAACCCTCAGTGCTCGAGCTCGACTTACACTTGGCCGTTTTATTGTGTTTATGCCTGATTTTATGGTTTGACCAGGCCGTGGACATGTCAAGTCATTAGCTAATTATGTGTTCTCTTAACTATTTATAAGAACTGAGAATTTGATATGAACCCATCGAGATACAATACCTAAAGAGACACAATCTCTAAGTGAAAACAGTAAAAAAACGTCTGAGCATCGTTGTACATAGTACATACCTAGCCATTCACAATGCTACATTTAGGTACTTCAATTTAGACATTATGTCGATTGCATAGTGTTCAACGGCGCTTGTCCGTCAGGGCATCGTAGCCAGTGGCGTAGCTAGGTAACCAAAGGCCCTGGGGCAAAAAATGGGGCCCTACCTAAACTGGGTTAGGATGTATTAAGTTATAATATAAATAATTTAAAGGTACAACGCTACTTTATCATCAGCTCTTTATTGTGCTCAAAGCTACTTACTACATGTATGTGTATGAAGGGCAAAAACTTTGCAAGTTCAGTTTGAGGTTTCCTGGGCAGGGCCCAAGGGTGACGTTGGGGGCCCCGGTGCACGGCACCGCCTAGCCCTCCGATAGCTACGCCACTAATCGTAGCACTGGCAATTGGCATCACGCGGCATTTCAGTCGGATCCCGGTTGCCTAACAACTTACAAAAAAATCGAGTTTTGGTTCTGGCATTTTTTGGCAAGATTGTGATACTCGTATGTATCCCGATGTATGAGCCTCAGTATCTTGTTTGCGAAATTTAACTTCCGGCACAAAGAAAGGACGGTATTAAAGTTCTCCGGATCTAAGTAATTTCGATTTGCAGTTTATGGTTTTACGTAGAATACTATAAAATATCTATCGTAAATATATGCAAATAGATGTTTGGAACGTGGAGTTATCGTGGAATCAGGATATTGACGTATCTCATACAAATTTACGGCGTATTTACGTCGCTTTGAATCTCCACTCATGTTTTATGATGTTACTAGTTTTATGTGCCTACTAGTAATGTCTTGCGGTTTCACCCGCTAACTAGGAACCGTTGATTTCTTGAATTTTAAGAACATGTAAAACATGTGTTTTTTTGTCCTTAGTATATATATTTACAAGGTTTTTTCAACGCAACATTAATAAAATATGACTTCACTAAAACATTAGAGCTTTAGAGGTGATTTTCGGGAGATTCAGACACTTACATGCCGTTCTTAATTATTATGATTTATATCGGGATACGCGTATAGACTAAGCCATTGTGAAAGGAGGTCATTGTACTCATCATTATGAACGATTTTTACAATGAGACCAACTATGAAATCGCAAAAACTAAAACATATCAGTCATAGGACTGCACGTCAGAAGTGAAAACTTAAGCAATATTTCACCGATTCTGAAAGAGATGGCGCTGTTTTAAAATACACGGTACAGCGTGACGATGACGCGACTTCCATGATATTTGTTCACGCAAAAAGTGCTCAACGCACCTAAAGAAGTTTTCACTTCAAAAACACTATATAATGACCTCTGTTCAGCTTAGTACTGTATATATGCGTAACCCTGTATACAAACCGAGTTTTTTTTCATACAAACTTTAGGGGTCCATTTGACCCCTTTAGAGAGGAAATTTCAAAATCCGTTCTTGTCTACTTGAGACTATTTCAAGAATTTTGGGCTCAAATTGTGCGTTGGTTACTAGAAAAACACTTTTTTTCTATTATAAATATACCTACATAGATAGTATAGGTTTACCTAGACATTTCAGGGCCCTTACCCCTAGCTCGAAAAGTTGACCCGCATAGGTGTTATTTGTCTAAACGGTACCATCAACTACGAAAAGCGGTAGTTATTTGATAGCCGCCAAGCTTTGCTATTTTCGCGCACACACGCATAGTAAAACGGATTTACGTTCATTCAAGTTAGACGCTTTAAACGTTGCAGCTTAAATGAGTTGGTTAATTTTAGGTACCTATCAGGTACCTACTAAAAGTTGGCTCGCAAAAGTGAAGCTAAGGGTAAGGCCCCTTATGTCTTGTAGAGTTTAGTTTTGATTACTTACTACTAAAATGAGATCCATTAAAATATCAATATTAAGAACAAATACTACCTTACTTTTTAATATATCTAATAGATTTAAAAAAAATGTATTTGACGGTAGCCATTGTATTTTTGGTGACCAATTTTATTTGGAGTGGAAGAAAGGAAGGGAGGCCTTTGCGCTGCAATGGGATGACCACGGCTGAAAAAAATAGTTTTTAGTACAACGTATACAAAATATACAAAAATACTTTCTTATTTTATTATCTTTACCAATACTTTGCTCGTAGGTTCTCCCTACAATAGTGTTTTCCTGCACTTTGTCCAGTTTTCGCTCAAATAGCTCCACCGTCAACCTCCTTTTGTAATTTAATCTATGGCAAATAAAACAAGAAAAACAAATCTAGTGATGCGCGCATTCATATCGGCATTCTCGATTTATCGACGGTCGGCGAGCATTAACTCACTCGATATTCGGTATCGAGTCGATATTGTTTCGCTAAGTTTTATCACGGGAATAGAACCGGAGCTCGTTAGTTATGTTCCCCTACTATCGTGTTACGATAATGTCTGCCGAGTTGCGCCTTATTCACGGTGTGATAGCACATTTGGTGCTTCACGTAGGTATTTTATTGGCTGGCCATTATAATAAATGCGCTGCACTGTATTAAATTACAACTATTTTGTTTCGAGCGTAATGTTTATTGTTATTTTTATTTGACGGTTTAGTCGCGCTCGAATATATTTTAACACGTCTACGAAATATAAATTGTATTTTGACACGGTTAACATTTAAATAAACAAAATTTAATTTTATTGCAATGTCAGTCGTAAATGTGAGTTTGAAAACCAATAGGTACGTTGCTACTGAACGATAGTAAATAATTTCCCGTGACGATGGTCATGAGTCTTAAACCACACATGATATCGTGTTATAATTTAACTACACGCTTGAGTAGCATCTGATGATATCTCAGTATCACACTTACGCACACTACCACGTAGTTACCGAGTGCATTGAACTCGTAAAAACTCGCAAGCAGCAATTAAATCATAAATTTCGCATCGGTTCGACGCAACCAACAATCACACAGCAGATAATGAAACAAAACGAATCGATCGAAAAACGAGGATCGAGTCAATCGACGTAACAACGTCAATGTTACATGCAATCGATTTCGGACAGACCGAGAAATTATCGCCTTGCTTTTATTTTTCGACGATTACGTGTGAAATAGTGATGTACGATTGTAAAACGGAAAGGGAATAAAAAGGTTTTAATTTTGCATCCCATAAATCTTGGTTCATCGTACGTACATGAACATTTAAAGGTGTTATAAAATTTTATCACTCAGTGGTGTAATTTAATAACCATGTTTATTGTTTTCAGTCTTAAACATAACGGGTAAAACGCTATAGATTTCACAATCGATTAAATGATGTAATAGTACGAGATTTCATTGTTTCATATAAGCACAGATAATGAAATAAATTTAACTGTTTTTTTTTTCTTATAGAATTAAATCTTTTTAAATTAAATCTCCTGGCAATATTAATTGTACTCGAGCGCTTCTTTTTCTGCAGATACTATCTATTCTCGTCCACACAGTTTAGCATTTCATCGGCGAATATTTCACAGGATTGTTGCCCTACCCTCTTAGATTATAGTATTGATAAAAATGCAAATTAAACAACCGACGATTTAAAAATAAAAGGATTAATTTCAAGATCGTTGGCCTCCTAAGTGACCCAAATAAGACAACTCCGAGCAAGTTACAAGATGCAGGGCGACGCTGTCAATAAGAATTAGGGATAATGTTGCTAGCTTCAAAAACGTATTTTAAGCTTTGCACTAACCAATACCTCTTTTAATAATCTTCTTTTTACTTCGTCCGATTTTGTCCGGAACAGGTTTAGGCTAATTCTTATGAATGATATTTTTAATTCGGTTAAGGATCCCGCCTACAGGCTGGTATTTTTTATAGTGGCAATATTAATCTGTTTGTAAGTGATAAGCGTTTGCCTGCGGGTTTACTTTGTCCAAATTTTAAAATGGCTTCGTGGACCAGATTGTTTTGTTACTAATTTGCTTCTCACTATGTGAAACTGTTTATTGGGGAATACGAATTTTAATTGTTACAATAACGGAGCAACTGACTTATCTGTAGGTAAACATGATGGAACTAACATTTTCCATGTGAGGTTAGTATTTAACAAACTTCCAAAAAGAAGGAGGTGCTCAATTCGGCATTTTTTTATATTTGTTACCTTAGAACTTTTGACTGGGTGAACTGTTTTTTATACTTCTTATTTATTTGAAAGCTGGTGCTTACCGTGCGCTCCCATTTTATTGTGGTTTTATGTAGTCATAATTTCCAATTTGGTCCAGTTCTGACCTTTTAATAAAGTCAGTTTTTTATATTGATAATTATGTCCGTAAAACACTATGGCTTCGCCGCTTAACTTTACAGATGAGAGGCTCGAGGCTAGTTTGCTTATTATTTGCTTACTATTTTATGTGTTCTATGATAATCACATTTTATAGCATCTTTAACATCTTTTGCAAAGGTTCTATCAATAACTCTACCATTGTCACCATTAGAAGTAAAGCTTGAACTTTCATAAATAAACATCACGCCGGTCCGTAGAAGGTTGCCAGGTTGAAAAACAAAAACAGCACACGGGCGACATCTCTACGGGAGTCCGGGCGCACACCAGACTAGTTTTTGTAACGGTTTTGCTCCCAGTACGCCTCTGGATTTATTAGGGCGATAAACATTTAGTATGAAATTAGATTTCTATGCTCGATTTTACCGAAATTTATTTGATTGACGCTTGGGGCAGCCGGTATTGCCAGATGAAAGTTCAATATAAATATTTAATTTATTTTGAGCCTTTTGAAGAAAGTAAGGTAGGTACTTACGTTTTCTCTCGCATTATTTTATGGTGGAACTAGCAAATTTTTCATAGATCAGTTTTCTTAGGGGGAGAAGATAAACAAACTCTAAACTAAAATAAACTCTAATAATTCAAGTACATAGTTAATTTTTGTTTGATTTAGGCGCAATACCATTTGCTTATAAGGTAAGCCTTATCTTGCCTCTTTTAAAGTTTTTTTTTAAATACAAGTAAGAGTATTTAAAAAAAACTTTAAATTAGTTTTTTTTAAATACTCTCACTTCTCGACACGATAAAAACATTTCCAGTAAATGTTCTTTTGACGTTTACCATCTTGTTGATAAAAATAACATATTAAACTAAGCTTTTTCGACATACGGCAAAATCGTCAACCTTGGTTGTCAACCAGAACATAATTTAGATAGCCACAACTGAGCCACATAATGACTCTACATTAGGTGGTACATAACAGTAATAGCCCATAACTTATCCTGTCATTCAATCTCTCTCTTTCATAAGAATACGCCTTGTTTGGTAGCAACGACATTAAATACCGCCGTAGCACAAAATTACATTAAATACTTACATGTAGTAAGAACGAAAAACAAGTTTTTGAATAGTATTATCATGTCTACAAAAGACTAGAATTAAAATTGTGTCTTTCGTTTTATAGTTTTTGCATTGCACGGCGTATGCAGAAACTATAAAATGCCATGGAGTTAAGAATATATTAGAATAGCAGTTGTACATTAACTAATTACCATAGCAGACGTAGATACTGAGTCTAAGGGCCTTACTTAAAAACGTTACTTAAGTTGATCTATGCTTTAAAAGCTTCTCGCTGAAGGCAATCGTCACACGCGAAAACGAGACGGAGCATATTTAAGCGTATGTCAACTTGAGTAACGTTTTTAAGTAAGGCCCTAGATTTTTACCCAGTTAAGTCATTAGCGGCATATAGTGAAGTTTGCCGGAAGGAAGGTCCTGAAAACTCTCAATGGTTTGTAACCAATTTATTCCGATCAGTCAAAGCATCAATTTTTTACGGACTGATAGTAATCACATGTATATTTTATCATTATAATTTGCATATTATTTTCTACATGTATAAATAATTCAAAATTAACCAGTATTTAATATTAAGATACTCTAACGAGCGGACGCAAACTTTAACAGCCATTTTAACAATTTCCTTAATTTTTAGGTTAATGAGCTTTTTTGGAGATAGCAACACTGTAATTAAAACCGTAATAGAACTTTGTCGCAGTAACATTAAAATAAAAATTATGGATGTCTCATTTATATCTAAGATTATGTACTGTGCCAAAGTTCTAAATGTGAATTTTATGATATCGACTGGTACATTTTGCGTATAATCTCAGTCATATCAGTATGTAGGCCAATAGATAAAGATCGTATTAATTTGTCTAAGAAGCCGTTAATTAGATATTTAATGATAGGAATCCGTCACGAAGCTGTAGAATTACCATAACCGTATATTCTGTTGGCTTAACACGGGATGTTATTGACATATAATTTCACGTGAAGTAGGTATGTTGGGTGCTTTTAGCACTAATATAATGATTTAACTCACGCTATAATAAAATCCGGATACAAATTATGAAGAAGAGAAGAAACCTTGATTAGAATCCCACGTCAAATGTATATGACTGTTCGATTTATACTGCCTTAGACAGAAGTTGTAGGTAGGTATTCACAATACTAAACTACCTTCCCATACTGTGTAAATTACTACTGAAATCGTGAAAAAAGTGTGCATGACATTTCTAGGAACACCGGTTTTTTGTGCTATTTTAAGATTATTTTTTTTACTAAAAAGAGCGGCAAACAAGCATGTAGTCCACCTAATGGTAAGCAAAACTGCCGCCTATGGACACCTGCAAGCACTAGCGGTGTTGCAGTGCTTTGCCAGCCTGGAGAGGTAGTTGTAGACACACTTTTTGAAACGCTTCATGTTGAAGTTTTTTTTGTAATGTTAAGTACAATGGCCTTCTTTTAAGAGTGCACGAACTCTTTCCGTCTGTCTCAAAAATGTTTCTCAATCATCAATCAAATGGCTCACCAGCTGGTGATACATTTTTGATGGAATATTTAAGTAATTTGTCTACATCATAAAACTAAGCATTATAAATATTTTTAAATATATTTTTTATACATTGTTATGTATAAAAAATATATTTAAAAATATTCATAATGCAAGCAGTCACCGTCGCCTATGGATACTTGTAACACCAGAGGCATCACAAGTACGTTGCCGACCCTTTAGGAATACATTAACTCGCCTTTTGAAGAAACACATGTTGTAGCTTCTTGGAAACACCGCGGAAAGCTATATAATTAGTAGTATTAAATCTGAAGTAAAATAACGTAACTTTTGCGATTTAAATACATATTTTGAAGGTTTACCGGGTCCGGAGCGATTAGTCCCGATAGATGTTTTAAACAAAATCTCAGACGTAGGTAAGGTAGGTGCTTGTCTAGTTATGAAAAAAAGTCATCTAAGTTGAGACCAAAATAAAGTTTCGGTCGCATGGTTTTTGAAACAAGCCTGATTAACTCAAAGTAAAACTTCCTTGAGACATAATTCAAAGCCTTCGTAAATGAAAAAAAGCAATAAAATCTTTCCAAAATGTCACAAAAAATATTTTCCCAAAATTTTCATAACACCACAGCATTAGCTGCACACATTTCGGCTGCTCGCGAGGCGGCCACATTCCTTCTTACACCGACCAAGTCATTTTTTTTAGAAAGCTTATTTACACCATCATTATGGACCATTATTATGGACACCATCACTTTCATCAACATTCAACCCTACGCTTCCGAACCTAAGACTGGTTTCAAAAGACCCCCGCTAGAATGCCCGTAATTAAGGACCATGTTCGTCGATTCGACATGATATTGTTTTTTATGGTTGAATAGTGGATCCCATAGATTAAGGTATTTGATGTACCTTGATACAATGCGGGTACATATTGAAAACTGTTGATGAAAACTCGCTAGGATATTAACTCGCAGTTGTTTTTCAATGGATTGGTTTTGAGGTGGTTGGAAGCGTTTGTTACTCGCGGTAGTTTTCGTTTTATTATAGTGTTTTAGTCATGTAGAGAAGATATCGGTGGATTTCGGGAAAAAAATTACAGCGTTGATTAAATAAATACAGTATTCTTAAAAACTTGTGCTGTTGTCCGCGACAGATTTTACATTACACGTAGATTTTCATATAAACTTTCATCAGGCCCTTGCGTAAAATAATGTAGCCTATACTTTAACTGGTCATAGCTTAGGCATATTCGTGAAATCCGCATTTAAATCCGTCCAGTAGAGATGTGCGTGGACAAACAAACAGACAAAAATTCTAAAAGCTGCTTATTTTTGTTTTCTTTTTTATATCTCGCAATTACAGTTTTTTTTTTCTCTACGATTTTTATTTTTTGACAGCCCCGTTACCTCAGTTGGTAGTGTAACTACCTTCTGCGCTTGGGGGCGTGAGTTCGATTCCCACCTAGGACAAACATTTGTGTGATGAACATTTGTGTTTGTTCTATGTCTGGATGTTAATATCTATTTAAGTATGTATTTAAAAATATATAGGTATGTATATCAGTTTCTGCCTGCCATATTACAAGCTTTGCTTAGTTTGGTGACCATGTATGCAATAATGTCTCAGATATTTATTTATTATTTATTTATTAATATTGTCACTTGCGAGGCCTTTTTTATAACATTATGCTCTACCTGAATGGGTGTTCCCCGATAGTTACAATCTAGGTGTCAATCACTGTTGAATGGGTTTCTTCTAGACAATCATGCTCCATCGTAGACCACATCATCGCTTAACATCGGGTGAGTTGGCGGCCAACCGCAAGCCTATTGTTGAATAAAATAAAAAAGTCATCCATGTTTATAGGGTCTGCTACGACTAAAAAAATGTTCATTATACATTTTATGGCAAAAATTTATAAATTATAACGGTATATTATTGCTGCCTGCGGCCCAGCGGGTAGCCCTAATATGGCTCAGAACCAGAACAGTTAAAGCCCAGATCAGGGATAACAGCAAGTCCATCTTGCATGATCTTACTATGGCCTAGATAATAAGACCATACTACATTGTAAACACAGTAAGAATAGATCGATTTAATAACAAACAAATTGGTTGTCTGTACAATTTTACTATTGTTAATAATTAAGTATTACACCTTGCATTAAGCAAGCAAGGGTGCTCTATCGTAAACCGCATCATCGTTTAACATCAGGTAAGCTGGCGGTCAAATCCGAGTTTAATTTTTATTGCCTTCTTTGGATTAGAAACATGAAAAAAAATCTCGCTCTTATATTCAATCCCGTTTTTTTTAAATATCAGAAAACTTAGATACTCGCGCAGAGCAGTTAGTACCTCCTAAAATAACTGTGATTGCATAGGGTCACCAAAGCCGTCAAAGCGGGATCCTGCATGCAATTTCCGTGAACACATATGCGGGATTTTGCGTCATTTGCGGGATTGAAAATATATGAGTTCAAAAATTTACAATGTTACACGCTTAAATACTCAGTAAGTAGAAAAAAATTACAACTGTTTACAATCCCGCACATCATCCTGATCCATGACTACGATCCCGCGGTCTTACGGGATTGAAGATTTGATGCAAGATTGGAATTTCTACATGCAATTATCTGCGAACACAAAACAAAGCAGCGTAAACAGGACTTCCAATCGCATGGCCTTGTGCGTCGAATTATACGCCCGGCCCACTGGAAACTGACAAATTGTGTTTACGGCCCCAACACTTAGTGATTTAGATGCTAGTTACGCAACCGAACCTCCAAGTAAGAGTTCGTGTGTTGCTAATGTAGCTAGCTGTCCGGCTGTCTATCTGTTTGCCCCTAGAAGTGTGATTGAAAATGATTAAACCGATATAATATTAATACCTCTAATGTTTCTGTTGTGGTGCCTAGTTATGCGGGAATTTACTGAGATATGAATCGTCCTTGTTGTAAACGTGGCTTTATGTAGGTAAACAATTAATTTGACTGTAAATTATACGGTTTCAAAGCGAGATTTGAAACTTATGCCATACTAAATTCTTGAGTTGAATTCATGTTCTTAGAATTAGTGAGTGTAGTAATTTTCTGGGATAAAAAGTTATGTTTTATTCGTCTACGTAATGTATACTACCTCTTTGGAAAATTTCACCTGGATTGGTTCTGCTTAATCGTTAAGTCTTGAAAAAGGAAACAAAAGAAAAGGAGACACTATCCATCCATTATCGCGCTAAGAAACTCCGAGCATTGCTATTGCTACCATTTGCCCGATGATGAACAAATGATACACTTACATCAATCGCTTACACAATTTTAACCGCACTTTGGCTTCCTCAGAAACTGGCGAAGCCAAAATGCCGGTAGTACATAGACCGACATCATACTTTGTTATATTGTAATATAACAAACCGTCTCATACCGTCGCTCTGGACACACTCTATCAGCTTAGTGTGTGTTTGGCCGTCCGAAGGTTCACTCTTGACAACATCTAATTTCAGTTAAACACGATTAAACAGTGCCCAAGTGCCAAATGAAATAAATCATTTCTCATTAGTAGGTAGGTCCGGTCCGGCTTTGTATTGACTACAAATAAATTATGATTAATATTTGCACAGAATAAAAAGGCAGAGAGAGCCAACTCTGAAAAATGGCAAAGCTCCAATAATAAACACAAAAACCGACTACAAAAATATATGCAAAACGTAATAAGTGTCTATAAAATGTGAGGGTTGCTTTCAACCCTGGGACCCCATCATCAGATCCTGACTTAGTGACAATGGGACCAAATTGGAAGTATAACGCTACCGAACAAAATTTTTTTTTTTGTAATCGGTCACCAGTTGGCGGAAATATCGGTGAAAAAACATACATAAAAAACAATAGAACATAGAGCCGTCCTCCTTTTTTGAAGTCGGTTAAAATTACTTACGTCAGAGGGACAAACTAATACACTTGAACCCACTTTTATCATACAATAATTACAACTCAGAAAAGTTATACTGTTCTAATTCGAATCACATACATAAGATTTAGATTAAAGTGCGGCATCTCAATGAAAACGTCTGTTAGTTGCCATAAGATTGTGAAAAGCTAAACGAAAACTGCAAATTCTATTCACCTTTACTAGCTAGCTGCTGGACTGTCGGTAATTGAAATAGCTAAGTAGTTATCCTTCTGTTCCATCCTTTTCTATTAATATTAGCAAGGTGTTCGTATTGACTGGTCGGCATTGTTTAACAAACTTGTTTCTTGTTTCAATATACCTCGGAACTTTGAGTCGGTGTTTAGGTAAAAAGTACAATTGTTTGGGTAAAGTGTATATAGTGTACGTGTATATAAACTTTGCAAGCTTGGTGGCGAAATTTTTGTTGGAAAAATAACAAAATTTACACCTTTACACAGAAATTTACTTGCTTGTTTTTCGGTATTAAAATTATCAGAATTTCTTTAAGATTATGTCCTTTTTTTTTCTAAATAAGTTCAGAGCAGCGCATCGGTTTGATAAAAAGTAGCATTTCATAGACTATTAAAGTTTTTCAATTGAAAAATCAGCTTATGCTTGAGCGCCATCTAGCTTGATGTTACGTGATGATGCGGTCTACTAAAGAGCACACTTGCCTAGAAGAAACCAATTTACTAGCGACTTCAAGAGACCCAGATTGTAACTATCGGGAAACACCTATTCAGTCAAGCGGTTCGCATAATAAAACTATAAATGCGCTTTGAGCGCTCCGTTCGGGTTTTCGGAATATATTAACCGTGAAGCGAAAGCTCAAAGACTTGTGACATTCACCAACATGCACTGGACCATCATGATGAATCAATCCTCTTTCTGGGAGAAGGCCTGTGTCCCAGCCTACATGATAGGCTGAAATGATGATGAAGAAACAATGAAGCGTGTCCGCTTTGGCTGTCCGAATGGGAAGGAGGGAATTGTGCAAGCTCTAGTTCGTTTCGTGACTTGAGACTGCGTAGGACAGAAAAAAGTGCTCTACTTTTTCTTCTCATACCCCTTATATGCCCATGTAAGGTAAGTATTAAAGTTATCTGTCAGGCAAATTGCCAAAGTCTATAATTAAATTTGAAAGCGTCTAATAATTCACGTGGAAATCACAAATAACTCTGACAGACAGTACAGTAAATCTTGCGCCCGCGCCGCGCCGCGCCGCTCAGTCTGCGACTGGAGGTCACTGATTAACCGAATTTATAGACCGACTTTACCCGACTCTGGTCCTTGCGTTTTGTAATTATTTGTACTATTGCCTGAATATATGGTTTGTAGTCCGGTCAAAATAGACATTCACCACTGCATAAATTCCAAAGATGCTGAAAATTTTAGAATTTTAGAGTTAGAGGTATAATGAAAATGTGAAAAGTCAAAAAGGCAATTTTTTATGCAAGTTCAAAGTTCGCAAAAAGTTTATTTTTGTGAAACAACGGTTAGATGATGAAAATAGCTAAGACACTTTTTTCCCAAGATTCACTATTGCAGAGAAAAAGCGATTCTAAAATTTACTAATGTTGTATTATCTATAATATGCACACGTTTCCATGCCACCTATGAAGTAGTGAACTTAGCAAAATTTGTTTCATCAAAATCGATTCTCGGAAACTAGAGTTACTACGCACTTAAATAACATCGAGTACAGTTGCAAGTCAAATTAGTAGTTGAGATCAAGCCGCCAACAGATGGTGCGTATAATCGAGCATTTTTTAAATTGTTTAAGAGTTTATCCGAGATTTAGATAACGTTTATGCAAAACCCCTATTTTTCAGGCTAATGTTTCGTGTGTCCCTTTCACCTCACAGTTCGCGACATTATTGCATGCATTTTTGTAGATTCTAAGCTGTGCGAATAAAGATAGCATTACAGAGTTTTAATTCTCATTTAAAAATACATTGAGAGTCAAAAGTGGTTTCAAACAAAAATTCGTCCAATAAGTATTTATAAATAAGAACCCGCAGGGCTATTATGAATCTTTGATCGGGATCGCGACTTGTCAAAATTATGTCAAAAAAAAAGCGTTGTCTATTTCCAATTTCGTAGTATGAAAATAGACAACGTTGTTTTTTTTTTCGTCATAACCCCTTTCAAGTGTCAAAATTCTGTCAATTCTGACACTGACTGATCCCGATCAAAGATCCATAATAGCCCCGCCGGTCCACTGCTGGATTTCTTACAAGAAACGCCGCTGAGCTGGACATGGTTATTTAATACTCACTGATAATTTCCTCCCTAATATCGCCAAATAATTTGATATCAACATTACAGTTCAATATCGATAGGGTTTTTGACGTGAATACGTCATTAAATTTGCTTCCGTAGTCGGAGACAATTAAAAAAACTGATGATAAAAAAATCGAGAGATAAAGTTTGATGCTGCAGCTACATATCTATCATCTATATACAAAATATAATTATACCACTCGATAGCTAAAGGATCAAAGAATTTCTAACGTTGAGTGAGACATACTTGCTGATCACTGTTTTAAACTATCACGGTTGTTCACGGTGAAGACGGGAAGACACCCTCCCCGTCTTCCCGTGAACATGGTGCATGTAACTGCGCCGAAATATCGGGAGCTCCTTCCAAAACCTTACCACGGTAAATATCCCGTAAATAATCATATAACTTTATACTTGCTGATGCCCGCGACTTGGTACACGTAGCGCAAAGTAAAACGTACACTTACGAGTATACACGCAAAACACACGCCCGTGTCCACGACTCAGCCACAACACAGCCCATTTTAGTCCACTTAGATATTTTTTATTGAATAACGAGATGAGAAAGTCCTTCGCCTGATAGTAAACTCCACGCAGACCTATAACAACTTAAGTTTAGTAGATCCACAGATCCTCATTAGGAACACCCGTTGAGTACAAAACTATTAGAAAGTACTATTTACATGGTCTAGAGTCTAGAATTCTACTCGTATATCGACAAGGCACGGCTGGACGAGAATTTGCATAAAAAAGCTAAAATACAATAATATTTGTAAAGCTTAATAGAGCTTTTGTACCGTGAAAATGTAGAATAGAAAGTCTACAGTAGCACTAATCTATATTACCTATAATGGCATGAGAACAAACTAACCAAAACCATGAAACAAGTGTCTTTCGTCAAAAATATTAAAAACCCATCCACGGTATTTTTGAAGAACAAAATTTAACAATATTATTTTTTATTGAATACACCTGAATGTATCAAATGTTACTTTAATTTTAAAATGAAATTGGCTTTTGTTCTCATCCTTGAAAATTTAAAAATATCAACATGGAAATTGCTCTAAAACTTCTAGTAATGGTTATTCTAAAGTTAATACCAAATCAGGTTGTTAAAAATTACACTCAGTGAATTTCATCTTGAGAATATAGCTATGACCGGGAAAGCAGGTTCTTAAACTAGACATTTTATATTCTGGATAAATGAACGGGCTTCTGTAGTAGTAATAGTAAAAAACTTCTGTAGTATAAAGGATAAAACACGGAGCGCAGCATTGTGGAATTATAAGTATATAATTTAAAATAGAGTGAGTTGTATCTATGTATATTATTACCTAACTAAAGGCATGAGACTTCACAAAATTCCAACAGCGCTCTATCATCAAGTCAAGTTTTATTTCCCACTACAGAATTCAATTACCATATAACAATGCTCTACAAGTATAGTCTACATATAAAAGTATGTGGTTGTCTGTCCACTAGCACGCCCGCCCGGGTTCGCCCGCGCCTAGTATGTAAATCAATGTAGGAGGTATGAGACTAGGTCTTTGGAGAAGGCATTTTAAACGGTTTGATTTAACTTGCCCTGTTTGTTTTTCGGGTCACATTTAGGCATTGAAATTTTACCCCTTTCATGTTGACAGATTGATCTGATATTACAACTTTTAGTTCGGATGAAAATATAATAAAATATAATTATTTATTATCATTGTAAATCTAAGATGGCCGCCGCCACAAAATGGCGGATCACATATTTTTTCACAACTATTCAATATGGATATAAAAAGAAAAGACTTGACTAGTATAATACAGGTATGAAAAATTCCAAATCTAAAATGGCACGGTATGGTAATGACATGGTACACAATAAGAGTTGCTATATTTATTACAGGGCAAAAAACAAAATTACAGCATACAATACAGCAAAATTGGCAGGGCGAAATTACAGGGCACACGGAGATTTGACATCTTATATGACGAGCGCAGTGCATTGCTATCCAGGGTTTTGAACTATTGAAGTTCAAAATTCTGAGTGGCGTTGAGCTGTTATGGGCAAGCGTGAAGAGCCATCAGGCGAGCGACTTCGCTCGACTCGTCACCCAGTATCATAAAAAAAAATTAGTTTTTAATAATACAGTTTGTTCCATTATCCTCTCCATCCAGTGTCTCTAACTCGTTAAGAAAAACTGCCACATCCGAGCACCTTAAACTTCGGTTCTTCCAAGCAACCGTCTATCCCGATGACGGGTTGCGATACCGTGAAATCATAAATATAGCTTTTACCTTCTATAGTATTGTCCATGCAAGCCTTTTTGCTGTTTGCTCACTACACTAACTGGCAGCTAATCTGTAAGGTGCAGTGTACTGTGGCCCTAGTACGAGCACTTGCGAAAAAGTATTCGTTCCGTAAACGATAGCAAAATGTATGAAAAATTTAACAGCGCCTCTATCGGACGTATAGGGAAACTGAATGTTTCATACATTTGCTATCGTTTACGAAACGAATACTTTTTCGCAAGTGCTCGTACTAGCCCCACTGGTGTGAGATCCGAGTGTAAAGAATTATACATTTAATTAAAGTAGAGTTTATAGAATAAAAAAATAACACGATTTTGATGTATCTAGGTTCATAATTGTAAAGTTGTGAATTGAAATTTGTAGAAGAAAATAGAAAAGTTATTCTTGCTTTGATTATGAGAATACTTAGTAAAGTTTAATTTAGAAGGAATTAACTTGCAGAAGTCTTACCACGATTTTTTGTAGAAGGATTGTTTTTAGATGAAGTATAGTTTCTATAAGAAATTGTATTCAACGCGGCAATTCGGCCAGCATCTTTGGTACGAAGCCTGCTGACAGAGGTTTATTTGGATAATTTAGTTTTATATTTTAGTACTAATTTGTTCATATTTGATTTTAAGTTGTTTTCATATATTTAGCATAATGTTTAGGATAGTATTTATTTAAGATTTCTGTTAGAATTTCGTCAAAATAATATTTTAGTTTAGTTGAATTTTAAACCTAAATTTACAAATATTTAAACCTGTAAATTTGGATAGTTGCTGCTGCCACGTACCTACTATGTTAAAGCTGCTCTGTCGCTGATATTTTTGGTCAGTGGAAGCTTCAATAATTAAAATTGCACATTGTTTTTACACAAAAAGTTAGGTTAGGTTAGTTTTTTGATTGCAAAAAGTTAGGTTAGGTTAGTTTTTGTTTAGACATGCTTCACTAAACATCTGATAAACCTCGCCATGGACATTCAAACCGGACCAGATGTCAAATCGATCCTCATGATAATAGCCTGTATGGTAATGATATCATACAGGCTATTATCATACAACCTAGATGTCGCTGATACAAACTCAGTAGTTACTAGTCCAGTAATAATTCCGTCAAACTCTGTAACATATCAAAATAGATCTGTGCATTTTGCTGTAAAATCTTGAGAAGCTTTGAGTCAAGAATTGTTGGACATTTGAGTACAAATACGGAGTCGTGGAAGACAGTGATGGAAAATCGTTCACAGGGATGTAGGGTTATCTTTTCTTCTGATTATTTATGGGAAAATATCGCGAAGAAACTGTCATTACTGAGTAGCTTACTCAGGGTAAGTTTGGTTGCTTACATAGTTAGCTACTATCTGAAAGATAAAAACTGTTGCAAGGCCTAAAGGTATGTTTTAGCAGCCTTTACTTGGGAGCCAAAGCTCACTCTCAGCTAAACGTGTTACCATCAATTACCTACCATAAGTTGAGCTGTGATAAAACGTCAAGGTTAAAAATATCCTAACTAGGCTTTCAAATTATAATAATTTCTTAAATTTTTACTTCTGACGTGCAGTCCTATGACTGATATGTTTATTTTCCCTCAAAATATCACTTTTCAAATATCTTTAGAAAAAAAAACCGCTTCTGCTGAAAGCCTATTTTGAAAGTTGTCAGATTCGAACTCATCTGTACCATACACCCCATACCCCCTTCGGGTGTACGTTACACTCACAATGAATAACTTACCCCATTCACCCTGTATAGTTTACGGAGTTTACTTGGTAGCGCAGGTTTGTATTGAAATATCGCGATAGACCCGCGATATTTCATTATAGACAGCTGGTCTTATTAGCATTCTGCTGCTTAAGCCCTGCTCTAATCACAGGATCAAGTTGCCGCCATCGATAACCGGCCTACGACGGGTCTCTGACTCGATCGTGACGTTCTTACATTTAGTGACTCCAACATTATTGTTGATAGAACACTGTTTTAAACTATCACGGTTGTTCACTATAGTTATAATATTATTTACGGGTTATTTACCGTGGTAAGGTTATCGAAGGAGCTCCCGATATTTCGGCGCTCTATTTTTCCCGATATTTATTGTTGATGTGGATAGTGGACCATAATAAAACTGTATATTTACTTTACCACTGGTGACACAGCCTAGTCTTTAGATATATAGAAACTCTTTATTGTGTACACCAGAAATAAAAATTATAAACAGATAGAAAACACTAACGAGCTATATAGTGCCACAAGTGGCGGTCTTATCGCTAAAAGCGATCAATTCCAGGCAACCATCGGATGGAAAGAACAGAACTTTAGTTCAGTTTGTTAAATATGACTTCAGCGGCTGCTACGACCCAATGCTATGATCCAACTCGCATTAACGCTGATTAGTTTTCTTTAAATATCCCACTATCCCATCCCATCCCATCATATGTGAAAGTTTGGATGGATGGATGGATGTTTGTTACTCAATCACGCAGAAACGGCTGGATGAATTTAGATGAAATTTTGAACATACATTGCTCATGTCCTGGATTAACACATAGGCTACTTTTCATCATCGTTATCACCGATATTCATCACCACGCGGGTGAAACCGCGGGGCGCAGCTAGTATCGTATATGGGAAAGTTTGGATTGAATTTTGTTTGGATGGATGGATGTTTGTTACTCAATCACGCAGAAACGGCTGGATGGATTTAGATTAAATTTGGAACATACATTGCTTGTCATGGATTAACACATAGGCTACTTTTCATCATCATCATCATCACCACGCGGGTGAAACCGCGGGAAGCAGCTAGAGGCCTTATAATTAATTATCTTTATGTAAGTAAGTTCATATTATACACTTAAGCCCTGAGGCTAGAGTATTATTTTTGTTTTAGGACAAAAAAACTAGCACCTACAATTAACGTGTCATCAACCGGTCAGCGGTTGGAACTGATTGAGTAACCTCTCACAATCACCCGTCAATTCTCTTTAAAACATGGCCTAACAATTTTTTTTTATTAGTTTACAAGTTAGATTTTTAGTTCACTAGTAGAACTATTAAGTAGCACTGATAAACGTAGATTTTTTAAAAGTGGCATGGTAAGTTAAGTCCATTTAAGTAACATACATTGGGCCCTTGGGGACCGGGAGCTCACCTCATTTTCAAAAATCTTTCAGAGCGTCTGGTAAACGCGACGCGTGACCAAAATGCTGGCGTGTAACTGGCTCAACGTATAAGCATTGCCATTCAACGTGGTAATGCTGCCAGCATGCTGGGTACGCTGCCAACTGATAGTGGGCTTGAGCATTTGGATCGTCTTTAGACCCTCAACGGTCTATGGACAGTCTAACTGTTTATTTAGTGTTAGTTTTAGCTAGTATTTTGTTTAGTTAATAAAGGCACCTTGGGTTAATGTCTGGTACAACAATAATTATCAATATAAAAACCGACTTCATAAAAATGTCAGAACTGGACCACATTAAACGGGACTTCAAGGGAAAAGACTAAGAAAGAGGGTAGATCGTTTGTCTGTACCTAACTTTGAACTTTTTCACCAACCACCCGCATTCTTCAGTCTTCCCGTGAACATGGTGCATGTAACTGCGCCGAAATGTCGGGAGCTCCTTCCACAACCTTACCACGGTAAATATCCCGTAAATGATCATATAACTTTACCTCAAGGGAAGCACCAGCTTTCAAATAAATAAAAAATCATCTAAATCGGTTCACCTAGTTTCAAGTTCTGAGGTTCACTAAAAAAATGCAGTTGAATTGAGAATCTCCTCCTCTTTGGAAGTTGGTTAAAAATACCTAAAGTAAATGTATGAACAGTCCCGTATACAGCCCCGTTAGCTCAGTTGGTAGTATACCTACCTACTGCGCTTGGAGGCGTGGGTTCAATTCCCACCTAGGACAAACATTTGTGTGATGAACATTTGTGTTTGTACTATGTCTGGGTGTTAGTATCTATTTAAGTATGTATTTAAAAATATATATGTATGTATATCAGTCTCTGGCAGCCATATTACAAGCTTTGCTTAGTTTGGGGTCAGATGACCGTGTGTGCTATAATGTCCCAGATACTTACTCGTATATATTTATACAGCTGCTACTATCGACATAAAACCGAATTCAAAACCGCAATGCTACTACAAATTAAAGTGCCTTTCTAATACGCACGCATCCAATTTCCGTGCGTAAACCAGCGGTAAGGGCATCCCCGACTTGTCAGTAATTTATTTTAATTAACAACCTTGCGTCTTGCGACGTGGGCGCAGTGATTGAGGACCGACAGTGCGACAAAAACGAGCGCCGCAACGAGACGGTGGCTTAATGATACTGTGGCTTAAACTCAGATCAGACAAACAATGTAGATATGGTAAGGTGGCGTGGCTAGTGCGAACTCACCTGGCCTAAATCTGGCTTGATGTCTTTAGTCGAACTCATCCAGCAGACGACCTTGTCGCCTTTTTTTACATGTGAACTAATTAGTTAGTTTCATGGTGTCGCTACAAGTTTCTTAGTGTGTGTAAAAAATTATTAGTGTGCCGTTTTTGCGTAAGCGGTTCAGCGGTATAGTGTTCTTTTAACCGACTTCCAAAAAGAAGGAGGTTCTCAATTCGACTGTATTTTTTATTTTTTTATGTTTGTTACCCTTAATGTTCGACGGCGTAAAACGATTTTGCTGATTCTTTTTTTATTTGAAAGCTGGTCCTTCCTATGTGGTCCCATTTTGATTTGGTCCAGTTCTGACATTTAAATGAAGTCAGTTTTTTATATTGATAATTATTTTGGAAACGGAACACAAACGATAATTGTACTAAGGCATATCTTCCTTGTTTATCTGATCTGAGGGATAAACTTTACTCTAGAACTCAATTCGTGAACGATGACTGGCACTGAATGAATCTGAAGATCTTTATCTTGATGGCGAAAATCTTAAATCTTAGCTTGTACTAATAATATTAATAATAACGTTTATTTGCTCAAAATATAACAAGCTTATAAAGTAGGTACAAAGATATAGTTATAAGAATTAGAGGGTAGGTGACAAAATTGTACATACCTACTTATTCTAATAAGGTAGCCCTGAATCTCACACTAGGGTGGTCCTGTGTCGTGAGATTCAGTGCCTTCCGTGTTCATATTAGTATTAAATAGACTTACAAAATAGGTTAGTACTTACTTAAGTATTTTTTTATTTCATTTTTGTTTTATTTTGTCGAAATAGGGTAGCTACATATTATTACTAATGTTTACACATAACGGGAGTTACACAACGGGCAATGGAGAGAGCTATGCTCGGAGTATCTTTGCGCGATAAAATCCGAAACGTGGATATCCGCCAAAGAACCAGAGTCACCGACATAGCTATTAAAATTTGCAAGTTGAAGTGGCAATGGGCAGGCCACATCGCTCGAAGAACCGATAACCGATAGGGAAGACTTGAGTGGAGACCACGAACCGGAAGACGCAGCGTAGGTAGGCCTCCCACTAGATGGACCGACGACATTGTGAGAGTCGCGGGCATCCAGTGGATGCAGATGGCAGGATGTCGTTCAGTGTGGAGGTTCAAGGGGGAGGCCTTTGTTCAGCAGTGGACGTCTTCTGGCTGGATGATGACTAATGTTTAATCTTGTTCCTTTGCTGTAGTACCTAGTGACGCCAGTTGAGTCTCGCGGTACAAAAAAAGGTTTTTAGGACATTAAAAATCTACAGATTCTGATACTACATTTCCATATAATTTCACATTACTAATCTAGGTATAATATCTTAGTATCAGAGTACTTAATGGTTTTAGTACTAGCTTTGATGTCGCCGAAATTGGTATATTATGTTCATTTTATAGCCATTTTACTAGCTCTTAACATTGTAAATCTTAGTAGATTACATTCTTGAACCATAACAAGTGGGTAAGGGGGCGGGGGGGGGGGGAACATTAAAGGGTAGCTTTGAACTATCACACTATGTTAAAAGTTTGTTGAAACTTTTCTTTATAACGACGTCTGCGGTGTTACTGCAATTTGTTTTAGTCGGATTGGTAATTAAAAGGAGTAAATTGACAGATCAAAATGTCACTTGTCAAAATTATCTTGACAACCTTTGACAACAATATTTTAGCTTTCATACGTAGACGGAGGAACCAAGTTTCATAGTATAAAACAAAGTCGCTTCCCTCTGTCTGTCCCTATATATCCTTAGATCTTTAAAATTACGCAACGGATTTTGATGCGGTTTTCACTGTCAGTTAGATAATCTTTCACGGAAGGTTTATATATGCGTACAATAAAACATATACCCGAGCAAAGCCAGGACGGGGCGCTAGTTAGTATTAAAAAAACTAGCTTCTAGCAGACGGGCCGCCTGATGGTAAGCGATCACCGTCGCCTATCGAAACCTGAAACATCAGGGGCATCACAGATACGTTGCCGACCCTTAAATACTCAATTAACAGCGAATTAAAATATTTATTTGATTCCCTCCAACCCAAGCTCAATACCAGCATAATATGTCACTATATCTACACCGTGCTTCTACTTCTCTCTACTTCTTTAAATAGGATCGTAGGCGATTTTGCATAGCCACCTAGTCGGTGGACTAAGAGTTGCCAAGTCTTGCTACGGGTGGTTACGATATTAAAATCAATTCATTCAATATCTCATGATGAATCACATTACAAACAGGCCAGTCACCATGTACACCATTTACTAAAGTATTAGGCATAGCTGACTTCTGACCTTAAGAATCCTGAGTCAAGCCTCGCTTAAACCCGTATTGTCTGTCAATCTCGCCTGACGAACAACTTTATTGATACCATACCACTCTAACCTGACCTGATTGATACTTTGAATAAGAACAAACGCAGGTCATATCAAATTGGCACTTCAAGTATCAAGAATTAAACAACCATTATAAATTGAGCTTACATTTATTTGATGTACAAAAGTATAAAGAGATCAACTTAAGCCAGGTGGTTTGATACTGAATAATGACTATTATAAACTGAGCTTTGATCTCTTTCGTGCGTGAATAATAAAGAGGTCAGCTTATATTGACGACTAATGATCCAAGATATGTCGATGTATGTAATTATATGCAAATTCGCGATTGTCGGTCGAATTTTCATTGTTCGGAGATAAAAGGCGCAGAATCACGATACGAGTACTTGATAATCATAGATTATAATAGAACTTGGATATTTAATGATAAGGTTATTACTGCTAGTCTGTGGAATGCGCTACCTGAATGGGTGTTCCCCGATAGTTACAATCTGGGTGTCTTCAAATCACGAGTGAATCGGTTTCTTCTAGGCAAGCGTGATCCATCGTAGACCGCATCATCGCTTAACAACAGGCGAGTTGGCGGCCAAGCACTTCTTGCGCTTTACAAAAAAAATATATAGAAAACGGTACGGCGCCTGGAAAGTTTTAGCCGCTGTCAAGTGAAAAGAAGACACATAAAATTAATTTGTGTCATACATGGCACTTATCTGATAGCCACAATGGAAGGTTTCCAACTAGATTTCCAACAAATTTTACCACAGACAATGGTAGCACATTATATTCTATGGGAACCATGGAACTGTCAAGTTTAACCATTAGCTGTCCTTTTAAACGTGATTGGTGAAATTATGCATAATATTTTTGATGTAGAATTAATTGGCGAAATTATTTTTAGTATGACTCGTGACCAAAATGCCGCCGTCTACTTTAGTCAAAAGGTGAGGCCATACAACGTGGTCATGGGGCGAGAGTTTTGGGAAAAATTCCCACTGGTAGCGGTTTAATAGATTAGTTTACTAGTTAGGTATAATTTGTTGTTTTTATTTCATCATCATCATCATCAGCCAAAAGACGTCCACTGCTGAACATAGGCCTCCCCCTTTAACCTCCACACTGAACGACATCCTGCCATCTGCATCCACTGGATGCCCGCGACTCTCACAATGTCGTCGGTCCATCTAGTGGGAGGCCTACCAACGCTGCGTCTTCCGGTTCGCGGTCTCCACTCAAGAACCTTTCGTCCCCATCGGTTATCAGTTCTTCGAGCGATGTGGCCTGCCCATTGCCACTTCAACTTGCAGATTTTAATAGCTATGTCGGTGACCCTGGTTCTTTGGCGAATATCTATGTTCCGAATTTTATCGCGTAAAGAAACTCCGTGCATAGCTCTCTCCATTGCCCGTTGTGTGACTCTGAGTTTTTCCAAAAGACCAACAGTTAAGGACCACGTCTCAGTACCATATGTCATCACTGGCAACACACACAGGTCAAAGACCTTTGTCTTTAGGCACTGTGGTATCTTGGACGAGAAGATTCACGCAATTTCCCGAACGCTGCCCATCCGAGTTGGATTCTTCGGGCGACCTCTTTGCCTTAGTTGGACTTAGGACATGATATAGTTATCATATTTTTATTTATTTTTATGTAACTAAGATGGAATTTTATTCAAATTATTGAAATAAAATTGTTTAAATCAAGGTGTTTTTTTTTTTTTTTTTTGTGTTTTCTATTTTGTTGAAATGTTTAATTTTGCCTAGTTAGGAAAAACTTCTGTGTACCTACTTATTTAAAGTGAGATTTGCTAACAATTTTTTTGTTTTGTTTTCAGGTATGTTTTGCTGATGGTGGTTTTTGTCTGGATAATATTTTAGGTAACCTTGTCAAAGTATAATACAATTAATACTTAACTCACCTAAGTATGTTAACGCCTCGAGAATTTAGCGTAGAATAAATGAGTATAGAATGGGTTATAGTAATTAACGCAAAAGACCTACTCTATGATACCCCATACGAGGGGTAAAGCGGAAAAAAAACATCCCCATTTTACATGTACCCTAAAACGAAAAATATTTTTTTTTCTTTTAAAATTGAGATCTATACTAAAACTGTAATTTTGCAAAGTTTCATGCACCTGCCTTAATTACTACAAAAGTTAGAAGATTCTAAAAAAAATTGAACAGACAGACGGCCAAACAGAACAAACTGGGGGTTACTTGTAGGACCATGGAACCCTAAATACATCGCAACGTAGAAACTATAGCCACTTTATTAAATTTTCAATTTTAATTCCAATATTCTTTTAGCGAAGTACATTAAACTTTCCAAAACCTTAACAAATGACCGCGCTGTGAGAATGCACACAAAATAAACTATTTCGTGCTCTTCCGTACTCGTATATCATTATAATAATCTACGCACATATATTATACACTAAAGCTCTACACGCAACATATCACTCTGAAATTATAAATGTGGAAGTTTGTACGTGTTTTGGAATGTTTTAGGCACCTAACTCCGTCATTTTTAAACGAATTTAGAGCTTCACGGCTTCAAGAATATGTTTAATTAACGAATGTAGAGCCACACGGCATCAAGAATCTTGTTTTAAACTAATTTAGAACATAGCGATGCTAAGAATATTGTTTATTAAACGAATGTAGAGCCACGCTTCAAGAATTTTGTTTTTTTATACTTATTTAGAGCCTTTGCCTTTGTCACGGCTTTAAGAATCTTGTTTTTAAACGAATTTGGAGCCACACGGCATCAAGAATCTGTTTATTAAACGAATGTAGAGCCACGCTTCAAGAATTTTGTTTTTTTAAACGAATTTAGTGCATCACGGCGTTAATAATGTTGTTTTTTAAACGAATTTATAGTCACACGGCTTCAAGAATCTTATTTATAAACGAATTTAGAACATCACCGCTTCAAGAATTTTGTTTATTTGGGGTTAGTATGTAGCTTAATAACTACGCCGATGTGATCCAAGGTACCAAGCTACCTCCATACAAATTTCTTTCAAATCGTGGAACTGTTACGGAGTTGAGTGCGAACAAAAATCAACATTACACACTTAAATTCAAACACACTATAGCACATGATCACCATTGCCACCAGGCTTCCCAGATGTTAACATCAATTTTTTGATATCACACATCATCCCTCCACTTTCCAGGTCCACGTTTGCCCTTTCACGGCTACCATACATCATTGTAATAACCACATTGTCTAGAAATATCAGAAAAAATTACAGTTTCTGTAAAACAGCGGGTAAAGCCACAGAACTCAGCTAGTTGAATAATACTACACGCAACTGACAATTTCTAGCAATCAAAGAAGTTTTTGTATGTCGGAGTGTCGGTATGCGATAGTTATAGAGTAGGACCGTGGTTATATGGAGGTAGGGTCAGGTAGAGACGTAATAATGGCAATTATGCTGGCACAATTTGGGTATAGGGCATTGAAGAAGGTAGAGGAACCGAGCGGCTGACGAATCAATGGCGCTCAAACTTTGGAACATATCTCGAAATAAAATAACAGGACGGGAAGTTAATTTCTGACGTTTGGAACACTTAAAATAATATATAATACACGCAACAGAATCTTTTATAAGTGTTTAATTTCGATATGTAATATTCGCGATCACCTAAGAAATAATTAACATTAAAAAAATACTGTCCATATAAGACCTTTTAAAAAGTGTGCACAATTACCATAACCATTTCACTTGATGATGATGATTGCAAGCTATCTTAGTGGAAAGACATAAGTGAAATGTTTTGATTTCAATCGTAGTATGTCTACACAAATAAGTAATGTTGTTATTGTGTATAATGACATATTTATATTACCGGGAATAGAACCTATAACATTTTGAAATTCGTGTAACTACGTAAATTAGAACTTCAGCGAAAAAATAAAAAACAAATTTTATTGCCAACATTAAAACTCACGAAGTAAGAATAAAATGAAAAATGCTCTTAACACCTAGCGTACTTGCTTTACACAGTGGCCATGGTCACGGAAGCTATTACACTAAAATGTTTTATATTCCCTCTGATCTTTTCCGGTAGCGGTTTCATTTGCAAGTGCCGATGTATAAAAACGTTCATTAGCGCGTTATCAGTTGAATCATTAAAAAGTCATGACGCTTCAGTCCTCGGCTCCCATTTGTTGCTAATTTTTACTACCTCCAGAAACTAGTTACGCGGTCAAAATGAATTAATTATTGAATTTAATTGTGTTTTTATGATTTTAGATTCGTCAAACGATATTCACGTGATATAAAATATGGGAAAATTGATTCATTAAGACTTTGAATGTGCGTATAAATATCAATCAGTGTCAGTTTTTAGGTAAAAAGCTATGGATCCTTAATGAATAAGTAACTAAAATAATAATTCTTTAGAACATAGAGCTACCTGTGCTTACATTTGGCATCGAATCGTTAAAACATCTTAAGTAGTATATTTTATATCCGTTATATATTATATTACATTTAATCGATTAGTTTTATGGTAATTTATTTATTTATTTGTATATAGATAGGGTTTTAGATTGTATGTAATATAAAACGGATTTAATCGATTCATAAGTTGCTTCGGATTATATTTTAAACTAATTTATTTTATACATTAATTTGATGAAGTTGATTTATTTTTATACAAGATATTTTTTTGCAAATTTCTTTAATAGATAACACTTATTTAATACTTAAATATTTGAGAACCACTGTCTCAACAGCAGGTACAGTGAGAACATTGGCGCCAGCCATTTTTTTTTTAAATATCATTGTCAATTTCCTTTGAATTTTTTGAATAACCATACCAAATGGTACAAAAGGTATCATACTTTAAGGCGAGTTTTTTAATGTCATTGATCGGGTATAATGCAGATATTTACTTATTTATGTAGTCAGAAGTAGGTATCAAAATGTAAAAAAAAAAACACGACAAATTAGAAATAGAACTCATTCCTTTTAAAATGCTTGACAGATTTTGATCAAAATAGCTAAGAGCCATTGCAATGAAACTCATTTATAAGAAAGTCGTTTTCAAATTAGCCCAGGCATTTTGGTAAAATTGTAACTTTATCTTCACAAACGCAAAATTTCTACACTGTTCCGTCGTGGGTAAAAAATATCCGTTTAGCGCAATCTGAACATCAATCATAAAAAAAAAAAAAAAACCCATTTTTTTAGATAACGTCTCTGGATAGTATTGTAAATATGCTTTAGTTCCCTGCGTAAGGCCAGAAACAGATCTAAGATCGTTCTATGAAAAACAGGGGTTCTGACTGAAATGAAATGTCATTAGCGCCACCAGTCACACGAATAGTTAAATGGAAAGCACTCTACCTAATTTCAAAGTTATCATCTCATACGTAATAGTTATAAAACGACATATACGCCACGAAGTCAGAAAAAACCTCATATTAAACATCATAAAAGTTGAGAAAATAATTTGCATTACATTGTAAATAGGTTTTTATTAGTGCTAATGATCGAAGATCTCAAAGAGCCGCGCATTAAGGCTTGTAAACGCATAAAGTTGGCTTGAAGCTGGCTTGGCGATTGTTGGTAAGCTCAGTCAATATTGATAAAAAAGTAGTAAATATTTATTTATGTTGTCAGATTGCGCGGTAATGGCTGGGAATTATTTAAACGTTAGTTTTTATACGTTTTGTAACGTCACAGACCAATCATGTGAAGTTAGAATTAACGACATTGTAGAGACGTTGATAATAAACATAGGCTGAAATTACAGATCGTTTAGAGCTAAAAAGTATTGTAACAGTTTATATTTAATGTTTGCTTGTTAGATCTTGTGTCTTATACACTAAAAATGCTAATTAGGCTTTACTTAGCAACGGTAGTTTATAAGATTAGTTACGCTTAAAACAGCTCTGTTTACTTCGGTTATAGGCTAGTTTACTGGTGATTCATTTATAACAAATAACAAACTTAGCGAAAGATACAATTAAAACCATTACACACACTGACAAATAATTTCAATTGGCTGATACATTTCTGAGATATAAGTGTTTAAAGTTTTTGGTGGGAATTGATGGTCTTTCCCTATCCCGCAAAGCAAGTTAGTATAGCGCAAGACTTGACGTCATAACTTGCTTATAGGGTGCTCTTTGTGTAGCATGAAATTAAAATAATTGTAACTTATATTTTTTTTTACAAATGTAAATTTTGTTTTCATTGATGGACTCTATTTGTTATCAGCTTTTTGATGATGTTTAAAAATAATTAGGAATATGCCTATTGTTACGAAAGGAGAAAAAGAAAATTTTATTTAACACATGGTAAAGACTGGTTTATGTGGAGCCTTGTCAAGAAATCAAGTAATAGAATATAAAACAAGGCTCAGACTGCACTTTGTACCCACAGTAAGTACGGATAACAAAAATACTACAACACACGACAACACAGAGTTAACAAAATTACATGTACTTTACGTAGAAAATCACTTCCTTCGAAGTAGATTTCGTACCGCCACGCAAGACTGATCATGACCATGTTTTAAAATTGTGTGAATTGGTTAGAAAGTACAGGAGTCTTTATATCTTTAAATTTCAAGATCTTTCTGTCCTTAAATATGCGACACACATTTTCCTTGTTCCGTTTCAAACTTCCAATAAAACTCAATAAGCCGCCGATGTTAGAATTAAAACACTACACGGTGAATAACCAAGTATTTCCGAGAAACAATCAGGCCTAAACTGGCCATCGAGTCCAAACCCTACTTTGCTATTAAAAAATCTTTGGCCGCTCTATAAAAGTAATTAACTCTGACTGAAGATAATTGATGAAGCTCAAAGATTGCCTTCCACTTTTGATATCAGACTAAAATGTATCATAACATGTCTACTTTAAAGTATAGTTTACAGTATAGGCGGTCGAATAGACCGTAATAAAAGTACGTGGCTGGGCGTAGGGGCAACGGATAGAGGAATAAACTTTTTTTAGTAGTTATAAGGTTTAGGACGCTTCCCTTCGGTATTATTATAAAATCGTCAAGTTTGTAGCCCATTTTTGTTTTGGACGGTGAAGGATGATGTTTTTACGTTGTGTGTGTTGTGTGAAAGTGTGTATGTGTGCTGGTAATTTGGGTTAAAGCTTTGTGCCGCTTGGGGGAGACTGGTAATGACCTATTCTCCATTTAACTCCTTTAAGCGTCCTGAGAAACAACCTCACCGTTCTGTTTAAATCTTTATATAAAATTCTTCTAAATGAACTTGAGTTGTACATTATCATAATACATATTTAAGTACCTATTGTGACTTTCTTTTGTTACTAATTATATATACTCGTATATATTCAAACTTAAAAAGTAAACATAGGAAATGATCTGTCTGTAAAAGCAGACACATCGTAAGGGGCAGCTACAGGCACGCAGCTAACTCAATAGCGCATATCAACATATTATTATATGAAAAATAATAATAATAATAGGTGACGACCTGCCTAAATATATTTTGAGATGAGACAGGATAAGGCAGGTGCCGTTTCTCATTCTATAGATCTGTTATTCCATCCACAAGTTGTTCACCTCAATAGCCCAGACTTTTTTAATCCTATATTGTACAATAGTTTCATACTCCTTTTTATACATATTCCATAATTGTATTTTTTATATTCAACAGGGCCTCTTGGTGTTGGCTTCGGCTCCACCAATGCCTACCAAATGTCCGGGCTAGACCCGAGAATTTCATTAAATAAGTGACGATAAAATCATGAAATAATTATGACGATTAAATCATAAAATCACGATAAAATATTATCTTTGCTAACATTGCAAATAGTATAAAACAACTTTCTTGTTGATATTTCATAAGACAGATAATTATTTAAGTCCTGTCTGTCAATGGCTCAGAATCAATACCAATATCTTTATTATCTGCAAAGCTTTTTACATTTCAACCAAACAAGTCACTGATTTTATTTTATGTACCACCACGACACCAACGAATTACTTTCTGACATTTCATATTAAAGTGTTCAATCTAAATTCAGTCTATATTCCATTCTCTAGTTTTTATTCCCACAAAAAATAGCTCACACCTATCGTTCTAAAGAACTAAGAGCAAGCTAAATTGAATACTGATTCATGTAGAATCAGTAAAAAATCGATTCAGAAATCTGACTTGATAAAAAATCGATTCAAAAAATCACAACATCATCGCTGTGCTATTTCGCGCATATTCGAAAATGATGGACAAAAACATTTTTTTTTGTGGACAGCCAAAGATATTTTGTCATGGTACAGGATCCTTTTATACCTGCACGGAGTTTTTTTATTGTTTTCAATTCGCTTCGTTCGAAGGCATGGATGGACTCCACTTAGGAATGTACACTTGTGTAAAAAAGTGGTAACTCTGAGGATTCGTTCCAAACAGTTCTGTTTCTTATAATTTTGACTTTAGACAGTATAATATACTTACACACTAGATTATCATCATCATCAGCTAGAAGACGTCCACTGCTGAACATAGGCGTCGCCATTTAACCTCCACACTGAGCGAAATCCTGCCATCTGCATCCACTGGATGCCCGCGACTCTCACAATGTCGTCGATCCATCTAGTGGGAGGTCTACCCACGCTGCGTCTTCCAATTCGCGGTCTCCACTCAAGAACCTTTCTACCCCATCGGTTATCAGTTCTTCGAGCGATGTGGCCTGCCCATTGTCACTTCAACTTGCAGATTTTAATAGCTATGTCGGTGACTCTGGTTCTTTGGCGAATATCTACGTTCCGAATTTTATCGCGTAAAGAAACTCCGAGCATAGCTTTCTCCATTGCCCGTTGTGTGACTGAGTTTTTCCAAAAGGCCAACAGTTAAGGACCACGTCTCAATACCATAACTCATTAGATAGTTTCATTAAAAAGGTGTCCACATATTTTTTCTGTTAATTCATAAGATTAATAAAATGCTATTTTAATTAGTAACATAGTTTCGACTATTTAATTTAGTCTAGATAAAAAAACGGTACTAATATTAGTCAGCTCTCTAGATTAGTACGCTTAATTATGCAAAACATGATACAAGGTATCGTTCGCGCAAAACTTTATGAGCCCTCTGAAGTTAGGCCCAGTGGCTGCGCAGTACGCATATTATAGGTATCCGAGGGACTTGACAGGGCGTCGGGGAGGCCTCGCGCCTAACTTCAGAGGGCTCATAAAGTTTTGCGCGAACGATAACTAATACTGTTTTAACGTCTATTATGCATGCAATTTTGAATGTATGTATGATTCATTCGATTTTTTTTTATTTCATTTATCGAGCATTTTGCCTCATATTTCGTGTTTAGATCGGCAAAACAATGAAACGCCTTTCCTGCGTCGGTTTTTCCATTGAATTGCATTTTCGGAGCGTTCAAGTCTAGGTTACAAATATATTTCTGATACCTCTTTTCTTGCTGACAGTACACTCAGAGTTTCATACGTGTTAATACGCGGTCTCTAAGGACAAAAGGGTGGTTTTTAAACTTTGAGGGTGGGTGTTACCCTTCCTTATGCATTTATGATAGTCTCTTAAGACACACGCTCGTATATCTTGGAATATTTAACTATAAGTAGTGTGATATTTAAATATTAAACTTTAGTATTGAAATTACATTTATTTGAACTATACTATCATCAGAATCAGCCTATATTAGTCAACTGCTGGACATAGGCGTTTCCTTAGGCACGTCACTCGGGCCAACTTTTGGAACTTGGAACTTTTTTTGCCTCCAGTCACTCTTCCAACTGCACATCTGTTGCATAGGTATATGTATATATATTTTATTAAATACGTGGCAAACAAGCGGGTCACCTAATTGTAAGTGGTCACCGCTGCCTATAGACACTTACAGTATCCGGGACATTGTCAGTGCCAGGTTACAGAGTCTATATGCGTAACCCTTTATCCCTACCATATTATAAATGTGTAGATCAAATACCTTCACACGTGACTTCTAACTAAGTAGAGGCAATACCAGATATCGGTTTAACTTGCAAAAAAAATACCGTTTGCGTGATTCAGGTAAAGTGTCGTATTTACCTATAATAGACGCACTTTTCATATTTGTGAAACTACGATCCATTTACACTCATTATTTTAGGAATTATTGAATATCTTATTACGGTTTTAATAATATTATTCGTAAAGTTTAAGCAAATTTACAATTTTTTCGCAAAACATCGTTTTAGTACGCAATCTATTTTCAAACTATGGAACTACAAATCTGACGGCTGTCAGTTTGTTTGTTTGTCCGCGCACATCTTTTAAACTACTAGAAGGATTTCAAAGCAGTTTCCATGAATATACTTATAAAATACCTGAATGAAACATAGGCTATATTAATTTATGATAATAAATAGTAAAAAAAAATTTTTTTATTTAATTATTTATAACGCCATCTAGCTTATTTTATAGTAATGTTGTCGTAATGACAGACTTCTACTCGCAGACATGGTAGGTAGGAAGACTAAAGCGGCTGTTGCCATATTATCTATATGTAAATAAAAATATAGCTATTCGCCAAAGAACCAGAGTCACCGACATAGCTATTAAAATCTGCAAGTTGAAGTGGCAATGGGCAGGCCACATCGCTCGAAGAACTGTTAACCGATGGGGAAGTAGGTAAGGTTCTTGAGTGGAGACCGCGAACCGGAAGACGCAGCGTAGGTAGGCCTCCCACTAGATGGACCGACGACATTGTGAGAGTCGCAGGCATCCAGTGGATGCAGATGGCAGTATGTCGTTCAGTGTGGAGGTTAAAGGGGGAGGCCTATGTTCAGCAGTGGACGTCTTCTGGCTGATGATGATGATGAAATAAAAACGAATCGCCGAAATGTATGTACCCGCATAACTTCCGATAGACTGCACCAAATAGTTTTTTTGTGTTTGTTATTTTCAGGACAGCCAACTGCTTTTGAAGAGGTTTTACAGTTTATTATGGCGTAATTTAAAGTACGTTTATTTTTGTATTGACTTCTGACGTGCTAATATACCAAGTCGACGGAGATTAAAATGAATACATTTTTTTGCCAGGATCAAACTTAAGACCAATAACAGACACGCAAAGTAGGTGAACTCGCGGCATCTTATCTGTTACTGATCTATGATTAGCAGCTATTTTGGTTGTTATGGTGGTGAACGAAAGCGGTTTAGTTGTTGGAAGGGTCGAGGCGCAGAAGGCGGGCAAAATTATTTAGATATCATTGATTGGCAGTCTTTACGCGGAGTAATGTTAAATAACAGCGATTAATTATAGATACCGCTCCATGCTTCCTACTTACTATTTACTAATAATTCAATAATAACGTTTGTCATGCATGACATTTCGCTTGACTTATACCAATTTTTTTTCCTTATTGGCTCCATGGCTCCACACTTCCAACGTATTTAACCAGTGAAAGTAATATATTATTTGCTTGAAATATATTTGAAACTATGGACATGTCGGGATACCCGTATCGAGTCAGATTAAAACTAGACTAAAATCATACTATGACGATAGTATGACAATCCGCATTAAAATGGAGAGCAATAAATCTAAAATCATGTCATATGTGTAGGTATTATCTATAAAATATTCAGTATAAATAATCCGATGGATTTGTGCCTATTTAAAGTTCCGTTCGTGTTCGTTAGTGTAACATTTATATTTGGATATGTCAGTCTAATCGTCCACCCACTAATTACTTTGCGCTACGCGTACGAAGTCGCGGGCATTAGCTAGTATAAAATAAATAAAATAAAAATAATAAAAATTTATTGAGACAAAATAATACAATTCAGCAGTTATTGTAATGCGTCGTACTCCGGACAAGGAATCCTGATTCCCGGATATTACGCTATACTAACACTCCATCGAATCTCAGGCTATCATAGGTCATTGCGCTACATTAACTAAAAACTAGTAATTAAGGACACATTAAGATGATTAATTTTATTGTGTTGACGGCAAAAAAAAACAGTTATATGATTATTTACGGGATATTTACCATGGTAAGGTTGTGGAAGGAGCTCCAGAAACACCCCCCCCTCCCGATACGGATGTAGTGAACAACCGTGATAATTTAAAACAGTGAAAAACAAAAAAAACCTTACATTCTGATCCATCAAATTAATGCTTCATTGAACCATATTTGACCACCAATTTTTATGTAACAGAAGATGGATAGCATCGGTTTTATAGACTTTTTCATTTCTATTTTTGATGAAGCTTAAACTATAGTTCACTAGTGTAGATTAGTGTATTATTGCCTAAGAGTTTGACAAATCTGGAAAAATAACATCTGAAAAGCGTACCCGCAGTTTGAATTTTAATCACGTTTAGATCCCAAGATCTGTGATTGATGCAGCATTAAATTAAGTTGTCCATGATAAATAAATCGTCTGGGCCTGAATTCGGACATAAAGCTAAATAAACGGGGTAAAACGCAGTAAATGTGTCACGGCGGAGTTGAGAGCCATCTATTGAATCTTGGCTTTTTGCCGTGGGTTAGTTTCTACCAGTTACCATTAACTCACTCAGAGCCATGTGCGATAAAACAAGGACCGTTGAAATGGTGGATAAGGTATCGAGCTTTGTTTTGGAGAAAGTCTTGCACCAAAGACAACAGCTGGTTAACAGCTGGTTGCTGGCCGGCTTTATGCTGAGTTGGGTCCGATTTGTGACCTTATTTTACCTTTGTCTTACATAAATATTTTTTGAACGTAGCTTTTTGGTCACAAATAAACTTTTTTCTTTCTTTCTTTCAAAGACTACAAATTAATTAAAATTTTATTAATCGAGGCCACTCTTTTTCGGTATCTTTCAGAGTTTTTATGCGACCACCAGGTGTGGCAGAGGATGGAACACGTTGATCTAGAACAAATATATTCACTCTAGCGTTGAAGATGCCCAGATTGTAGTTCTCAGAAAACAAGGAGGACGGCAGAGAAGATTAAAAAAATAGACGGTGAAAATAAATACATATTTAAAAAAAGTATCTTAAAAAATCTCGTAAAGCAAAAGCCAAGCTAGGAAAGCTAAAGCTGTTGAATTGTGTTAACATTAATAACTTTTAAACTTTCGCGATTTAAAGACATCCGAATAAAATGCGTGTTAAGTCCCTAATAATATTTAAAACATGATTTTACAATGTTTTAACTTTGCTAATAATTTAAACAATAACTGTGTTTAAACTACATTTAAAATTGTAGATACTCCGATATTTACGGCGATTTTCTTGAGTGTAGATGAGTGTGCTCAAACTGCCTCCTCCATTATTCAAAGCAACATTCTCAAAGCGATTCGCTGTCAGTGACCATTTGCGCTCACTGATGTTATTAACTTTTCTCCACAATTAAACTATGCATTCTCGGGACGTTTACCGTGGAAAGCATCTTAATAAGGAGAGCTTTTTATACCACATCCGAGTTTGTGATTGACTTGGTCGGCATGGCGGCAATCTATTGCCTTATTTATTTTATTGGTGTAGAATGCGACCGTTTTCCATTTTCTTTTTTCCAGCTTTGACTTTTGTTTCAATTTTACCTGTGTTTTGTTGTTCTAATCAAAATTTAAAATTTTACTGTTCCAAGCAGACAGATAAGTAAAAAAATCAAATTGGTGTTTGATTGATTGGCGATGATGCAAACATGCCACATCAAAATGACTCCGAGATCAGTTAGCAGTTTTTGATGTGATGATTTTTAGTTATTCCGCTTTAGAACAAGATAAAGTCAACTTACATACACAAAAAGAACGCAAGAAGTAACTGAAAGATTGTTTTATAACGTTATCATCATCATAATTAGTCTATACTCATTATGTAGTCCACTATTGGATACAGGCCTTCGCCTTTTTGCTTCAACTGTCAGCTGTTTTACGTATATCGTCACTGATTCCTTCTACGTTACGTTTGCCGATTTGTGGTCTCCACTCTAGAACTAGCCTAGTTGAGCCTGTCCAGAAAGAGAGTGGACTTGGATTGTGGTTGAATGGAAAAATATCTCAATAACTAACACGTAAATTCACTTAACAAAACAACACGATGATATCGTGTCGTATTGGCTCATGATAGCTGAGTTTGAAATTTTTCAGAAGGCAGAGGCGGATTGCCAATTAAAATTCGTTTTAGTTCTCCGTATAGCCAAGTTCACTCTCTTCTTGAACAGACTCTATGCACAGAAAGAGAAGTAAATAGAACGGAAATGAGAAGGAAACTGTCGCCAGGTATTGTGACAGATATGTGATTGAACATTCTTATTTATGTCAACGCGTCGAAGTCCGCGTCACAGTTGCTAACGGTTTATATGGATGCAAGTGGCTACAACAAATTTCTTACAAAAATGCCTTGACAGGCGTTCTAATTTAAACAAAAAAATAATCTTTTCTGTGGTTCTACGCAAGCACAGTTCAATTATCGTATGTATTACGTATTGTCGCATTATTTGCATTATATGTATTTACTGTAAGTGATCTAATGAGTTTATTTAACACCTTATACTGCGTTATTTCTCATCACATAACCCTTTTCTATAAAACTAAGACAATGTGCATCAGAAAAAGCAGATTCGTAACTCATTACCAGTGCTCTCGTATTTCCCAGGCAAAAAGTCTCTATGATCGATAGCGGTTCGCCTCCACAATGATTTATTACTCTACCGATATTATAGAGTAGGAATATGGCTCAATAGAGAAAAATAAAAGAGGCGTATAGGCTAACTTGTCTAGGTATGGACTATAGATACATTTAAATGGCTGATTGGCTTGTGATTATTGTTTCGGGGAAGTATTGTCATTTCTGAAGAGGAAAAGTAGTTTTTTAATAGGACAAGTGCCTTTATTAACTAAACAAAATTCAGCTATCACTAACACTACAAAAACAGTTAGATTGCCCATCTGCCCTCATAAGCCCAAAAGCGGTATCTCAGCCTAGGTGTATTTCGAGATAATCGAGTTTTTGTGAAAGTTGATTTTTCGTTACCTTAATGACATATAATTTAATTTATTTTCACTTATGTGCCTATGTTAGGATAAGGACCAATATAATTCTTAAATATATGTTTAAAAACCCAATATTATTGTTTTTGTGTTTTTTTATGAGATACCGTCATTTCGTTTAGAATTAATAGTTTTTAAACATGAGTTTTAAAAGAAAAAAAAACTTTTTTAGTCTTTTATTTCAATGTTCCAATGAAGATAAGGTTATTTTGCTTACTCCATCTGGTGCGAAATTTTGTAAGCTATCAGATGCACGAAAAAAGAATAATCGCATTTTTTTTTGAGTTACCGCTCTTGGGCTTATTAGGGCAGCCATAGACCGTTGAAGGTCTAAAGACAATCAAAATGTGCAAGCCCACTATTAGTTGGCAGGGTACTCCCCGGAATGTCCTCCCCGAACCTATTTTTCTGTTTTATGGTTTTGTCCACCACAAAATATCACCATTTTACTGACAGCATATTTTTTGTTCTAGTCACATTGGAAGTTGCTTAGTGTAGTGAACTACCCGTATACGCAAATCTTGTTAGTGGTGTACAGTTAGACTGGTTTTGTCCACCACAAAATAGCACCTTTTTACTGATAGCATATTTTTTGTTCTAGTCACAATGGTAGTTTCTCATGTGTTTAGAGAACTACAAACTTGTTATTGGTATAGATTTAGACCGCATTCGCCAACTTATAGCCGCCGAATTGACTCCTAACTCTTCAGCTTTATATATTTGAAAAGCCGTAAATATGTTTCACTATTTTACTACTATGCGACGTTAATTCTAGTATCTAAAACTTGTAGCTCTGTAATAAAACGCTTACAAAATTGACCAGTAATTCTATTTTTAGCATAAATTACACGTTCAATGGTAATTAAACGCTAATGTTTAACAGTAAATGTAAGAATTCCCAGAGATCTAATAAAATATAGATATACAGGCAGGTGCCTTCATAATATGCGTTATGAAAGATCAAAGGGGACGCCGACAAGTGTCCTCTTTTAAGTACTTGAGTCTGAGGACGCTCACAGTTTATTTTTATACTTAACTAATAAACGACATCGGGACCATTGATGGTTGTTTGTAGAGAAGACGTTTAAAGGTTTTGATATCGAAGAATTTTTATCATTGTTTGATCCAAAACTGATTAGGTATTTGAAACATTTTTTTTTAATTAGGTGTTTTTGCTCTGACAGCTGAAATAACATTGTAAAAAGCTGCGAAAATCACGAATTTTGATAATTTTTGGTAGGTTTTTGAACGTAAGACTATACATGTACCCAATTTACTTCAGTGAAATATTTAAAGGAAATATTGCTATTTAAATATTTTTATTGCAGCTGTCAGACCAAAGAAATAATTGGACCGAGTTTAATGACATGTAATGCCATGAATATTGATATAATGTGTACCTTCTCTATTTATTAGGCTCTTTAGGGTTTACTTTTTTTATGTTACTGGGTGACGAGACGAGCGAAGTCGCTCGCCTGATAGCTCTTCACGCTTGCCCATAACAGCACAACGTCACTTAGAATTTTGAACTTCAATAGTTTAAAACCCTGGATGGCAATGCACTGCGCTCGTCACCCCGAGATATAAGATGTCAAATCTCTGTGTGCCCTGTAATTTCGCTGGAAACATTGCCCTTCAATCCGGAACACAGTAGTGTTTGCATACTACTGCTTGGCGGTTGAATAACTGGGAAAGGTGTGGTACTCTCCCAGGCGGACCCCTGCAAAAGAGTCCTACCACTACAAAACACTCACTTAGTTTTGACTTTATTATTTTTTCGTAGTTAATCCGTCGTAACGTTGCATATTCTGTGAAAATTTCAACTGGCTCTAATCTATTACGGCTAGAAAGATACAGCCGTTAAAAGAACAGATGGATAGCCAGACCTACAGTGTAAGCTTAGATAATAGCAGGGAGAAAACGGGACCCGTTTTCCCCCTTCGGGTACTGAACCCTAAAAATATAAATCTCTATTTGTCTCCCTTGAATGTTGACATTGCTTCTTAAGGTTGTTCTAATCATTATTTCCAGATAGGGTAGTAGTTTCATAGTAAATGAATTTAGAACACGGTTGTTAGATAGAAAACAGACAACTTTCCAATTGCCTTTAAGTACGTATCTTACCTAATATAGGTTCGTATAGGTCCGGTGAATTTAAAATTATTTAAAGCTAGAACAGCTGCTAATCGCCTTAAAAATATAAAAGTGTAAATTGCAAATAGAAATTGCAGCTCAGTCGGTTTTTCAATAAAAGTAACAGTTTACTTCATAATTTTCATGCTAAATAGCCCACAAATAGATATTTGCGACTAGCAAATTGCTATTGCAAGATGACTTGCAGAAGTCGATAAGTAATTTTCTATCAAATACGCTTTCCGTAATCCGGCAGCGGGCAGGGCACATAGCACGCAGAACAGATGGCCGAAAAGTTCTCTAATAGAGACCACAGACCGGTAAGCGCAGGGTAGGACTTTCACCCACAAAATGGACAGACGACCTAAAAGAGACCGCAGGGAAACGCTGGATGCATGCCGCTTCCAACCGGCCCTTTTGGAGATCGATGGGGGAGGCTTATGTCCAGCAGTCAGACATTCTATAGCTGAAATAATGATGATGATGACGCTTTCGGTATGCTCATTTCGCTAATCTACTTTACTAGAACAGGTATCAATACCCCATCATACCTTAGAAATATAAGTTAGGTACTTAGGTATAACTTTGGTCCACTTTTAGAGCGTAAATAGTTTTTTTACTACCCAATCTAGACTACCTGCAATCTAGCCTTGCAAAACTTGTTACTGGGTAAATAGATCTGTGAGATTGGATGTTATCTGATGGTAAGCGATTAGAGTGGGCTATTCTAATACGGGGTGGTAATAGAATATTGAAGGTTATTACTATTAGACTTGATGGATGGCCAGCTAGGAGCGAGCTGTTAGATTGTTATTGAACGTGATATATTTAGGATATTCTATATTTTAACTGGAAATTAGGTGATGAACCTCGTTTATTGAATAAAAAATTAACTTGTAAGTGACCCAAATGGGAAAAAGGTTCTTGAGTGGAGACCACGAACCGGAAGACGCAGCGTAGGTAGGCCTCACACTGGTGGACCGATGACATCGTAAGAGTCGCGGTCATCCAGTGGATGCAGAATATGAATATGGCAGGCTGTCGTTCAGTGTGGAGGTCTAAAAGGCAGGCCTATGTTTAGCAATGGACGTCTTCTGGCTGATGATGATGACGTGGCCGAATTAGTACCTAATCTAGGTAGTACTGTAGGTATGTAATACAAGCTTTCTTAACTATCATTATAATTTTGGGCAACTACTTGTGCAATTAATTAACTGACGAATGAAGTGAAAATAGCTATCAAGTTGTTTGCCTCTCATAAAAACCCAGGGCAATTTCTAGAACATACAATTTCGCTCTAATCTGACCGACTCAATAAGATTTTTATAATAGGCTACTTTCTTCGTGACAGTTTATGGAATTTACGACGTCCCATGGGAAGTGATGGGCTTCCGGATGGCCAAGCACTTAGAAAATGCTTACCTGATTGCTCCAGATACCAGATGGTTTTTATTTTTTATGTGTTTTCGCAAAAATACACGTGAAGTGTAAATAAAAATTTCTCTTAGTCGCTCTTTTTAACCGACTTTAAAAAAGGAGGAGGTTCAATTTACGGTACAATACGGTATATACGGCCAAGGATTGAAACAACCTGCCGGCTTTCTTGTTTCCTGAAATATAAATTCTGGGCCTTTTAACGCAAGAGTGTCTTCTAAGTCTGCGTGCTTCATCTTCGACCACATCGTCGCTTACCAACAGGCGAATTGGTGGTCAGACGCAGACTTATTCGCGATAAAATAAAAAAGAACATTTAGGTATATAACCTTTGCAAATAACTGTTTGTTTAAGTTAAAATAATTGGTAGCATTTTATTGTTCCCACAACAAATTACTTAAGCATTAATCATATTTTCACTGGTATTAGTTGAACCGTGTGAAAGAGATAGAAAAAGTAAAAGGTTCCTCTCGGCAGCTTGTGATTATGATAATAGTGGCTATTGTTCTCTGTGACTGACACACTTGCATCTGTGGAAAATATGATGGGGTTTTTGCAAGATTCATAAATTTGTTTCTATATTTTTGTGAAATCAATTAAATAATTCCCGCAGTTTAAAAAACTTAAAAACATGCTTTAAAATCGGTAATCTGAAGATCCTGTTAAGGATAATGGAACAAAATGTATTTAAATCATTGAATTGTCATCGGTTCTTGATAAGTGTGCAAAATTTCAATTTAATTCGACGTGTTGTGAAGTAGTTGAAACTCGAATTCAAAAAATTCTTTTTTTTTTTAACTACTATTTTTCCTGTTTTTGTCTTATGCTTTTCCACAAACATTCTCGTGACCATAGCGTAAAAAAAAGCTGTCACTCCTTTTTTTACGACATTACACTTTTTTTAAATATTAATATTAATATCACCAGCGAACTGAATATCACGAATATAACAAAAATCATTGATATCTGTATCTATGCTAATTAGACCTATTTTGCTAACACACCCAAAAATTTGAGAGATAATTATATCAGTTGGGCCCGACCGATGGGCCAGGATCGTCACACAGTGGGTGCCTGATGGACGACGCAGTCAAGGAAGGCCTAGGAAACGCTGGCGTGACGATCTTGACTCATTCCGGAGAGGTTGGCAAGAGGCGGCGGAGGACCGAGATTTATGGAAGGAAATGGGGGAGACCTTTGCCCAGCAGTGGGACAGTATAGGTTAAGAAAAAAAAAATATATCAGTTAATTTTTTATTTATTTTTTATGTCATAGTTGGCCTTTTGAAGAACCCCATGTTAATCATGTTCAAAAAAAATTAAAACCGTGTAAGTGTTAAAATGAAACGAGAGTTATTTTTAACACTTAGCAGCCATAAACTTCCTTCTGAATATCGATTCTGCATCTTCGCCTCCAGCTTAGAAGCGTTATACACAATCTGGAGCGTAGAGCCTATTACATTTTATAACGCTACGGCTCGGATCACGATCCAATTTTATTAATATTTTATACATTTTCACTGGAGCACGTTAGAAATCACACTTTGCTTGCCTTGCTGCATCTGTGCAAGAACGATCAGTTAAAATCATCCTTGATCTGTGACAGGCTCTGCTGCTTTCATTTTGATTTAAAGATTATCACAGAGCTTTGCCAGAACTTTGCCCTAACGATCATTGAAATGCCAAAGCCCAATACGTATATAGGACATGCAAGGCGGCAAAGCTTCAAGGCATTATACGGATCATTTTAATTATCAACCTAATATGTTCATACTATGGAAACTGACGTGGTTTTCACATATTTTATTTATATTACACGGGAATTACTCACGTAAGATTAGGCCGGTTACTCCGACTATAATTTCAGTGCAAAGCAAGACGCAGCCGCGCACGCGTTTTGACCTTGACAAAGACATCCGAATATGGTTGAAACTATAGTCGGAGTAACCGGCCTAATCTTAATCTTAGGTGAGTAATTCCCGTGTATTATCAGGCCTGGCACACTCCGCACTTTAGGTATGAAGCTACAAGTAGTCGACAGGTCGGACTTGCCGTGCCCGCTGCCGCGCGATAGACAGAGATAACGCGACAAGAGTTATGCGAAAGACAGAGTGGCAACTTCTAGGTTAATATAGCTGTAGGTAGTTAGCGCTCGCACGTCCTGAATTGGACTTTATTGTGTGGTAATAAGAGTCATAGTACCGCACATCCTACCGCTCTGCCACCATCGCTACTCTTCACGCTTCATTATAAATAAAAATTCTGATATTAGGAAATGAATCAGCTGTACTTTAGAAAAAAGAAACTATTTACACTCAACGAAATATTGTATGGATTAGCTGTTTTTTTTTAGGTTACAGGGTTGGCCTCCTAGTGAAAGATGTTCATAATGATAAGTATGATGTCTTCCTTTTGGCTCTGTACTACAATTCCATATAACCCTGTATTAGGACTCGTTGTCCACAGACAACTTTTTACAGCCAGTCTTTAAAATTCCCCACCAAGGTCTGAATATTATTGTATACCGGCAAGTGTCTTTTTTAACTAAATAAAGTACAAGCTAAATAAGACTAGAAAAAGAGTAAGACTGCCCATGTCCCGTTGAAGGTCTAAAGACAATCCAAATGCTCAAGCCCACGACCAGCAAGCAGTACTCAGCAAGCTGGCGGATGCTACCCTTGAGGACCGGGAGTTTTTCAAAAATCTTTCAGAGCGCCTGGTTAATGCGACGTGTTCCCAAAATGCTGCGTGTTTCTGGCATGAGGCAATAATGTTGTATAATTTTCTAAACTGGTCAGATTTCACCGTAAAATGTACACAGTTAACTGCCCGTAGCATTTTGTCTATAACAAAATTAATGCACTTTATCCAGCTGTAAATATATTGGAAAACATTATCTTAGATCGTAAGATTGCTAGTGAAAGCCGGCTTTCTCAGCTGCGAGGGATGACCGCTTCTCTTTACTTAATCGACCTATCAAACTAGGAGACGACTATTTGTCAACGCTTGCCGCTGCTTGTCGTATCGGCCTACTATGGCTTCTAGTTTTTAGCCACCCAAAGGCATCACATCTTTATGTCATCATCATCAGCCAGAAGACGTCCAATGCTGAGCATATTCCTCCCCCTTAGATTACCACATTGAACAACAACCTGCCATCTGCAACCACAGGATGCCCGCGACTCTTACGATGTCGTCAGTCCATCTAGAGGAAGGCCTACCTTCACTGCGTCTTCCGGTTCGTGGTTGCAAGTTGCATATCTGAGCAGCTATGTCGGTGACTCTGGTTCTGCGTTGAATATTCTCGTTTCGGATTTTATTACGCGAAAGAACTCCGAGCATGTTTCTCTCTATTGCCCGCTGTGCAATAGAGTTTTTCCAAAAGGCCAGCAGTTAAGCACTACGTCTCAGTACCATATATGTTATCACTGGCAACACACACTGGTGAAACACCCTGGTTTCCAGGCACTGTGATATTTTGGATGAGAAGATTTCCCGGCTGCTGCCCATAGGCATACCTATCTATCATCATCATCAGCCATAAGACGTCCACTGCTGAACATAGGCCTCCCCCATTAACCTCCACACTGAACGACATCCTGCCATCTGCATCCACTGGATGCCCGCGACACTCACGATGTCGTCGGTCCATCTAGTGGGAGGCCTACCTACGCTGCGTCTTCCGGTTCGTGGTCTCCACTCACGAACCTTTCTTCCCCATCGGTTATCGGTTCTTCGAGCGATGTGGCATGCCCATTGCCACTTCAACTTGCAAATTTTTATAGCTATGTCGATGACTGATTCTTTGTCGAATATACACGTTTCGGATTCTATCGCGCAAAGAAACTCCGAGCATAGCTCTCTTTACATGTACGAAGATGACAACAGCGAGTAAATATTGTAAATGCGAAAGTGTATTTTTTTGAAGGCAAAGCTTTGAGTATTAAGAACAGCAATAAATTTGGCAGTTTACGAAATAGTCAGATGTGGATAGCAAAAGTATATTAAAAGAAGTATATTTTAAAAATCTCGACAAAAGTGCTGATGATCTACAAACGGCTAAACATATTTTCTTGAATCATAGCTAAGAACACTATAGATTAAGTCACTTATCAACCAAAAAAATTGTTTTGAAATCGGTCCAGTTGTTTTGGAGATAAATTGGAAGATTAGTTTTTTGCACACACAAACAACCTCTCACCCTCATGCGTTCCATCGTGGATAAAAATAGATGTGAAAAGTTTAAACTACATTGTATTGTAAGTAAGTATTGTAACCTAAGCCTTTTAAAACTTATGAGAAACATTGTAATGAGTATTTAATTTCATCTCTTATTTTTAAGTCTTCATATTCACACAAAGCGCTAAATTCTACAACATATATTTAAAATATGCAAAACGCGTAGGTAACACACCATCTAGATTACAGGATTGTAAAGCCACGCGTACATTGCTCGCGCAGTATTTTGTCGACTTTTTATCGTGCCAAAGTGAGACAGGCGTATACGAAACCGTAGGCACCTTGTCGCGTTCTCGCTCGACAGGGTGACGACAAGATTTTGTCGCGGTGTGCATGTTAGCCCTGATGGTTTATTTAACAATCCTTCAAGCAACCGCGTATGAGCTTATAAGTACATTTTCCTGGAACTTATTCCTCCGAAGAAGCCTATATGTTAATCTGGGGAGAACGTTATTTATGTAAATAATTTTATAAGAATCTGTAATAGCAATGGAGTAACAATAGGTAAATATACACATACACACGAACGAACTTTAACATAAATAATTATCAATGTAAAATGGATGGATGGAGCGGATATTCGACAAAGGACTCATCGACATAGCTATTAAAATTTGCAAGTTGAAGTGGAATTGGGCAGGCCACATCGCTCGAAGAACCGATAACCGATGGCAGGCAGGTTCTTGAGTGGAGACCACGAACCGGAAGACGCAGCGTAGGTAGGCCTCCCACTAGATGGACCGACGACATCGTGAGAGTCGCGGGCATCCAGTGGATGCAGATGGCAGGTTGTCGTTCAGTTTGGAAGTTAAAGGGGGAGGCCTATGTTCAGCAGTGGACGTCTGATGGCTGATGATGATGATGATGATGTAAAATGTAAAATACCCACTTCATAAAAATGTCAGAACTGGACCAAAATGAAATGGGACCACACAGGAAGCACCAGCATTCAAATAAAAAAAGAATCATCGAAATCAGTTCACCCAGTCGAAAGTTCTGAGATAACAAACAAAAAAAAAAAACAGTCGAAATGATAACCTCCTCCTTTATGGAGGTCGGTTAAATATATAGTGCAACTTTGTATCCAACGGACATTAGGCTGCGCATACACTGCCGGTCTGCCGCTGCCTCAATGGCGCGGAAGCGTTGACACCGCGTTGTTTTAGTGCCCACGCGTACAATGCTGAGTTATTTAGTGCGCTATTCAGCGCGCGTTTTTAATTATTTACTCTGTAAGTTTATGGGTTGTAGATAAATGGGCTGAGATTGTGTTGGTTATTAAATGGATGCACTTTGGTGACATTTGTTTAACTTGATTATTGATTATGTGTTTCAATATTTGGAAAACATGTCAAATGTTGTGAGAACACAACTATTCTGAGGTTAGATAATTGGGTCGTTTAAGCACTGGTTTTGATGTTATCTGAATTAGAATTCATATGTAATCAAATCAAAATCTTTGTCAACATCGAATGAATTTACAATGTTTGTCATCATGTTATTAGGGCTAGGGAGGGTTACATACCAAGAAGGCATACGTAGCTCTATTGCTGTCGCTTTGCTATCCTTCTGAGTAAGTCACACGTGTCTATCTCTTAAACAGAATAAGTTACAGAACTGGAACTTTGATATAATGTGACAATTTTGGCGAATAAAGAAGAGGGTCCATCAAAGTTGCAATTTTGAGAACCTTTTTATTACGAAAACTATAATTTGAAATTTCTGTATATTATTTATGAAATCCTGTATTTTATTAACAAATAAAAAAATACCTAGCGTGTGTCCGACTCGCGCTAACAATCCCGAACCGAATGGGAAAAAGTTGTTATCGGAACGCGATTCCAACTATCATTTGGCAGTATTTTATGTAGTATGCTACCGAATACCTACGTACTGTATTATAATTAAATACATTTAATCAGCAAAAAAATATTCAAAACTACGATATAAATACATATACCTAACTATAAATTAATAGAAAATAACAGGTGCATTCAAAACAATGCCGCCAGCAACCTACTCGTAGTCAAGGAAGAGCGCATAGCTCTCCGATATTGATCGCGATCCTAGTTTACAGTTACCGCGTTGTCGCCCGTCTTTACGTCGGTGTGTACACGGCCTTATAATGAACGTGTAAATTTTCTATGTAGATTGCACAGATTGATAGTAATGGGCTTTAGAATTTTGATGGTCTAATAAAGTAGATACAGAATGTGCTTGATTTAGGGCGTCATTAGGGTTTGGGAGTGACGGTATTTTAACTCAAAACTGTGGGTTTACTATCTAATTATAAATTTTCATATCTTAAATACACCGAATAAGTTAACCAAAAATAACAGCTTCATTTGGAAACTTACTAAGGAATAATATTAACCTGAAAACAGTATTTAGCTGAATAGCAACAATTGCGCGATTAATTGCCGCCACAAGCTACAATAGAGGTGCAACGGTGCAATGCGTGTAAGAACATAAGTGAGTCCTCATAAATAGCAGTATATGGTCCACGCTGGACGTCAGCGGACGCCCAGTTATTGAGGTAGGGTTGACACAAAAAGATAAATGTTTTTGCTACATATATCTCATACTACTTATTTTGAATTCGCGCTAGAATAGCAGGTGTTAGCGTCTGTTTATGACGTCACAATCTTAATCAACAGTACTGGGGCCTATATTTCCGTGTTAATTTTCCAATTTTATTTTGTATGTAGGCGAACAAAACAATAATAAATATTCAAATCTGTCAAGCCGTTTGATTTTTAGCGAGACTAAGAACACCAATAGGTAGGCCTCTCATTAGATGGACCGACGACATCGTGAGAGTCGCGGGCATCCACTGGATGCAGATGGCAGGATGTCGATCAGTGTGGAGTTTAAAGGGGGAGGCCTATGTTTTAGGAGTGGACGTCTTCTGGTTGATGATGATGATAATGATGATGAAGAACATCAATTGATTTTAAAATATATAACTGACAGAAGATACATAGAATTTAATATATATATAAATTTATCCCAAATTCCTTACTGTGCTTGATGCGACGTAGAAGCGGAATTATACTAGATGGACTTCCGCAAAGTAACGCCTGATTCCATCAACTATAATTATATCTGTATATAATGTAAGATTATATAGATTCCTAGCTGCGCCATTCGGTTCCACCTGCGTGGTATGTGAAAGTTTGGATGGATGGATCGATGGATGAATGGAAAGATGGATGTTTGTTAATCACGCAGAAATGGCTGAATGGATTTAGATGAAATTTGGAATATACATTGCTTATGTTCTGTATTAACACATAGGCTACTTTTTAACATTATAATCATCATAAATTTTCATTACCACGCGGTTGAAACCGTAGCTAGTCTATACTAATAATATAATATTATAAAGAGGAAAGATTTGATTGTTTGTTTGCATTGAATAGGCTCCAAAACTACTGAACCAATTTGAAAAATTCTTTCACTGTTGGGAAGCTACACTATCCCCGGGTGACATAGGCTATATTATATTTTGTAGCGAGGCTGGAGGCCGAGCTTATACCCGTGCGAAGCCGGGACGTTCGACTAGTTTTATATATCTACACTAATATTATAAAGAGGAAAGATTTGTACCTATTTTTGTATGTTTGTATGTTTGTAATGAATAGGCTCCGAAACTACTGAACCGATTTGAAAAATTCTTTCACTGTTGGGAAGCTACACTATCCCCGGGTGACATAGGCTATATTATATTTTGTAGCGAGGCTGGAGGCCGAGCTTATACCCGTGCGAAGCCGGGACGTTCGACTAGTTTTATATATCTACACTAATATTATAAAGAGGAAAGATTTGTACCTATTTTTGTATGTTTGTATGTTTGTAATGAATAGGCTCCGAAACTACTGAACCGATTTGAAAAATTCTTTCACTGTTGGGAAGCTACACTATCCCCGGGTGACATAGGCTATATTATATTTTGTAGCGAGGCCGAAGGCCGAGCTTACACTCGTGCGAAGCCGGGGCGGACGGCTAGTATAATATATAGAACATAATATCAGTGATTGTTTGTAACAGTCATCATAGCTATTCAGTAGGTAGGTCAACCCTAGAGCAGCAGGGCTTGCAGAGCATGCGAGAAGGCAGCATACCGCCAGCCGGAGCATTGTACCGCCGATCTAACGATAGCGCGGGTACAGTTACCACCTTTTGAGTGTACCCCGGCTTAGTATTAAGATTATCGTGCGTATGTGAAATTGCTACGACTTGGCCCTGTCTTTGCATTTACTTATTTCTAGGCTACGATGCTAGTTTGATATGAAACATTCACCATCATCATCATCCACAGTCTTCCTTATCCTACTGCTGGGTATACGCTTCTCTCTTGCTGCCATCTGCCCCGGTCCTGTGCTAATCTAGTGCAGGGGTCTTACGCGCAACTCTAAACGCGGGCCCGAAAGGTGCAGTTTGCAAAATCACGTGACCGCAAACCGTATTACGGCGCGTTGATGTCATTTTGCAAACTACACCTATTCGGGCCCGCGATTAGAGTTGGGCGTAAGGCCCGAGGTTCGATCCGCGATAGTGACAATATCGTCGACCTATCTTGCAGCTGGACGACCAACGCTTCGCTTACCTTGCCTCGGTTACCACTCTGTCACAACCTTACTCTATCTGTCATCACTGCGTCTAGAAACATGCCCTGCCCTGCTCCACTTTATGAAACACTAGCTGCGCTTCGGGTGGTGATGAAAATCGGTGATGATGATGATAGTAAAAAGTAGCTTATGTGTTAATCCAGGACATAAGCAATGTATATTCAAAATTTCACCCAAATCCATCCAGCCGTTTCTCCGTTATTAAGTAACAAACATACATTCATCCATCCATCGAAACTTTCACATATATGATACTAGCTGCGCCCCGCGGTTTCACCCGTGTGGTGATGAAAATCGGTGATGATGAATATTAGTGAGATAAGAATAGTGTGATTAGTTAAACAAAAGGTGTGATTAGTTAAACAAAAGGTTTGTAGTGGTAGGACTCTTTTGCAGGGGTCCGCCTGGGGAAGTACCACACCTTTGTCAGTTATTCAACCGCCAAGCAGTAGTGTGCAAACACTACTGTGTTCCGGATTGAAGTGCAATGTTTCCAGCGAAATTACAGGGCACACAGAGATTTGACATCTTATATCTAGGGGTGACGAGCGCAGTGCATTGCCATCCAGGGTTTTGAACTGTTCAAGTTCAAAATTCTGAGTGGCGTTGAGCTGTTATGGGCAAGCGTGAAGACCCATCAGGCAAGCGACTTCGCTCGTCTCGTCACCCAGTATCATAAAAAAAAAAAAATTAAGCGAACACTTAATATGTACTTAAAATTCTATGCCCGTTTTCACGAACAACGGGCTGACACACCAAGTGAATCTTTGTATCTGAGATCGGATTTTTATAACATTCAAATGAAATGAAAAACCTCTTTAAGTATACCTACTCTTTTCAATAGATATATTGATCATAAATAATAATCATGGTAAACGCATTAAATTGAGAATCTCCTTTACATTTCGTTGGTTGAAAATTCCTGTCAGCTACGTAATCAGACCTCATCGAGTCCAGACGTCAGTTCTTAAAGATCTTAAGAATCACAGCAGACCACCAAAGAGCATGAAAAGTCGATCGACCCTTGGCAATTTATTTTTACACGTTTAGAATTTGGCCCGTCTTTTGTCCTAATCTGGCCGCTTTTGTACACATCGGGACAAACTAAAATATCGATATACTTATTTTAAAGAGTTACTTTTAAAATTTATCGTAAATTTTATAGTCATTCAAGCTGTAAATCCTTGCGTTTAAAGCTTTAGCATTGTGAGATAGTTGTGTGGAATTTTAACAAATTTTGTTAGAAAAAAAAAATTAAAGGGGGAAGCCTATGTTCAGCAGTGGACGTCTTCTGGCTGATGATGATGATGATTGTTTGTCGTTTTTTGCTTAGGCATTGAATTCTGAATTATTTTATTTATGGCCAGTATTTTTCTAATCGTCTGAATGAGATCGCTCTAAAGCAATAAGACCTACTAAAAGCCTAGAATATAGTTTTATAGTAATTAATGTTATTATCCCTGTTTTTGTTGTTTTGTTTGTTATAAAGAGTAAACTTATATTATCTTAAATATCCAGTACATAATATATTTCACTTCCAGTTGAATTCTATAAGCCACTATACTATTAGGGTCACTATCCACTAAATCTGAGCTGAGCGAAGCCAGGTTAACTATGACCGCCACACACGCACTCACACACAAACTTTCGCATAGATAATATTAGTGTAATGTTATTAATCTGATCCATCCCACACCAAAAACGAAAAAGATTCTACATAAACTAATGTAAATCTTTCAGGATATTCAAATTACTCAGCGTCGTAAACATATCGGAATGAAAGTCGGAAGAGAACTTTATTCCAACGTAACGACATAATATATTGTTCGGGTAGTTTCGTGTCCACTGCTTTGGTTGAATACGATGCTGTCACTGAGGAAATTCAGAGATATATCTTGAAAGAAGGCAAAACTGGAAAAAATTCGGAGGATAATACCAGACCGAACCACCTGTTTTTAATAGTTATTCTGCTTATCAGGACAGAGACAAATACAACAAATTAAAAACCATGAAAATCGGTCCAGCCGTTCTCGAGTTATAAGTGTTCGAACAAACCCGACTTTGTTTTTTTATATAATATGTTTGTCTCGCTAAAACTCGAGAATGGCACGACCGATTTGGCTAATTTTGATCTTGAAATATTTGTGGAATTTCAGGGAAGGTTTAAACGGTGAGTAAACGGCTGGACCGATTTGGATGAAGTTTTGTGTTCCTGGAGCGGGTCGGGTAGCGAGGCCGAAGTCCGAGCTCTACGTGTACGAAGTAGCGGGTATCGGGTATTTGGTGCCATCAAAGTGATGTGATGCTAGAGCCAGGAAAGCGATCAATGGTGAATCAAACTGAAAAAGCCATCTAGTGAGAAATACGCCAACCATACCGTTGCATGAGACAAGCAGAGCGGTGCTGAACCCCCTCTCCCGTTTCTTCACCTCCCGTTTGCGCGTAGATACCTGTTACACTATTTACAAGTCACATAACCATGTTTTTTTAATTTTTAATCTACAATATGTCTATGGTTGCTTTTGACCGCTATCTAGCCGGATGTTAAGTGATGATGCGGTCTATGATATTGTCTAGCTGAAATCAGGGGGGAAATGACATTCCATGCGTGCAGCACGTATTGAATCTATAGAAGCTTTTGCTCTGTAGATTTGCTACTCAATGGTGGCTCCAATGCGATGCCAACCGACTTAGCTTATAAATTATATCTCCCCCAACAATATCATAGTAGAAAATCGTAGTAGCATTAAATATTTAGTATGTCATCTGCAAATATACATCAGTAGTATGATTTTATAACGTCTAATAGGTGTGTAACGAGAATCTATGAAGTGCTCGATTCGTATATTATCTATGTTTTTAAATTGTGCTTGGGTTGCCATCGTAATAATGGATTCGAAACCGGTTACGAGCGAAGAAACAATATGTTGTCTAGTTGCCAGTTAATCAACGGAACGGAATCATTGGTATCAGTGAAGGGGTGCTTTTTAATTTTTCAATTAGTTTTTTTTTTTTTTTTTAATATAAAACAAATGAAGATCAGAAGTAGGTCCCAACAAACATTGGAAAGGAAAATGAGCTGAAAAACAAATAAAATATTGCTTCTAATGTTATTGATTGTACAAGATATTAAATGTTTACAGCCTTATTTGGCATCATCTATTTGATTTGGGCGCCAATCTGAATGGGTCCGAACCTAATTGCACTTATTAATAAACTAATATTCTTAAATAAATTAGTATTCTGTCTTGGTGTAGGTTCTTTTAGTTACGTTTGATTGACAGCTTAATGCTACAGTTTAAGATGGTAGCACCTGTGTTATTTATTATTCTAAGAATTAACGGATATTTGTTCACTTAAATGGATATCATAAATTAATATTTTTAGTAATCCGTACTGGAATAGAATGAACCAAAAATGAAGCGATCTTGAGGTTCAAATGTTTGTCTTGTTAATGTTTATAACCTGCTATGCTCCTCAGTTTTTAACCGACTTCCAAAAAGGAGGAGGTTATCAATTCGACAGTTTTTTTTTAATGTTTGTTACCGCATAACTTTTGACTGGGTGAACCGATTTTGATGATTCTTTTTTTATTTGAAAGGTAGTGCTTTTCATTTGGTCCCATTTTAATTTGGCCTAGTTCTGATGAAGTCAGTTTTTTATTGATAAATTATTTAAATTATTACAAGCTTTTATTTAGCTTTTTTTTCACCTGTCCCGGTGTCTAGCTGTCTGCAAATCTTTTACATCACATTATCAGCCATCAATGTCCACTGCTGAACAAAGGCCTCCCTCTCAGAGGGGTGTTGCCATAATCCCCACGCTTGGCAGGCGGCTTGGGGATCGCAGTGCGTTCACCGTGTACTAATAGGATGCTGCTGCCCATCCTCCGGTGGTTCTGGTCGCAGTTTTAGGACATACACGGGTCCACACTTTCATTGCAAATCTTTTAAATTTGACTTAATTCCCGAGGTTCGATTGAGCTGAAATTTGGTATACTAGTCATGTTCCGATGACAATACAATATTATGGTGACAGCCATTGCTTTGTCGCTCCTTGAAAGCAAAAAAAAAACAGTCGCACTTTCGCGTTCATATGAAGACTTTTTACTCGTAGCATCAAATAATTTTGTCCAGCAGTACAGCACAGTAACACAATACTCGGGGCGGCTGTAACCGAGTGCAAGTTTGGCTCCACATTAATTCGACGGACGCGTTGTTTCGAGAACTCACACTTGACTGCATCACAAATAATAAGGTTTCATATAGGATAACCTTTTGGGCGACTTAAAATTTAATGCTCAGTGAAGCTTGGAAGCTATTGGTTCATCTTACAGAAACTGTTTGATAGTTATATAAATGATATAGATAATTAAAAAAATTGAGGCAAGATGTACTTAATACTATAATATGGTGACTTACAAAGTGATACAAGTCCACAGAGCATTTTTTTTTACCGAAAGATGCCACTTTAAGCTTTCCTAAAATAGTCAGGGTTTTTTTCGACGTACTTTTATAATACGTTACGCAAACGTTATAATAAAACTTTTTATCTGACTGCACAAAACAGCTTTTTATTAGAGTCCAAATCGTCAGTGAAAAAAATATTAAAATTTAAATGTGACAGTTTGGACACAATGTCCGAATATATTGTGTTTGAAACGTCATCAACTTAAGTCATTGGGATTGGATATACATCATGAGCGCTTAATCCACTAAACCACGGCCGCCGGCCGCCCTCGGTTTTCAAATTCTTGAGATGTCTTTGCAACCAATCTATGTGTCTAAAACATTAAAATAGTAAATCCTCAAGTGCGGAACAACACTTCAAATATAAAAAAAAAAACTGTGTTAATTAAGTGTCATACCAAAGTTATCGCTTGCTTGTTTCATGTAGGTTATGCCTCATGATCTCAGTCATGACTACAAAGATTATTCCTAACTTATCATTTCGGTAAACTTGAGCGTATATCTGTTTAAACATACGGTAATGTGCCTACAAGTCCGCATATTTCCTCTACCACATTGGTATCAAATCGACGGCTTACCATGACGCCTGCTATCTGTGTAGAATAAACAATTGTCATACTGGGTATAAAAACTAACCGCTATCAAAAAGTTGTCATATTGAAATTTACACAAACATTCGTTTCGATGGCTTTGTTAACAGTAAATACTAAAATCCTACACGGTTGTGTTTTTCTAATTTAAAAGTGCATTGTAATTCTTTGAAAATAATTGTCTTAGTCCAGATTTAAATATTATTTATGTTAGTTGAAGTTTTTCTAGTGATTTAGAAACCGATTTTGTATGGAATTGAGTAGCCAGCTAAGTGAAATTAAGTTAAACATTGATCAGCAACTTAAAACAAAGCTCTATGCATCATTATCCTAAGCAAACAACATCAAGTTACTTGCAATCCCAACTTGTGAAATTAAACCACCACCCACGCAAACTTTACTGGGCTAAGTTAGCATTAACTTAGAAGCAACTTGACAACCACACTGAAGAATTCGCTGTTATTATTTCCGCTTGTCAAGTGCTGATGTTTATTTCCTATCTAAGCGGTGTATATGACACTTTAGGTGCGTATTTGTAAGGATAAAATTATATTTTCATAGAATTTAGTCTGATCACCACCCATAAACTTACCTACCGTATGTATTTTGCAGCAACATTATTTACAAGCAACGTTATGATTAATAAAGCCCAATAAAACCACGATTTAAAAAAACTTTTTGGTTGTTTACAACAGTTTTTAAGGTTGTGAATGGAGGTCCCGATATTTCAGCACAGTTACATGCACCATGTTCACGGGAATACTGAAGAATGCGGGTAGTTGGCTGAAACGTTCAACGTTAGGTTAGTTTGACTGCCCCGGTGGCTCAGTTGGTAGCGAATCTACCTTCTGCGCTTGGGGGCGTGGGTTCGATTCCCGCACCTAGGGCAAACATTTATGTGGTGTACATTTGTGTTTGTTCTATGTCTGGGTGTTAATATCTATTTAAGTATGTATTTAAAAATATGTATGTACGTATATCAGGGTCTGGCAGCCATATTACATGCTTTGCTTAGTTTGGGGTAAGATGATCGTGTGTGCAAAAATGTCCCAGATATACAAAACGATCTATCCGCTTTCTTAGTCCTTTGCTACAGTTATCACTGGAACTCGAACCTAGGTCCTGACACAAAACCTTTGGACATGTATTTTTAAAGGTATTAGTTGATAATAAGCCATAAAATATAATCAGAGCATCGAAATAAATTTTTAATAACTTATTATGTATTTGCAAGCGCTTGCAATAATTCGTGAAGATTAGATAAAATTGTGGTTGAACAAACGTACTTATATTTGAACGTCAATGTTGTATCCTTAGACTGAGACATTTGCTTCGCTCGGTCAAATAGATAAGTTGTTTTCAAAATCATTTCTTTTATTTACTACACGTAATAATCTAGCTCAGCATCAAAGATTAAACTTTTAATAAAAACAAGTGCATCACATTAAAAACAAGTGCATCACATTAAAAACCCACTTCAAAATTAGTTAAAACGCAATTTTGTTTAATTGGATGACATGTTTTTTTCTGTTATTTTGATTTAAAAACCGAACTACTAAACCGATTTTGATGAAATTTACAAGGGACCATCTCTGATGTATGGCCTACCGAACAAAAAAGAATCATTAAAATCAATTCATAATTTGCGGAGAAATCGGTGAATATATATTAACTAAAATATTTGGGGTAGAAAGGTTCTTGAGTGGAGACCACGAACCGGAAGACGCAGCGTAGGTAGGCAACTAGATGGACCGACGACATCGTGAGAGTCGCGGGCATCCAGTGGATGCAGATGGCAGGTTGTCGTTCAGTGTGTAGGTTAAAGGTCCGGCCTATGTTCTGCAGTGGACGTCTTATGGCTGATGATGAAGATATTGAAAAAAAATATGAACATAGAACCTCCGCCTTTTTTGAAGTCGGTTAATAATCTTTTATTGTCAAAAGGTTGAAAGTATGTGAAAGAGATAGCTTTGATCTGAGACGGGGTCTTAACACTAAATCGAATCTTGTAAACGCCTCACTAAGTGCGTTCACAGATTGATGACGCTCTCCCCCGAGCACATTACATCGGGACTCTGTTTTGTGATGATATTAATGACTGCTTCTCGTGATAGCCAGGAAGTAGATAAAAGCTAGTTGATAGCTTTCAGTTGTTGCATTCATTAAGATAGCTCCGGATGAGCTGTTTGTAATGACTGATAGGTAAGCAGGCATTTAGATAAGTTTTTCTACGATTTGAGGGTACGATGATTACTGATACGTTTATCAGTAATCATATAATTATTATAACGTATCAGTAGTTATGTTATTTATCACTATGTTTTCCAAATAAAATAAACGGCTTCGGATTGTATAATCTTTTCTACTACCCTACCTTATATAGACATCAGTTTTTTTAATGTTAGGCTTGCGTTTGTCTGCCATCTTGCCTCTCGTTAAACGATGAAAGAGGTGAGTGAAAGTCTGTTTGTTTGTACCTTAACTTACAAAAATATTTAATTTATAATATCGGCCTTAATTTTAAATCTTAGTTGAGTAGAAACATTGGGGCTCTTCAAAAGGGCTGTTAATAGAGTCTTTAAGGGTAACGTAACGTATCTGTGGTATTGCAGGTATCAATAAGCGACGGTGATCGCTTACCATCAGGCTGCCCGTCTGCTTGTTTGCCACTTAAGGGATAAATAAATAAAAAGCGTGACAATTTCCGTCAGTTAGTTGTCAGTTAAAATGTTAAGCATTTCTTTACATAATTAACGTTTCTATGTAAGGCAAATATGATTTAGCAAGTGCTTATTAATATCTTAAAACTTAAAACTAGGTCAAAAAGTCCTATGTAACATTAAAACAATTAAATCAAATAAAACAATTTCAAGTTAAACTCTGTAACCATTTAACATAAAAAAAAATTGTCAATTTAAAGTAAACACTAATTTTTCACAGTTTATGCCTATAAGTTACCCATGGCAACTTAAATATCAACTTACTTAACGCTTGTAGAGTAACCGCTTATCGCTGGTTTGACATTCGATCTGTCAGAATGTTCTAAATTTCTCTCTAACCTACTGACGCCTCAAGTTACTCTCAGGCGACGAATCGTTTACTCCCGACCGCAGCTTAGTGTTAAGTCACTGCTAACTGTTCTTATCTAAGCTAGGATTAAGTAAGTTCATCCACATATCATAGATCGTTGGAAATCGCACACTGTGCGTTTTACGCGTTCCTTTTTGCCTTACACCTGCAATTTGTGGAATGAGCTCCTTCCTGCGGCTTTTCCGAGTAGCTTCAATATGGGGTTCTTCAAAAGGGCTGTTAATAGAGTCTTTAAGGGTCGGCAACGTATCTGTAATGCCCCTAGTGTTGCAGGCATCCATAAGCGACGGTGATTGCTTACCATCAGGCGACCCGTCTGCTTTTAGCCACCTATGGCATAAAAAAAAGTTTGAAAAAAAAAAAACTATTTAGAAAGAAAGAAATATTTATTGTGTAACAAAAACTTAACATAAACAACAAAAATGATCGCTGGAAAATATTTAAACCAACTTCATTTAATTGTATTTTTTTGTAATTTTATTCTAAATAAGCTATCTCGAGGGCAGTCCCATTTTGTTTTAAACGAAATATTTCACTACCTCTAACCCTCACACTTGTAAGGGTAGAAAATCAGGGGATGAATCCCGCATTTATTGAATATAATCCACTTTCCGTGAGTACGGTTTTTAATGTAAAAATGAAATTTATATCGAAAATAAAAATGTATTAGATCTGTCAAAGTCACTCAATGCTACATATAAATCCGTCACATATTAATTATCTGCTGAATGACTGCACCGTTATTGATAAAATTCGGATTTTTTTTTCATCTGGAATCATAGAATGTCTACTGTTTACAATACAATACTTTATTAAAAACACCATAGTTACAAGTCAAACTTCTCCAGTACACTCTTCTACAATGAGGTATATATATATATATATATATTTTTATGATACTGAGTGACGAGACGAGCGAAGTCGCTCGCCTGATGGCTCTTCACGCTTGCCCATAACAGCTCAACGCCACTCAGAATTTTAAACTTCAACAGTTCAAAACCCTGGTTGGCAATGCACTGCGCTCGTCACCCCGAGATATAAGATATAATTACATCTTAATAATAATTATCCCGTAAAATGCGAGATATAAGGAAACATAGGCTAAAATATCAAAATGCCACTTGTAAACTAAGTTAAACACAAAAGCTTTAAACTTTTAGATTCAAATATAAATATTTTATCTGATAAACTACTAGGTATCTTTTGAACGCACTATTAATACTAAGTTAGTCTTAAGTTATGTTTAAGTTAAGTTGAAGGATTGAGGTACATTTGTTCCATGCCATCTACGCTTGGTTTTAAGTAAGTGGGCGTGCGTGAATTATGCACAAGTTATATTTAAGTTACGTGTAAGTTACTGAGTGCAGGATGGGTGGTGATTTTTCTTTATGCTACCGTGCCGACTGTTTATTTTAGTTGACTTAGTTAAGTTACTAAATTTAAAATATCTTAGTCAGAATAAGTCAAAGTATGTGATAACAGAATACTTAGCAGTTACTATACAAGTTTGATATTATTAACAAATGCTTTGTTTGGTGTGCAGTACGCCCTATGTTATTAAACTGAATAGACGTTTATTTTCAAACGCTGAAATAATTATTGTTTTAGACACGTTTTTTTTAGGTACATACACAGAGGGTTATATCATAGAAAATACGTACATTATATATATATTTTTTTTTATCGTACTGGGTGACGAGACGAGCGAAGTCGCTCGCCTGATGGCTCTTCACGCTTGCCCATAACAGCTTAACGCCACTCAGAATTTTGAACTTTGAGTTAACTTACTTATAACCAAAATACATCCAAATTACTTCATCCTTTAGAAAGTTAGGAAAGAAAAATACATATTACAGGCACAAAAATATTCCCATTAAACTTTACAGATTTATCAACATATTCGTAATCCAGGTCCTTGCCCATTAAAATCTTTAGATTCCAGGTCAATGAATTCTAGATTCGGTATCTAACATCCTTGAATTCCGACCTGATAAACGATAGGTCAAGGCTATCAAAGATTGGACCATATTTCCGGTGCAGCGCACTCCTTACTCGAGTGACTTCCACCAGAGGGAGCGCGGGATAACCTGGCTACGTACCTTTTTATCTTTTTACCTCTCAAAGACGTCATTTGGACTTTAAACCAAAAAAGATAAAGCTGAAATTCGAATGTGTTTTGTAGCTGCGTCTGCGCAGTCTTATTTAAATAAGGTGGTCGGCGTGAGAGAAGGAAGGAAGAATAGTGATGGGCGTGTAAAAAAGAGAGAGGATGGCGATGTTGCCGCGCTTTTTGGTAGTGACGAGAAATCCCAAAAATTATAGTTTTTATATCTCAGGATAATAAAATAATAGCCCTTTTGGAGGTAGGCCTATTTCCAGCAATGGACTATCAAAAGGCTGATTATATGGTAAACAAAAAGCTTTTTACATTTTTTGTTTGTTTTTGTAACTTTGAATACAACCTAAAACAAAGTTTCTATATAAATACTGTAGATTTATTTTTCTATTGTAGATAGTTTGTGCCGTGAAAATATTATTATTTTGTCGTTTTTTTTCACCTATACTGGGTTACGCGGAAAGGGTGCACTCAGCTGAAAATGGTCCATAGTAACCATTCATTATGAACAACTTTTACTATGCGAGCAACTCTGAAATCGCGGAAAAAATATCTGCTGCTACATAGAAAACGGTCATTCACCCACGACAAATTGTATGGAGCAGTTGGTAACACCCTTTCCGCGTAACCCTGTTCAGTTATAGAAATGTTTTTACTAAATAATATTTATTAGATTCTATAACATTACAACAAGTAATTAGAGGTACTCTTCATCATGGTCGTTGGAATTTTTTAGTTATTGACTTGCTCAATCCTCTGCAACACGGTTGGTCGCTTACCATCAGGCGAGTTGGTAACCAAGCGTAGATCTACCTCCAATAAAAAATATGCAATGTTGTCGATATGTCACCAATTAAAATTATCGATAGCGTCCCAGCCCTAGCACCCAGATGGCGTCGACAGCGCAACGAGCCGCCAACTCGGGCCAACTCGGAATTCCTCGCGTCGCCTCCGAGTTGCGTGACGCATGCGCTCTGGTGTCTCAAGTCAGGCTTTTTAACTGCAGCTTTTTAATTTTTTTGGCTCTTGCTGAAATGGCGAAGCTTTCAGAGTTTTTACACGTTATGGTTCTTGTAAATATGAGCAGAGTAAACAAACGGACAATGTATTAACTATGCAAGAGCCTCTAGTTTTATAAAACTATCTGGAAACGACAGAATTTTTAAGATGCTCTTTATTTTTTCTCCTAGCTGAACTTTTTGAAATAATCACGACTTAAGAAGCGTTTGAAATAATTTAAATATATAATATGGTTAAATAATGAAGTTAAAAAAACATTTGCAAACACTTTTCTTTCATATATGTAGAACTTGAATTTTGAAACAAGTTTTAATTGAAAAAATATTTTCTGTACCAAACTAAATGTCGGAGGCTTGTTCTACTAATTTAAACTCTTAGAAATTCTCTCTCTTAGAATTTGTACCAATATTGTAATGTGAACTTTTTAACTTATGTGTAACTGTTAGTTTTAAGATCTAATTTTCTATAACAAATGTATTTGACCTACCTAATATAACGAACCATTGTTATAAGGTGAATAAAAATCTGAATCTGAATCTGAACCCAAAGATAATGGAAGTTTACGTAAACAGAGCTAGAGAAATGGTTTTTGAAGACAAAATTTTGATAAATGCTGTACAAGTAGAGACAAAAACTATCACACTAATATCATATATGTATGTGAAAGTTTGGATGGATGTATGGATGGATGGATGTTTGTTACTCAATAACGCAGAAACGGCTGGATGGATTTGGATGAAATTTGGAATATACATTGCTTATGTCCTGGATTAACACATAGGATACTTTTCGTCATCATCATCACCGATTTTCATCACCACGCGGGTGAAACAGCGGGGCGCAACTAGTATTACATAATTTATTGACAACACAAAACTTAGACTATGGCTAAAATGCTGTCCAGAAACTCAGTATTGCTATCCAGCGTAACAATATTGCCAGACGTCTGGTAATTTTTCTCTCGTGGCTTTTAGATTAGTTTTTTTTGTTTGTATATACCTACAATCTACATAGTAATTGTTTATTAGTTAGATTAAGATTTGTATAAGTTTCCTTGTAAATATAATACTTTTTCTTATATATAAGTAATAGGATCTTTTATTACGATTAAAATAAATACTTACCTACTACTATTACGCAGTGTTAATAGAACTTACCACGAACCGGAAGACGCAGCGTAGGTAGGCCTCCCACTAGATGGACCGACGACATTGTGAGAGTCGCGGACATCCAGTGGATGCAGATGGCAGGTTGTCGTTCAGTGTGGAGATTAAAGGGGGAGGCCTATGTCAGCAGTGGATGTCTTATGGCTGATGATGAATAAAACTTAAATTGTTATTTGTAAAGCTTACGAGCAAAAAGTACAAAATTATTTCAAAAGCCGTCCAAAGTTTATAGTCGTATGTATAAAACACTAATGTAAATTTTTATTTAGTTCCTATAAACTTTCCTACGATACTTATACTAGACAGAATTACAAAGCTACTTGTATTTACTCTGAGTTACAAGATACAACCTTCGCCGCGGGTCACAGGAATCTCAAAAAAACTGACAGCACCAACAGTAGCGTTTACTGTTTGTCCAACCATTAACACTCTAGGGTCTAAACACACTCCATTTCGAGACCATAGCCAATAAAAACAGTTTTAACCCGTAGCGAGTCATTGTCTTAGACCCTAAGCCGGCTTACATGTTTTATGATGTTGGTATTACAGTTTAAAGTGGTAGGAATGGAACTAATTAGAGAAATCTTCTAATTTTGAATTTCGAACATTTAAACAGTCTAAACAGTGGTTTCCGTTTTTGTGGTGCTTTAGTTTTTAGTTGGGGAAAGTACTTTGTAGAAGCTTAAAGTGACCATTATAGTATAGAATTGAGTAAAGCCACTATCGAATTTATTTTTGGTTAAGTACCAACATAATTTGGGTTTTAAATTGTTATTGGTTATTGGGATAAGTATTGAAAGCACATTGCTTATTTTTTGTTTAGTGCTAAAAGAAGTCTGATTAAATTACTTATTATATTTAAAAAACGACGTCGCCATAATCAGACTGACCAGCAACGTTGCTATGTCAAGTAAGATATTTCAGTATAAAACTTTATGTTAGAATAGCTAACATAAAGAACCAAAAAGGGGGGGGGGGGGTAGCTAACATAGCTAACCCCTCCCTCATTTCGGATGAGGGAAGGGTTTCATTTAAAAAAAACTATGTACTTTTTTATCGACAGTCAAGTAACTTAGAAAATCTTTACAGATGATTTAGGTTAATTCTAATACAAAAGCATGTACTTAACTACGTAAATAAGTGCTTAAATAATCATATATCTATGTAGGAAAAAACAAACAAAGGAAAACAGTATTATTTATGTGTGTGGGAGAAGTAGTTGTTGAATATTACCAGCTTCCACAAAAAGGGTTGTACCCATCGCAGGTTGTAAAACTTAGTTTTTTAGGAAATCAAAAATCATCCCACGTCCGTGCGGCGCACGTATGCAGAGTTTCGTTACATCTCGACTAAATGTGGACGGAACGGCGCGGGCGCATCGTGCCGGTGAAGTATTTTTACAATGCTTTAATGCTTTTGACAGCCCCAGGACGTGAGAGGTGGCGGGTATATCTAAAGTTTGATTTTGAAAACTCTTTACTGCAATATTTATTATTCCAATTTTAGTCTTACTTGAGAAATTTTTACTCCACTCCGATTTTTTTTATATAAAAATAAATAAATAAATAAATATCTGGGACATTATTGCACACATGGTCATCTGACCCCAAACTAAGCAAAAGCTTGTAATATGGCAGCCAGAGACTGATATACATACATATATGGTTTGTAATGGTTGCAAAAACACGTTTTTTAAACCTTTTGAAAATTCACAATCCAAAATTTTACATCTTCAATAATTCAATCTTCAATAATGCGATAATGTGCGAGTGCGAGGACTTCAGATGAAAATATTTTATATTTTGGGATGTGCAGTTTCAATATCGCTCAAAAACGGAGAAGAAAAACGTCGTGCGGAAACTGGTATGTCCAAGAACCTAAATTCAAAGACGTGCACTGGGCCAGCATGGTAGATTGGGACCCATCCTCTCTCTGAGTGAAGGCATGTGACCTAGCAGTGGAGACATGGTAGCCTGATAATACCTACAAATTAAGTGAACGTTAACCTTCACGCGCCGATATACGGTTTGCGGTCGCGTAACTTGCTGCAGTCACCTAAATTGAATCGTGTTTATAACCTCACGGTACGGAAACTGAACATAAAAATATATTGCAATTTCAATTTAATGACGCCTTTTTAACTGACTTCCTAAAAGGAGGAGGTTATCAATTCGACTATTTTTATATTTTATTTTTAATGTTTGTTACCTCAGAAATGTTGACTGGGTGAACCGATTTTGATGATTCTTTTTCTATTTGAAAGCTAGTGCTTCCCGTGTCATTTCATTTCAATTTGGTCTAGTTCTGACATTTTAATGAAGACTGTATTTTATGTTGATAATTATTTATCATACCGCGTCCTCTTCCACCTTAGACCACGCGTCTAAAGTTCTCAGTAAGCCGTATCTGTTGAATTTATCATCCACGTTCATCTCAGTTCGTGTACTCCAGCCTCTTCTAGGGGTTATGAGAGAATGTAGGATGTGATGTCTGTGTTTTAGAAGGCTGACGTCATTTTTATCCGTGTTCTGGCAAAAAATACAATTTAGTTAAAAATGGCATTTGTTATAAACTTCAGGTAGGTTTGATGTTGAATAAAATTAAAAGATTTAAACTAGAGCCTTATTTACAATAAATAGAAACTCTTTATTCATCATCATCAGCCAGTAGACGTCCACTGCTGAACATAGGCCTTCCCCTTTAACCTCCACACTGAACGACAACCTGCCATCTGCATCCACTGGATGCCCGCGACTCTCACAATGTCGTCGGTCCATCTAGCTCGGGCTTACCTACGCTGCATCTTCCGGTTCGTGGTCTCCACTCAAGAACCTTTCATTCCCATCGGTTGTCGGTTCTTCAAGCGATGTGGTCTACCACATCAACCTGCAAATTTTAAAAACTTTTTTGCACACTGAAAATAAAAACTTTATTCATGACGGATTTTGACAGTTTTAGTATGAATATAATCAAAAGTCAGAGTCTAGGAAAATAAGTCACGCTCAAGTCGTCTTCACCACACTAAAACTATCAAATTAAGTTACAAAAATGCATGGACGTAACAACCCTTGCCTTTAGGTTTGTTACGTCCATGTAAAAATGATTTTTGTCTGGTATAAAACTTGAAAATCTCAGTATTTGACATGGCAAACGAATAAGAATTTCGATGCCAATATCCTCTCTATAGGAGAGAATAAAAAAAGTTCTGAATGATCATGGCCTCAGGAACATTCAAGTGCCTTGATTAGATTTACTGAACGACGTGATTCTACATACAATCTATCAGGAACATAGTTAAGTTTAAGTTATCCTAGATCTCACGAAATTTAGATATACTCTACAAAAAAAAAATACTTAGATTCCCCACAATCGTTGAAGGATAATTAAATTAAAAGCCTTGAGGTACTCTGAAATAAATTGTAACACTCTTCATTATAATTATCGTGTTTTTATTATTGCTAAATATATGCATTATTCGGACTGTTTTAATTAAAAATTTTGTTCTCATATAATGTTTACTAAAATATGTTTATTATTTTCAGGTAAGATGCGATATCATCAGTAAGGTAAAATTTACGATGTAATTTCTTGTTAGTCTACAGAAAACCTATTATGACAAGAGATGAAGGAAAAAATGCGTTCATTGTGTATTCTACACGAGTTCGACGATGACTCGTTTCTTTGTAAGGAATTTTTTATTATGATTCTTTTAAAATGAAAAAGCATTTTAATTATTTTTGTGAAATATCGCTTTATTGTGGTATCGTAGAGTCATTTCTCTATCAATAGGAGCATAAGTTTAGGACAACGCAGACATAAACTTGATAAAAAATACTGTGTAAATTAAATCAAGGATTTTGTTTTGTGGAAATGGCCCACTGTGTTTAGGCGATCTTTTTTGCCTCACACCTGCAATACGTGGAATGAGCTCCCTCCTGCGACGATTCGGAGTAACTATAACAAGAGCTTCTTCAATATGACTTCAAAGGTCGCCATCGTAAATGTGCCCCTGGTGTTGCAGGCGACGGTGATCGCTTACCATTAGGCGCCCCGTTAGCTTAATAGCTACCTATAGCATGAAAAAGGAGAGTATTCATAGACTAAATAAACGGAGGAAAGTAAAAACGCAGACAGAGCACAAGGAAGCTTCAGACAAAGACTTTGTAGGTCCAGTAACAAGATAGAAAGAAACTCTTTATTGTGTACACCAGAATTAAAAATTACATACAGATAGAATAGATAGACACTTACGAACTAGTGCCAAAAGTGGCAGCCTTATCGCTAAAAGCGATCTCTTCCAGGCAACCATTGTCAACAAGTTGTCAGTACACGAGTTACGGTCTGAAATCCTTTCCTATTCTCTTTCTTTGTTCATCTTTTGATCAGCATCTGAGCAACAGGTCTGTGAGTTTTGGAGACTGACAGCGCTTATTTTCCAGGTAAAAATGTTTGATTACTTAGGAAATGTTCATGTGAATGAAACCGCAGGAAGCAGCCTGCAAATATGTTTATTTATTTATGTATAAATAGCCTTGCGCTTGACCGCCATTTCGCCAGATGATGAAGCGATGATGCAGTACTCTAGATCACGTTTGCCTAGAAGAAACTGATTCACATAAATGAAAATTAATAAAACAAATAAACGAAACTGCCGAATAAAGCTCGCACTACCCTTAAAACTGATTTTAGACGATGAAAATCTATTTTAGTTACAGACCTAATTTTCTTAATATAAAACAGCAATTTTAACTTTATCGTACGAAAAAATAAAGCTTTCAGCAATTTAAATTGTATTTAGCTACTATTTGTACAACAATTATTATTATTTATTTATTTATTATTTCATATGTATAATAGATTGGACAATAAGTATCGAAAAAGAAGTTTGTATCGATACTTACTTCACTACAAGCAACTTTTTGCTTATCTGATACAATCAAGAAAATACAGATGTGTGCGTGCGTATGCTTTGCATATCACCAAGTCAATTATACCCAGTAATTGCTTAAAGAACTTATTAAAGTCAGACAATAAAAGAATCAATATAAGCGGCTCCCATACCCGTTCCGAGCGGCGAATAACTTAAATATCGCGAATAACCACACAAAAATGCAACGAATTTCGCCCGTCCGCGAGAAACTAATAAAAAAACTGGCATGTGTTAAACTCGCTCTTTATTATACTCGTATATATATATTTTAATGTATATTCTTTGCAAATAAGCCGCTAAATTATCAAAGCTCCTATTAAATGGGCCATCTGTGACGTTGCTTCGCATGTATTAAAACTAGCTACGCCCAGCGGTATTACCCGCGTTATATATCACTTTAATTTAATGGACCCTCCTTGGTAGCGTCCGGAACCTCCTTTAAAATATCTAGGACATTACACTTATATGATTATTTACGGGATATTTACCGTGGTAAGGTTGTGGAAGGAGCTCCCGATATAAACCTTACCACGGTAAATATAACGTAAATAATTAAATATCTGTAGTGAACAACCGTGATAGTTAACTGTGTTAGTATCTAGGACATTATAGCACACATGGTCATCTGACCCCAAACTAAGCAAAGCTTGTAATATGGCTGCCAGAGACATATACATACATATATATTAAATACATACTTAAATAGATATTAACACCCAGACATAGAACAAACACAAATGTTCATCACACAAATGTTTGTCTTAGGTGGGAATCGAACCCTCGCCCCCAAGCGCAGAAGGCAGGTTCACTACCAACTAAGCTAACGGGGCTGTCAAAAAGACTGTCCTTTGACTTAAATAACTTTTTTTTCTATGATATACTTAATATGTCAATGTATAGACGTCAAGTCAAATCTTGTTCGTGTTTTTTGGAGAGAAAATATTAACTCACCAAAAAAACCGTTAACACGATCGCTACTAGACTTCACAAGATCATTTGCTGGGCTAATCTAAAGATTGCCTGAAAATTTCATCAAAATCGGTCCATCCGTTTCGGAGTCCATAGGGAACATATGTACACACATCGCATTATATATATAGATAGATAGCTAACGTTGAGAGAATTGGTAATATTTTTGAGAATTTAATTGAACGTTATACTGTGAGCGTATTCTCTGACCATAGATATTTTTGTCTATCACTGTCGCTCTGACTGACATGGGCGTGGGAAAGACGAGGTGAGAAATATTGCTTTAATATTTGTGTTGACAGTAGAATTAACACATTGCCATTAAATAACCAATGTTAATATTGTAGTTTACTCCACAAAATCGATTTACTTATAAATTACTTATTATTTACTTATAAATCGATATTGGAGAAACTAATAACATTATTATAATGAGACTCCATAAATGAATACTTAATAACATAGTCTCACGAAAGAATAAGCTAAGAAGGAGATTACCTTTTGTTTTAATTTATTTTTCTTAAGGATCCACTGAAGTCCATAGATCCTGGGTAAAGTAGGGTACATTGACACTCCATCGAATTTTAGGGTGTCCTTACGATTTTTGCCGATTCCTGGTCTTTACTCTACGTCTACCCCACGGTTACCCTGCTACAGATATGACCGAACTATTGTCATTTCAGCATGCTAATACATTTTTGGTGCCTTGGGAGAGGCTTATGTCAAGCAGTGGGTTTGGGCTGTTTGTAACCACCCGCATTCTTCAGTCTTCCCGTGAACATGGTGCATGTAACTGCGCCGAAATATCGGGAGCTCCTTCCACAACCTTACCACGGTAAATATCCCGTAAATAATCATATAATTTTAATATTTATTTTGTAACAACAACTTAACATAAAATCATAGTAGGTATATATAATTATAGTCATTAGATAGTGAAGTTGTAATCTTCCAAAAGTTCATCGATTATTATCGTTTCACTCTGCTGCCAAGATCTTCGCGAAATGTCGTGAGTGACGTTTGAATTTTATAATCCTGACTTGTTAATAATTATCAATGTAAAAAATCGACTTCATATAAATTTCAAAACTGGAAAAAATGAGACCACACGGAAAGCATCAGCTTTAAAATAATAATAAAAACATCCAAGTCGGTTCACCCAGTCGAAAGTTCTGACAAACATCACACCGTAACATACATGTGAAAGTTTGGATGGAAGGATGTATGGATGTTACTCAATCACGCAGAAACGGCCCAATGGATTTGGAATATACTGCTTATGTCCTGGATTAACACATAGGCTACTTTTTATCATCGTCATCATCACCGATTTTCATCACCACGCGGGTGAAACCGCAGGACGCAGCTAATAAAAAATAAAAATTAACAGTCGAATTGATAACCTCCTCCTTTTTGGAAGTCGGTTAAAATCGGTTTGTAAGCATTGGATCGCAGCTCGTGGAAACACCGCCTAAAAAGCCTTCTCGTAAAAGCAGGAATGCCACTAAAGCCCAGTGAACAGGCGCTTTGGCGTACTCCCCATGTTTCCATTAGAAGTTTATTCAGCAGGATGAGATTCTTTTAGAGTTTTATTGATTCCTTTTCATGGAATTATCTATGTAAATTGTCTGAATGCTACTTCAATGGCTACGGATAAAAGCTCTATTACATGGTGGTCTGAACGGGCAAAATTTTTTTACGTTTTGCACAAAAAAATCGGTTAACGGTAGCACAGAATTGTAGAACCTCAGTTTTAGGGTTTCGTACCCAAAGGGTTTACAGGACCCTATTACTAAGCCTGCGGTGTCTTCCTGTCTGTCCGTCTGTTCGTCCTTCCTTTTAACAGCTGTATCTTTCAAACCGTTATAGATAGCGAGTTGAAATTTTTAAGGAATATTTGTATCATTACGTTTGATTAAATAATAAAGTCAAAAAGTAAAAAACTAAATAGAGGTTCTTTTTTGAATGTATTTTATTGTTTGCTCTAGGTTTCACGCACAAGCGTCAAACTTAATATGATTGCACACTCTAAAGTAAAACAACAAATATAAAATAATGGCTAAGTGCAAGTCGGTGACAAATTTCTGTTCACCACCAAGTGAAGCAACATCGGGCGCGGTCGGTACTTGCATGGGTGACCGCTTGGGCGTGATATTGTCTTTTTGCGCTACTTTTTGTGTTTTGTGGTTGTACGGAACCTTCAATGCGAGCCCGACTCGCACTTAGCTGGTTTATTAATGAACGTTTGTATATATCTGCTATATTTGTATCCGCTATAGCTAATTCCAATCCAATTTTAGAATTTAAATATGTATTAGCTAAATCAGTCTTGGAGTGGCAAAGATTCCGGCGGTAACATTTCGGGCTGAACAAGTAGCATTAAATTAATATATTTGGGTTTAGTCGTACTAATACTAGTTAAAACAGCATAGTAGTTGACTGCCCCGGTAGCTCAGTTGGTAGTGAACCTAACTTCTGTGTTTGGGGGCGTGGATTCAATTCCCATCTAGGACAAACATTTTGTGTTTGTTCTATATCTGGGTGTTAATATCTATTTAAGTATGTATTTAAAAAAAAAAGTACGTACTCGTATATCAGTCTCTGGCAGCCATATTACAAGCTTTGCTTAGTTTGGGGTCAGATGACCATGTGTGCAATAATGTCCCAGATATTTATCATCACTATATATATAAAATTTCCATGTCACAATGTTAGTTACCGTACTCCTCCGAAACGGTTTTACCGATTTTTACCAAATTTTATATGCGTATTCAGTAAAGTTAAATGATTATTTACGGGATATTTACCGTGGTAAGGTTGTGGAAGGAGCTCCCGATATTTCGGCGCAGTTACATGCACCATGTTCACGGGAAGACTGTCTCGTAAATAATCATTTAACTTTAGTGAACAACCGTGATAGTTTAAAACGTATTCAGTAGGTCTGAGAATCGGCTACTATCTATTTTCCATACCCCTTCACCGATTTTCATCACCACGCGGGTGAAACCGCGGGGCGCAGCTAGTTTATTTATAAAAACTCAAACAAAGACGGCAGAAGAGATGATGCACTCTTTTTTGTTCACTGTGCAATGCATACCTTGTTGGTCCTCGATAAATACTTAAAAGTTCATTAAGTAAACAATTTTCGAAGCACCTCGAAGATACCAAAGTCAGTTAAATTGTATAGAGACTAGAGAATTACAGATAATAATCGTGAAAGTCCGATTTAATAGGAGCTAAGCACAAAAAGAGTCGAGATCGCAAAGATAGCTGTAGCAAAGACATGCCCCTTAAAGTGCTGTTGACAAATAAACTATTACATTTTACCGACTCATCGATAAAAGCTTACGTGATTGCAATATCGATATTTCCGATAATAAGTGCCGACGGGCTACAGCACTAAACGTATTCGTTTCTTTTTCTTTCATCGGTGATACTATCTCGATTCGTACTTACCCGAGCGTGACCTTTCCTTTCGCACGCAATCCTCCACCTTATTGCAAAGAATTAAGAGATAAAGCTTCGTACAGAAGTTAACAGTCTTTAATTCCATTAATGGGTAATAATATCCTTTCATGGCTTAAATTGCAATAAAAATGAAACTAATTTTACTATAGACATTATAATTTTATGAAATAATGTAAGAGTTCAAATTATTTACATGATACTGTTTTATTGTTGCTGATTTATAGCTTTTAAATTTATTTTTCCATTAAGTCTTCGACCAAAATAAAATGAATGGACGGGCCCAGTAGAAGCGCATTTTTGAAGATTACAAAATGAGCGCCAGCGCTCACTTCGTTTCAGTCGGTCTCTAGCCGTAGGAAGTGAAACACGAGTCTATTGTTACGCGATAACGAAACATCTGACAAAATTATGAATTCGTATGCTTTACCGAAGTGTAAATACACAAATAAAACCGATATCTATTTTTTGTAACAAATGTACTGTACATTTTTATAATTAGGTGTTGAAGTATATGTCCGACGGTTTTGACTCGTTTTTACTGATCACGTTCAATGGTTAGGGCCCGTCCATTCATTTTAGTCGAAGCATTAAGTTATATAGTCACAAACCAGTCTAATAAGAATGCTGGAAGACAGACGGAAAATATTTTTTATTAGGCGTTACATGTCCCATATTTTAGTGTTGACATTCTGAGATATCGTCACAGTTTGAATGCATATAAGCCAATTGTGTAAACATAGTTTTATTAGCTATTCTATTCATACTTTTTACCATAACATCCAACATAATCAGACCTCAACATTCCATTCTGTGCACTCCAAAAACGTAATTCAAAAAGCTCATTATAAATAAGTTGAAAGTTCTGGAACTGTGCTCTCTCAAATGATAATACACCGAAAAGAAGCATAAAAAATGGATTCATATACGTTTGGGGAATAGCAATATATGTCCGCGTGTTTGTTTGTTTGTTCTAAGCTGTTAAAGTGTTAATGTGAGTGTCAGAGTCTTAGCACGTTTTGAAATATGAATTATTGAAGAGTCGGCTGAACGAAAGGGTGACACGTGAGGAATGCGCTAACTATTATCATGGTAAGATGGTGGTCGGGAAATTTGGGTTTCATGCCTGGAACACGAAATAATATTGTAAATAAAAGTACCGTACTTACTATACAGCCATTTGTATGTGTGTAGTGTATTTGCATAATATATGTTCGTGTATTTTAAACAAATGGAAATATGTATGTAGTTTATAAATATAAATATTTAATGTAAAAGTTTTTTTTTTAAACATTATTCTCAAATGTTAATTTATTTTTGTTAATCTCTTTGATTGTGTATTTTTTATCTAAAAGTCGATGTGTGTCTGTATGTATTTATTTATGTTACCTGTGTACTCTGAAACGGCTGAACCGATTTTGATGAGATTTTCAGGAAATCTTCAGATTAGTCTAGCAAGTGATCCTGTGAAGTTAAGTTGCGATAGGTTCAACAGTTTTTTTTGTGTTATAATTTTCCCTATAAAAAGACAAGAATTGAAGTCTACATTGACAAAGATATTGTCATTTAAGTCAAAAGAGGTTGCTTTTGCTACCAAGAAGATTGCTTCAAGGAGTTTGCATTGTTTTTTTCATATAAGAGTATGAGTATGAGGAGTAACCTCAGAATACAGAAAGAACATTCTGAGGGAGTGACTTAGGCTATTTTTATCCCGGATATAACGCGGGTGCAACTAGTGAACGATATTTACAAGCTACTCCGATATCGTTACTTTATTGAATTCAGTATGATCATTTAAAAGCCTGCAATATGGATAAACACAATTATACTAAAATTAATCTTATGAATCTCGCAAGCAGCTTCCCTAAATCAATACCGGCATAAAATATTAACGGTGTTGAAAATTGCTATCTAAACCTAAACTTTTGAACGGAGGTAAAATTTACTAAACTATTTACATTGAATGTTTAATTAAAAGACTTTTATTACATTACATTTTGGACAGTGTGCATCAGATCTGCGTGATCTGATTCCCTCTTTTTTTTAAAATTTCCATTCCATTTTTCTATCGGACTGCCAGAGCGGGCACTAAAAATCGACACCGCTTTATGGTTGACATTTCGAAAAGTACGAAGCGCTTTGATCCCGTGATCCGACTTTTATTGTGCGAACTGCTAGTTTGTAGAATGCACTGCCTGAATGGGTGTTCCCCGATAGTTACAACCTGGGTGTCTTCAAGTTAAGAGTGAATCGGTTTCTTCTAGGCAAGAGTGATCAATCGTAACATCATCGTTGACATTAGGCGAGTAGGCGGCCTAGCACAATTGCATAATAAAAAATAAAAAAAAAACATGATCTAAAAGTAGCGCATCTTATATATAAAATTGCATATAATGATAGAATTATTAGCTGATTGAATCAGGCGTTACTTTGCGGAAGTCCATTTTCAAAACTGTTTTAATGATGAATTTCATCATTAAAACAGTTTTGATAGAATTATTCTTCAGTCCAGTATTGATGTGTGAATATTCATCAGTCCGTAGTAACCGTTTACGTAGGAGTAGTGTAAAATTAATCTTCTGCATGCCTGATGCCAGAGCCCATCCTTCAAGTATATCTAAGCATCGTGTTTTTATATGCTTCATGAATAAGAAATCAGTTGGACGGCTGTATCGTTATATTTTATTGTTATTCAAGCTTAGTTTTGTGGGATTAATTTCTGCTTTTGGTATCTTTGAATATTTGATTTGTTAATTAATGTGTTTAGTTTTGTACGTTGATGTGGTATTTAAGCGTTTTGGTTATCGGAATAGCAAGTTTTCTTAAAAAAAATGCAAAGCGGTGTTTTTGGCGAATTGTATTTCGTAAACGGTGTACCCGAATAAAAAGTGATGAACCAAATCTCACTTTAATTTTAAAAGACCTATTCAATAAATTTTATGTAATGATTCGTATAAAGAAAATTTAATTGCACCACAATAAAAATAAACACATTGGTTTACTTGTTACTATCTTATATTTGCGATGATATTGTCTGTCCATATGTCTGTCCATCCTTGAACTTAGAGGTATTGACCGCTTTTTATCAAAATAGGTTAAGGAATTTAGGCTGTTTTTTATATTTATCGGGACTTATCGCGCAATAATATATAAAAATAGATACCTTTCGCTCGACGTTAAATTCGTTTCGTCGTTGAATTTAGGCTATTCCTGGAAACACATACATACCCGTTAGACATTACTACTGGTAGTATATGCTCTTTTATGCTTTGCAAAGTCGGATAAAAGGTCTTTTTTTTAAGTATGAAAAGGTGACTGTTTAATGTTTGATTAGATTTTCTTTACCTTGGTAAGCACCTCAAAGTAATTGTAATCTATAGTTTCGATTTCACCTAAAACCTTTTTGTGGCATATTTTGACCCACTACTGAGCAAAAGCCTCATCTTCTTCTATCTATCTTTTTCCTGTGTCATAACCTACTTTTCTTTGTAGAATACATTTTAATTTCGTTATAGTTTCCGGAATCTGCTTGGAGGTCAAAAAGCCATTATTTTGCAATATTCAAATGGGAATCATGCATCTTTATATCTTTGTATAATAGTAAATTTCCCTCTCCCTACTTCTTGAATGATGTACAATTTTTAAAAATCCCAAAAAAGTGTTGTGTAACATTCATGACTGATTTAGTTAATATCGATAGATCAGTCCCGCCCAGATGTTTGTCATCACTATTGATATCGAGTCGTGTGGCAGGTCGCGAACGCCTTTTTATAGATACAGTTTTTATTGCACAACGTCATTGTGATCTAGATTGAGAATAAACTTTTCAGCATCACAAATTGCTTAGATATTTACGTCCTTTACGACGTAATTTAAGTTGAACAATTCTTAAAATTGCTCTCACGTCGACGCATGAGACAATTTCCTTCAGCAAAAGTTGACAGTGTTATTTTAAGTAAGTAATGTTTAAAATAAGTAAGGCTGAGAATGTTTAGCCAAAAAAAACGACTTACTTAAATGGAAAAAATGGTCCTTGGTGGGTATTAGTTTAGCTACAAAATGTTTTTTTTTTAAATATCGGTTAATAATCGTGACCGTGATCGCTTCAGATTTGGTATTATAGAAAAACGGGTATTTTCGTATATAGTGATAAAGTGATGTAGCTTCTATGATTATAGACCAATCGTCATGATAATGGCGTTGAAAGCTGCGAAAGCAGACAAGAAGAATAAATTTTTGAAAAATTAAAAAAGCCTTTATATATAAAAATATTTCGAAAACTTTTGTATAAATTTTCAATTCTCCGATTCTTGCGGGGACTGCGAAATCTATGAATTTTATGCACTCGTTGTACAATTTATTATTTAATCTATCAGAAATCAATAAAAATGCGTAAGATTGTAAATCAAATGGAAACGTTTTATTTCTCACAAAAGATAATACGTTTTAACAATATTAATAGCATACGCATTAAATATTTTGCTAGATAATATATTATTTATGCGATGATTTTTTTTGTAGAACCACTTGTCTTGCCATTTGTAAACACGTTTCCGAAATGCAACATAATATATTATGCAAATTATCTGTCAATAAAGTTATTCTTACGTATCTTAAGAATTATAATTTGTGAAATATCTGTTATAGGTGCGTTTTTAATGGCAGTTTAATTAAATACCTACGTTATTAAACTTACAAAAGAATCCATTTATATATTAACATTACAGTTTTTGCCAGCGACCTTTCAATTTCAATCTTTATCATGGTTTATAATTGAACTGAAACGTACTATATAATTTGCAGGGCGCATAAAAAACGAAAAGCTATTGCGCACCATCTTAAATTAACACAAAAGTAACATGTGATATCATAAAAATAAAATTATTATTGCCGCGGTCGAAATGCCGATCTCCATATTGTCTATTTAAGTTCATGGATAATTACGTCTGCTTTTAGCGTCTCGATTTTATCCTGGGAGGCATCCGTTTATCCTGTTTCGCGGTACGCATATAGTAATTGCTAATCTTGACTGTTTTTTTCTCATCCCGGTAACCTGACACTATAAGCCGCCTCTTAAAAGGGAAACTCAGTAAAGCTTTCACGGCAGTCGCCTCTTGTTATAACAGAGTAGCACGAAGTAATTTTTTATCGATATTCCGATTGGCGCAACACTAGTTCATTTTTAATTGGTGTTAGTTCCCCGTTGACGGGTGTTAAGAGGTTTTTATGCTAACTTTTTATTTGTGATCTAATACGTTCATTACATGAAAACACAGTCGTGTGTGTACTAGTTAAGTTAGCCTTGAAATGTTTTTGCGTCATTCCATATCATGTTAATTAGTCAAACAACACTTACGAAGATGGTTCAATGATTGGCAGGGAAGCTTTTTCTACAAAACAGGATGATAGCTAATGTTAAACAATTTATTCCCAGTTATGTTGCTGTTTTCCATTCATATAAATTAGAAAATGTACTTTTGCTATCTACTATTAGAGTCGCTTCACTTAATATCATCTTAATTATAAAGTTTATTGCCATTAAACAGTCCATTGCATTTTCTATACATTTGTACACATGCGGCTACAGATAATTCTATAAAATACGACTAAAACTGGTCTTATTTACATAAACTAATGTGATTTTGTTATTCTCGTGCTTCTGAACGTTGGCTTGATATGTGTTTAATACGATTATCTCGCTCGTGGAGTATCGACATTGTGTAATCGTGTTTTATCGATACATTTAATCGGTTTTTGCGGATACGTGCCACGTCACTAAAGTTTCAAATGCACGGCGCCTTGTGTATTGCGATCCCGTGATATTATCGTATCGCATTTATGTAGAACGATTCTGAATTGTGAAACTAATTGAAGATGATTGCTTATGTTTACCAAACAGTTATTTTTCATATAAAAGAGGAGAGAAAGAGGAGGTTCTCAGTCTGTTTTTTCCTCCTTTTTTTGTTTGTTACTTCAGAACTTTCGACAGGGTGAACCGATTCTGATGATTCTTTTTTTATTTGAAAGCTGGTGCTTTCCGTGTGGTCCAGTTCTGACATTTTAGTGAAATCGGTTTTTTATATTGATAACTAGCTGCGCCCCGTGGTTTCACCCGCGTGGTGATGAAAATCGGTGATGATGATGATGATGAAAAGTAGCCTATGTTTTAATCCAAAACATAAGCTATCTCTATTCTAAATTTCATCCAAATCCGTCCAGCCGTTTTAACGTGAAGGAGTAACAAACATACACACTCACACACACACTCACAAACTTTCGCATTTATAATATTAGTGTGATAGTGTGATTATTATTTTATCTACGAATGCCCTTCTATGTATCGAGAGTAGTGTAGTTTAGGTTTGAGAGTCAACAATGTTGGTATTTGTTTTTATTATCTAATTCTATGTGCAACTAAAAGGAATTCAAGTGCAACTTTGTAATTTACTCAATTTCACACACAATGCAATTGAATCATCTCTGTACGGTCTGGGTAGGGTTGTTACAAAAATTTAAGCAATACACCATCATTAGAAGACTATTTAAAGTTTGTTGTAAAGGTAGAAGCCTGCTGTACGTAGGCCTCTACTAAAAATCGCAAAATATTCTGCTTAACTATCTATTTGTTACCGGTTGCCTTTCCCAGTCCATTGCTCCACTCAGCTGCAGGGCGCCCTACTCTACATTTGTCTCTTAAGCTCTACCTAAGCAATTTATTTATTTAAAGGGAATACAACTCTCTGATTATCTAACTGATCACAAAATCTCGTAAAATTCTTGACCTACGAAGCTGAAATTAAGAAAGGATTTGGCGAAAAATCCCAGTCTTGGGAGCAACAAATTGCGAAGATGTACTATTTTATTCGTACATTTCAACGTTTTTGAAAATATGAAATGATTCGATGAAATTGTACATTTGCTTTCGTAAAATCTAAGCTATACGAATAAAGAAAACAATATTAGACATTCTCATTTTGATTCAGAGTTTTCATACTTATGAAACAATTTTAGTACGTACCATTTTTCATACTGCAACATGTCGGCAATGTAGTTGTGTTAAGAGTATCCATAGGCGACGGTTACTGCTTACCATCAGGTGGCCCGTCTGTTTGGCATTTTTAAAAAAAACATTAACTCTTTCAACCCTGCACAATAATGGGAATTAATGCAACATTGTACCGGCCCGCTTCGGTATATTGAAACAATTTAGGGAACCATTTGTGGCACATAAGCGATTGTGTTGCATATGCCATGTTATTGTGTTGCATTCTTGCGGTTGAGCAGCTCGAGTGAAGCCGCGGCCGTCAAACCCTTGCCGGAGGTATAAAACCAATACTTATGTTGGTTATTACACTCGTGAAATAGTTTTATATTATACAAATTCGATCCACGATTGGTTCCTGGCCCAGCGGATTTCTCTTGCAATTCAGCGGGGAACGCGGCCAGCGTATTGGGGACTCTCGGACAGCATGTCTATTCTGCAGGCTAAGTGAACGCACAAGTGAAGTGATAAGCTAAGTGAATGTGATTTTTTCTTGCCTATTTCTGTAGATAAATGTCAAAACATATAAGGGCCAGGGACTACAGTCAAGGGTGATCACTCGACATTTTGACATTTCTCTATAGTAATCGACAGGAAAAATATACGTTCACTTAGCTTATCACCTCACTTGCGCGTTCACTTAGCTTGCATAACAGACTTGCAGAGCTCGGTGTGCGGAGGACTTTTTGAGTATCAATTATTAATTAACTATGTATTTCAAAACTGTTTTTCTGATGAATTTCATCAAAAAAAACAGTTTTGAAAATGGACTTCCGCAAAATAACGCCTGATTCAATCAACTGACTAAGTATTTATTGTATGAAAATTAGAAATATCATTAAATTTGTAATAAGTCACATTTCTCTACAAATTTATTTGTAATTAGCGATTATTATTGTGCGAACTGCTAGTCTGTGGAATGAGCTGCCTGAATGGGTGTTCCCCGATAGATACAATCTGGGTGTCTGCTAGTCGCAAGTGAATTGTTTTTTTTACCTCTGAGTGGTGCCAAATTAACTCTCTGTTATCACATAAGAACACACACATATATGCACTTGACAAACACCCGAAAAACTAGCGAATTACCTTCTTTCTCGGGTAGTAGGATACAAAGGCAGACCACCAAACAACTTCTCGGAATCCACAAACAAAGCGCAGTTAACCCTTCAAGGGATAATGTTAGAAAACTTAATTTGTGGCTAAACGAAGGTTCTGACTTAATTATATATGTAGAAATGCAAAAACAATGACGTATTAAAACGTCTTCGATTGTTGAATGGTAAAAATGGTTGTTAATGGACCCTTGGGCAGAAAGCGGCTATTTACAACCTTAGTATCTCATTAGTATACGAGTTTTTAGTGTATATTCTAAGAAATGTAGAGGCGTCGTTGGTGAGAAGTTTAAAACAGACTATTAAGTATTAAACGATCTACGTGATTATTAGGTTACTTTGTTAAGAAATGGCTTGTTTTGTCCATATTCGATTCTAGAGGCTATGAAGGCGAATATTATGGGTTTTCCCCGATAAGGAAAATAGACAGTTTCGGCGTCTTCAAGTTGCGAGTAAAGAATTTAAGAGCACTTAAATAAATAACGTGCCGTATCGATGCAATTGCTCAAAAACTAGGAAGGAAAAACATCGTGAGGAAATCGGTATATCCAAGAACCTCAAAGCGTGGCTCTTTCCACCAGAATTGACACTGTTATTTAAAAAGCAATCCATGGCTAGTTAATTGTTTAAGAGTTAGTTAATCACAGGAGTGAGCCGAAACGTTCTCGAATGGAGACCAGGGACCAGTAAGCGCAGCGTATGACGCCCACACACAGGATAGACAGACGAACTAAGAGACCGCAGGAAAACGCTGGATGTAGGCCGATTCCAACCGGCCCTTTTGGAGATCGATGTAGGAGGCCTATGCCCAACCGTGGACGTCCTATGACTGAAATGATGACGGATCTAAGGAGATTAACATAATTATATGTGGTACGGTTGCAAAGTCCGGTTGACCAGACCATGGTAATGAAAAAGGGCTCTAGGAGTATCATATTTTTGATGAAATTAATTATTTCTTATCATCTTACACATTCTTTTTTTAATATTTTCTATTATTTGACATCGCTAACGGAGTATTTTCCAGTAAAACGAGTTATTATCTTTGTATACGTCACATAATACATCGTCTATAGAAAAGACTTCAACGCGTTGCGTTCGTAAGTTGGGGATTGGTCGGTATTTTTTTTTACAAATGTCGTATTAATAGTAACAAACTGAACATTTTTTCTTGTTTGTCCATCTAAAGGTACAGAAAGAGAGAGCAGACAGGAGTAATCTTCTTTTTGTAAGGTATTATTAAAAAAAACGAATTGTGTATCTTTACAAAGTATTTAAAAAGATTTTCATGTTGATATTTTATAAGATGATGGAGTAGATAAAAAAACCCCAAAAAATATAGTTTCCTTATCGATCTTCGGTATAATAACATAAAAATAAAAACTTTCATACTTGAAACATTTTGAAAGGTTTGCAATACATTAACTTAGTTATTTTTTATCTTAAATCATAAGTTCAAATAAAAAAATAAGCGAAATAAATAGCTATACCGGGAGAGCGCTCTTAAATGTGATAAATAGTTATTTAAATAAACTATTAATATGTCTAGCTGTCAATATGTTTTATTCGCATGCATGATGCACTTGCATCTTTAGTGCTACTCACGTTTTGCTGGAATCCAAAGAATAACGGTTCTAGCAAATGCTACGAGAATCCTAATAAAGGCGTCTCTAGATTTAAGACGAAATGCTCCAGTATCTTACCCCATTGATCTTTATAACTTACAGACACTCGAAAAACAAAATCGCAATTCAAAATAACCCTTATATCAATACGTCTAGAACTAATTTGAATGCAAACGAGTTTCGCAACTGCATAGTTATATTTGTTTGTGTTGCCAATTGAGTGAAATTTACCACCTTAGTTAGGGACAACAGAATTGTGCAATAATTATGTGTTTGCTGATTGCAGATATTGTGTTTACTTATGATTGCGGATATATCCTTCATGTTTGCTTGATTAGCAGTCAGTTGCTTAAAGAAGAAACAAATCATTTTTCTCCAAGTAGTTGCCTATATACAAACATTTCTGTTAAGATGACAAAGAAGATCGATAAAAAAAAAAGATTTCTTCTGCTATAATAAAACAAATCAATATAAATAGTTATAGGTACTTTAGAATATTAGCAATGTTCTAAAAATTATGCCCAATGGGTTTTAAGGTTTCATACCTCAAAAGGGAAAAAGGAACCCTTATAGGATCACTTCTTTGTCCGTCTGTCTGTCTGACGGAAGATACTTTTTCTCAGGAATGCGTGGAGGTATCAAGTTTAAATTAATATTAAACACTCAAATCTGCAGTCCGTTTGAGCTGTGAAAAATAAAACTTTGTCAACGCAATCAAAAGATATGGCCGTATTGTGACACTCGCAAAAGAATCAAAACTTATGGGGTACTTCCCATTAATCTAGAATCATGAAATTGCAAAAAGCAATGTCTTATAGCACAAGTAATGGGAAAATACCGTAAATTTGTAGCTTACAAAAATATACGACTATAATCTAATTTACAGTTTTCGAACGGCAAAATTTTGCTAAATCCAGTTTATCTTTTCGTTAGAGCAATGCTCGATGCTTTCATAGTTTATGAATTTAGGAAATGAATTTACATACCCACAAACTTGTACGGAATCCTCGGGTCCAAACCGCACTTGGCCGGATTTTTATATTCATAGTTAGCTAATTTTTATCTTTTAAAAGGGTTGAAAACGTGCGAAATAGATAGTTGTGGCCTTTGAACGCAGCCTTAAATCAAAAGCGACAATCACACGAGTTCACTTCATTAGTCTCTATCTAACGTCTCTATACCGAGAGGGACAAAAAATAGACATTAAAAAAAAACGAGTAATTCCTTATTGATCGACGATTCTTAGAGCTGACAACTGCGGTAACGGTCTAATCAGCGGTAGCGCTCACAGTCCATAGCCAATATATATCAATGGAAAACATACAGCTAAATACCAAGAAAGGGCGATTCGTCTGTCCCATCAGAAAAAAATCGTCTCAATATGTTTATACAATTTGTGGTGTCGCATAGTGCCTGTGTCATAAAAAGTTAGGTCTATTTTAATATGTTCGGATTTAAATTTAATGTGACTGTTTTAATAATTTTATGTGGAATGATGAGTCTTGTTACTTGAAATAAATAAAATTAACCAAACGGCCCCCTGATTCTGTAACTTGCAACTCGCAATTTAGTCACAAACTTGACAGTTTCGGACCGAACTGTAAAATTAGCGACTAAATCGCTAATTGCTAGTTAAATAATCAGGGGGTTCGGCTAATGTAACAAGTACACCGCAAGTAGTATTCTAGAAAATGTGCTTCTGTCAAAATTTCACATAAGTACCATAAAATATGAGTATTACAATTAAAATTTAAATAAATCAGATTTATAAAATTATTGTTACATACAACGTCCACATCAAAACAAACTAACACAATAGAAATGACATTATGTTAATTAATTTCAATAGTAACTCTATGTGACTGCTTTTCAGAAGACGTCCACAGCTAAACATAGGCCTCCCACTTAGAACTCTTCACTGAACGACAGCCTGCCATCTGTATCCACTGGATGCCCGCGACTAACACGATATCATCGGTCCAACTAGTGGGAGGCCTACCTACGCCGTGTCTTCCGGTTCGTAGTCTCCACTCAAGAACCTTACTTCCCCATCTGACTGCACATTGCCACTTCACAAATTTTAATAGTTATGTTGGTGACTCTGGTTCTACGGCGAATATCCACGTTTCGGATTCCATCGTGCAAAGAAACTTATTAAAAAAAACTATCTTTAATACACATGCACTTATTTAAGTTTGCTTTTAAGATAGACGCGACGCACAACGACCAACGAGCGACTGACTTCAGAAACCGTGCGGCCCTTCGACCAAAATAAAATGAATGGACGGGCCCAGTAGAAGAGCATTTTTGAAGATTACAAAATGAGCGCCAGCTCTCATTTTGTTTCAGTCGGTCTCTAGCCGTAGGAAGTGAAACACGACTCTATTGTTACGCGATAACGAAACATCTGACAAAATTATGAATTCGTATGCTTTACCGAAGTGTAAATACACAAATAAAACCGATATCTAGTTTTTGTAACATATATACAGTACATTTTTATAATTAGGTGTTGAAGTATATGTCCGACGGTTTTGACTCGTTTTTACTGATCAAGTTCAATGGTTAGGGCCCGTCCATTCTTTTATTTTGGTCGAAGGTGCGGCCAGCTTTTTACGCATAACATAACAAACATAGCAAAAACATTAATTTTGACTATCAACGATTTCTCAATCAGAGTTTCTCATGAAATGTAACATATGCTCCTTGCAAACTGTTATCAGTGGTAACACATAAACAGTATCAGTAGGTATACATGTCAGTGCTTGTTTGTGTGTGTAGAGCGACGGTCCGCAAACACGCACCAATTAGCGCGCGCGTCGCCGGCGGGGACCCGCGACGTCATAAATCGAATGGACCGTTACCTTGGAGCCAGGGAATCAGCGGTAGGAAAGGCGGAATAGGAAACGCGGATACCGTCTATTAAAAAATTAGAAGGAGAAAAAACACACAATAAAAACAATTATTGGTTCAAAAAAACTACAAACAAATATAAAATAAAAACAGTATTATTAGTATAATCGGATCAGTAATATATTTTTTACGATAGCACATTAAAAACTGTGTCATTATTAATTTTCATAATATAGGCACAGTGTTATTATCATATACATAGACAATAGATAAGCTTATCTATGCTATAATCTACTTGCCGGAGTTCAGCTTCAGAAGCCTAATTTTTTTCAAGTAGAATTCGAAATTTTTAGACGAGTCAGTCAGTGAGTGAGTGAATTTTGCTATTATACATTTATAATATATTATATATCTACCATATACTTGGATATAACATACATATTACAACATTGAGTTTAAAAATCCGTGTAACGTTTAACAATACTACTGCAAACAGCAATACAACATTCACAAGACCTCCACATCCAATAATAAGCCCCACTCAATACAACTGCAGCACAATTACAATATAACGAACAAGATTCATTATTCTGTGCTATCCGCCCTTTCCTTGTCAACTGGGAATTAATCAAATTGTTATTATACTAAGGACATGCATGTGTTTTAATATGGAATTATTGTAGTAAGGTTATATTTAACTGCAAATGGTGAACAAGTATGATTCAAGCCAGACGAAGAATATAAGTTACTTTGTTTGTATCACAAATCACAAACTGTAAAGTTATTTTATAATTGTCAGTTAAAGTATTGAACAACCGTTTAATTAAACTCCTTTACGATCAATAGTAAAAAAAAACACATATTTGCACACACGGTCACTTGACCTGACCCCAAACTAAGCAAAACTTGTACTATGGCTGCTAGAGGCTGATATACAATTATACTTTGCATATTTTTTCTAAAAATACATACTTAAATGGATATAGAACAAACAAAAATGTTCACCAAATTAATGTTTATTCTATGTGGAAATCGAACCCACGCCGTTCGGGACGCTAGGTCACTGAGGCAGTCAATCAATGTTACCTTTGTAAAGCAGAATAAAATTCTATTACTAAGAATAATTCTTTTTTCGAACTTGCTTTTGGTAGTTTGCCTACAGATTGCGAACTATAGAAGTGTTTAGTTATATTTCGATTTTTAATAAATACAAATTATTTTTGCTTGTATTTAAAAATGTGCCTCAATTCATGTGCTACAAAAAATGCTCTCTGTCGCTCGTTTAGTGGCCCCAACTCCGGACCCCTGCCGCTCCGGGAATCTCCGTGGAAGATCTTACATTCGAATACGTACGGATAGATTTCGGAATTCCGAATTTAAATAATCGCGATAGTTGAGTTACATACACAAATACACAGCAAATAAATACGGCAAGCTACAACCGCTATTCGACCATATACACGTACTTACTATGATTTATACTGTGACTAAACGGCAAAATGTTAATCACTATTTCTAATAATTAAAATAGGATGTAGTTTTAATCTATGGACGTTTTGTATTTTATGGCGTTGATTTTGAGAAATATGGCGAGACAAATTTCGTTTTGAACAATATATTCTTAATTCTTAGAGGTGGTTTCATAGAATGTTTGAAAGAAAGATATTTATGGGTATGTTTTAATGATTTGGTTACTTAATTAAAAAGGCAATAACATAAATATGTCAAATGATATGTAAGTAGTAAGTTTTGGCCCGCGCTTTACATTATGTCTTTACAAGTCTTTTATTAGACTTTTAGATGTGTCTGTACCTCAGATCAAACAAATAAGACAGATATGCCTTAGTAAAATTATCGTTCGTGTTGAAATGTCTCCATGTTTCAGAATATTTTCAATATACCGATAAACCGATTATCGCAAAAACAGTAAGTACGGCTTACTTACTAATTTTTCACACTAACTAACTTGTAGCGACACCAAGAAGTAAATAATAGTCTATATGCAACAAAAAGAGTTTGACTACAGGCATAAAGCCTGATTTAGGCCTGATGACACGATTAATGTAACGATAGACACATGTTATTTTCAGTTTTTGGAAATTCACACTCACTGATTTTATATCTTCAACAATGTGAATATGTACGATCGAGACAGCTGAAGACGGGAACAGGCCCCTTAAGAACATTTCGATAGATAGATTTTTTTTATCGAGTTCGCGTTTTTCTTCCTGTTTTTTTTGGATTCATTCAAATACTTATTTACTTAATGATGTCTGCGATATCTTAATATACCGATTTCATAATTATGAAGGAAACCGTAAAGTTACATTACAGTTATACTATTCGAAAAATAGGTAGGTATGAGAAAAACCTAAATGATAGATGTAGCGAAATTGTTTCGCCATGGTTTTGCTCCACTAAATGCGACTTTAATACACTATTTTAAGTATAATAGTCATCTGTAGTTACGAACGCTTCTGAAGAGTGGGAAAACCTCGGCTTAATGTCTCACTCGAGTCCGATCAATCAAAAATTAATTCGGGAGTCAGCGAAGTTGGTAGCATCACTAATGTCACCTTGCGACAATATTGCTAGCGGCTCATGTTGCATGATGCGACAAGCATTCTGATCCCTGTTTTTGTATTGTCAGACGGCTGAAGAGATATGTAGAAATGAAGCGATTCTATTTTCTTCTGTACATTGTGAAGCCACAGAAGAAACTAGAATCGCTACCGGGTTGCATGAGGCATCATCAACTTCATCATCCATGTCACGACATCAGCTAGACTGCTTTCATCGTCATTATGCACAATGTTGAAAAGTTGAATAGGTGGTGAACCATTTAGCAAGAAAAGAAGTATAGGATATACAATCAGACATCTTACAGTTAGTCAAAATCCGAGTTAAAACGTTGTGGGACATGTAATCGTACTCGTATATCTCAGCAGCAAAATAGACATAACTAACTTAAAAACTTGTTTTGTCATTTAGTAGCTATAAAACAACAATGCTCATAGATCATATAAATTATTTTGGCAATTATAAATCACAAAGAATTAATTCCCCCATGAATGAGTTTACCGTTAAATAATTAGAAGAATAATCGTAAACACAAACAAACGCGTCTTTTACATTCTTATATGTAAAAAAATGCTATTAATTTTTGACAGATAGCTCATAAATCTCTTTGACAAAGCTTTAGACCCACTACTTAACTATCGGGTATTATTTTGGGTGTGATTCATATATCACCGAGCCCAAACGTGGTCTCGTAATGTGAATCGGCTTAATGGTTTTGTACAAACAGTTTATGATTTAAACCCACAATGTTGATGTACTAAGAGTAATTGTATTTGTAGAGTAATGTAGAGCACACGAAACACGACAACTACTATTAAAACAAGACATTACTTATCATAGTAATACTTTTTAGTATTAAAAGGAAACCAAATACCAAGTTTAAAAAAAAACTGGTCTATCTTGGTGCATTCCAGGAATGTCAGTAGGAAGTAGCGATGAACCGAGATTTGTGAAAGTGGTGAGTTTAATTTTATTTAAGGGCCGATTTCACCATCAAAGTGAACGCGATCAACCCAAAACTAAACTGGTATAAAGTGGCTTATTGAGTTCAAAACGTCAATTTGGGTTTCACCAACAAACCCAAAATTGGTGAAACCCAAATTGACGTTTTGAACTCAATAAGCCACTTTATACCAGTTTAGTTTTGCGTTGATCGCGTTCACTTTGATGGTGAAATCGGCCCTAAGAAAATAATGTAAGAAAGCAGGTAACATTTAAGCACAGAACTAGAACACTTATAGTACCCCAATTAATAAACGTAGTCGGCTAGGAATAGTTACTTTGTCTTTTGTCTTTTTTGATCGAGTTTAAAATTTAAAAGAGAAAAAAAGACAAAAGACTGAGTAACTATTCCAAGACTCCACGTTTGTTCATATGGAGCTTTAAATTTTTTCTATGGTTCACTTTAGTATACATTTAAGTTAGTGCCCACCATATTAGACACTAAAACATGTAAAAAACATCACAGCGTAGTACAAAATAAATGTTTATGACGACGCGATTATGCTGAAACTCGAATCAAATGAATGGGTATCTCCGCATCCATTTGAACTCTGCACCGAGGGTCAAAAGCGTAAAAAGATATTATCATAAATCAATCAAAAACGTAATTAAATGCAAAACGCGTTAATGTAAAATCGGTGCTTGAGTTGAAAGTGCATTTGGGAGTAACAATGCTTCGGATTTTTGAACGAGATCTTGTAATTACTTTTGGAGAACCAAAAATATAAACGAAATATAATATATGATCCAATATTGTGACGAACAAAAAAAAAAGTAATATAGTACGAATAGATAGATTTATCTCTTGATAGTTCATACCGGGTATGACATCTATAGATGCAAAACAAAAATATATACCTTAAAATGGTAAATCACTAAAACTATCTTTCGTCAGACAGATCTCTCTGTCTCTCTCTGTCTGTAACATTCATATTTTCATGAAAACGTGTTTATATATACATAGTTTTATTTTTATTTTTTTTAGCAAACTAATTATTTTATTATTAAGACAGACATAACATAACAGATCAAAGAACATACAAAGGTACGAATTTAGTTAGATCCCATGATCCGAGCAGCACTCTCCTTGTACCTTACACCTTAAGCTATGACTAGCCCACCATTAAAGTATTCTATTCAACACTACCAGTTTATAATTTTATATTGCAGGATGCCATAAAATCAGCTTCAAAGCTTCTTTCTTACCGAACGCTGCCATCAGCTATCGATAATTCACAAGCTCAGAAATTCATAGTAAGCAATTCGTATGCTATGCAGTTTATATATGAGTATTTAGCAATTCATCGGGTCAGCATTTGCTCGGCGCAATTCGGTGCCGTATGTTCGCGCGTTATAAAAGGACCTCCCGTAATGACGGGCCGATGTTACGACCCCACTAATTGGCAATACCAAATAAACGTGCAAATATGAATGCATAAAACCTGGCGAGCTGCGTGCTTGCTCGTAATGGATTTAGCTACAGCGAGCAATCGCTGAAGTCGCGAAATTTCGCACTTGGTGATAACTTTGTCGGATATTGGAATATCACTAGACGTTTGACAGAAAACTAAGCTTTTGTACTGCTGACGGACAAACTTATTTGTAGAGTTGGCCAAATGATGGAACTAAAAGTTTTCTATGCATTGCTGTCGTTTTCGTTCAGAAAATACTAAGGTACTTCACGCCACGTCCCAATAGGATAAGCTGAGGAGCCAGTCTTCTAAAGATGAATTAGAAATGCTTCAGCACGAGTTACTACGAGTACTAAGGCTTGTTTATGATCGAACCTTCATAGCTTAAGGTTATGATGACCATTCGTGTCAAGTGTGAGGTCTTTTCAAGATATTACAGTTCAAGTTTATAAGCTGGGGAAAACAACTTGAAGCATTCAGGAATCACCTGCAAGAGATTGAAGTATCGCGAATATCATGTTTATTTTTTATATCTGCTAAAATTGCTGTGTGCTAAGATCTTGTGTGTATGAAGTTTTCTCAGACGGTGGGATCTTTTGTGATTTCTAAACAAAAGGTCACCATCAGATATTGTCCGAACTAAACAAAACTTTATAGCTCTGTCTTTCTTGACTTTCACTCTATCTAACAAGGACAACCAACACCCTCTTATGCCAAGGATTTTTCTCATTATATTCTCTTTGTTTTCTCACGCGAGCTAATCTATGCTATGAAATGAACTGTCAAATTGACAGTGACATTAGAGTGATCAGTGACAGATAGTGGCATTTTGAATGAACAGATACGTTTATCGAGCGTTTATGCATAAGAAGATTAGTATCTATGGATTTGGTTAAAAAACCTGTCTCTTAAAATTTAAGTTTTCTTAATTCAAATTTTTATTCATTTACAGAGACCAAAAAGGTTTTTGATAACAGCAAAAACTTTAAAAATGTTTATGATGTATTTGTTAATTATCGCACTTATTATATCACTGAATACTTCAAGTTATAGAGCCGGCAAGGAAAACTATTGGTCGCAAAGTAACCAGCAGTTAAACGGTGGTTAAACTTTACTGGTTAACGGGACAAAACAACTCATGAGTTAGTGCTCATTGTAGCATCGTCCAGCTCAAAAATATACTTGTTTTATGCTGAAAATTATGAATAATAACTCCCTAGCACAATGCTGGTCAGAGATACGTAAGATAATTTTTGACGACATTTTAAAATAGGATGCACTCTACGATTGTAAAAGTACGTTTCAATATTCTAGTACTGTATTTTATTTTACACTCTAGGTGAAAAGTTACCTGTCTTGAGTAACTTTGAAATGTCTTTTCGAGTTTCTTGCACGAAATAGTGCAATAGGATTTTCTTGAAATTGACTTGCAACGAATCATAGGAGAAGAGAAACAAATGAAATTTTAAACGTGATATTTCTATCTGTAGTTCTATCTGCCTGTTTTGTTTCTCCTTCGCAAAAGACCGGAAATCATTTTTCAAAAGCAGACAGTAATTTTATATTAAACTAGCTGTACCAGCGACTTTGTCCGTGATTTCTTCAGAAAAAATAGCCTATGTCCGTCCTCATGATACATACCATTACCTCCCAAAATTTTATCGAGATCGCTTCAGTCATTTAGCCGTGATTATGTAGCAAAGAGACAGACAGAGTTACTTTTGCATTTATAATAATACCAGCATACTATACATATATACTATACATATATTATAATTTACTACACTTATTACATTTATTACACCACGCAGTTTCACCCGCGTGGTGATGAAAATCGGTGATGATGATGATGAAAAGTAGCCTATGTGTTAATCCAGGACATAAACAATGTATATTCCAAATTTCATCCAAATCCATCCAGCCATTTCTGCGTGATTGAGAAACATACAACCATCCATTCGTCCATACATACGATACATCCATCCATCCAAACTTTCACATATATGATATTAGTGTGATTAAGCAAATATAAATAATGATAACGTTACAATTAGGTACCGGCCACGTGCCTTTGTCGTAATAAGAGACCGTTAAGTCACAATTTGAAGTAACCGTAGGCGTCCGACCACCGATGAGTTTATTGTCATTATTTATGTATACGAATGGCATTTTTATTAGAAAACTAAAGTCGAGAATTGTTCGGTTGTATTGTTCTGAGGGGCTTTTATGTGTTATTATAATTTGTTGGTGATTCTTGGTATGTTGTGTTGTGTTTGTTGGATATAGTTTTTAATTGTCATTACATGTGCTTGTTATAACGGGGCATTTGGATATTAAAGTCCTTATATTTCGTATTTATCTAAGTATATTTTTCTATTGTATTGAGGTTACTTCTTTCAGGACAAGCCAACAGATATTATTTGCTACACGGTTGTTTGTTACCTATATTGTTGTCTGATCTGAGGTGTGGTACTCCTCCAAGCGGACTCTGTGACAAAGACCACTACAAAAAATATTCATTGTCAATGTTCAATGTACTTATATGCTAATAGGCCTCTTATTTTTTCATTTATTACAACACAACACTGAAAAAAAAAAAAAAAAAAATTGCTGATAAGTTTCTGAGTTACAAGTTTTTGGAAAGGGATAGAGAGCGGATGCGCTGTCCATTTCCCGCAAAGCTTGTGTTAGTATATCATTTTTTTATATGGCGCGCGCACGGCTTGACGTCATAACATGCTAAGTGCACTCTCAGTCTAGCATGAAATTAAAATACTTAGACAAAAAATATTTTTAATAAAAAAAAAACCTTTTTCTTTGATGAAGGGCTCTATGTATGATTAGCTCTATGTATGTATGATCTATGTATGCATCATGAAATTAAAATGTTAATTAAAAACTTTTTTTTAATTAATTTTTTCTGTGATGGACTCTTTGTTTAATTAGCGTTTTTATGAGATTCTAAAAATTAGTACGCAGGCCTATTGTATCAAAGTTTGTCCTGATTCTATGTAATAAACCCATTCACACAGCAAAAAGCAGGTATTTACCTCCCAGTAAAGTATGTCAACAACACGTCACTCCTCAGTTACTCACATAGATGTGATGATCACGCGCACGTCGGACAACCAATACAAAAAACAGAGTCCAATGCTCATCCTCACCAGGAAAGGTAAGCGTATAACTAGAATCTACCTTACCAAGGTACCTTGTTAGTTCTCAGCCGCTGTATAACTCAAAACAGGGATAGTTAGTCTCGGAGACAGATTTATACCAACACTGGACTTTGTAGGATTGCCAGATTTAGGAATTGGAATTCTGGGATGTAATTTTTTTTTTTACTGAGCTTTCCATTATGTTGATAAGAAGACAAATACATTAGAATTAATTCTAATTTCGAATTCAATTTAATAACTTCCTTGACAAAATTTCATCAGGATTTTAGTGGAACTGAGTCCGAAGGTTTTCATTGTTTTTTTTAAATGTCATAGGTGGCAAACAAGCAGACGGGCCGCCTTAGGGCAATCAGTCACCGTCGCATTTAACTATTAATCTATAAAAAATTATAACTATTAATTTCCTAAACAATCTGATTTCGTCTCTATCTAATTTCTAAACTAACTGATTTTGAGACTCCCACCCCAAATTATCCAATTTCGTGACTTATACAACTCCCAAACTATTTGATTTCATGACTATCATACTTATATGATTTCATGACTATCCAACTCCCAAACTATCCAATTCCATGACTAATATCTCACAACTCTTGAAATATCAAATTCTGGACAAATTCGTGACACATTCTGAGCAAACTAATTCCGCAACAGTCCCGTTCTCTCCCCATCGTCTGGCATTTCTACTCGACGCGAAATTCAACAAGACTGCGTGTAATTGTACGGGCCGCGAGGTGTCTGATTGGGCACATGCAAGTTTGTGACCATGTATGGTGCAGTTCTTTTACAAAATAAGTGTGAATATAGACGTTTTCACTAGCATGTACTAGCAAACTATTATAGTCGATGGAACTATTATGTTACTTTTTAATTCTTTTTTGTTGTTTCTATGCGAGTCGATTTCGCATTTTTAATTGATGGTTTTGATGAGTTAGGTTTTCTTCAGGCTAATGTCATTTTGGTTCTTTTTGCTAACTAAGTTTCAATTATTTCTTTATTATTAGTTAGCTGTAGAATATAAGCCTTTTATAAGTCACACCTCTCAGTTCCATCATCGGCTTTTTACTTCCAGCCATTGTCGTCCGTTGTATCATTATTTTTTATATCAAAAAGTTTACGGACGAAGAAGGATTGATTTAATTATTAGTTATCAAGCAAGAGCTATCACAGATAAAGTATACATATCGTAACTATCCTAACACTGATCGCTTCATTCGAGATAGACCGAATGTTATTGATATTACCTTTGAAATATCTCGAAACAATTCCCTGTGCATTCTAATTTCTATTGTATTCCAATAGAACTCTTTTGCAAATGGCGAGGATGGTGAGACAATAATAGCATTGGGACCCACAGACATTAGAACAAATACGTCGTTAAATAAGTATATGGAAGGGATATAACATGTACTACGATGCTTGTTATTCCGGAACACATCCCTGTGGCTCTGTTCGTGTGGATGGCACATACGGCTAGTGGGGGATAGTTAGCATGTTCGCGGACTTGTTTGAGATTTTTTGAGAAAGACGAAGTCCAGACGTCTCTTGCGAACATCTGTCAAAAAATTCGGAATTAGGTCGATGATTACGTCTTAAAGTACATCCACGTAAATAAATTAGTAAACTACGCTTTCAGAAATCTACTGTTCAGTTCATGCGTCCACCATTAAGTTTGAGTTAATTATTTCATAATAATATATTATTTATGTCATTATGCGTATGTAGGTACAACTCACTTGTATATAACCACTTACATTTAAATAGATCTGTTCAAAATAAAACAAAAAATAGAAAAAAACTTTTCGATCTACACCAACACGAAAAACATGAACATGAAATTTAATTTATATTTATTATGATATTATTCTAATGATAGTGCCCAATTGGAGTTTTGAACAAAATAAACAATGTGTAATTATGTTAAAAATGTGTTAGATAAGTAACTGTGGTAGGAACCCGTCTCTTAAAAAAAAATTCAAAAATACATACAGACGAACATAGAACATACTCCTTTTTGGAAGTCGGTCATTAATGACACTTCACACTTACAGCTCCCACAGGATTCCCTGTGTCGCGATGCCATGGATGGAACACGCTGAACACATGGATAACGACTCACTCAAAGCTCGCTGTCCTAAATGTCCATGTGTATCGCACGCGCGCACCCTTTTCCCAGATAATCGAGATCTCGGGACAGTCAGATTGAATCGGTCGCTATAGGTACATTGGTTGTCGTTTAAAGGACAAAATCTTGTATTTGGACGCCTACGTTTACATTACCTTCTCAAGCGCTCGTCGGAGAAACTATTTATCCCATTCACAAAGAATAAGACAACGATAAAAGATTACTTACATGCTTATATTGTTATCTGAAGCTCAATAATTGGTCTTCAGTTGAAGGAATTTTGAATTTTGTTATATGTAACTTTCGAGCTACCACCGTCAAAGAACGACTGACTTCGCTAGTTCGAATATACGAATTATTATTAAGTACCTACTAAAACAGTCATGGAAGGGCCTTGTTCGATGGCTAGTTTCTACCAGCAAGCCAAACTTTCGGATGAATAAATGAGAACTTTCAGCTTTAGAACTTGCGAAGTCTATAATATAATTCATATATGAAAACTAGCCAAGTCAGACCTTAGGCTTCAATATATTATCCTAAGTTAGATCTCACTTCTTTTGTCGTTGAATTCAACAACCAAGGCATAATATATCATAGGTAATATGGACTTGGCTCTCATTTCACATTTATGTTTTTGATGGGATTGTTTTTTCTCGAATAATTGTCCGCGTTTGAGCTCCAACTCGTATGTTGGTAAGCGACGATGTGGTCGAAGATGAAGCACGCAGACTTAGAAGATACCTGTTCACTCTGGCCTTGAAAAGGCCCAGATTATATCTATATTATTATCGGATTATAAGTACATTGTGTCTACCACAGAAAATAGAAGTAAATAGAACGGAAATGAGAAGGAAAATCTGTTGCCAGGTATTGCGACATAAATAAGATTGTTCATTCTTATTTAAGTCAACGCGTCGAACTCTCCGTCACAGTTGCTCAGTTGCTATGGGTTTATATGGGTGCAAGTGGCTATAACAAATTTCTTACAAAAATGCCTTGACATCCGTTCTAATTTAAACAAAAAAAAAAACCTTGTCTACTATCAAACACAGTTCAGAATTCTGAATGACGTTACTCCGAAGAAAATTAATTCTAAAATACGTCACGTAAGGCCTCATCACTAAACTGTGTCGTCAACTACTTGACTTGCTTGGTGATGTTAAATATTTTTTATTGAAACAAAGAGAATCCGTATCCCACATCAAAGTGACAAAATATTATTTGAACTCATCAACGGCATCACAATGTCCAAAACGAATCAGGAATGCTACCGGCCGCGTAATATCAAACTACTATAACGTAGAAAAAAGAAAGTCATAGATTATAAATATACATTACAATAATGTTACGGGATGGTGACAGGTTGACGTCTGTGATAAGCGTAGCGTGCAGCGTAGCGGATTGAAGCTTCCACATTTCGTACAAAAGACTATGCAAATGAATGTAAATTTTTGTTGCCTAAAGTATATCCATGTTGCATCTAATCTTAACTAAAATCAACTCCTTTCATAGCAATAAACGTAAAAAATTCTTAGAATTACTAATTTGAAAGGGAAAAAAGACAAAATTTACTAATAACTATATAAAAGCGTGGTGTGCCAAGTGTGTTGCCTTGTTTAGTAGAGATTGAAATAGAAGTAGATAAAGACCGACCTGTGTCTCGTGGCACAAACAATTTTTTTTCCCTTGTGTCATGAGATGGTGATATCAAAACTCTAGAATTAAAATTCAATCGAGACGGTGGTAAGACCTAAACTATTTAGTAGTCAAACGTCCGATAAGATTACTTTAGCTTGAAACTTTTATCCTACAGTTATATTATGATTATTAAACCTATTTTCTTAACTATACTGTCCCACTGCTGGGCAAAGGTCTCCCCCATTTCCTTCCATAAATCTCGGTCCTCCGCCGCCTCTTGCCAACCTCTCCGGAATGAGTCAAGATCGTCACGCCAGCGTTTCCTAGGCCTTCCTTGACTGCGTCGTCCATCAGGCACCCACTGTGTGACGATCCCGGCCCATCGGTCGAGTCACCCCGAGTTATAAGATGTCAAATCTCTGTGAGCCCTGTAATTTCGCTGGAAACATTGCCCTTCAATCCGGAACACAGACGTGTTTACACACTACTGCGTGTGTTGTTTATTTTTCACATACGAGAAATTGCATAGGAAAAAACGAGACAAAAACATTTCAGCTAAAACAAAGAACAGTTTTAAATAAGACCACTAAGTTTTCAAGCACTAACAACTCGAGTGCTTATTTACGGCTACTCAATCCGCTCCCGACTAACAAACATTCAATGGGACTTATTTCAATAGGCGCCAACACTTTTAAACATTAACATGGCCTCTTAAACGCTAAATTCCCTTAACAAAAGTGAATAAACCTGAGCTCTGGTTACGTTGGGAGAGCAGTTGCCACTTCGGAGGTTGTGTCTGCGACCCTACTGTGACCTAGCCCTTATAAGGCATAGGCTTTCACTTTAGTTTGGATTTTCAATGCTATTTACATATATTTAAAGGGAACATGGTTTTCGTTTCGTGTCGTGTTAGACTTGTCAAATATGATTGGATACACGACAGTAGATTTTCTTGCTTGTAACTATTTAATACTATTTATGCATTAAGCCTTTTTCATAAAGCAAAATCATAATATGAAAATGCGTATACTCTAACTTTTTTTTAATGCTAACTGACTTAATTTTATCACACAAATATGTTATTTTTATTTAATTTTTAGATTTTTATAACGCGCCCCGCGGTTTCACCCAAATTAAAAATCCTCGTTAACTTTTCTGAAATTTTCAAATTTCTGCGCATTTTTCTTAATTTTTCTTTCCGTAAGAAAATACAAAGAAATCGGTAAAATCGTTCTCAAGTTATGGCGTGACCAAGGGATTAATTGATATATATATACTTATATAGATTTGACAAGGAAGTAAATATAAAATTCGGGATTCCTGCGACACAAGCCTAGCGTAGTGCAGGGTCCAGTTGTTTCTCAAGACCGGATATTGTTTCAATGCCTTGGTTTACATGACCTTGGTACGTCTATTGAAATAGTAATCGCAGGGTATAACCTACCATATGGAATATGCTGTCATGTGGCTTCAGCAATCATTGTTCTTAGCGTAAGGTTAAAATGTAATTGTACTGGAAAATAAACATATTTGTGTTGTAAAATACATATAACAAGGCAAAGTATAAGATAAAACCACGAGGCACGTCTAATCTAGTTTTTATAATCTCAAACATGAAACAAAACACCTGTTATTATTTAAATATAGGTAGACAGAAAAGTATGTAATGTCCAGTATAAGTTGATCCATTTAAGTTTGTAGCTATTAATCTTTAGGCTCTTAAAGTGTATTTCCAAAACAGTGACATTTGACATTCAGTAGCATTTTGCTATATCTCTTATTGTCACTTGATGGGAATGAAAAAACCGCGATTTATAAAAGTCAACTTAAATGTGGACTAGACGAGAGATAAGAACTAGGTCCCATTAAGAATGGACGACTGGTTTTAGAGGTCCGTATTGAAAAAAAAATGTTTTTTAAATTAAATAATTGTGGACGTAGAAAATATTCAAAGGCCCAGCCAAAAAACTTACCAAGTTTTTTTTATCACCACAATTTTGTTTTTTATGTTTTGTTTTTTTTTCTGACTGAAAAAATATCTTGTTTTTTTTATAAGTAAATGTTGTGGTCTTATTTCATCTTTAATAATTATTTAATGGTATTATTGTTAACGAGTAACTACATTTAAAACATAGACTATTTCCTTTTGTCTCGATGATGATAATAATAAAATCCAAAAAAAAAATAGAATAAAAAAGATAAATAAGAAGTTCTGTTCTTAAGAAATGAAAATAATAATAAAAATAAACGTTAAAAATTTAATCGGTTTGATTTGAACAAATTCACGTCATAGACTATAGTAAAATAAAGATATAAAAACTTTTTTTAAGTTTGTACGGATGTACGGAACCTGATTCAAAAAACTGAATTATATTTTTCTTCTGCCATAAAGTAGCCATGTCATCGACATTATACAGAAACTAACGATGTTTTTTTTTTGTTCAAATACCTAATTAATTTATGTAAACTGTCCTATTTCGCCCGGATTCTATTCTACAACGTTTAGCAAACAAAAGCATAGGTATATTATTTTGTTAATTTTGCATAGAGACTTCGCTTTATGTCGATTTCTTGATAATAAAAATGTCGTCGCGATTCTTAATGTGGATATAATATTTAAATTTTATTTTAAGAAGCTCGCTTGATTCGTGTTACTTTCGTAAAGGTAGTCGTCTTCTTTCACAATGAAAAAAATATAGGTGTGTTTTTAATTTATTGCGCTGACTAATGCTCGTAATAATAAATATTATACAGGCTATTACTATTCTTTACAACTACTACCAGAGTAAGGTTGGACTGTAGATTCAATTTTGTAAAAAAAAATGCGTCCGAATTCGGAACATCGGAAACAGCGAACATCCCAATCTTGGCGTGAATTAATTAAGAAGGTAGATTCACTAACAACTGAGCCACCGGGGCAATAAATAGTCATAATAAGTAATATTTATTTCAAGTTACATAGACTCATAGACTTAATAATAGAATTTATGGCAGTCACATTAAAAATAATCATTTGTGTCAAGTATATAAAACACAATATCAAAATATGGAAAACTGGAAAATCGCGGGTAGCACCGCGGGATTCAGCTAGTTACTAATAAAATTAAATCATATTCCAATTACTTACCTACAATGTTGTCATAATGCTTCAGAAGCTATTAACAATTTTCGTAATGTGTAAATACAGATGGAACCATAAAATAGGTAGCCACATTTTTTACACGCTTTTATTAGCTTCCTATGTAACGGAATCTTTAAACATTATTTTCACCGCTTTCAAAACGTCGGATTGATTTGAAATTTTCCATACTTATCAAGGACCTATGACAATGCAAAAATTTAAATAGTTTGCCCCATAATCCTTACCAGGATCTTCAGGATTACCTTTTTAAAGCGTGTTTTTTAGTTTTTAAACTACGAGAATTATTTAAGGAACCCTTTATGTTAAGCTATTCTTCGTCGATCCCAAACCTTCAATCAATCAAGTATTAAAAGTACTCTAAAAGCTTTCCAATAATAAACTTATGATGGAGTTGGTTTATTAGTCAATCAGTAACAGTTTCCTGATATAAAACTTTACTAATTAGTGATGATGTTAAGAAACAACTCGAAATGATTAAATGATGGTAACCAAACTACTGATTGGTTTGAAGTGATGGGCTTATGTAACCTGCTTTCATATCATTGCCGCTAAAATGTATAATTTTCTATTAGGAATTTAATTATTAATGTACAATTTTAAATGAACTAAATCTGAAACTACAAAAAAAAACCCTTCAGTATCACAGTAATTAAATTTAATAACTTAATAAACATCTTCCACTCTTAAAAGGACTTTTTTCAAAGTGATGTCTTTAAAACGCCCCACACACATACACACATTTATCAATGGCCTACTATCCTTGCCAGACGGAGGGCACCAAGATTCCATAGGAAAGCAGCATCGTCAACGTTAGGGCAAGTTTAAAAAAAAAAGTACACTTAACTACTTATAAAAAAAATTTGTTACCCACATTAGAATGAACGTTGCAAATCTTGTGTATCTCGTTAATTATCCCAAAATTTACAACATCAATATTGTAGCAGTAAAACCAAAGCTTTTACCATTAAAAGATTGCAAGGCCAATTAAAAACAACTGTCCACTTTATGGGAAGTCTTTTAAAATGACCAGTTTTATGATATTCGAAACCGATACAGGATAATAATTTACTTTTGATAAGAATAACATGGAGAGAGAAAACACTGTCTGATATCTCTGACCATACAACGTGCTGTCATCACGGAACACTATAACTCCTAGACCGCCATGCCGCTGCCGACTGCCTAAATTGGCAACACTGTCCATTTTACTGTTGTGGTAGACAGCGCCGCGAGTGTCAGTTTCAATTTCAATTTAAATGAACTGAAACATCCGCCAATATAAATTAGATTTAATTTATTTTGGCGTGTCATGTATTACACAGTATGACAGTTTTTAGTTTCAATTTCTGACACTTGCGGCGCTGTCTACCACAACAGCAAAATGGACAGTGTTGCCAATTTAGGCAGTCGGCAGCACGTGTTTTAGCAGTATTGATTGACGAACGCTAAGAGCTAATGTGGCGGAATTTCGATGAGTATTATATTCTCCGGTGAGAGTTTATCTGCTGTAACACAAAACGGCTAGTGGTTATATAAAACACCGAATTATGCATTTTGGCTGCGACATGTAGAAATATTAAATTAAAATAAAACTCCGCCTGTAAACTCAGTTTTTTTTTAAATCGCGAATTAGTCTGCCTTTGACCACCAACTCACCTGTTGGTAAGCGACCTTACGAATGTAAGGTCGTAGATAAAGCACGCAGACTTAGAAGATACCTATTCACTCTTGCCTTGAAAACGCCTAGATTAGATCTCTCAGGAAACAAGGATGCCGGCAGGTTGTTCCAATCCTTGGCCGTATAGATTAGAAACGTAGAATCGAAACGTTTGGTACATATCGAAGGAAAGTCCATAATGTATGGGTGGTAATGGGCCGATTTCCTACTTGTTCTGTAGTAGAAAGGGGATGGTAGGATAAGGTCGTGTAGCTCCGATGCACATTCTCCGAAATGAATCCTATAGAAAATTGACAGAGTCGCTACTTTACGGCGTGGTTCCAGACTGAGAAGTTTAGTCACTAACTACTCATCGCCTATAAGTCGAGTAGCACAACGGTCATCATTTTTTAAAGTCCAAATTTTTTAATTATTATTTTTTATTCATTTACAGGTATGTCCAGGAGTTAATTATAACAATGGCTCCTTCAAAAGGTGTTTTATGTAAGTCATACTTTTTTTATACCGTCAATACTTTTGCACTCAATTCACTCTAGACTTGAGAGTAGTTATTGATATTATTCATATATTCTTAACGTTCATTTTATATCAATTTTCGTATAAAGATAAGCGAACATGTTACCTACCACAGTGCTCGATGCTTGTCCATTGAATGCATTATTCCACACCTATTCTTTCAATGCTAATGAGATCATAATGGTGTCGTGGAAAATGTGAGGCAGTACCTAAGATTGACTTACTTTCTAATCTGTTTTATGTAATCTACACTAATATTATAAAGAGGAAAGATTTGTACCTATTTTTGTATGTTTGTAATGAATAGGCTCCGAAACTACTGAACCGATTTGAAAAATTCTTTCACTGTTGGGAAGCTACACTATCCCCGAGTAACATAGGCTATATTATATTTTGTAGCGAGGCCGAAGGCCGAGCTTACACTCGTGCGAAGCCGGGGCGGACGGCTAGTAGAATATATTAGGCTATCGGAAAAGTGTTTGATTTGTTAAAATTAAAAGGATTCGTGAAACATATAATTAAATATACACTTACTGAAGAAACTATTTAAATTGGCTAATAAAGTTCTGAGATTAAGTTTTTATTCGGGTTAGAAAAGGATGCTTTGTTCCTTTCCCATAAAATTAGTGTCAGCATGAAGTTTTTATGGCGTACTTACATGTGACGTCATTCATAAGTATAGTGAGGTCTTTTTCTAGCAAGACATTAAAATATTTATACCTTCCCTAATTTTGAACACATATCATTTATAAATTTTATTTTCTGGATTCGGTTCTAGTTAAAACTATTTTCAAGTCAGTTGTTTTATAAGACTACCTATAAAAAAACAGTTAGTTTTTTTAAATTATTGAATAATAGGCTTGCGTTTGACCGCTACCTCGCCTGATGTTAAACAATGATGCGATGTACGATGGAGTACACTTATCTATATGCCTATAATAAACCAATTCAATCGTGATTTGAAGATACCCAGATTCTATCGGGGAACACTAATTCAAGCAGCGCTTTCCACTGACTAGTAGTTCGCATAATAAGAGTGGTAACGATATCAATTACTTATATTATTTCATATTACAATAAATAAAAACGTTCTAGAAAAGTTTTGTCAGTTACGATTTTCTGCAACCTGAACATTTGGGGTATCATGTTTCGCTTAAATATAATATCAAAATAGCGTACTTCGAAATTAAATGCTTTCGTAGTAACAATAAGACTCCTAATCCTATATCCAAAGTCTAATCTCTGAATCTTACGTACTGTATCGATCATTACACAGTATCCAGCGACATTTGTTCCGGCATGTCTCTGCTTCCATCCCTCTTTAACCGATACTAATCACAGCAGGTGAAACAAGGAGGGAAGATAGATGGAGCTAGTTTGACGAGATCTTAGTCTAAGACCGTGTTGAAATACTTACACGAGATGAGGATTAAAACTCGATTGTCGCTTTTCATGTACCGATAGAAAAAACGGAACCAATAAACTAAAAACTAGCTTTTCCATGCCGCTTCACCCGCGCTAACAAAACAAAACATAGCGTACGTCACTCAAGGATAGTTTAGCTTTCTATCACTGAAAGAATTTTCAGAATTGGTTCAGCAGAAAAAACAATAACTATGTAATACTAGAGTTGCTTATAGACAAAGCATGATAAACTTTTTAGTACTCGACTTATATGAGACGTACCAGTAAAGTCCATTTTATAACCAAAAGTCACGGAAAAAAAACAGGAAGACCAAGTTTTGAAAACATTTGACTGTATTATTGGACAGAATAAATTAGTTCAATTCTTTAGTTACTGCTGTTCTGGACGAGGAAATCTTTCAACTACCACTCCGAGATAAGCGAAATAGGCAGAGTCCATTTTTAACCGACTTCAATAAAGAAGGATGGTTCCACTGTATTTTTTTATATGTATGTTTACCGATTTATCCGCCAATTATGAATTGATTTTGATGTTTTTTTTGTTAGACCATAAAAAATAGTCCCATATGAATTTCAGAACTTCAAAAATCACTTCAGATAGTCCCGTACGAGTTCATGAAATTCACAAATAGTCATATATGAATTTCATCATAATTGGTGTAGTAGTTTGGGTTTTAAATTGAAATAATTGACAAAAATATGTCATCCAAGTAAACGAAATTGCGTATATACTGATTTTAAAGACGGGTTTTTAAATAGTTTTTTTAAAGCTTTTTTTTTTAAATGTGGCGTCGAGTAAGTTAATAGACCTCATCTCTCAATCAGCTTTGAGACCTGTAAAGGTTCTAGCTGAGTAGTTGCAGGTAGCAAGAATTATAGATGATGTCACTAACAGATTGTTTACAAATACAGCTAATTTAGAGGCCGCCAGGAGGGCGGCCGTAGCTTAGTGATTGGAGCACTTGAGGAACTCTACCAGTTGTTTTTTTTTATTGTCTATTCCTGCCAAGCGTGGGTATTATGGCAACACCCCTCTCTATGAGGGAGGCCTTGTCCAACAGTAGACGTTAATTGGCTGATGATGTGATGACTATTAGTGCTGTTGTCCGGGACTTTGTACGTGTAGATTTTCATATAAACTTTAAACCTTTTTTCCCTCCCTTAATCCAGCCTTTGCGCAAAATAACATAGCCTATATTTCAATCTGGTCATAGCTAAGCATGTTCGTGAAAACCGCATTCAAATCCGTCCAGTGGTTTAGGTGTGCGTGGACAAATAAACAAACAAACACAAAAAATCAAAAAGCTGTCTTAACGTGTTCAGCTGCTTATTTTAAGATGCCCTGTGTTGTTTTTTTTTTTCATATCTCGCAATTACAAATTTTTTATCTCTAGTCTACGTTTTTATTATATGTATAGATAACATTTAAATTATTTTTAAGTATTTTATTAATTTATTTCATTTACTTTTTGTTCCATCGGTACCCTATATGCAGCTATGCAGTGCCCAAAGTAAAACTGTCACAATAGGTCCCATTTAACAGCGCGCTATCGCCGCCGGATCGGATAACATCGCTACATATGATCGATGACGTCACACCTCGTCGGATATACCCTAATGTCTTAGACCAGTTTGATAATTATTATTTGTGGCATAGACAACCGCTTTTTTTCTTGAAAAATGGCCGCCTGACTTTAAGCTGTCATTGTTGCCTGGAACTTTATCTATGCTATCTTATATTTAAAATGGTTCTACGTTTTTTTTTGGCGCCAACGTGAAAAAAACATGTAGCTTTATTGTATTATTAACCGACTTCCAAAAAGGAGGAGGTTGTCAATTCGACTTTTTATTTTTACTTTTGTTACCTAAGAACTTTTGACTGGGTGAACCGATTTCGATTATTCTTTTTAGCTGGTGGCTTTTATTAAAGCTTGTGCTTCCCATTTGGCCCCATTTCAATTTGGTCCAGTTCTGATGGAGTCGGTTTTTTTATGATGATAATTATTTTCCTAGAGTGTTTTTGAGTGTAAATGTGTATTATTTATTTAGTGTTTGTGAACGTGTGCGACTGTGGGAAGGTAACGAGGTAGTTCTTTTCATGTTTCCTAAACTCCACAGAAGCTTTTAATAAAAATTCCACCACTTTACTAGGTCATGACTTTGACTTGACCGTGACCTACTTTGCTTGACTCTGACTTGTCTGACGATATCTAATAAAACTTGACAATATTTCATAACTTGACACTGGCAAATACACAAGACGTTCGATGCCAAAATCGTCTTACGAGAAATGATTAAAAAAAAAAAAAACGTTATTAAATATGTTATCAAAGTATATAGTATATATTATAGAGTGCATAATATTGAGTAATTCGCTCGTCTCCTGGTGAATAATTTGCCTATGTTATTCAACTTTTCAATGCTCTTGTAAATTTTTGTCTGGCAACATTGCTCTTCTATCCGAAATATATTAATATGTGCACATAGTGCTTGACTAATTATAAAATAATTAACATAGATGCAGCCTCTGCAGGAGTTAAAATACAACTAAAAGCGTGATATTATTTATATTTTACGTGTTCTGTTTAGCGGAAGACGCATCCATGTGCATCTTGCTTCTAAAAAGTGCATCCTCCACTTTCGCCCAGATACAAAAAAGCGAAATCAGCATACAGGAATCGACCCCCAAACATTCAACGCATGCCTTTTCATATTCCACAAATGAACATTCAAAAAACCAAAAAGGCTCTATTCTGAACGCCGCCGCCCGCTTCCTCCCATCGAGTTTTTGTCGGGTTCACACTCGATAGGACAAAAGTGAGCAAAACAATGCCGCGCCGCCAGCGACACCTGACGAAGTGAGAACGAAACTTGATACCCCGCTCAGCACTTTCCACACATTCAATAAACAACTTTAAAACAATAAAATAAATCGTAATTTTCTTTAACACGTCGCCTTTCCAACTCCTGGGCTTGATCGAGGAACTTTAAACTCAAATTGAATTTCAGTAAAGCCGATAATCCCTTAAAGCCATAAATAGTATTAAGATTCAGCTTGTACGTGATACGTTCTGCCTTTCGCCAAGTAGTTTTGTATTGGAATAATTTTATAGTTATTACATATTAGAATGCTATCGTTAGCTTGTATTTGAAAATGAACCCAATGTAATTTGATTCAGTAACAGAAATAATATTTTACAGCTATCGGCCGTGTAGGTAGCGTGCCTGAGAATTAAAAAAACCTACAAAAACAGAGCAAACTTGGTGTGTTTAAACGCATTTCGCGTTAAGACTATTAAAATTTTGAATTTGGAATCAGTGTTACCAATTAACGAAAAATAAATAATCATAGACAACATTTATGTTTTATCTGACAAAGACAGACAACTTCGTGGCTAACTGGCAGGCAATATTAAGTTAATTAAAAAGAAAAAATATGTCATTAGTTTTATTTAAATCATCGGGTATCAAGAAGTTTATCAGATAGTTGTATCTTCGCTGCGTTTAGTTGAAAAATGCATTATGAAATGTGGTGAGCACCCACGAGCAAGCGGCCGTTGAACCTGAACCGGCCGCGCTAGGTATATAGGTATAATATACCATAATAAAGATTGGCTGTGCATGATCTTAATTATCATTACTATTTTCGAGGAATACTAAAACAATTTTGATGTGGTCGCGGTGAAAATATAAAATCGGAGTCTTTGTGAATCATCCACGCTGGCTTGATTTGTAAAAGTTATTTTAATGGTGATTGCTCTAAAACGCCTGACGAGAACTATTTTATAATATTTATCATCGGGTTTTCCGTTTGGATTTGAAATCGATTTTGTTTTAACGTCGATCTTTATCATTGTAGAGCTTTTAATGTTTCGATATTAATTTTGCAAAGTGAAAAGAAACTGTTATGTTTAAGATTAATTTCTATCAGCTATTAAGTAATTCGACTTTATTACCCTATTTCGCCAATATGTTTTGTAGAAAAACGTGAAATGGGTCATATTGTCAAAACATAGAGCTGAAATTCCTGATATGGCTATTCTCCAGCGAGCTAATGGTACTTCATAATTGTTAAAAGCGTTTTCATCGAACCTTCTTTGTGTTTCTTTTTTGACGATTCAAATGTCTGTCAATCATAGAGCATAGAGTACCTACTTAGGTATACTTTTAAAAAAAATTGCTCTAAACTGGTTGCCTGCCAGTTTAAAGTAAGTTGGCAGTGCCTGCCTGATAAATGTTTTCAGGTTATCTCTAAGCTAAATTATTGAGTTTGTAAAACGTATTTCGGGTAAGTATAGAGTAGGTATATCATTCAAGATGTCTTTCAACCATAGAGCATAGAGGTTTCAAAATGGCGTCAATTAGTCGCTCGAGCACAATTAACGTACAGCAGAATGTCCCGATGCGATGGTATCTCGTGACCCGGGGCTATCGGGTAGCCGGTTCGACTCCCGCTACCGGTGAATGTTGTGATTTATCAGGAAACACCGTTTGTTTGGCTTACAGGGTTAATTAAAGTTCGGCAGTGAGAACGGGGCCGAGATTTGGTAATAATACCGTGTAGATGAGAACAATCATAGATAGTAGACGTATAAAAAAAAAACAATATTTAGCAGTCCAACTCGGTCTGCAAAAAAAGCTCTTAAGTATATAAATTTGTGACAAAGTTGCCAAAAAGACAATAAACTTCACTTTTTCGACAATTTGGGGTGCATTTATTTATTTTCGATCAAATGCTTGCTGCGCTTATAGCGAAGCCAACACGCACAGCAAGCCAAAATTATATAGGTACAAGTAAATATTGTTTTCCGTTGCGCAGAACAGATAAGATTTGTGTTTTTGTTTATGAAATATTTTCCGATCCATCCTCCATAGACCTGTTCCACATAAAACAGTCGTCATCTTTATCTGATTTTGATAAAATATATTTTTATTGCGTATCGTTAATATTCTTCCATTACCTTGGAAGAATTCCACAAAAATAACATTCTCCTTTATTCTACACTAAATCAAACGAATTAAACCCATTAATTCGTTCAGTCGATTTTCGGCAACGTGCAATAAATAGGCGCTGTCAACGGACGAAAGTCCGGTATACTGCATAAATACTGCATTACAAATACACCGAAAACCGCACTGGAAAAATAAACCTAAAAACTTCACAGCTAAAGCCGATTTCCACCTGTCAACGCTTTGACAAGCTTAAAGCTACATTGCTGCCAACCAAATTTTAATCTTATCGCGCGTTGAGTATAATACGAATTCGTCTGTGGAAGTGTTGTCAAGAGAACCAGAGACAATGCGATATCGTTTTAAAAGACAAGCGGAGGTGACAGGTCGGTCGGATTCGGCATTTATTCGGGAATTTTCGGCGTGCAGTCGACTTCACAATGGACTGTATTGTAATTCGGCAAGATGCATTTGACATAGACTGATGTGATACAGGTTCTAAGATTCTTTATTTTTAAGTGAAGACAAAGACTATGTGGGGCAGAGTTTCAACTCAACCCACGCAGTCAAACTCAATGCTTGCCGCTTTTCTGAGCAAGGGAGACCGCAATAGCATCAAATAAACTTACATTTTAATTACGTTTGTACAGTTTTTTAATGTACGTCTCCTATGGAAAATTAGAACACCAGGGGCATCACAGATGCGTTTCCGACTCTTAAAGACACCCTTAGCAGCCCTTTTGAAGAGTCCCATATTATAGCTACTCGGAAATGCCGCAGGAGGGAGCTCATTCCACAAATTGCAGGTGTGAGGCAAAAAAGAATGCGTAAAACGCACGGTGTGCGATTTCCAACGTATGATGATATGTGGATGAAGTTTCAGGCGGTGGCGGCTGGCGCGATGATAAAACTGCGATGTCGGCATCAGATCAAACAGTTCTTCAGTTCATTTCCCGTTGTAAATGCGATAAAAGACACAGAGACCCAACGTCTCTGCGCATGCTGAGCGGCTCTAGGTTTCTATATCTAGGTATATCTAGGTTCTTAGCAGTGCATTGCCATCCAGGGTTTTGAACTGTTGAAGTTCAAAATGCTGAGCGTCACTCAGTATCATATAAAAAAAAGCTTTTCTGTGAGCTTGAGATCGTCGACAATTCTGACAACTCTACGCTGTCTATACAGTACCTACATCTGATTCTTGGCTACAATTATTATAAAATATTAAATGTATACATTTGCGGAACAATAGAAAGGATATATAGTCACTTATTTTCAAGAACAGTCAGCTCAATATACAAAACAGTAGGTAGTAGTGTGAGATATATTATTATTGTACTACCCTAAACATTTTCTAGTGGCCATCTAAGTCTGCTAGTAACCATAATACATATTCAAAAACATCATCCAGTCCCTTACTCCACTTTTGAGAACAATGAAGTTGTTTTTTTTTTAATACTTTTAATATAGTTCTAAAGAATAACATGTTAATGATAATAAAGCATTAAAGTTAGTTAAAAAGTTGTTAATTTATCAGCACAACTGATGCCCGACCCGATAAGATAATAACATAACCTGTAAATAAAAATGAAATTAATGAGTGCTACAATGTTAAGTAACAAGGACAAATAAATTAAGAAACTTTCTTTTGCTGGATTAAATTCCCGTTTTGGGCGTTGTTAGGTTATGAGTATGAAAACTTTGAAAACAGTTTCTTATTGCTCTGTGTGATTTTTCATTACTTTAGTTATATGATTATTTACGCAGTTACACGCACCACATTCACGGGAAGATATCTTCCCGTGAACGTGGTGCATGTAACTGCGCCGAAATATCGGGAGCTCCTTCCACAACCTTACCACGGTAAATATCCCGTAAATAATCATATAACTATAGTGAACCACCGTGATAGTTTAAAACAGTGTTTTTCATTACTTTATGTTCGTTAAAATGTCACGAATACAAAACCGTAAGAAGTTTTTATGTAAACAATAAAAAAAATAGTTTCAAGTATATTTTAAACTTTGTGGCCAATTTATTTACTACTAGCCGTCCGCCCCGGCTTCGCACGAGTGTAAGCTCGGCCTTCGGCCTCGCTACAAAATATAATATAGCCTATGTCACCCGGGGATAGTGTAGCTTTCCAACAGTGAAAGAATTTTTCAAATCGGTTCAGTAGTTTCGGAGCCTATTCATTACAAACATACAAAAATAGGTACAAATCTTTCCTCTTTATAATATTAGTGTAGATAATTACAAAATTGTGTGAATTACCTGATTCTGATTATTTAAACATATTTATCAATTTTGGAATCCATTACTAGAAGCAAATACTATAAGTAGATACAGATTTTTGATATTTACATAATTACCTTTCTCTACTTTTCATTCGTAACTGACAGCGCCAGCGGTTATTTACTTACTTTAGATTATTCACATCAGTTATCACAAATTCTATTAGGTACAGAGCTATGCAGTTTTAAAGTGAAAGATAAATTTTACAGAAAAAATACATAAGTAGTTAACATTTTTAGTCAAGAACAATTTAAATAAATCATAACAGTAAAAATTTGTTTTGGTATGTAAGTAAATGAATGTTTCTTTTAATTAAACCAAAATCACACTAATATCAGTGAAAGTTTGGATGGATGTATGGATGGATGGATGGATGTTTGTTACTCAATCACGCAAAACCGGCTGGATGGATTTGGATGAAATTTGGAATATACATAAATAAATAAATAAATATCTGGGACATTATTGCACACACGGTCATCTGACCCCAAACTAAGCAAAGCTTGTAATATGGCTGCCAGAGACTGATATACATACATACATATTTTTAAATACATACTTAAATAGATATTAACACCCAGACATAGAACAAACACAAATGTTCAATACACAAATGTTTGTCCTAGATGGGAATCGAACCCACGCCCTCAAGCTCAGAAGATAGGTTCACTACCAACTGCGCCACCAGGGCAGTCAAGTCACATTCAACAAGTCCTGGATTAACACATAGGCTACTTTTCATCATCATCATCATCATCACCGATTTTCATCACCACGCGGGTGAAACCGCGGGGAGCAGCTAGTATTTAAATAAAAAACGATCTTATGTGTGGCCACTCTGCTAAAAAGTTTATTGTGACCGGTGACGTCATGGTACCCCATTGTGCCTTAAACTAACAAACAGCGAGAGCAAGTGAATTCGTAAAAATGCCTCATCACACCCCATTACTGTACAATAACTGGACTTGGGTAAAAAGTGGCGAAAGAATAAAAGATTCTTCTTACATAACCCGTGAGTACCGTCAGCAAGTACAACAAGGGTTGCCATATTTTCGAAATGAATTTAGCACTTTTGGCATCGACGATACTTTAGCTACATTATAAAATGATCGATTGAATAAAAATAAGTTTTTTATCGGGCAAGTGTCTTTAACTAAAGAAAATACAAGCTAACACTACATAAACAGACTCCACAGACCGTTAAAGGTCTAAAGACAAACCAAATGCCCACCATCAGTTAGTTGGCAGCGTACCAAAATAAGTTGGGTTTTGTATTTCACATTACGAATGTTTCGATCGAAAACTTACGTCTGAATTACGAATAGCTTTGATTTTTAACAGTGGCAGCCCTACCAATAAGTTGCCAACATTATTCCGAATGGAGAGCGCTCGAATTATCTGCGCGAGTATCAAAAAACGCCGCCGCGGCTTAAGCGCAAAAAAACCCAAAACGAACACAAGCCCGGACAAGAAATTATGATACTACCAAATACGCGGGTAAAAACTCGATTCTTACTTGTGTTAAGTTTTATTCGAAATTCCGATGCAATTATCCGTTTTCGGAACAGAGCCCTTTCGCGTTAATAGCAATAACATCTGTCTACTGTTTTGCTGGTCGTACTTTGTAAGTTATTTGTTAAATTGTGAAATTATTTCGTCAACTACCAAATAAACCGACTACCCCGGTGGCTCAGTTGGTAGTGAACCTACCTTCTGCGATTGAGGGCGTGGGTTCGACTCCCACATAGGGCAAACATTTATTTGATGAACATTTGTGCTTGTTCTATGTCTGGGTGTTAATATTTATTTAAGTATGTATTTAAAAATATATATGCACGTATATCAGTCTCTGGCAGCCATATTACAAGCTTTGATTAGTTTGGGGTCAGATGACCGTGTGTGCAGAAATGTCCCAGATGTCAGAGATATTTATTTATTTAAACAACCAATGGTAAATTTACTAAGAAATTTATTTGAATTACAAAGAAAACTAAAACGACTATCGCTACAGAATGCGGTTAAATGTTTCAAAGGCTATTCATATATTCCTTCAAATTCAATTTTAGTGATTTTGGTGAAAGCTTCCATATATACGTAAAGCCGCCACAAACTCGTGTGTCTCTATCTGTATGTAATTTTTTATTTCTGGTGTGCACAGCAAAGAGTTTCTATATAAAATAATTATTCAATAATCTCGTACAAATTGTGGTGAAGGCAAACAAGGCCAAGTACTGATCTGACGTGAGACTTGACGTGTAAAACCTCCGTCCAAGTTTTTTTTATATTACAAAGTAGTTACAAGTATTTGAAATAACAAACATTGTAACTACGAATATATCATTCGTAATTTTAGCATAATCTTAATGTTCAACTCAATAAAACAATTAAAAAACAAAAATTAAACTTAATGCACAACAAAAATTCATGATGGGAAGTCTTAAAATGCCCACTAAAATACGGGTGTTGCCACACCTAGTTTGGCGACTGTGGCTGCAAATTTAATTAATTGTAGCTCAATGCAATATTTAATTCAACCGTCTAACAATATTTTAGTCAAGCTGAACTAGCTAAGAAAGCGCTACTTTACTTTTTTCAGTAGGTAAATACAAAGCCCGTCGCCAGTGTCGCCACCTCGCGATAGCAAAACAGAGATAACCAAAACAAACGAGCTGCTAAACCTACCTCCAATTAGTACAAAACGTCAACAGCCAAAAAAAATAAAGCTCATTAGTCTAATTAGTAAGAAAAAACTACCCGTCGATCTGTCTCCTGAACTATTCCGGGTAAATTATAGGGTTGTACATTTCAGGAACAACGCGTAATGAAAATCGTTTATTGTGAACCTGTTTCATTAGGCATAAAATCATTTAAATCCGATGCAGATTATAAAGTACGTCTTTTTTTTTTGGTATCTATTTCGTATTGAGGACAAAGAGGTTAAAATGTTTCCTAAAAGAAAGCTAACAAAATTTTACTAAGATAAGCATACTTACTTTATATTTAACCGAGCTAAATACATATTTCGTTCTTAATATCAATAACAACTAAAATAGAAAACATGTAAATCAACAAATGAAAACATCTGTGACAGACGTGTTATGGGTTCATATAAATAAAACACTGGATAGTCTCATTTAAGAAAATATTTGTTCAAATGACTTAAATTTAAATCTCGTAACTGAAAAAAGAAAAATTTGAGTCATTAGCTGATTGGACATCAAACTCGAGAATGTGGCAATCCAGCTGCAAATTTGTAGCAACCCTGCTCCAAATGGTCACACAACGTTGGCTTGCTCAGTTAATCCCTTACGTCCTGTCAACATCCCCCAATAAAACAAGTCTTATATATTAGAATTTCAGTTGAATTAATTGGCAGCCCTGTACTATAAGTATGGCCTTCTGTCCGCCCCATCAAGATAGTCCGGGAGCCCTAATGAAAAGCACCGAGTTCGCTTTATTAAGTCTAATGTATTCAGGAGATGCACTAGCAGATTGCAGCCAAATGTCACAGCGTACTGCGACTGTGCTGATGAATTGGATACTTGATGACATTGGCGAGGTTAGATTGAGCCTTGGGCTGCTGTTTAAGTAGTATTTTGTATTTGGTTGTTATGCTTCTAGTTTTCGAGAATTTGGCGGAAGACAGGAATGCACGGAATAGTCGTGGACAAAAATGGCATTTGCCTAGCTGACAAGGTGAGGCGTAAGTTGTGTAAATCAATAATTGTAACCAAAACCTTGTTTAATTTAAATTAAAATTAAAATTATGAAAAAAACAAGGTCTATTAAGTCTTTATTACGATTGATTTCAGAGGTCTAAGTCCACCTTGCTGGATCCCGCAAATACCTGGATCCAGCGGGACAAAGATATTTCAGTCCCGCAAATACTTGATCGCATTAATATTGTTTAGATTCCGTGTCGTAGCAGAGATCCTGCTACGACGCAGAATGAACATGTCTGAAAATCACATCTAATCTAAACCAAAACTCACCTATGTGAATGCTTTTTTTAATGCCATAAGTGGCAAACGAGCAAACGGGCTGCCTGATGGTAAGCGTCACCGTCGCCTATGGATACTTGTAACACCAGAGGCATCACAGATACGTTGCCGACCCTTTAAGACTATTAACTCGCCTTTTGAAGAACCCTATGTTCACTGTTTAAAACCAAAAACAGACACATACTATAGAGTAAAACAGATGGAATGATGGATGAATGGTTTTTTTTGTTACATTAGGTATTTCGCAACAAAATGCTTTATGCCAAGCAAGTTATAAATGGGCAGTCGTAACTGTTTTTGTAGTGTTCGTGGTTATATTTTGTTTAGGTAATAAAAGTACTCGCAAGTTAAAAAGCACACTCAATCACTGTTATATCGCCATTTTGATTGTGTTACCTTCTAATTAAACGGCAACGATTTTTTAAATGAAACAAGTGCCTTTCATTTTGTATCATCAACAGCAATCAAAAGAGCTTTTAGGGTAATCGAATTAGCACGTTGAATCAACTAATAATATTTATTGATAATAGCAATAACACTCTTTATTCGTCGCTATTGAAATTAATCGTAAGTAATTGATATATCAAATTCTCTTTTAAATATAATCTCATACACTTTATAAGAAGCAATACGCTTTTATGGTTCAGATAAATGCGAGATAAACTTCATCTAATTGCACATGTTAAATCTCCCGTAGAAACTTGAGCTACATATAGCTACAGGGAGCAGCAAAAACTATCACGGTTTTATGGGACCCAAAGAAGCTTTGCCCTATTTACAGTATGGGCGTTTGTACACGGACTAGTGTTAGACTAAATACCAACCAGGAGCGCTCGTTCAGTCACTCTTGATTTCTCGCGTACACATACACTATTCGCAACCACCTCCACAGATGAACACCATACCATATGAACCACTTAAGAGGAATTAGCTTAGTAGCTTGTTGCATGGCAAAAACCTTATCATGTTTTTTGTTGCAAACCTTTGTTTTGTGTTCTTCGACGCTCAGACGTATCCTGTGAGAAACATTTTTGTTGTCATTTGCTTCGTATCTTCAGGAGTCCTTATTCACTGAAGAACGCCGGTGGAACATAATAACTTGTTAAATATGATGTGGATTATCATTTTGTGTGGGATATCACAATGTTTTACACATCTTTTTTATAAAACTTTCGTTTTAGAATCCTTTATGATTTTGTTTACATATCGCTTGACAGTGACTTGACGTTTGAGAGGTTGACATTGACATTTCGTAGATTCCTGTAGTTTTTTCATTGAGAACAGAATTCATTAAGGTCTTTCCACACGTCGCCAACGCCGACAGCGTGTAAACAGCCCTTTATTGATTTATCGATTCGGAAAGAAAAGTTATGTTTGTTTTTACGCCGGCAAGTCCTGGCAACATCCTTTTTAACTTTGGTTTTTGATGAAGTGACCGTGCGAATAATCCGCTCCTGCGAATTAAATACCACACCGCAGAATAGTAAGTTATTTTACTTGGTTTTCAACCTGATTCGTTGCCCGCTGGAGATTGAAGCGAGGATTATAATTTTCACTGATTTCCACAGTACTTGGGATGGTTGCCGTACAGAGAATGATAGCATGGCGGCCAACAATCCCATGAGGTCCAAAGCGGTGGATTGGTAAGAAACCCATCTCGTCTTGTTTCCAAATCCACGTACCTAAATTATAGTAGAATTAGAAGTAACGTCGTTGTCTCATTGTTGCAGATTCCGCCGCTCTTTTGTTTTGGTTTGGTGTTTGTGCTTGTAAAGCGTCCATGTCTGCGAAATGACTCGTAGCCTACCATTTTGATTTCGACGTCGATACGTCGCAATAACATTTAGAAGCAGAAATATGTCTTGGTGAAGCTCAATTAATCAATATTAATGCCACGCGCATTTGGTATGTCAATTTTCTCTTAATTTTCTCACGTCAGTCAAGTGTCTACAACGAAGAAAGAACCTATAATGTTTTTGGACTTTAACTAGAAATTATGTGATCAGGAATTGTAAATTTAACTTCAACGAGCAGAACTGGCCCTTCTGTCTCAATTCTTTGGTGTAACTTTAAAACTTAGAACTACAATATTAAAGGTTTAACTTATCTATACTTAACCTAGTACCTAAGTACTTAATTTTACATTGTTTAACAAATGTACTAACATAATAGAAATATCTTAAAGAATGTACCTATAACTAACAGAACCGTCATTGATGTACAATGGTAAGAAATTGAAGGACATATTTTACAATACATAAGATTTGGACGCTAATTCCTTGTCTCATTTCCCAGCATTATCGTGCTGGTGGCGCCCTTGTTAGAATTAGTAATCTCGGATAGGTAGGTCTAACCCCATCTCACCCGCCAGAGGCAGGCCCGCAGAGCGCACACAGAACCCACTACCCCTCGAGCTAGCCGTTCACCACACCGGTGACCCGGTAAGGTAGCAAGCTATACTTATGAAAAACTACAAGGTGGCTGTTCGCCACCAGACTCCTCCGACGGAATGCCGACTTTTACTTCTAAGGCAAAACGGTAGGCATTGCACCGTCCTAGCGCCTCCTAGCGGAGCCTTGTTGTACTCCCACTTCCTGCCGTTTTACTCTATACAAGGTTTGTCCAAAGCACTTATAGTTAATCGGATTGATAATAAATCTGTCAATAACTGTGTGCATGTCTAATCTATTACATTTGTTTTTATACAATCATTAGTGAGATGATTTCGTGGCTAATATTATATTTGTTTATAGTCAAAATGGACGCCATGGTGCATTCTATAACGAATGTAGTCAAAGCTATACTTTTTATAAACATGATCTTAGATAAAACGATGATTATGATATAAATATATCTTAAAAGTTGGACAAAATTTACACTAAGTCTTTGCTAGTATCACCAGCGTGGATATTTCCATCCACCAATTCAGGAACTTTAACGGAATAACAAGTATCCTGTTACATACCAGCCCCAACTTTCTCTACGCAAAAAATCAAGTCAACCCGTCGCTCAGTTGCTGCGTGAAAGAAGAACAAACAAACAAACACACATTGGCATTTATAATATTAGTAAGCAATAAGTAAGACTAGCAGAGCCCCGCGGTTACACCCGCTTTCCTACAGAAACGTTTTATCCAGGATATAAGCTGAATATGAAATTTCATT